>JADLZL010001603.1:0-734171 GCA_015844335.1 Chrysopogon serrulatus | reverse complement strand
TAGACAAAATGGCAAACAGAAAACTAAAAAAATAAAATGTAAATTCTGAGACTGATTTCATATATGTATATACTACTTCATGTATAAAGCAACCGTAGCCACTATCAATTTTCTGAAATACACTTGTACCTACCAACTGAAATTGCTATTTAAAATTAGAAATTGAAACTGCAATAAATAAAATTGCTAAACTGAAATTACAATAATAATTCTAAATATTAGCACAGGAATAATAATTCTAATATTAGTGAAAAAAAAGCTAAAAAATTTAACATGGCAACTATATAACAGGGAATATTAAGAAGCTAATACTTATAAAGCTAAATCTAACAAAAAAAAAAGCAAAATGAAAGCAAACTCAAATTGCATATAACAGGGCATACTTTATATAGAAACTAAAAACAGAAATAAAAGAAAATTGACACTGAAAGCAAAATAAAACTACGCATACTATAGATAATAGATAAAGACAGAAACGAAAATAAACTTGAATTTACAAACTGAAAGCAGAGCAGCGAGGGACAAACAAGAAGTTGCAGACATTTCCTTCCCAATCCCAATCCCAATGCACTGCATCCGTCCATCCATCCATCCATCACTCATGCAAGCACAGCTCCTCGTCGTAGTTACTGCCCACCAGTTGCCTGCCGCCTCCCATGGCCATGGCGTCCCTGCGCAAGCTCCGCAAGTGCAGGTGCAATGTGGCCGTCACCATTGCGAGCGCCGCCTTCCTGCTGCTGCTCGTCCTCTTCTCCGTCGTCCTCACGGCCACCCAGCGCGGCGACGACGCCCGCCCCATCGTCGACATGTTAACGTTCCCGGCAGCCCCTCCCACCACCACCATCACGCCGGCGACCACAGAGAGGACTGGAGGTGCGAGGCCGAGCTGCGGGCGCTGCCAGACCACGTGACGCGGTGTCGCCGTGCCAGTGCCTGTCGTCACCGTCGCACCGGCCGTAAGCGCCGCACGGGTACGTGCACTACCTGCGCGCCTTCTACTGTGGCTTGGGAAGGCGATGACCATCGCGCGCTCGAGGCGGAGCGCGACCGGTCGCTTATTATACTTTCCGTTTATTGTGATAGGTGAAAAGTTTTGGAGGAAAGAAAATAAACATCCCCTTATGCTCCCTTTTGCTAGAGTGTTTTTCGGGTTTTAGCGTCTTTACATATTCACTATTTATGCACTGTTTATAGAAACTCTTTTTCTTTCTCCTTTTTGTCTTCTCTCACGGAGATAATGAGAGGAAAAAAATAAATAAAGGAAGGTAAAAAAAGAAAGAAAAAAGCGAAAAGTATCTCTGAATTTTACTTATCTATAACTACTATAAACCTAAACCCTATTAAGCTAATTCTCTTGATTGTGATTAGTTGAGCCTTACATCATCAAGAGAGTTAACCCCACTAGAGCTAATTTATCTCCCATTAGCTATTTCTTTTAAAATAGAAAAAAGTCTTAGCACCTAAACCAAGTATCATAGTTAAAATCCAATTGCACCATGGTATTCCGCGCAATAAACTCTTCAAAACAAGACCCCATATGGATATATTTTGATAACTTTTTTATAAAAAATTAAACTGTTTCTAAGCAAACCCGTTTGTAAGAAAAACCTAGCAAAACTGCAAATCACATGGATTATATGTGGTCCTTCGAAACATGCACAATTTTATGAAGAAAAACTCTTAGAATTTTGAGAGGGGGATGACCCTCAGGTATAGTAGGGGTGGGGGTTCGGGTAGATAAGATTTAGGTGATGTCCAGTTCATATAATTTATATATCAATAGATACAACCTCCGCAATTAACCTACTGCATCCATATATATGTATCTATTAATTCATAGTTTTGATCATTATAAACTTCTTACATTTCTACTTCATACCCGCAGCAACGCGCGGGGCATCCTACTAGTTTCAACAACTACGCAAAATTATTGTATCAAACATCTTTCCTAACTAGAGAAGTTGATCAAGCTCAGACATGTCGACTTCAAAGTTGGTTAATCCATCATTAATTACTCACCTACCAAGCGATGGCAACCATATATAGGACAGTTTTGCATAGCATTTCGCCATTGGCAAGCCGCAAGCAAGTCAAGACACGCCTCATCCAGATCTGCCCTGCTCCGTCCTGTCCTCCTACTACGACTCTCTGAGTGCGGGCTGTGTAAGTTTTCCCCAAATCAATTTTATAAGTACTTGTTATCTTTTCATCGCTAGTTTAGTCTTTTTTCATTCCATTCGATCATCCGTCTCACATCTAGATTTTTATTTGGGACGGGACGGTGTGGAGGGGGGGGGGTGGGGGGGATGAATTGGTTAGCAAGTGATTGAAACTTTTATTTTGCATCCGGAGCATGAAATCCATTCTCCCCATCTTTGTTGTTTACTATTGATGTTTGTGGATCGATCCATTCTGTGCTCTCCTCTCCCCGCCGTCTGCTGTTGCCTGTTGCGCCGCGGAGGGTATATACCTATTCATTTCGTAAATCCTCTTGATCAGTCAGAGAGACGACGCATGGCAGCGGAGGCGAGCACCCAAGCCGAGCGGCGGTCGCAGACCAAGACGAAGCCTGCTGGTGGCCTCCAAGACCAAGACGGAGGCGGTGACCTTGCTCGGATGATCGCCCTGCGCGGGAATGATCCGTCGTTCGTCGAGGACGACTACTTCAGGAGCTTCGTCAGAAAGCTCAACCCTGAATTTGAGGTGCCCTCGCGCGCCGCCATTGAGGAGATGTGTGATGGTATCTGTGACGAAGCGAGGAGGGAACTCTTGGACAGGCTGAGGCGCGCTCCTGGGAAGGTAAATTTAGCAGTGGGTAGAGCCGAAATCATGGAGGAGCAAGTCGTATATTTAGCGTGCCACTTCATAGATGACGGATGGAATCTTCACAAGCCGGTGTTACATGCCATTGTAACTACAGATCGTCATCATGAGAAGGATGGCCCAATATTGGGACTCGACGTGTGGACCGACGACGGAATGGATGAGCGTGTCAGCGAAGTTGTTTCAGAGCATGGTATTGCTGACGACAGGCTGTTCATAGTGGCACGTGACCCTGCACTGGAAGATGATGTTTTCTCAGGCCTGACTTGTACAAATCCAAAGAGGGGAGAAATATTTTTTACCACCTACGTGGACAAGGTGCTCCACTCCGTTGCTCGATGCCTTCTTCCGGACGATAAACAGTCCATCACCTAGTATGACGTAGTGCCCAGTCTCATTAAGGATTTACTCTTGACTAGACAAGGGCGCCTAGAACGTCTTGCGGAGCTGGGCCTACACTACAGATGGTCATACGAGGAACAATGGTATGCTTGCTACTCTTCTTTGGAAGTTCTACGCAAGGAAGGCCTTCTTCCTCTTACTGAAATAAAGCTATTGTGCAAATTCTGGAAGAAAATAGACCGTGCCATTCAAAAAATTTCTTCCTCCACCGGTCCCACTGCAAATCTCTGTCTTGCAGAGTTGTTTAAGCTGCGGGAAATTTTGCAGCTTAAAATAGCACAGTTTAATAGTGGAGGCTATAAAGGTCTTGACTGTCTATTTGATGATGTCAAAAAGGCAAGTGACACTCTAGACAAAGCTATAGAAGATTCTTACCTAGTCTGGTCTATTCCACTTGTGCTAGACCCACGGTACAAACTCAGCCACATAGAAGAAAATTTTAAAAAGATGTTTGATGATTCAAAGGCCACAAAGTATACCTCCGAGGTAAAAAGAGAGATTACAGAACTGTACACCAGTTACATTGAAGATGGTGAACCTGAAGATTTAGGTGTCAATACGGATGGTGATGAGATGATGGCCGAGCAACCACGTGATGAACTCCGTTGTTACCTACAAGATAGTCACGCCCCTCGAACAAAGGATTTTGACATTCTCAACTGGTGGAAAGTCTTTGGTTTAGGTCAGTACCCAACGTTAGCTCGGATGGCAAGAGATGCTCTGGCCATGCCCACTTGCAGCAAGCTTTCTTCTAACCAAATGGCCCAGGTCAGGAGCATCCTTCGTGGTTATTCCAAGAAATCGTACGGAGCTAAACCCGAAGAATTTATGTCCATTAGAAGCTGTGGGTTCTTGTGTGTTTGTTCTTTTGTTTTGGCCTTTCTAGTGTTTCGGTTACATATTCAATAAATCCTGCGATTGGATATCTATGTATTTTATTTTTGCAAATGTGACATACCAGCAGTCCGTTGACATGTGCTACACCACAGGTCAAGAATTAGTAATTGAGATACAATTAAATGGAGACTTATATTTATATAAAAGAATTTGGATCTCATGAGTAATGACTAATTACTATTCCATATACTTGCTTTCTGTATGGTACTTTTTCCCATTCTGTTTGTTAAGGCACAACTTAGAACAGACAGCGTTCATCAGAGGCAGGTGCATTCATGACAACTTCCATGCGGTTCAGCTATCGGCCGGCAACAGGGCCCTGTCTGCCTCCAAGCAACCCTCCATTCTGCTAAAAGTTGACATTGTTAGAGCCTTCAATTCGATTTCCTGGCCATATCTTCTCGAGCTTCTGCAGCATTTGGGGTTCAGCGCTCGGTGGAGGGAATGGATTTCTATCCTGCTATCCTCAGCTAGTACTCGGATCCTGTTGAATGGTTCAGCAGGGCGTCGAATTTGCCATGCACGCAGTCTCCGCCAAGGGGATCCCTTGGTCTTTGAGGATGGATGAACGCCGCCATATCGCCTCTGCCAGCAACATCAGTAAAGCACCAGGGCTTATATGTGTGCTGATGATCTAGTTCTGTTCATCTCCCCTGCTGCTCAGGACCTTTCAAACCTCAAGGAGGCCCTGCTGGTCTTCGGCAACGCTTGGGGTCTCTACACGAATGTGACAAATGTGTTGCAACACCTATCAACTGTTCCCAAGCTCATGCTGCGGTCATTGCTGAAAATTTCCCCTGCGCAATAAAGGAGTTTCCATGTCGCTACCTAGGGATACCGTCATCAATCTAAAAACTGAGGAGATCTAAGGAGCAGTATCTCATTGAAGGGGTGGAAGGGAAGCCTCCTGAATTTGGCAGGTAGATCGACTCTTGCAACGCTCTCGGCGATTCCGGTCCACCTTTCCATTGAGTTGTCCTCTCTCCTAGGGCAATCAAGGCCATCTATCGTCTTCGTCATGAGTTCCTCTGGGTGGGATCGGACTCGGTCTCCTCGGGACGCTGCAAGGTCACATGGCCGGTCGTCGGCTCGCCGTGCAATCTGGGAGGCCTGGGCATGCTGGACCTGCGGTGGGCTGCGGTGCGAATGGCTCGCGAGAACTGATGCTCCGGGTTCCTGTTGGGCGCGCAGGCCTCCCTGCCACAGGCGTGACAGAGTCGTCGAGGCCGTCTTCAAGGCGGCCACTTACTCTGTTCT
Organism: Chrysopogon serrulatus; assembly: GCA_015844335.1. NCBI lineage: Eukaryota > Viridiplantae > Streptophyta > Magnoliopsida > Poales > Poaceae > Chrysopogon > Chrysopogon serrulatus. The sequence goes on along the minus strand of JADLZL010001603.1, from coordinate 728,792 downwards.
GGGCGACGGTAAGTCGTCAACCTTCTTCTAGGAAGACCGCTGGCTTGGTGGAGTTTAGCCTGAGCCAGCAAGCACCACACCTATTAACGATCAGGACGATGACCGACCAACAGTCACACAGGCACTACACCAAAGAAGATGGGTGCGTGACATTGCGGGTGCCCTGACCGTTCAGGTTCTGCTGGAGCATTTGCTTGTCTGGGAGTTGACCAACGCGCGACATCCAGCTCTCCACTGGTAGCCCTGACAGGCTGTGCTGGGGTTGGTCTTCGTACAGCAGCTATTCCTCGGCATCGGCTTACGCTACTATGTTTACGGGCACCATCCGACCCCTTGGTGCCAGGCAGCTCTGGAAGACCTATGCTCCGTCGAAGGTAAAGCATTTTCTTCTAGTTAGCCTTGCCTGGCCGTTGCTGGACTGCTACGAGGTCGAGGCGTCGGTGACATGGACTTCAGACCACGGACGACTGTGTCTTGTGTGGTCAGCATCCGGAGACTATGGAGCATCTGCTTTTGTGGTGTGTTTATAGCAGGGAGCTCTGGTCACCTGTCCTTCGTAGACTGTGAACCTGCACCGGTCGGTCTCCATTCAAAACGAAGACATCTTCGTCTGGTGGCTGCGAGAGAGAGAAAACATGTTCCAAAATCTGTTAGGCCGGGCTTCGATTCCATGTTCTTCTTGTTGGGTTGGTCTATCCGGAAGGAACCGAACACAAGAACGTTTGGTTGGGGGGGGGGGGGGCTGTGGGTGGTGTGTGGTGTCCAGCACTCCGCCCGCACATAAGCTTGCTCAGGTACTAGATGAAGCAAAGGAGTGGCTGTTGGCCGGGTACAGAAAGCTCGAGCTGCTCCTGGAGCTGCTGTAGTGGTATGCACTCTTTTGTCGCTTGCCAGCTTTGTAATGTAATCCCTTGTTGTGGTTTTTCGTTCGAGGCACTGGGGGTGATCATCATTACCACGTGGTTTAACTCATGTATGGTTAAACTCTATTTCCTCTTAATGAAATATGGTCTTGAAAAAAATAATTGTGGTAAAGTATACGCATATCATGGCACAAAGAACCTGTGGCAACACTACTACAAGGCAGGCAGGCATAGGAATCTACTGATGCAGGGGTGAAAACACCTTGTGCTCCGTCACCTAGCCTGCAGGAAGAAGCCTGCAAACACCTCGCCAGGATGATTGCGTTGCGTGGATATGATGCCTCAGTCCTGGAAGATGACTGCTTCAGGAGCTTCGTTAGAAGACTCAACTCTGAATTTGAGGTGCCCTCACACGTAGCCATTGAGAACATGTGTGATGGTAGCTGTGACGAAGTGAGGAGGGATCTCTTGGACAGGCTGAGAGGCGCGCTCCTGGGAAGGTCAATGTAGCAGTGGGCAGAGCCAAAACCATGGAGGATCAAAGTCTTATATGTAGCATGCCACTTCATAGTTGACGGATGGAATCTTCACAAGCCAGTGTTACATGCCATTGTAACTACAGATCATCATGATGACTATGATGATGGCCCAATTTTGGGACTCGGCGTATCTACTTACGAAATCCATGAGGATGTCAGCGAAGTTGTTTCAGACCATGGTACTGATGACAGGCTGTTCATGGTGGCATATGAAATGACCGACAAAGATGTTCACCCTGCACTGAAGGACAACTATATATTCCTTTGAGCCAGGCCTGCTTGGTACCAATCCAAATAGGAAAGAAATACTTTTTACCACTTACGTGGACAAAATGTGCTCACTCCATTGCTCGATGCCTTCTTCCTAATGCAGACTCCACTCAAGAAGTGTTCTGTGAAATGGAAGATTTACTCTTGACTAGACAAGGGCGCCTGGAACTTCTTGCAGAGCTGGACCTAGATTACGGATGGGCATACGACGAATACTGGTATGCTTGCTACTGTTCTTTGCAAGTTCTACGCAAAAGGAAAGGTTTTCCTTGTGCAGAATTAATTATAACAAAGCTATTGTGCAAGCTCTGGGAGAAAATATTCAGTGCCATTAGAAAAATTTCTTCCTCCACCCATCCCACTGCAAATCTCTATTTTGCAGAGTTGTTTAAACTAAGGGAAATTTTGCAGCCTGAACTAGCACAATTTAGTGGAGACCATGAAGATGATTACGGCGGATATCATTATGGCAAAGATGTCACGTGTGTTCTTACAGAGGCAAGTGACACTCTAGACAAGGCTATAGAAGATCTTTACCTGCCCTGGTCACTACCACTTGCACTGGACCCATGCTATAAACTCAAGTTCATAACATTCAATTTTGAAAGGGCGTATGGTTCAGAAGCCACAAAAGAATACATCTCCAAGGTGATGACAATGACCACGGAGCTGTACGCTGATTATGCTACAGAGTATGGTACAACTACAGATGGTCCAGATCATTCAGATAGTACCACTGCAATGGACATCACCACCAGTGGTGACGATCCATTGGAGAAAGCATGGAATGAGCACTGCCGTTCGGAGCAAGGCATGACTACTCAGGTTACTAGGAGCTCTTACCTAGAAGCTGAGACGGAGCTCGACCGTTATCTCAGAGAACCTTTAGCCCCTAATCACCCTCAAGCAGAAGGTTTTGACATTCTGAGCTGGTGGAAGGCTCACAGCTCGGAGTACCCGATGGTTGCTCGGATGGCGCGGGATGCTCTGGCCATGCCCACTTGCAGCAAGCTTTCCTCCGACCAAATTGCGCAAGTCAGGAGTATCCTTCGTGGTTATTCCAAGAAATCATTCGGAGCTAAACCTAAAGAATTTATTGCCCCATTGTCCGTTTGAAACTGTGGATTATTATGTATGCTTGTTCTTTTGTTTTGTGGATTATGTGTGCTTGTTCTTTTGTTTTGGCGTTCTTTTTTGTTTTAGTTACATATTCGTTATTATTGGACATCATTCTATTGACCTTTTACCGTTGTGACATACTAGTCCATCGACACGTGTTGTACCCAGGTCAATAATCGACACGTGATAGTTGAGTAACACTGCCACATGGGCAAAACTACCGTTAAATTCATCAACATTTTTTAATTGGCTTTAGAAGATATAGGATGGAAGATTTCTAATTTTAGCTACGAGAGTTGGGAATTTCTAATTTTAGCTATGAGGGTTGGGAATTAAACTGTTAGAATAATTAAGGAATCATACTAAAGCCTAAAAATATCTTGTCAACCATGAAAAGAAGAAATGAGCAGGCAGGGAACCATGAAAATGGAGGAAGTTCAGAACCTAGATTAGTTGTTCAATTCAATCAGTTCTAGTTCACCAAATAACTCAGAAAAAGACAAAACTTACATCTCTAGATGCAATAGATACGTTATATGAAAACTTGTTGGATTGTGCTGACCAAGCATAGCATGCATGGTTAGTCAGATCATAATGTGTCAAACTGCAGTCAATCAGGCATGAAAGATCTAATGGTAGCAAATAGTCTGGTTCATGCTCCACCTTTGACAAATATTGAAACATATAGCTAACAGGAAGCCATATGCATGCTTGATAAAGGTTAATACAACTTATGATAATAAGAAAGTGAGATAGTTTGGTTCTATTAGTAAGATAATATGGCCAAAAGCCATGATAGCACCTAAGAATTCTGATCCATAACAGGGAAATAAATAGACTTCACTAGTAGCAAAGTGTAAACCACACTTCAATCAGAGGGTGAAACTTGAATAGTGATTAAGAGGACACACTCCAGCCGCAAATCTGGAGAAGCCCTTGGCCAGAGCTGCATTTCCCTCATGATTGCTTCTAGCTTGGCTGCATCCTCAGGCTTGACCTGCCAGCGATAGTACATGATGCTTATCTTTTTGAGGACCCTGGCATTCATCACCAGGAACTGACAGAAACCCCCACAAGGGTTTCCTTCAAAGCTCGAGTGGATGAAGAAAGTCACACTAGACAGGTGATTCAGCACACCATCTGCATGGATCTGCTCCTTCCAGTACTCCGCAGGTAAGGGCACATGACTTCTTGAATAACGGGAGTTCTAGCAGCACACAAGAGAAACATTTTAGTGGTAGAACAACGTTATTGAACAAAAATAGTTAAAGTATAAGTTGTGTGTGGCTTACAGTGATTCTGAGATCCTTGAGGTTGGGAGAGCTATTCAGCAAGCACGAAACTAAGGTGGCAAACACTTCATGATTGTGGTCCAAAGCAAGGTTAAGCTTTTCCAATCCAAATAAACAGCTTCTCTTGGGCAATACCTTCGGCATCGAGACCTTGCCCCTGCTCAAGACCTAATCAAAACAAGGATAGGTTAAAGTTTCTGTCGTTTTCATAAACTATTTCGAGGTTCCATGAAAATCATCTGAAACTATGTTTGAAGTAATTATTTGAATAAAGTTTTCAATGGGTAATGTTTGCTTTAATGCACGCCCCTTAAATTATTATCATGTAAAATTAAATTATTATTTAGTCCTTAAGCAGAGTAACTAATCTAAGCATTTGGACCGTGCAAGGATTATGATAAACCACATATAAGGAAAAAAAATAATTTAGACTGTATTACGAGAAAGACAAATATTGCAGCTAGCAACCATGCATTTAGCATTTTTACTTGAAAGGATCATGTATATTTCGCAGAAGAAACAGAACTGCATGCAAGCAAAATAAATCTGCAAATAATTTAATTACATGTCAAATGCGCATATGATCCAAATTCAACACAGATCCAGCAGCTATGGTAGTGGGATTTTGCTGACTTATTGACTTGGTACATATAGAAGAAATAATCATCTATGTATTGGAACCAGATGACTGCTGAGCAAAATAGTAAATTGATGGCAATTCTAGATTATCCTTAAAAATCAAAGATGTGTGATCGCACATGATCCCAGAGTCAATTTAAAAGATTTTTACTTGTAGTGGAGCACTGGAATACACGACTCAGACCTGGTGGCATCATAACCCATATGTAGTTATGTCTCATCTACTCTATTCGTTCCCATAAGTATATGCAAATGCAAGGCTAAGTAACTGGTGTAATCATTTGGAATTTTATTCCATAATATGTGGTGTTGGTGTGCTACAGCTATAAACTATCATTTTTAATGAGATAAGATTACAGTGGAAAGACCAGCAGGAAACGATGTCTAGTTGTCACTCAGCTTTCATTAAATTGACATAATCTTATTTATCAGCCTACTGATTTGTTTGGTACCCAATTTTAAACTGAGCTTAGAGCTGAGCTGAAGTTATCATTCGAAATCATGTCTGTTTTTATTTTAAATGAAAAATGAGATCAATCAGAACAATTTTGAAACGAGTTACAGAGCCAGCTCAAGTTGTCACACTAGCTAGCACACATACATGCTGACATTCCTAGTAACTGAAGACTTATGATAAGTGCTACTCCGAAAATCTATCTATTTGCTGATCACATCATGATCATGTAGCTCTAGTTTATGTACATTGATTGCAGTAAAAAAAATGACATAGGAACTTAATTTCCGCTTGCAATTTGGAATAACCACGCCAAATGACACAAGGAGCAGAAACGAACACAACTGACCTCAGGGATTCCAGGGGACAAGTGGAGCTTCTTGGCACATCCAAGCCCACTGAGTAACGTGACCATGTTCCCAATCTCATCAGTCCGCTTGTGTTCCCTCTTGGCCATCATCTCGTAGTCAAGCATCTCATCGATCTCAGAGAATGAGTACTCGACGTCAGAGTCCATGGTGTCCTCGGGCCTCCACTTGTACTGCGGGTAGCTGTACGAGAAGCTGAGCCTCACAGCATCCAGCCGCGGTACCTTGTTCACCGAGACGCGTAGCGGGCGGTACGAGTAGATGTCCAGCTTCTCGAGGCGTGGCGCGCCGCTGATGATGACACTCCGCGCCTTGTGGATGTCAAAGATCTCAAGACGCTCCACGCTGCTGCACCGCGTGATGAGGCGGCGGAGGTCGTCGTCCGTGGCCGTGACGCAGCGGAGCCGGAGCAGCCGCAGGGCGCGCAGGCCGGTGATCCTGCCGGGCACCCGGAGCCGCCAGTTGTAGAGGTCGAGGGTGGTGAGCGTGGCGCAGCGGTAGATAGGCGCGGGCAGGTCGTAGCACTCGCGGTACTTGGTGTTGACGAGGCTGAGCTCGAGTAGGCCGCCGCTGCCGCAGAGCTCGGCGAAGACGCCGGCGAAGAAGTCGTCGTATAGGCCCATGTACTTGAAGTCGATGTCGAAGGCGGCGACCGGCGCGGCGCGGCCGTCGAGCACGCCAAGGAGCGCGTCCATCCAGCGCCAGGGGTCCTCGCAGTAGTCCTCGTCGCCCTCGTCGGGGAAGCCGCGGCGGTTGAAGGTGGCGGCGCGGAGGAGCAGCCGCGGGAGCGTGGCGAAGACGCGGGGCCAGCGGCGGGACAGCGCCGTCGTGGCGGCGGCGTCGCGGAGCGGGACGCGGGCCAGGATCGCGTGGAGGGTGCCGTCGTCCAGCGCGCTGAGCCTGTCCGCCGCGCCGGCGGCCTGTCGCGGCGGCGGAGGAGCGGCGGGCCGCACCCTCTTCGTTGCAGCTAGTGCGCACTCCGCCTCCATGGGGATTTTTTTTTTTTTTTTTTTGAGGTGGGATTAGGAGAGGAAAGGGATGGGAAGGAAATGGAGGACGTGAGCGTGGAGGAAGTGGGGAAGTGGCGGCGTGGAGGACGCGAGCCATGGCCCATGGGTGGTCACGGGCCCAGCGCAAGCGGTTACCTTATGGGCCTTGGGTCTGGACGTCAAATCTGGTTAATCTTATTATTTTTTTTGAAATAAGTTAATCTCACATCTAACCCTGAAGAAAAAGAAAAAGTACCATTCAAGTAAGTGGTCTAATAAAATTGGGGCCTGTTTATTTAATATTATATTCATAATTTAACACACTTTACAAATAGATCTTTTGTATGGGACAAACAAAAAAATGGCGGTAAGTTCAAAGTTCAATTGCACACGACGCCACTTAAAAGCGACGTTTGGAATATTAGGGTAAGTCTTTAATAACCCCAAATTTATCGCTTAAGTCTAATAAAAAACTTAAATCCAAATATCAGAAATCATACATGCTCCAACTTCCCAACCGGGTAAAATACCTCATTGATCATTTAAAATGGTTTCTAACATGGTTTTAATAACATGGCAATGGGATCCACATGTCAGGTGATCTCTCTTTCTCTTAAATAAAAATTCACAATATTTTCATATGAAACTAGGCAGAGACAAATCTCTCTTTATTTAAAATGGTTTCTAACTTTGTATTGCACAACACGATCTACATCTTGGTAATTGATTACTTTTTATTTGAGACCATTTCAATGCCAAATAGGCAGAGACAAATCTCTCTTTATTTAAAATGGTTTCTAACTTTGTATTGCACAACACGATCTACATCTTGGTAATTGATTACTTTTTATTTGAGACCATTTCAATGCCAAATATATTCTCTATATACCAAATTTGTACCTTCAATGCGATATACTCCCCTCCGTTCCAAAAAAACATGCAACTATGGGTTCCGTGCGGATAAAAGTGATCTATGTTTGACCAAGTTTCTAGCAAATAGTATTTGTATTTATGGCTTCAAATTAATTTATTATAAAAATACATTTCATAATTAATCTAATGGTGTTTATTTGACATTATAAATATTTATAATTTTTTATCTATAATTAGTCAAACTTGATACACTAAAACATGCTACTATGCTAGAATTGCAAGTTTTCTAGAACGGAGGGAGTATATAACTATTTAGTTTAGAACTTTTATGTTTTAAAATGTTTAAATATGCAATTATTTATTTTAAATTGTTTAATTTTAAAATTCAATTTCAAGTTTTTTTTGTACCGACTCAGATGTTGGCATGATTTATACCAAAGTTTAAAAAAATAAGAAAAAGGGTCCTCAAATAATTTGGTAAAATAGTTCATTATAAATATGTGCATTGGAGACGGTGAAACCACAGGTCATGGGGTTCATTAATGCTTTATAACTGCAAAGTGTGTGTGTGGTGGTGGGTTGGGGAGGGGGGGGAGTATAAACCGATCTTTTATATGGTGCTCATCCCAAACAAGCCGGTTGCAACAACAGTTCACGCCTTCCGCCCACCTATAAAACTGCAGCTTCAGATCAACGGACTGATCGACCTGACAAACGGGTTCTTTCTTTTCTGCGAGGAATATCAATCTCTAAAAGTTATGTTCATGAGATCGAAAATCCCTTCCACGGTGATCAAGCTGGATTTCACCAACGCATTTGACACTATGAACCGGTGAACGGGTGCCCCGGGCCATGGCTTACCTGCAAGCCAGGACTGCGATCCCCTGTCGCCGTACTTATTTCTCGATGTTGCATATACAATGCAGAGGCAGACGCTCAACTATATATCAGGCACCTGTTTATCATATTCCACTCTTGTCTCACCATTTTTCCTGACAATTAATTTCACACTGAAAATTTGTCTCCCCTTTATTTCTTTACTAAAAACCTCACTTTGAAAATTTGTCCGCACATTTTTGGGCCTTCCTGAAAATCATGGCGGTGCAGTGCAGAGCTTTACACATCGCTCCAAGGTATGCAAGAATTGCTGCAGCGTTGGACACTTGAAGTATGCTCAGTCTCACTCTCTCCATGGACGGTGCCGTTCGGTGTGTTGTGGTTCAAGCGACAAGCAACTACAGTACACACACATCCGTTCCTCAAACCAGAGCTCCTCCACGTTTGATTCCTTGTAGAGTGATTGTGTGGCTAGCTAAAAGTGATTCTTTAGGATAAATCATCTATAGATGAAGTGACTGTGCAAGAAGGGAACACAAGGAGAAACTAGTTTTAGCTCCCAACATCTTGGCTCATCTAAGTGAACCACTTCATAGAATTTACCGACTGACAGAGCTCTGCCAGATAGGGCCCCCAGCTCTCTCCATCTTTGTTACACAAGCATCAAGACTAGCTATGCAACTGATTATTCCTAGTCTGATAATGCATTTGATTATTCATTAAAATGGTGAGAGTGGGCAGGATCATCTAACCCAATAGTTTGTGTGTTGTGCCAAAGATATCTAGAAGGATATAAGCACCAAGATCAAAATATTTAAATATACAAGAACCATGCGTAGAACCATCATCACACGAAAAGCATTAACTTCATTTAGAAGTTAGAACTGCTGGCAGCCAGCAAGTACTTTTGAAACTTCAGTGAAATCAAATTAAAGGAGATGAATTGGTGGTGCTGTTGGAACTGGTCGCCTTCTTCAGCCTTCCTTACCGAGGTAGATCAAAATCTTTTGTTATTGTTTCCAAACAAAAGAAGAAAGCTCAATCAGAAAATTAGCAAGATGAGGAGCCTTGGTCATAATCAGAAACTGGCAACAGATACTTTTTGGTTTAAAATATCTGAAAATATAAACACACTGGTATGGAGGGAAACATGAAGCGCAAAAGGCAGTCACTGTTTGTTAAATGCCTTAATTTAGAAATACGGCACGGCAGAATGTAATAAGCATATTGGTATGGTGGGCAGAAATACAGGATTTTAGATTCTAGATAGACATCATAAAAAAAAAAAAAGCTCAACAGGAAATGACAATATCTGACCCAAAGTACACCCCTCCTTTGAAAATTTCAAGGATAACACCAAATTCTCACATGCATCAGTTATTCAAAAATGCAGTTTATGTTATAATTATTTGCCAATAGATTTGGTACCAACAGCACAGTTAAGAACATCCCACATAAAAAATCAATGGCATAATGGTCATATTGCAACAAAGACAACCAATACGTGGTCATAAAACATTTGAAGGATCTGAAACACATCTCTGTTATTCCATCGAATGATGGAATCAGATTTAAAACACCGCCACATGTGCAAAACCACCTTTAAATTCATCAACATTTTTTAATTGGTTTTATAGAAGATATAGGACGGAAGATTTCTAATTTTAGTTAAGAGAGTTGGGAATTTCTAATTTTAGCTACGAGGGTTGGGAATTAAACCGCTAGCATAGTTAAGGAATCATACTAAAGCCTCAAATTATCTTGTCAACCATGAAAAGAAGAAATGAGCAGACAGGGGAACCACGAAAATGGGAGACAGTTCAAAATTCTAGGTATCTAAATCAGCAAGAAGATGCCTTTGGCGTCATATATATAAACTATTAGTAGATGTCAATGTTGCAAAAGATTCAAATTGATATGCAATAGATTTTTATGTTATTATTGCATTTCAATCATAGTTCTCTTAGAAGTTAGAACGAAGATTAGTTGTTCAATTCAATCGGTTCTAGTTTACCAATAACTCAGAAAAAGACAAAACTTGCATCTCTAGATGCAATTGATATGTTATACATATGCTCGTTGGATCATGTTGACCGGGACAGCATGGTTAGTCAGATCATGTGTCAAACTGCAGTCAATCAGGCACAAAAAAGAACTGATGGTAGCAAATAGTCTGGTCCATGCTCCACCTTCGCCAAATATTGAAGCGGACAGCTAAAAGGAAGCCATATGCATGCTTAATAAAGGTTACTACGACTTATGAAACTAACAAAATGTGACATTTTGATGGCCAAAAGGCATGATAGCACCTAAGAAATTCGGTCCATAATAGGGAAATAAATAGACTTCACTAGTAGCAAAGTGTAAACTACACTTCAATCAGAGTCCACGGTGAAACTTGAATAGTGATTAAGGGGACATAGCTCCAGCCGCAAATCTGGAGAAGCCCTCGGCCAGAGCTGGATTTCCCTCGTGATTGCTTCTAGCTTGGCTGCATCCTTAGGCTTGACTTCCCAGCGATAGTACATGATGTTTATCTTTTTGAGGACCCTCGCGTTCATCACCAGGAACTGACAGAAACCCCCACAAGGGTTTCCTTCAAAGCTCGAGTCGATGAAGAAAGTCACACTAGACAGGTGATTCAGCACACAATCTGCATCGATCTGCTCCTTCCAATACTCTGTAGGTAAGGGCACGTGACTTGTTCTTGAATAACGGGAGTTCTTGCAACACACAAGAGAAACATTTTAGTGGCAGAACAGTATTATTGAACGAAAATAGTTAAAGGATCAGTTGTTTGTGGCTTACAATGATTCTGAGATCCTTCAGGTTGGGAGAGCTATTAAGCAAGCACGAAACTAAGGTGGCAAACACTTCATGATTGTGATCCAGAGCAAGACTAAGCTTTTCCAATCCAAATAAACACCTTCTCTTGGGCAATACCTTCGGCATCGAGACCTTGCCCCTGCTCAGGACCTAGTCAAAGCAAGGATAGGTTAAAGTTTCTGTCGTTTTCATAAACTATTTCGAGGTTCCATGAAAATCATGTGAAACTATACATGTTTGAAGTAATTAATTGAATAAAGTTTTCACTGGGTAATATTTGCTTTAATGCACCCCCTAAATTATTATCATGTAAAATTAAATTATTATTTTAGTCCTAAAGCAGAGTGACTAATCTAAACATTTGGACTGTAAGGATTATGATAAACCACATATAAGGAAAAAATAATTTAGACTGTGTATTATGAGAAAGACAAATATTGCACTAGCCACCATGCATTTAGCAATTTTACTTCAAAGGATCATGTATATTTCACAGAAGAAACAGAACTGCATGCAAGTGAAAATCAATCTGCAAATAATCTAATTACATGCCAAATGCGCATATGGTCCAAATTCAACACAGATCCAGCTGCTAAAGAGGTGGTAGTGGGATTTTTGTTGACTTGGTATATATAGAAGAAATAATCATCTATGTATTGGAAGCAGATGACTGCTGAACTAAACGGGAATGCTTCCATACACACACCTCCTAATAAAGAAACATTATTTACCAATCCTTGAGCAAAATAGTAAATTGATGGCAATTCTGAATTATCCTTAAAAATCAAAGATGTGTGATCGTACGTGATCCCAGAGTCAATTTAAAAGACGTTTCCTTGTAATGGAGCACTGGAATACAGGACTCAGACCTGGTGGCATCATAACCCTTATGTAGTTATGTCTCATATACTCTCCTCTACAACATTGTACAGGTTCTCATAAGGATATGCAAATGCAAGGCTAGGTAACTGATGTAATCATTTGGAAGTTTATTCCATATGCGGTGTTGGTGTGCTACTAAACTATCATTTCTGAGTGAGATGAGATGACAGTGGAATGACCAGGAAAGGATGTCTAGTTGTCACACTAGCTAGCACACATACATGCTGACATTCCTAAAAACTGAAAATTTATCCCCGAATGATGCAAGGAGCAGAAGCAGAAAGTATTAATTTACGTGCATTCAGCAAACGAACACAATGCAACAACTGACCTCGGCGATATCAGGGGACAAGTGGAGCTTCTTGGCACATCCAAGGCCACTGAGAAACGTGACCATGTTCCCAATCTCATCGGTCCGCTTGTGTTCCCTCCTGGCCATCTTCTCGTAATCAAGCATCTCATCGATCTCAGAAAAGGAGTACTCGACGTCAGAGTCCATGGTGTCGTCGCGGCTCCACCTGAACTCCGGGTGGCTGTACGAGAAGCTGAGCCTCACAGCGTCCAGCCGCGGCGCCTTGTTCACCGAGACGCGTAGCGGGCGGTGCGAGTCGATGTCCAGCTTCTCGAGGCGTGGCGCGCCGCTGATGACGATATTCCGCGCCTTGTGGACGTTGACGATCTCAAGTCGCTCCACGCCGCTGCACCGCGTGATGAGGCGGCGGAGGTCGTCGTCCGTGGCCGTGACGCAGCGGAGCCGGAGCAGCCGCACGGCGCGCAGGCCGGTGATCCTGCCGGGCACCCGGAGCCGCCAGTTGAAGAGGTCGAGGGAGGTGAGCGTGGCGCAGCGGTAGAAGGGCGCGGGCAGGTGGTAGCACTCGGTGTGCTTGGCGTTGACGAGGCTGAGCTCCAGGAGGCCGCCGCTGCCGCAGAGCTCGGCGAAGACGCCGGCGAAGAAGTCGTCGTACAGGCCCATGTACTTGAAGTCGATGTCGAAGGCGGCGACCGGCGCGGCGCGGCCGTCGAGCACGCGGCCGAGCGCGTCCATCCAGCGAAAGGCGTCCTCGCAGTAGTCCTGGTATCCTTCGTCGGGGAAGCCGCGGCGGTTGAAGGTGGCGGCGCGGAGGCAGCGCCGTCGTGGCGGCGGCGTCGCGGAGCAGGACGCGGGCGAGGATCGCGTGGAGAGTGCCGTCGTCCAGCGCGCTCAGCCTGTCCTCCGCGCCGGCGGCCTGTAACGGCGGAGGAGCGGCGGGCCGCATCCTCTTCGTCGCCGCCTCCATCGATCAGTTTCGTGGTGCGAAGAAGGGGGAAGTGGCGGCGTGGAGGACGTGGGCCCGGCGCAGTTCCTCTTCCTTCCAGAGAAGCGGGCGGTTACCTTATGGGCCTGGGGCCCGGACGTCAAATCTGGTTAAGAAAAAGAAAATGCTTTGAGATTTTTTTTTTTAAAAAAAACTACTATTTAATTGACGTTAATTTTGGGCTGTGGTAGAGTGCAAGTAAGTGGTCTAAATTCCCCTCAAAAGAGTAATGGACTAAACTGGGGCCTGTTTGGATACCTTAGCACTAGCTAATTTTTAGAGCTAAGGGATCTAAACATACCCTTATTTGATCTTCTATTCATAATTTAATACACTTGTACAAATAGATCTTTTTGTATGGGACAAACAAAAAATGGCAGTAAGTTCAAAGTTCAGTGCACACGACATCGCAGGCATGAGCAATATATATGGACTAAGTAGTCTTTATAAATGAGACCCACGGTAAATGGTATTATATATGGTAAATATCTCAATGGCGAGCCCGCTCATAGGAGCTAGTTGGTGTGGATAATAGACTAATAGTAGTGTTGAGTTGTAGAGCTTACTCACGATGCACTAGTCGATCATAGAGTACTAGTTGGTGTCATGGTCAAGGCACTGAGAAGAGGCCAGCGAAGAGGCGAGGTGGGAGTCGAACCTGAACTTGTTGATCACTTAGTTCAGGAAGCAGCGGCACGGTTCGACTTGGTAATGTCAAACATGATTTTACACACACGAGCGATTGCGCGATTCGTTTCGTGGTGCGAAGAAGGGGGAAGTGGCGGCGTGGGTGGTCATGGGCCCGACGCAAGCGGTTGGTTGTCTTATGGGCCTTGGGCCCGAACGTAAAATCTAGTTAATCTCACATCTAACGCTCAAAAAAAATCTAACCCTCAAGAAAAAGAAAAACTATCATTCATCAAGTAATATAAGTGGTCTAAATTGTGGCCTGTTTAGATCCCTTAGCACTAGCTGATTTTTAGTGCTAAGGGATCCAAACATCCCTTTATTTGATATTCTATTCATACTTTAACCCACTTGTATATTGCTTTCTAGTTCTAGTCCTAGTTCTAGTTCATGTAAAACTTTGTATGTTTTTGGCTTAATAAATTCCTATAGGAGCTTCAGTCCCTTCCTCCAGTTCCTTAAAAAAAAAATATAGGACAAACAAAAAAATGGCAGTAAGTTTGAAATTCAGTGCACATGACACCATTTCACGCGCACACAACACTTAAGCTATACATAAAAGTGTGGGCATGAGCAATGTATATGGACTAAGTAGTCTTTATAAATAGGACCCACGGCAGGTGTATTAGTATATGGTAAACATCTCAAAGGTGAACCCATTCATGGGAGCTGCATTGGTGGGGCCGGCCACTCCAATCCCACGGCCACGGACCCTCTTTGGCGAAGCTGTTGTACGAGAATAGCCCCCTTGCTGAGGGCTACTGTGGATTGTTTCCTCGTGGTACCAATGCGTCGAGGACGGCGATGACATGAACACGATGTTTTAACTACTCACCAGCGACTGGTCTGGCCGGAGCAATGGTATCACATGTTTAAGTCAGGACCCTCTTCTAATTCGGTCATTGTTGACGGCCACTATTGTATTAAATCAACCGTCAACTAGCCATGAAAAGGATGCAATTGTGATCACCAAAGTAGACATAGGGTTTACACTGAACGAATTCCACGAGTTTTGGTGTTTCACTATTTATGCAGGCGTAAACTGGAAAAGGCGCAATCACAAGAGCTTATCGGAACAAGGAAACGGAAAACGGACTCCGTAGCAACACAGCAAGATTCCAGAAGAGATGAGAAGGCATCACGCCGAGCCGGGGAGCCAGCGGCCACCAGGTGGGACCGGCCGGTCCCACCCCGCAACGGCCGGTCGGCCCCTGGCTCCGGTCGGGGCCCGGTTCGCCCGATTCGCTCCACCGCCTTTGAGGATCGATCCTAGCCGCCCGCCAATGTCGGTTTGATCCGATGGCTCACGATCATCGCCTAGGGCTATAAAAGGAGAGGCACCCCTCCCTGGGAGGGGGCACATTCATTCATTCCTCATTCGAAGTCCGATCATCGGCCGAAAACCCAAATCGAGCTCCTTAGTTAGGGCCTAGATAGCTAGATTAGAACTAGAGGGAGGCAAACATAGGCTTGGATTCTGGAGCCATCAAGAGCTTGGATTTGGTATGTGATAAACATTGTGTAAGCGTGGTGCTTATACGTTGTTTATCTGCGAATGCACCCTATAAGCCAGGATGGTAGATCGCGGGTGTGACATTCCTGTTCCTATGTACTTCAAACCCTGTTTATAGGTACAGTAGGACTTGTATACGAAGGAAGGGTGTGCTATATTCTCAAACTTCCCTAGTATGTCCACTATGAACAAATATAATACTAACCTTAGCCATAACTACTAGGTGTATTGCACTAACCATAATATGCATTGACATGTAGCTAGGAATAACCTAGGACATGGTTATACTGATGATTATATAGCTAAGAGTCTAATGATATAGCTAGGAGTCTCTACTAGCAACCCTAATGATATAGTTAGGAGTCTCTATCTGTTTATACTGATGATTATATACTTATCTTATCATTTATCTTGTGACTTACCCCTGCATTGAGTAGCGAGGACATGGTTATGCCTATTCATTACACTCTAGGTCAACACACTACCTTTATACAGCCATGTAGATCTTCCTTTGGGAAAATATAAATGACAACCCGTAATACTCCAGGTAAAATGTTACAATGGTATTTGATCTGTGCGCTTGCGGATACTATTTCTATATTTTAAATAGTGGCATGATTTAATACCACACCCCTTGGTGTTATGCTGAGGATGACAACTTGGCATTCTAGTGGCGGTGCGCTGCACAAATATTTTTGGCGCTGTTATTAGAGATAATATTAAGAGGTGTCAACAGTCATCAAGTAGGCTGGCATGTGCATCAGCTACGAATTTTGTGATGATCAAATGCATGTGCTTGTGCTTGACAATCACAAAGCAACCAAACCATGGAGTTGGGTTTATGTTTTTATAATAAATTAAACAACATACTCTCTCTGTCCCGTATTAAATGTCGTTGAAGCTACTGACCAAGTGCATGCACTTTGCTGTGAACTTGCTGCTATCTTGCATCTAGATTTCTCCTATATGGTCTAAACTTGGATAGGTAAAAGCAAGGCTAGACGACATTTAAAGTGGGACAGAGTGAGTATCATTAAGTACAAGAAAATCATAGCTGCACGTAACCAAAACATGAGTAAAGAAGAGAAAGAAATAAAATCAAAAATCGAAAAAACCTAAAGAGGAAAAGGAAATAAAAAAAATGTAACCAACAAAGACTAGCTTTGAAATCGAAAAAAATGCATGACCCGACAATGACTTGGCCCTTCTTCTTAAGGCACAGGGGTCTTTGGAAAAAAGTAATAAAAAACTGTTGAGGACTAATACCGTAATAGATTTCTACTCTTATCCTTCTCTGTAGGATTAGAATTCCTATGAGATTGAGAAATACGATTATTAGGCTATCTAGATGCACATGTCAGATAAAGACGGTGACAATTGGCGAGCCTGAAGGGCTGACAGCGGGCCAGAAGAGGATAGCAAGCAGCGGACGGGGCCCCCACGGCCCGCCCTAGGGAAGTAGGCGCCGCCACCGCTGGCTGCACAGTGAAGGGGGGCCGCGAGCCCCACCTCGCCACCTGCTCTCAATCCTCGAATTAGCTTTTATTAATTATTATTTATAGAATTCAGATTAGAAAAACTGGAAAGTTTATGTTTGAGAGGACTTTCCTGTTAGAGTACACTCGGGACTATACCATTGGAACAGTTGTCTCAAAGTGCTTACACAAGTAAGTAACAACGGCACAGCAATCTTTGGAAGTACTTCAATAAATTTCACAAGCAGCAAGACGGGGCTGCTGTGGGGGCATCATCACGATCTCTGCCGCCGCCGACCAGTAATCCTTCAGGCTCCGCTGCGTCCAAGGATAGTAGTAGTAAATCTGGCATGCAAAAAACTGATGAAGCCAACACAATGCTGGCTCAAATGATCGTAAAGAGCGGATACGATCCGGCGATCGTGGAGGACATAAACTTCAGTCTTCAGGTCTTTCGCACGCTGTCTCAATCCTGGATT
This sequence comes from Chrysopogon serrulatus, assembly GCA_015844335.1. Classification (NCBI taxonomy): domain Eukaryota; kingdom Viridiplantae; phylum Streptophyta; class Magnoliopsida; order Poales; family Poaceae; genus Chrysopogon; species Chrysopogon serrulatus. The sequence goes on along the minus strand of JADLZL010001603.1, from coordinate 711,392 downwards.
CAAGATGCCCTCTTGCCGTGTCATTGAGGAGATCTGCGATGGAATGACTCATTTGTCCTGGGATGATATTTATTACGGGTATTCTCGCAATCGCAATTTCAGTTTATCAGTAGAAAAAACTAGAACCATGGAGCGGGAAGTCTTATATATAGCATGCCACTATATTCCTTTTGATCCCGTTTACTTTGGCAGTAAGGAGCTAGAGGTCCTGTATGCTTACGAGGTCGTTGCACCTCTTGATGAGTACTACCATGGCCCATTATCCGGATTGCCTGAGGCTTCTGTTGAACTCGTTGCTGGCAATATCCTGTCAGATATCCCACGAAACGCGGGTCTGTTCACGATAGCATGTGAGAAAACGGGCGTTACTTTTGTGCATGACCTGAAGGAACGTATAAAGCAAGCTTTGGGCGAGCAAAGAACCATTTTGCGCCATCTACATGGACCAGGTCATCCACTCCATTGCTCGTTGCATTCTTCCAGATTTAGATTTCAGAAACCGTATGTACTCTACAGTGAACAATTTAAAATTGACAAGGCAGGGTCGTAAGGATCTTCTTTCAGAACATGGCCTAGATGACCTATAGGAGTACAACGAGCTCTGGTATTCATGTTATTGTTCTTTGAAAGTTCTTCGCAAGGGATATTCCTCTAGAATTGCTACAGAAGATTTTAAAGTCATAGAGATATTGTGTGACGTTTGGGGGAAGTTTTATGGTGCCATCAAAAGAATTTCTGACCCTGACAAGGTCACTTCACATCTCTGTCTCGCCGAGTTGTTTAAACTCAGGGAAGCTTTGCAGTCTAAACTAGAATCGGCTACTACTGGTCATTTTGAGGGTGGTCTTATGAGGGCGGCGAAAGCCGCTTTAGATGAGGCTATACAAGATTCGTACTTGGTCTGGTCTATACCCCTTGCAATGGACCCCCCGATACAAGATTAAATATATTGAGGACATTTTTAAAACAGCTTTTGGCTCCGAGGCTGGTGACTACATCACCAAGGTAAAAGGGAATATCAATGATCTCTACAGTAATTATGACGACGGTGATCGCGCCATTGTTGATACGAGTGCTGGCGGCAGCGCTGGTTCATTATTGGAACAAGCCGACCTTGATCGTTACCTGCAGGATTCGACAATCCCTGAAGAAGAATTTGACACTGGCACGAATGTTTTGGATTGGTGGGACACCATTGGCTCGGATCACTACCCGAAGGTGGCTCAGATGGCGTGGGACGCTCTAGCCATGCCCACAAGCAGTAGGCTTTCTTCTATGCAGATTGCCAAAGTCCGGAGCATCATTCGTGGCTACTGCCCACAAGCAGTAGGCTTTATTCTATGATGAAGATGACGATGACGATGTCGACAGTGACGGCAATCAACGTTGATGCCATGATTCAAGAGCTCAATTATTAAGGGCAACCCAAGCATCTGCATTAACAGTTTCGTCTCATCTATCCATGCCGTGACGACCTTTTCTCAGGTCACTCACCCATATCTCCTTGGTCCTATACTTGTCCTGTTGATCTCTGTTTTTTTTTGATACTCTGTTGATGTTGGTGAATGGTACTCAATAAATGATCCTCTTACCATCGATCTCGTGATCAAAAACTGATAAATGTATGTTCAAGACATATACAATGCTTGCCCAATTTTTTTTTTAATCTTGCATTTGATTCACCTATATATATCTCTATGCATTAAAAATGAGGATTTTTAGGATGGGGTATTTTATTTTCTCCATTTTCCTTTTTAGTTGATTCTGACATGGAGATTTCGATCAACAAATCTGGATACAAATACAAATCAATCTACCATTTTCTTTCTTTTAGCAGCGCTATCAGTTGCAGATGGGAGGAGAGCTATTAATGTGTGGGGCTGTGGGATGCTAGGGGTCGTTTGGTTGTTTGGTTAGACTAGCATGACCTTTGGTTAGGATACAGGCTTGATGTGTTTGGTTGCCTGAATTACTACCGAGCCTGGTCTAGTGAGTACAGCCAGCCTCTCTTAGCCTAGCACGCGGGTAACAGATCCGCATCTACCCGGTCTGGTTACGCGGAGCCAAAAGCGAGCGTGTGCTTACACACATGGAAGAACGTCGGTGCCAAGTGAGAAACCAACCAAACAACATCTTTTCGAGACATATGGCTAGACTTGCCCAAAATGAAGAGCAAATCCAAACAAGTGCAAGTGCATGCATGCACCAGACCAAGCTGTGGCCGCCCTGTTACTCCAGATGCGATGCAGGTGTAGAGCTTCCCGATCACGTGCCGTCGTTCGCTGTAGGGCCAGACTCGTGCCCAGCATTTGTTAGAGCAGGAGTGCACCAGTTCAAGGAGATCGACGATGTCCTTGTCAACACTATCCCCTTAAAAAAACCTCCTTCACCTTGAGGTAACGGCCGTCATGTTATGTTCTCATGGGATGCTCCATTAAATTTAGAACTTCCATAATGGCGCACAGGTAGTAAAAGCCTCATTTTATTTTCACGAGAAAATCACCGGAAATACGCGGAACAAGTCGACTAAACGCCACCCTGGACGCCGACTCCTCTGCTTACAGAAGAAATCCTGTAGACTGACGAAACTGACGAAGAACGTCTTGCAGAAGCAGAATGCCTACCTCCGGCACCAGCCATGGACGCGTCATCCTCCACTGGCAACCCCTACCCCCGGAGGCGCTCATGCACAAGCTGCGGGGTCAGCAAACCCTCGCCCTCCCTCTCCTCCGCCGCCTTCTCCCACTCGATTTCTCTGCCGTCTAATTCATAGCCAAATCATCGCCCGTTCAGTCCTATTCGAGCAGCGAGGTTGCCTCATCCAGCTCTAGCGAGGTTAGGAGATTTGGGTCTCCATCGAGGATGGTAGATATGATTTGTCGGCAGAGGACGGCGGTTTGGCCGGTGCCGGGGCAGGGTATCACACTAATTAATAGCTCGACGCAGCCGGCGGATGGCGGCGGCGGATCCGGCGGGGAGCCAACAGGTCGCCCAGGTCTTTCTCATGACTAGTAGTAAACTGCAACTTGCAACAAGTCGTCGCTTCTTCCCTGGGCACCTCTTCTGCGCGTTGGCTTGTCTATGCCAAGGAAAAAAATATTCGGCCGATAATATCCGAAATTTCCGATATATCCCGTTTATCGGCTAGGTCCGAAATATTTTATATATCACCCGAAATTTTTATAATTTTAAAATTTGCCATCCAAATACACGCCAATGCCCACCCAATACTCTAACTATACCCCATGTATCATTTTCTCTTTCTTTTCTTCGACGTTTAAGTTGTCACCGCACTCGCACGTTCAAGCCATGCCGTTGTCCTTCTCAATGAATAGGCAATTGGTAATATGTTTTATTTAGTTTTCTATGTCAAATGGTTTAGAAATGATCTATGTGCTTTTCTAAACAAAATGAGTCATTTTTTGTTTAAATTTTTTCCGAAACTTTATTTCTATCGCCAATATATTTCCGATATATCCGATATTCCCGTTTATCGGTGACCACCGAGATTTTTAAAATACTGATAGAAAAAACCTTGGTCTATGCCGCCATCGCCCAGATCTCAGTGGAGCAAAATTTCATTCTTGTTCGGCATCGCATTTTTGCCATTGCCATTGACAAGATCACCAAACGCCCCTCGCCTCGCAGAGATCTATTCTCTCCTCCAGCTATGATGCGCGGTTGCAAGCTCTAGGTGCTCCATCACCTAGTAAGTTCTACTAGTCATCCCCAGCTTCTCCCTATTTTCTCTTATTAATGCATCCTACTTCATTCATGTAATATCCTAGAGAATAATTAGTATATGCTAAGCAAGAGGAATGAATCATATACAGGTTAATTGTACTTGCTACAATGAAAACAATTATGAAATTGAGAGTGGCAGTGTGCTCTACTTCTTAGGCTTAAATGAAAAGCTCTTTTCATTATTTTTTTAATAAAAAAGAAGAAAAAGAAAAGCTGCTTGGAATCCGAGACCTTCAATACTGTGTTTGTGTGTTTTTCGATCAAGCATTCTTCCTAGTGCGCTATTGCTGCATGACTGCATTAGCATCTCATCTCATATAGAGATAGCAAACCAAACAAAGCTTGCACATTGATTATGCCACTCTTCCTCAAGAGACACAGGGAGGTGACACCAACCACGAGGCGAGGAGATGCCAAAGAAGTCCGATGTGTGGCAGCACTTCACCCGAGTCACGGATGAACATGGGAAATTCGTCAATGAGGCCGAGTGCAACTATTGCCAGAAGGTGCTTAAAACAAAAGATGGTACGGCCAACATGTGGAAGCACTTGAGAAAATTTCATCCACAGGAAGCTGCTGCTGTTACTGCTGTGGGTTTTGGGGCAGCTCGGCCACCACAGCATCAGCCGCCTTGTGTGCCGTCACCCGAACGCCCTGGTGGGTCGTCAGATCGCCAGCCTGGCCTGCAGGAAGAAGAAGCCAGCAAACACCTCGCCCGGATGATCGCGTTGCGTGGATATGATCCCTCGGTCCTAGAGGGGACGACTGCTTCAGGAGCTTCGTGGCAAGCATCAATCCTGAATTCAGGGTGCCCTCACGCATCGACATGGAGGAGATGTGCGATGTTGTCTTTGATGAAAGAAGGAAGGATCTCTTCAACAGGATGAGGCGTGCTCCTGGGAGGTTCAGTTTGGCAGTGGGTACAGTTACAGCCATAGAAAGGGAGGTCTTATATACAGCGTGCCACTTCATCGATGATGAATGGAAGCTTCACAAGGTAATCATGGATGCATACATGGATGGATATCTCCTTGACCCTCATGGACCATTACTAGGAGTTCAACAAGTTACTTTCCCTCCGGATGGAATTGAGTCTATTGATAAAGTCATGGATGGTTTGTCGCAGCGTGATGCTTTAGATAACCTCTTCTTTATGGTATGGGAAACCAAGGGACACAGAGTTAATCACCTTGAACTGAGGAATCAAATAGAGCAAAACAAATCCAATGCCATTCTGCCAATGAGGACAGCACTAACTAGTACCACATACATGGACAGCGTGATTCACTCCATTGCTGGACTCCTTACTTTAGATCCGAGTTTCATTGTAGAGGATATAACCTCTGACTTGGAGGATTTAGATTTGACTAGACAAAAGAGCCAGAAGCTTCTTTCACAGCTCGGTCTAGATAACCTGTGGGCATATGATGAAGACTGGTACTCGAGCTACTGTTCGCTGCAAGTCCTTCGCAAGGAAGGCCGTTCTCAAAATACAGGCTCAGTATTCACTGAACTATTATGTAACCTTTGGGGGCAAATGGACCGTTCCATCCAAAGGATTTCTGCCTTCAGCTCTCCCAAAACCTCTGCCTCGTAGAATTGTTTAAGCTTAGGGAAGTTTTGCAGTCGGAACTAGCACGGGCAAGCGGAGATAATGCAAATGCTTACAATCTATCCAATGGTTTTATAGACCGCTATGAAGGCAAGGATGTTGCAAATGTTCTTGGAGAAGCAATGAACAGTTTAGATGAAAGCATAAAAGATTCATACCTGGTACGGTCTATACCACTTATATTGGATCCCCGATACAAGCTCACATACATAGAATTAATCTTTGAAAGGGCATTTGTCGATTCTTCTGAGGCCGCATACTACATTTCTGGAATAAGAGAACAAATGAAGGAGCTGTATACTGACTACATTGAATATGGTGCTGGAACCATTAGTGCAAATTCAGATCTTGTCACAGTGATGGCCACCGGCAGTAGTGCTGATCCATTAGCAGAAGCATGGGCTGAGCATTGCAGTTTGCGGGATGGCAGAAGCTGCATAACTGATGTTGACAGTTACCTGCAAGCTGAGATGGAACTTGATCGTTACCTGCAAGATTTCCTTGTGCCTCCAACAGAGAGTTTTGACATTCTCAACTGGTGGAAGAATAACAGTTGGAATTACCCAACGGTGGCTCGGATGGCGAGGGATGCGCTGGCCATGCCAACATGCAGTAAGCTTTCTTCTGAGCCCACGTCAAGAGCATCCTTCGTGGCTATTCCAAGGCAGCATATGGAGATAAACCTTAGAAGACCAAGACGAAGAACAGTGTGGTGAAGAAGACATCATTTAGTAGCATATATGTTTGTCTTTGCAATCAGCTCAGCTACCCGGCCTGCAAGTCTGCAACTGCAAATGCTGTGACACTACGGCAAGCGTTTTTTTTTTTTTTTTTACTTTATTTGACCCTTGTAGTCCTCCATTCTCTGCAAGATACACTCAATTAATACATTTTTTTTTTACAAAATTGCATTTGTACCTAACAACCTAACACCAACGTTAATTATATTATTTCTGTATTCGTTTTCATTCACGCTGCAGGCAACAACTTGTTCAATTTATCCATTGGCCTTTCCTCCTTCCACTCTGCGGCCTTCCACTCTGCGGCTTGTACGTTCCCCAAGCCTTCTCAAGCGACAGTTGGACTGTGATCACCGAGCTGCTCGATTTGTAGGTCCCCCAAACAATCAATAACCTTCTCCATAATTCTTTCCCTTGTTTTCTTTAATTAATTCCGCCCGCCTGGTGATGCAACATCGATTTAATCGATTGATATCTCTTCTCCACTGCCGTATTCTTCACCCCAAAAACGGGTTTTCAATTTTAAGTTCTTTTTTTAAAAAAAAAATATCTCCGATGTTGACATGATCTATACCGAAGTTTTTAAAAAATAAGGAAAAAAAGATTCTCAAATATTTTTGTATATGGGAGACGGTGAAACAACAGGTCATGGGGCTCATTAATGCTAACTGGAACTTGGGGCAGATCAACCGATCTTATATGGTGCTCGTCCCAAAGAAGCCGGGTGCAACAACCGTTGACGCCTTGCACCTAATGTGCCTACAAAGGGTTCTTTCTTTACTGTGAGGAAGATCAATCTCTGAAAGTTATGTCCATGAGACTGAAATGCTGCAATGATGCAACAAACCGAAAATCCCCTTCATGGTGATCAAGCTGGATTTCACCAAGGCATTCGACACTATGAACTGGTGAACGGGTGCCCCAGGCCATGGCTTACCTGCAAGCCAGGACTGAGATCCCGTGCCGCCGTACCTATTTCTTGATGTTGCAGATACACTGCAGAGGCAGAGGCAGAGGCTCAACTATATTAGGCACCCGGTGGAATGGATGAAGTTCTCTCCCCATGTCCGGTACTGCAGTATGATGACTGACACCCAAGTTGTGTACACTGAATATACTGAAGATGGCCGTGCCAATGTGATGGCCATTGTCAGCTCTGATCCATTGCAACAAGCAGCACCGAATGAGCAGCGCAGGGCACAAAGCCCAGACAGCGCTCCAACGTTTCCCTGAACGATCACAATTCACAAGGTTTTGACATCACTGAATTGCGGCCGGAGTCAGTGAGTTACCCAACCGTGGCCTGAATGCCTACATGGAGTAAGCTTTCTTCTGACCAAATCGCCCACGTCAGGATCATCCTTCCAAGCCAAAATCCAGAATAAAATGTTTTTAGATAGCGAACAACATGAGGATGTTGTAAGAATGATTCAGTAGACTAGGCTCGCTCCCTCCTGATTCTTGTAAGAATGATGCTTGCCCCTTATTTTTTCCCTGATAATTAATTTCACTCTGAAAATTTGAAAATTTGTCTCCCCTTCGTTTTTTCCCCCTGATAACTTCACTCTGAAAATTTGTCCGCGCTTGTTTTTTTTCCCTTTCGTGTTTTTTCCCCCTTACTGAAAATCATGGTGTTGCAGTGCAGAGCTTTACACATCGCTCCAATTTATGCAAAAAATTGCAGCAGCTTTGAACACTTGAAGTCTGCTCTGTCTCAATGGACAGTGTCGTTCGGTGCGTTGTGGTCAAGCGACAAGCAACTACACTACACACACATCCCGTTCCTCAAGCCAGAGCTCCTCCACGTTTGATACCTTCTTGTGAACTGATCGTGTGGCTAGCAAAAAGTGATTCTCTAGGGTAAACCATATGGATCAAGTGACTGAGTGCAAGAAGGGAACAAAGAGAAGCTAGTTTTAGCTCCCAACATCAAAGAACTTACCGTCTGCCAGAGCTCCACCAAATATGGTCCACCAACTCTCTCCAACAGATTCATCTTTGTTACACAAGCATCAACACTAGCTATGCAACTGATTGTTCCTAATCTGATAGTGCATTCTATTGTTCAATAAAAATGTGAGAACGAGCACGATCATCTACCCCAATAGTTTGTGTGTTATGAAAAAGATATCTAGAAGGATGTAATAAGCACCAAGATCAAAATATTGTCTACAAGGACCATGTGTAGAACCATCATTACACCAAAAGGCAAAAGCACCAACATCATTTAGAACAGCTGGCAGCCAGCAAGCACTTTTGGATCTTCCGTGCATCAAACTAAAGGAGATGAATTGGAACTTGGCAGTGCTGTTTGAACTCACCTTCAGCCTTCATTACCGAGGCAGAGCAAAATCTATTGTATTGTTTGCAAACAAGAGAAGAAAGGTCAATCAGATGGGCAAGATGAGGAGCCTTGGTCATAATCAGAAACTGGAAAAGGATACTTTAGTTTCAAATCTGAAAATAAAAGCACATTGGTATGGCAGGCAAAAATGAAGCGCAAAGGCAGTTATGGTTTGTTGAATGCAATTTAAGAATACAGCAGGGCAGAACGTAATAAGCACACTGATATGGTGGGCAGAAATACAGGAATTTGCATTCTAGATGCAATAAGAAAAATCAACAGAAAATGACAATATCTGATCTAAAGTATACCCCTTCTTTGGAAATTGTAAGGATGACACCAAGTTCTCATATGCATCAGTTCTTCAAAAATGCAGTTTATGTCATATTTTTTTTCCCCACACGAAGGCATCCCCCATTTACATTCATAGAAAATGGAAATACAAGAGTGCAGTTTATGTCACATTTATTTGACAATAGATTTGATACTGATAGCACAGTTAAGAACATCCCACATAAGAATTCAGTGACATTGTGGTCAGATTGCAACAAAGATAACCAATACATAATCACCAAAAATTTTGAGGATCTGAAACACATCTCTGTTACTCCATCGAATGATGGAATCAGATTTAAACACTGTCAGCTAATCCTTACAGAATAAAACAAAGATATTGAAACATTAAATCATGATGCACTAGCGCATGAGCCAGTCTCTTTAGCATTTTGTCCCTAGCCATGGTCAGATGCGCTTGGTCAAACCTATCAGGTTGATAGCAAAATAGTAATTAGAATGATGCTGGTTTGTTGACAATACAAGATAACAGCTACTCATACGTGATTGAAACAATATTGTTTTCTGCAGCAGTCCCTACATCAATTGTCCAACCTAAATAGTATATATCAATGCAGCCTTGCCAGAATGCACTACCTAAAGTGCAATTGAAGCAGTGCAGCCTTAAGAATTTTAGAATATGCAGAGTTTTAGGCTAAAAAATTCATAAAGAGAAAAACAATTAATACAATAAGATAATTGCTATAGGCATCACTATATGCATCATTCTTCAACTCCCTACCAGCAGATAAACACAAGTTGTTGTTTCAGTGAGTAAATTAGGCGTACAATCACACATAGATGAGCACAGGTTCTTCTAAACTTTTTATTAATTAGTACTAGCCAACAAACAACATGATGCTCTCAAGTCTAACAAAGTAAATTAGATGGATTCACTAAATGCAGTGATTTCGTATAGAAGCCTCCAAGAGTAATGACATGCACAGACTTTTACATCCCTACTGGCTACTAGATACACGGAATAAATAAAATTTATAAAAATCCGTCAGAAATGCAATACCCCGTCTCATGAACATGTCAGACAATAGATGCAACACACTTCAATCTCAAGCAAACAAAGCAAGACTACTTCAGCATCGGGAACCACACAACCAGCAACAGAAATACCACTAACCAACGAGGATTTCCCCATCCAATTGCAAAAATACAGAAAAGAAGGACGCTAAGGGTTCAGTGTTCCACCTTGTGAGAGGCAGCTCCAGCACGCGGAGTCGACGGCGATGCAGGACCGCAGCCGCGCGGCGGCCACCGCGCTGTGCAGCGGCATGAGCGACTCCAAACTCGCCAGCGCCGCCGCAACGAGGGGCCTGAGAAACAAAAAAGCTTCACATTTTCAGGCTTCCAGGGCCGCTTGGAGCAGGCCAAGCTAAATGGCGAGAACAGACAGAGGATTCAGGGGGCGTTGTGCGAGACCTGCGGAGACGTGGCTGCGCGACAGGAGACGTCGACGCCAGGAACGGCCTCGTCATCGGGGATCTCGGCCGGAGCGCCGCTGACCTCGCGGCGGCGGCGGCGGCGGAGCGGCACATGGACGCCATGGTTTGGTTTCTTGCGGTGGAGGACGGCCGGGCTGACAACTGCTACAGAGCATTTCACCATGGGCTTGAAATAAGTTAGACTAAAGTGTGATGTGGGCCTCCAATCAATTGGACTAGCTCGGGCTGTTCCCTGCGCAGTCACGCTAGCGTTTAGTAGGCCCTTTCTCTTTTTTTTTTTTTTCAATTTCAAAAATTCACGTTTAGCCTCCGGACTCCGGAGTTCAAAAGCCTACCTTTGACGTGTTTTTGGCCAGACTAAGTAATCCTTCATGACACCTTAGTGAACCAAATGAGAACTGATTCGTGCTACGTCTTTAGCCACTGGACCTTAAAAACTGGACTAGTATAGTTTTCTTAAGGAAAAATTCCACATTACCTCCTCAGCTTCTACAAAAGTATATGATTTATCTCCCTAAACTCAGTTAAACCATCTATTTGAACTTTTAAAATCATTTGTTTTACCTCCTTGGCCCAATTATAAATGGTTTTAAAGTTGGTTTTGTCTTTTATTTTATTTATTTTAGCTGAATCTTTAAAAAAATCATAGAAAATCATAAAATGAAAAATTCAATTTTGTTGGACTCCATTTAAGTACATACATCTGATATTTCGGCCCAACTACTACCAGCCCACGGTCCACAGTAGCCCACTGGGGCTAACGCGTCCCAAGAGCATTTTCTTTCTCTCTCTGTTTTTTCATTCTGCTCTCAACTTTTGCATAGACGAAATGCGAAGCGAAGTGTAGACATCTTCTGCGTCATCGGATCGGAACAAAACAACAAGTTCTCAACAAACATCTACGGCTACAACTTTTCATCAGAGAATGAAAGAAAGAAAGGAAACTAACTTTCCCTGGCGTTTCATTTTCGACGACGCCTTTGTTTCAGTTTCCAGCGACCAAGTTCGAATGAAATTTGCTGGTAGTAGTAGAGATAGAGTAAAGCGAGACGGATTAGGTAAGTGTTGCTTGCACAAGCAGTTGGACAACACTGGACACAGCAGCAGCCTAGAGCCTACGCCTTTGCTTTATCCTTTTATCGCATAGCCATTGCCATTGCCATTGCCCTGCACCTGAAGCTGAACGCGACGTCTGTCTGATCCTCCATTTCATTTGTAATCTGTTAGCTGGAAGCAGCACTCGCTTGATCGCTTCTGGGCTCTCAACAGTGACAGGCAGCAGTGGCAGCTCAGCTAAGCTAACCCGCTTTCCGCCACTTTTTTGTTTTTTTGTTTTTTCTTTCACAATCTCTCCCACTCGCTGTCTCTCTGTGCTGTGCTAATCTCTGTTCACCATCCGTCCATTATCCAGTACATACATTTTCTTTTTTGTGTGCTGCTTTTTGTTTTTCCTTTATGATGATGATGATGATGAGTGAATGGATTGTGTCATACAAGCAGCTGACGAATCTTCATCAGGAACTAACAGGCCCTCTACATTTTCCTTTTGTGTGCTGCTTTTCGTTTTCTTCCTAATGATGATAAATGAATGAATGAATTGTGTCAAACAAAGCTTGCCTGGCTGGCTGACAAATCTTCAGGAACTAACAGACGGTGTTCCTTTGACCGGCAGAGAAGAGAATTCTGGTGACGATTTTTTTTTCTTTTTTGATACTATGAACTGTTGATGATCATTTGGTCTTATCAATGATCGTCGTGGGCCTCGTGGATTAGACCACGGGATTAGATTAGATTAAGATTAAGATTTGGGGATTTGACGAATCCTGAGACGAACGAACGAACGAACAGGTGAGACTGACCGGACCCAGTACCCAGTACGCGTGTGAGCTCAGACTGGCCTGCCGCCGGTCAATTCCATGCTGGTGCTGCTGGTTGGACCTGCTGCCGCGAGTCTACGGCCGGCCGCGTCGTCAGGGCTCAGTGGGGCGCCATTGGTTTCTTCCATTTGTCTGTTTTTTAATTAATCCAACTATGATTCTGATTCTCTACATGAGTTTCCAGTAGCGTTTTGTTTGAGTGCCTCTGTTCCTTTTCCTTTTGGATACCCACTGAGGGTACCATGATCAAAGGGACATCAGGACATGGTATTCTTTATGCAACCCATTTTTTTATTTTTAAAGGAGCACTAGTAGCTATGGATGTGGCCCCCTTTAGGAGTTTATGTGCATGTATGAGTCCTGACTACTGTTTTTTAATATAAAGTTTAGAAAGGGTTTTGGTAAAATTAACCTTGTCTTTGAATGCAAGTTTTTTTACATGCTAAACATTTCACCAACTCAAGGCATGTATTTGAACAAAATCTTGCCATGCATGCAACATGACTTCATCTGTCCTAAAAATAATAAATGGAGTTCTAGATATGGAAAAAAAATCAAATTTTTCTTAAATTTAGCTACTCCCTCCGTCCCTTTTTAAGTGTCGCCGTGGGATACGTGCCACAATTTTGATTTGATTTATAAAAAAATACGTGCAATATTTATATCTTCAAATAATTTTGTTAAAAAACTAGATCCAAAGATCTTTCCGATGATACTAATTATGATACTAATCGATGATATTTATTATTTATTAAAAATTGCCGGCATTTGCTTCTTCGGAAGCCGGCGGCAGATTATTTAGGGACGGATGGAGTATATTTCTAGAAAAAAATAGTAGTATGTCTTACCTCCCACCGATACACAATTTGATATTGATTAGATGTGAGCTAGCTAATAGGTGTATTACATGGCACCAAGCTAACAACTAGGTATTAGCTGATTAACACGATTAATAGTTTAACGGGGTAGGTGGATCCAATACAAAAATAGCCTAAATACCTAATCAACTATGTCCCATAAATCTTGGCTCATAACTACTAAAACATTTTTAAAAGACAATATAATCTGAATTAAAATAAACCGCGTATAAACTCTACTGCCACCTTGTCTGGACCTGTTTTCAGAAGATGGCAGCAATAAAAACAAAAAGAAGAAGAAGATACGAACAATTATATGCAGCAGAATAAATTTCGTGGCACCAATGAACGTGGAGGCGGGGAATTCTTGAGCGCGGGGGCTCATCGCAGAACACGTACTCCACGCCAAGAATATTTACGGCCGACGACACGAGCCTATCCATTTCTCCCGACGAAATTTGTTGGATTTGGTCCAAAAAGGATCTCGCCGTCGTCTTTAATTTCCTCGCCCCGATTTGGCTCTCGCTCTCCCCCACCACCTACTGTGTCTCTCTCTCCGTCTCCCCCTCCCCGTCGTCGTCCCGTCCGTCTCCCCCATCCACTGCGCTGCGCCTGCCTGCACCGGCTGCCGGGAAGAGAGAGACCCGCAGTTCCCCCACAGCTTCCCGCACCAGCAAATCCGCCCAATTCGCGGGCTCTCGCGTCGCCCCCGGGCCACTCCCGGCGGAAATTCGTGCCAAAGCCGCGATTTTTTTTTTCTTCTTTTGCTTTCGCTTCCCCCGCTCCCTTTTCCTTTTTGACTCCGCCGCGGTCTGCCCCTTTATTGCTGCGCCTGATCGTGTTTTCTCGTCGGAAAGGCGCGGTCTTTCGAGGGCGGCGATCGTGGATTCGCCTCCGGAGGCGTCGATTTGGTCCACAGGTGCGGTTTTGCCCCTCCCCCCAATTTTGCATCAGATGAAGGGATTGTGGATTTTCGTTTGGTTTCTGACGGGGTTCGATTTGTTCATTCAGGTGAAGAAGGGATTATGGATTTGGGGAGATTTCTTTAGCGCGGTTTTGATCGGTGACTTGTCTTACAATCCGTCATGATTAAGCAAATCCTCGGCCGGCTTCCCAAGAAGCCGGCCAAGTCCGGCGAGAAGGAGCTGGCCGGCGCGGGCTCGTCGCTGCCCAGCCCGACGTCCGATGCGAGGACCACCACGGATTTGACCATGTCTAGCAGGCTCGTCAATCCCAGCAATTACTCTCCCACGGCCACGAATCCAGGCCAGAGCTACGCGGCCAGGGGCGCCGGCGTCAGCAACGGGTTCGCGCCCTCATCAGCAGGGTACGAGGCGCTGCCGAGCTTCAGGGACGTGCCGGCGTCCGAGAAGCCCGGCCTGTTCCTCAGGAAGCTGGCCATGTGCTGCGTGGTGTTTGACTTCGCGGACCCGACCAAGGACGTGAGGGAGAAGGAGATCAAGAGGCAGACGCTGCTTGAGCTGGTGGATTACATCACCTCCGCCACCGGCAAGTTTCCCGAGCCCGTCGTGCAGGAGGTCATCAGGATGGTGTCTGTGAATCTGTTCAGGGTGCCGACCCCTGCCCCGAGAGAGAACAAGGCGCTTGAGTCGTTCGATTTGGAGGAGGAAGAGCCTGTCATGGACCCGGCGTGGCCGCACTTGCAGATTGTGTATGAGCTGTTCCTGAGGTTTATTCAGTCCCCCGAGACGGATGCAAAGCTGGCCAAGAGATACATTGACCATGGTTTCATTATCAGGCTTCTTGATCTCTTTGACTCGGAGGATCCTAGGGAGAGGGAGTACTTGAAGACGATCCTTCACAGGATTTATGGCAAGTTTATGGTGCACCGGCCGTTCATCAGGAAGGCGATTAATAATATCTTCTACAGGTTTATATTCGAGACAGAGAAGCACAATGGTATTGCAGAGCTGTTAGAGATTTTGGGGAGTATAATTAATGGCTTTGCTTTGCCACTTAAGGAAGAGCACAAATTGTTTTTGGTCCGAGCACTGATTCCGCTCCACAAACCAAAATGTGTTGCCATGTACCATCAGCAACTGTCGTACTGTGTCACTCAATTTGTGGAGAAAGATTGCAAGCTTGCTGATACTGTCATAAGGGGTTTACTCAAGTATTGGCCCATCACAAATAGCTCGAAGGAGGTGATGTTTTTGGGTGAGTTAGAGGAGGTGCTGGAAGCTACACAGACACCAGAGTTCCAGAGGTGTATGGTGCCACTATTTCGTCAGATCGGCCGCTGTTTAAGTAGTTCTCACTTTCAGGTAAGAAGGGATAGCTGACTGCCAATTATATGCACTTGTTAATAGCTCTTGAAAGTTCTCATCTTCAAATTATTATTGATTTCTGGCTTATTGCTTGGGACATGACTCTTATCACCTATTCATTTATAAGTACAAGTCAACTAAGCTGTAGCAAGCGATGAGTAAAGTGCATACTATTCTGTTGATGTTGATACATAAATAGTTATATTGACCTTGAGCCTCTTACTAGCTGCCACTTCCACATGATGGAATGTTAGTAGCATGGGAACTTTGTCCCCATTTCTTTTTTTTTTTTTCCAACTCCAAAAGCTGTACAGTTTTTTTTTAAACAAAAAATGAACTAAATCGTAATTGGACCGATTCATTCTTCTATTTGTTCCTTGTTGAGTTAGGCTGTTAATTCTAACTGCTATGTAAAACTGCCTTCGTATTTATTTGGATCCCATACCATAATCACATAATTAGTCTTTCTTCAAGTATCTTGAGAATTATACTTATTGGAAGAAGCATGGAAGTGTTAGTGATGAGAAAATACTGTAAAAAATGGGTCCTGCTGAACTAAGTCCATTTTACTATATGAAAGTCAATATTGTTGTCGTCATAATTCATTTCATACCATTAATACCGCATCTCCGTAAGACCCTGTTAGTGTCAAACAATTTGCTCAGCCTATTTTAAATGATGGCTTTTGTGCTTCACATTTTTTACTGTTCAGTAGCATTGTATGGTTTCCAAGTTGGATGCCAAACACAGAGCACATACGAACATTGTTTCATTCCATATCATCTCAGTGCACCCAATTGTCAGGCTGATTAAACTGTATGGCTGTTATGGAGCATGCCAATTCATGTCTTCCAAATAAATGACTTTTCTTGCCTGACTGAGGCAGCTTGTCTTATCAGTTGGCTTATTTGACCAGCCGACTTTGGCCGCAGAACATCATGTTCAACTCATGGAGAGTTTTCTCACGGTTGGAAACGACCATATGTTCCATGGTCTTTTACCTGATGATATATTGGGTGCTTTCCCAGAATCAGTAATAAAATAAGATGTCTTGCTGTGATTCCATCCAACTGTTTTCTACAGAAGCTAACATTATATAATTTCTTCTTTTTTTTTTCACAGGTGGCAGAGAGGGCTCTCTTTCTATGGAACAACGATCATATTGAGGGTTTGATCAAACAGAACAGTAAGGTTATACTGCCCATAATCTTTCCAGCATTGGAACGAAATACGAAAGGCCACTGGAATCAGGCAGTTCAAAGCTTGAGTCTAAATGTTCGCAAAATATTCATGGACCATGACCCCACACTGTTTGAGGAGTGTCGCAAGAAGTTTGAGGAAGAGGAAGCCCAAGAAGCTGGAGTGAGGTCAAAACGTGAGGCTAGATGGAAGCGCCTAGAAGAAATTGCCTCGTCGAAGTCTCCTCAGTGAAGGAGCACATCTTCCTGAGGCTGTTATCAGCAGAGTTTCTTAGCTATCTAGCCTTGCTGACTGCATATGAGCAGCTAGCTCTTTCTGGCAGGATCAAGTAAATGCTGATGTAAGTGCCCATGGATGGCTGCTTGCCTTGTGTTACTTGTTACCGAACATTTTACAGGCTGACATGTAAATACGGGGTACATGATGGACTGTGTAGCTTCAACAGAACCTTGGGTTCTGTCTGTTGTGTGATCCACTGATGACAGTATCGGTTTCATCATCAGAAGACAAAAGGAAGGAGGTAAAATGGTCTTTTCCGGCTTTCCTGAGATGTTCAGGCCACATCTTAATGTGTCTGTGGGTCAGTGTCCTGATCCTAGGATGGTTAGGAGCACTTGAAAGACGAGCAAGAAGTCGTGCTCTTGCTTGCTGATGGTGATTTTGCTGAAATGTAATATTCTTTATGTATGATGAATACCAGTGCTCTTGTGATAATATGTAATCTGGGTGACTGGTTGTACATTTCTTTTGCTTCCTTCGATGTATACAGAAATTTGGAATGAAGCGTTGGTTGCTGGCTGTTTTTATTAAAGTTTGGTATCATGAACTGAATGTTGAGCTTACATCATGATAGCTTTGTTTGGGTGAACTGTAAATATCACCTAGAATGGAAATACAAAATACAAGGGAGATTTGTTTGCATTCTTACGTTCCAATAATTCTGATATAGTAACATACGCAGCCAAACAACCTTTGAAAATGTGTGTGATATATGGCTAGAGTGCACTCTTTCTTTGAAGTATGTCCAAATGTCAGACGGTATCTCTAAATCATTCTTCTTCCAGATTGATGCTAAGAGTTCAACTCCTCGCTTTACTGAAAATGTGTGTGCACACTCATGAAGCATAACTCTGAAACGCCTCCAAAGTCGCATGATCGGATGGTTGAAACTGAAACACTGGAGGAAACGAAATCTTCTGCACCTAGAGATTTGGTTCTCTCCAACACTCTCACCGACTCATCTTCAGCTTCCAAATTCTTTGAAGTTCAGTCTAGCTGCACTACATACTTTCCAAGTGACCTCAAAAGCTACTTCTCTGATCCTATCACAATTTTAAAATGATAAACTAATATCTTCTGTGTTTCCTACAACCTTTCGAAATCTCATTCTCTCTATTCTATTGGTTTTCCTTCTATCTCACCGGCAGGTGGACCCCAGCTGCCATCTTCTACATTCAAAAGTGAGAAAATGAACAAACTTGCACACACAAGAAATGCAGAAACAAGTTGGATGGCGCCCCCGTGTCAGGTTGGTTGCCTCAGCAGTTGACGCACCGGACGACGCGGGCACGGAGCGGCCGCCGCATGACGACGGACAGCTCCTGCTTCTCGGCGAACTCCACCGGCTCGCCGTCCACCTCGAGCCACTCGAACTCGGCGACAAGGCTGGCCACGAAGAACTCCAGGTGCAGCAGCGCCAGCGCCATCCCCG
The DNA here is from genome assembly GCA_015844335.1 of Chrysopogon serrulatus. NCBI lineage: Eukaryota > Viridiplantae > Streptophyta > Magnoliopsida > Poales > Poaceae > Chrysopogon > Chrysopogon serrulatus. The sequence continues at coordinate 693,229 of JADLZL010001603.1, read as the reverse complement.
GACAGATCCGCCGGCCGGCGCCGAACGGCATCATCTTGATCTCCTTCGCCCCCGTGAGGTCGACGCCCGCGCCCTCGCCGCCGGGCAGGAACCGTTCCGGCCGGAACCGCCGCGCGTCCCGCCACACCGCCTCGTCGAGCCCCATCTCGGCCACCGTGAAGTTCACCGACGCGTGCCTCGGCCTCGGCACCCGGAAGCCTTCGAGCGTCGCGTAGCCGTGCTTGACGACGTCCGTCGTCGCGGCGACGGCATGCGGCAGCACGAAGTGGCCCGGTGGGTGGCACCGGAGCGCCTCCAGCACGACGGCGCCGAGGTACGGCATCCGCGGCAGGTCGTCGTCCTGGATGTCGACGGCGCGCGCGCCGGCGGCCTGGTGGATCTCGGCACGGAGCCTCGCTTGGATCTCCGGCTGCGCCACGAGTTTCGCCATTATCCACTGCACCACGGCGGCCGTGGAGTCGGTGCCGGCGACAAGGAACTCGGAGCACAGGCTCACCATCTCGCCCTCCGTGAGGTTCCTCCCGCCGCCGCCGCCGTCTTCGGGGATACGGAGGCCGAGTAGCGAGTCGACGTACGTGTCCACGGGCACTGCACCAGCGCTGCCGTCGCCGGGGAAGAAGGCGTCCCGTGACTCCCGTCGCGCGCGGCTGGCTCGTATCAGAGGGACGAAGAGCTCCTCTTGCCGGCGCCGTAGGGACAGCATCCTCTTCCACCGGCGCCGGAGCAGGACCTTGGTGACCGCGGGGCAGACGCCGAGCACCTGGAATCCGATGGCCGACGTCGCGAACTCCCTCTGCAGCGCCTCGACGGACGCGACGACGGGGTCGTCGTCATCAGCGGCGAGCCCCTCGCCGAAGCACATGGCGACGAGCACGCGGAACATGGCGCGGTGAAGCAGCCCCTCGACGACGACGACCCCGTCGCGGTCCATCCGCGCCGCGACGGCGTCGGCGAGCCGCGCCGCGGCGCCGCCGTCGGGCGCCGGCGAACCGGCGCAGGCGCGTCGGGTGGAACGCCCCGCCGGTGAGGTTGCGCCGGAGCGCGCGCCAGAGCGGGCCGTACGCGCCGGAGGTGACGGTGTGCTGGTCGCTGGAGAAGACGCGGGAGGGGGCGTTGGGCGGCGGCCTGTCGGCGAACGCCGCGCCGCGCTGCACCAGCGCGCGGTGCGCCACGGCGCGGTCGGCGACGAAGATCGGCACGGAGGAACGGAGAAGATGATGAGGCAGACTGTCTGCATGTTACATGCTGCAATAGTTGATACGTACTATCAAGTGTGTGCGATCTCAAGATTCAACAATCTGCAGGATTTGTTTTACATGTGCACGTGACACATGCATGTACTAAGCAATAGGTTTCACTCTTGAGTAGGCAGCTTGCAGCGGACTACGGCGGTTAGCCCTGCTTGGCAGTGGCTACTCCGGCATGGGATGGGAATGGGATAACGTCTTGAGAGGCGGCGCAAGCGGATTCGATTGTGGAAAGGCCACGTGGCTTGCGGGGGCCTGCGGCGACTAGCTCTACTTTGCAGCAGGCTACCTCGGTGTGGGACATCATGTGCAGAGTTGTTTTCTATAAGTTTGAATTTGAGTTTGACTTTGGCGCGTGTTGATGTCCTAACCCAATAGACCCGAGCTGTTTTTTTTTTTCCTTTTTTCACGCTATGGTTATTTTTAATTTTTTTGCGAACATGCAAATTGCACTTTTTTCCATTAAGAAGAGTTCAAAGAGAATACAGGATGTCACATTAAACCATTCGGCCTCAAGCGTGAGATACAAACCAACCAAAAGGTTTAGAGTCCTTGCAACCAAACCACCGAACACTAGTCATCTTCTTTTTTAATATAATAATCGACAACGCTCTGCTTTGTTTGTTTTAAAAGAAAAACTATTTCCAGTGCTCTAAGAGTACGAGTACATTAGGCGGAGCTAGCCATACGGCAGGGTGGGGCAGCTGCCCCACCTACCCCCGGCGGGAAGCCCCTACTACCCCTCCCTTCTTCCTTGGTCCTCCGATCATCAGGCGTCGAATGAGTGTCCTTGCAAACAGCGTCCGGCTGGCGGCATGTCTTCTGGAACGCAATTTGGGAGAGGGTGAGACATGAGTGTAGGCCAAGGCCCAGTAGGAGAGAGCCCTTGTCACTCCATCAGCCTAGCAAAAGTAAAGCAATAATCCACCGCACCAAGAATCACCACCGGCCGCCGCCGGCCCTAGCCCTTGACTCTCGAGTCTCGATCCCCAATCCCTCGACGCCGGCATGGCAACGCCTGATACAGCCAGCGCATATTAGATAATGCGCATCAGTATGACGTCACTAAAGAAAATTATGTTCTTAGTCCGCCCCACCTAAATTTTTATCTCAGCTCAACATACATCATGTGTCTGATATATGGCTAAATTGCACTTTTTCTTTGAAGTATGTCCAAATGTCAGACGGTATCGAAATTATTCTACTTCCAGATTGATGCCAAGAGTTCAACTCCTCGCTTTTTACTGACAATGTGTGCGCACACCTACAAAAAAAAAAAAAAAAAAAAAAAAAAAAAAAAAAAAAAAAAAAAAAAGTGTGTGCACACTCATGAAGCATAACTCTGAAACGCCTCCAAAGTTGCTTGATCTGGACAGTTGAAAATGAAACACGGGAGGAAACCAATTGGTTTCCTCCCTCCAACACTCACTGACTCATCTTCAGCTTCCAATCTTCAAAAAGAAGTTCAGTCCTGCTGCAGTACATACCTGAACCACGCATGATATGATCAACTGAACATGAGACATTGGAAGAAACCAAGTCTTGTCGATTTCTCAAGTTCAACTGACAAGGTTTGGTCCTGAAACTTGATGCTACTTGCTTTACAATTGCTACTGTTCGAGTCGCTGATGATAAGATGTCTAAGAAGAATAAACTCCTCAGATAGTAGCAGAAGATTCAGTGCCCTAAAACTCTTAACTTCAGAACGAGCTGGGTCCCCCAAGAGCCAAGACGAAGACATGCTGACATCGCTACGCACCACGGCCATATGCTCCGTCAGAGTCAGATGGACCCGGCCTTGGAGAACAAGCCCACCATGGGCCGGGCCTTTTGGACGATGACGAAGAAGCCCGCGACTCGGATGATCGCGCTTCATATAACCTTCCGTCCTTCGTGGAGAACCGCCCACATCAGGAGCTTCGTGCGCCGCCTCAACCCTAGATTAGATTCACAAGCTGCATGCTGCCCTCCCGGGAAGCCATGGAGAAGATGTTGGACACCATCAGCGACAGCATGGCATACGACCCCTGGGGACAAATCGCTCCTGGTGCCCACAGTTTCGCGGTTGGCAAAGCTAAATCCATCATGGAGGCAGGCGAAGTCCTGTACATAACCTGCAATTTCATCGATGATGAATGGAACCTTCACAGGCTGGTCCATCAAGCTTACCTGGTTTTGCCTCCCGGTGATCATCACTGCAATGCATCCGCGTCGTCCACTCTGTTGGGAGTGCCCGTGGTTTCTGGTGAATTGGCGACTGAACGTGTCGTGTCTTGTATCCTTGATGATGTTGATGAACAGGAGCAGCTCAAGTCGTATTACCCGCTCATGGTAGCAGCAGACGGGATATCGATAACGACGGGCGGCATTGCTGGTCACCTTGAGCTGAAGCATCTCATGGATCAGAAACTGACATCAGTTGACACAGATGTAATCTTTTGTACTGCCAGTATGGATCATGTGCTTCACTCCATTGCCCGGTGCCTTGTCCCAGATTCAGATACCACAAAAGATGTCTTCTCTGAGCTGCTGGATTTACGATGCGCGAGACAAGATCGCCAGATGCTTCTTTCAGAAGCTGGCCTAGATGACCCGTTGGAGTCCAATGAACATTGGTATTGGCGCTACTGTGCTTTGGCGATGGGTGATCATCATCTCCTGTTAACATTGGATTCCCAAAAACTGCTGTGCAATCTCTGGGGGGCAGTGTATAGTGCCATTAAGAGAGTTTCTGCTTCTAATGCTCCAACTGCGAATCTCTGTCTTGAGGAACTGCTTAAGGTGAGGGGTGCTTTACAATCTCAGCTGTCAGCAGCACCTATCCTAGTGTATGTTCCACTTATTACAAAGGCACTGGAGATTGTGGACAAGGCAATAGAAGATTCCTATCTAGTCTGGTCTGTACCACTTGTTCTAGACCCCCGGTACAAACTGAGGCACATTGAAGAAAATTTTCAGAAAGCATTTGATGATTCAAAGGCCGCAAATTATACCTCACAGGTAAGAAAAATGGTCAAAGAGTTGTACGCTAGTTATGAAAATCCAGGTGGTGATTTAAACGGCGGTTTAGATGAGGAGATGATGGCTGCTGACAACGCAAGTCCATTAAACCAAGCATTGGATGAGCAATGCCACTCACAGGATGATAGTCATGCAGCAACCAAGACAGAACTTGACGATTACCTTGAAGACAGTCCTGCTCGTATACCAAAGGGTATTGACTTTGGCATTCTTAACTGGTGGAAAGTTCATGGCTCAGTTCAGTACCCGACGGTGGCTCGGATGGCGAGGGCTGCTCTCGCAATGCCCACTTGCAGTAAGCTGACTTCTGATCAAACTGCACAAGTCGAGAGCCTAATCCGTGGTTATACAAAAATATGATTGGTAAACAAGCATATTACACTAGGGGAAGACAGTCTTATGTTGTTGGAATTATGGAACAGTTTTTTTGAATGAACAGGAGAGACCGTAGAGGTCTCTACTGAAATTTATTAATAAAATAAGGCAATCAAGATGATTACAAGGAATTAAAGAGGGCTGAGCCAAGGCCACAAGAGCTAAGAAACAAAAAAGGAAACAAAGAAAATCAAACTGATTACACAACTTGATCTAACCATGTTTCAATTTGCGGAAAATATTTCTTCTTTGCTCTCCATAAGAGTTGTCTGAAGGAAGCCTTGAAAATCTCAAGGCCACGAGGCCAGTCAGATTAGGATATAGGGGACTTAAGTCTGGTTCTTTTGTTTTATGAGATAAATTTGTTTGGTAGAGTTTGATCTAAGCATCAAGCCGGGTCTGCAATCTTAACGGCTATAGAGGCAGGAATCTTATATTCCTTTATCTAAAAAAAGAAAAATTACAATTCTGTGAAATGGTCATGATTCTAGAGCTGCTTGTGTTCTGTATGTCTAGTGTTCATCTTCGGCCGCTTATCATCATCTGCATGATCTCGATCATCTTCCCCTCGCTGACTCTTTAAAAAAAAAGAAAAAAAAAACTTTTTTAACACGAACCCCTCACTCTCTCGCTACTGTGACATCAGTTTAGTTTAGTTTCTCTGTTGTTTGAAGGCTGCGTGACTTTGCTTGCCATCTGACCTTTTTCATGTTTATGAAGGAGGATCGGCAGGCGGCTTTGCTGCTGAGCCGCACTTGTACATCGTGTAACAGTGTGCGACGACCGAAATTATGGTCAGGTTGAGGCGTTGAGCAGTGAACCACCGCTTGGACCATTTTCAAGTTCAACTGCCAAGGTTTGGTCCTGAACCTTGATGCTGTTTGTTTTGAAATTGCTACTGTAAGATTCACCGAAGATGAGATGTCTGAGAAAACTAAAATCCCGAGACAGTGACAATGAAGATTTCAGTCCCCTAAAACTCTTACGTTCAGAACGAGTTGCTCGTCTGTTTGGTTTGCAATGCTTCGATCTTATGGTGCTGCCCTTTTGTACACCAGTTCTTCCTAAAGATGCTACGCTGGTCCATTCTACTAATTTCCTATCATGAGTTCCATTCTACTATTTCCTATCATGAGTTGTCCATATGCAGCAAGGTTTTAAATAGCCGGCTAAGCCATTTAGCTTTTGATGTCTCAAAACAGGCTATGGTCAGCTATAGCGGGCTATAGCGGCAGCTAAGGGCTAACTTGTACATGGAAACACTTAGCTAAATCCTTCTCAAACAGCTATAGCCGGAGATAGCAGAGGCTATAGCCGGAGAGAGCGGAGGCTATAGCCGGAGATTTAAAACTTTGATATGCAGAGAGAGAAAAAAAGTTCAGAGAAGCAGCTATGCTTATGCATTTCTAGTGCCTCTGCTTAATTACTATAATCATGTCAACTATAGATTTCTACTTACGGCTTTAGTGCTGAATAGAAAACATAATATAACTTCAAGTTATCTATGATCCCTGTCTCAAGTTTAAAACGATAAACTAATATTTCTTCCTTTTTTCATGAAATGTAAAGAACAGTTTAACAAAAAATCTTTCTAAAACCAACTCCCATGTCATCACTTTGAGAGGCTTCCCAATAAAATTTCATCCTTATATCTTCTTTGTTTTCAACAACCTTTTTCTAAACCCCATTCTCTCTATTGCAATGGTTTTAATTTTTTTTTATCTCGCGAAAGGTAGACCCCAAAATTTCATGAGTATTTGAATTTCTACCCAGTGAACAATCTAAAGTGTACCATTTAACAATGACTGTTCACTGCTAGAACAATATGAAACATAACACAAAAAATCCACTACTAATTCTTTTAAAATGTAAAAAAATGAAAAGTATATTTTCATCAATGGAGCAATCAATCACATGCTCATATATATTCTGTTGTAATTATAAGAAATAAATATCAATGACACGAATATTACATACATGAGAAAAAAAAATATAAGCAATAGGATTAAAAGTACAAAAACATGAAATAAAAATTGAATAACAAGAAAGGGAATAGAAAAGAAAAAAAAATGCAAGAAAAGAAGAAGAGAAAGAAAAGAGAAAACAAAATTGGAAATGGGCCGCATGTCACGTTTTGGTTGGTCACAAACTTGGGTCTCATGGATTAGGAATTCCCATGGATTATCCATGTTCAGTTCGGCTCAAATTGTTAGCATTGTTGTTGGGCCTGCTGCGTATGTACTTTAGTTCGGCCTGTTGACAGCTCTGCTCCCGCCACCCGGCCTCGTCCTCTTGGTACCTGCCACTGACGCTGTGACGCAGAACGCCTACGCCGGCGACGGCGAGCGGCGCGTTCCCGGGGAATTACCACGCCCAGGCCGGCGCATGTAGGCGTACTCTCCGGCCTCGTCGGGATTATCCTCGTGCAGCGTGTCCATTCAGAGCTGGTACATGCGCATGTACTAGCCGCCGCATTGCCGCACGCCTCGCGGCGGGCTGTCTCCATCTCGATGGTCGTGTTCCTGCGCGCGGCGGGTCAGTGGTCGGCGACACCAGCCTGATCATAGCTAGGCTCTCTGCGAAATACTTTTGTACAGTATATTTCATTGATACTACATTCAGGGCATGAATGGTCTTGAATCTTGAAATGGTCCCAGCAGCCATATTCAGGTGTTGGGTTCTACTGCTAGCCCTTGTAGATAGTTGCTTTTTAGGAAATTTATTCACAGTTATTTCATTACAAGTAAATGGTGGTCCTTTGACTGAACCTTCACTAAGAGAAGCTGGTTTGCTAGAGGATACACTTTCTTTGCAGTATTTTAGCAGGTTATAGGAAAATAAGGGCGACACTAGTGAATTGATTCAGAGGAGATTCAGTCCAATCTGAAACGACAGATATGACATTGTCAATAATGAATTTGGAAATGTTCAGAGATTCAGTCCAATCTGAAATCCCTTGCCAAATGGACGCAAACAGCTCTCTATTTCCTCAATTGGAAATGCTGTATTTGGTCACTGAGTCGTGAAGGATAATAATCCTGAAAACCCCTCTAAAATTGCATTTATTTTAGACAGTCGAAGATGAGACATTGGCAGAAACCAAATCTTGTGCTATGCATGCATAGAGGTGCAAAGGGGTAACCTTTAGGTGCACCTCCAAACCTCATTAGTTCAAATATTTATACTACTTTTCAGAAATTTTGGAGTAGTAGTATAAATACTTGAACTAAAGAGGTTTAGAGGTGCACCTAACACTCACCAAATTGCACCTCTATGCATGCAGCTGGAGATTTGGTTCCCACCAACACTCACCTTCAGCTTTCAAATTCTTCGTCTAGCTGCACTGCACGTCTGCATCTACACATCATCTTTTTTTTTTTTTTTTTTGAAACAAAGGCAGGAGCTCTGCCGCTCAATTAAGAAGAATGAAATTTATGTACAAGAAGGACAGCCAACCATGGTTCAAAACACACGGAAGAGCTGACCCACCCACGCGACGCGAAAGAGCACAAAACTGCCACGAGTCATCGTCGCCAAGCATGGTTACAACAAAGCAACCAGCAGCTCCGACTTCCCATGGCGGACCCCGACGATCCTGATGAAAAACACGCAGACAGCCCAAAAGCGAGAGGCCGCGAAGGGTCATCGTTGCCAAGCTCAAACCCAAGAGCAGCTCCGACTTCCAATCCACACCTTCCGCCTCGCCCCGGCATATGCTAAACCTCCGAAGCATCTAGTCGGCGATGAAGGGAGGATCGCCTCATGTCATCGTTGCCGAGCCACGTCCCCGGCGCGGCTCCGACTTCACGCTGCAATTCCCCATCCACCACGCAGACCAGGCGCGAGAGAAGTGAAGAGCATCCTCCGAAGGCGACATCGTGGCGAGGCGAATTCAATAGCGGCGCCTTCAAGAAGGGCATGACGCCGGAAACGCCACCGCCGCTCGTCCAAGATGGACCGGGCTTTTCGCCCGTGGAAATCGGTGCTTGGGAACGCGACGCCCTCAATCAGGAAAGCGGCGCCCACGGGCGTCGCCGTCGCAAAACTTTAAGCCCCCAAGGAGTTCCCCCGCACAATGTCGAGGCCAAGACCACGGACCCCAGCATGCTGCCATCGCCGTCGTCCTGCCTTGCCATCCCATAAAAACCCCTCGGAGAGGCATCGGCCGCCGGCTGGCTGCAACCCTGCGGCCTGCAATAGCTGCGTCGACCGCCACCCCCTCCGACCGGGCAACATGAAGGCTGGGCGACATACCCCGCGACGCGCTACGGCCGCCGCGCCCGAAGTCGTCGCCGGCCCAGAGACCTGCGAATGGCGCTGCCGACCTCCGCCGACCACCCTTTCGCATGCCTCACCACGCGGGCGCCGCCCCACATGGGGGCGCCGGATCGAGGGACCAGTCCCAAATCCAGCGCCCTGCCGCGCCGCCGCCTCCATCTTGGCGAGCAACCCGCGAGCACTGTGCCGGCCCTGGCCCGCCGCCATAGCGGCGATAGCGACCAAAGAAACGTGAGGGAGCTGGCTAGAAAGTCACGCCCCCAGCGTAGCACGACCCCGGCCACCGCCACCGGAATCGGCCGACCACCTCGCCAACGAAACGGCAGCCAAGCGCGCCCCGCCCGCACGAACGAGCCCGAGCGCGGCCCCGTGGCCGGCCACCACCGCCGCGCCCGGCAGCCCGGTCGGCCGTGCAGCCCCGCCATGGCCCGCGAGTCCCGCCCGTCACCGCCGCCACCGCAGCCGCCGCCCCCGAAGCCAAATCCGGTAGCCTAGGTTCGGATCCGGCCCCCGAGCACGGATCACGGCTGCTCGTGGCCGAGCCCGCGGCCCAGTCGGCAATTGCCGTCGCCATCAAAGAGGAGGAGGAAGAAGCGGAGGAGAAGCGAGGCCGCCGCCCGTCCACTGCGCCAGCTAGGGCACCAGCAGCGCCGCCATAGCGCGGTGGCCCTCCCGTTGAGCTCCACGCAGCTCACGCGGGGGAGCCACCCGGCGTGCTACCAGCGCCGCCCGAAAAAGGAAGGAAAAGAGCCCCGCCGCCGCCATCCCGGCCGGCCGTGCGGCCGTGCCGGCGGCCAGCTCAGCGGCCGGAGCGGAGGAGAAGGACGGGGAGGAGCTGCTAGGGTTTTGGGGGCCGCCCGAGCCGCTTCGCGTGGGGAGCGACGCGGGGCTGTCCAACAGGTAACGTCAGCACTAGGAATGAAATGGTGACTCCCGCATCTACACATCATCGGATCAACTGAACATGAGATATTGGAGGAAACCAAGTCTTGTCTTGCTTCTACAATCAGATTTGGTTCCATCCAATTCTCAAATTCAGTTGCCAAAGTTTCAACTCAGAGTTGTCAAAAGCTAACTCACACACATGTACTTGAGGCGCTGAAGATAAGATGTTGGAGAAAACTGAACTCCTGAAACTGTCAGTCACGGGACTGAAGACAAGAAGGCAGAGTTCAGTTTCCTACAACTCTTACCTTCAGAGCTATCTAATGAAATGTTTGGGCTGCGATGCTTCGAGCTTATGGTGCTGCTGCCCTTTTATACACACACCTCAACCGAAAGATCATGTGCTTCTCTGTTCTGATATTCTCTACCATGATTCATGAGCAGTGCATGTCCAGGAAAAAAGGGTTCTGAAGAACAGTTATGCTTTCTAACAAACTCTGACCAGAAACACCCTTGCCGTGCCTTTTGTATTTCAGGCATTATTCTTCCTGCAACTCTGGCCTTAAATAAAGTTTTCATCTACATGGCATGGTCCATTTCAATGGTATCCATGCTGAAGGTAAACCAAATCTTAAACTGCTGCTATCTGATCTTTAATCCTTTTCTTCTTGAGATGTTAATGCCAATAACCCATACGGACAACCGCTTTTACAGAACTGGTAGTAGCCCTAGCATCAATAGCCAGCCAATGATCCCATTCTCTGGAACCCTTTTAGTTATTATGCGGTGCTTCACAGTAGCTGAAGAGGAAGATTTGCACAGAAAGGCAAAGGCAGGAACAGCAGGACAGTCAATAAAGTATTACGAGGACAAGTGTCTTTAGCTTTTCTGTATGTCCTCCAGATTGGTTGGATGCAGGTTTTCAACTCTCTCTCTCTCTCTCTCTCTCTCTCTCTCTCTCTCTCTCTCTCTCTCTCTCAATTTGTTAACCGGGATTAAAACATAGATCAGTATGTAACCTTTAGTGGACCACATTTTGACTTCCCTGCCCTTTGAGGTAGGGTGTATACTAAGCTACAGGCTCAAGATTCCTAGATCAGATCAAAGGGCAATATTATTTATATATTTCTGTCTTTGATTTAGGAGTAGGGGGGGGTCTGCTTATTCAATGCCTTAAAACGGGTAGAAATATTTATATTTTAAATATTAAACAATTAAAGAGTGCAATTCTGGGGTGGATCTAGAATAAAAAGGCATTGATGCCATTAGTGCTGTAATAAGTATGATTATTTGTCTTGTTCTCTCTTGATGTAAGAATAACTCTTGGATGTGAAAATTCCATTGTCTGTCAGATAGCTCATCACCGCTCGTTAGCTATGAGTATGAGATGTGAATGGATCTGATACTGAATTTTGGCTAACTCAAATTCAATGGAATTGCAATTAGATAGTTTCTTTTTTTTTTTTAAGTTACAATCAGATAGCCTTTAGCATGTAGAGGAAAAGGCTCCAAGGTTTCACGTGCATATGAAAATGCCAAAACGTTTCAATCAAGTAGGGCCATAATATGGTCCTAATGAAGAATCCTTGTGACCACAAATTTAGCACGTATCAACTTTCCTCGTTTCATGGATATTGACCACAAATTTAGCCAATAAAAAGTTTAAAATATGACGCATTAGCTCAGTAATTTTTTTTTGTGAGGATCTAAATAAAGTTCAAAACATGCTGTCGGACCTGGAATTTATTTTGCATTAAAATTTTCAGATGCATGAATGAGAGATATATATAATAATATGTATTCATGCTCTGCTAAAATCTGACGTTCATGGCATTCTTTTTCCATGCTCTGCCAAATCTGCCTTTTCTTATTCTTCCATTATTGCTTCTTGTCTTGTCTCTACTCTCTAATTGCATTAAAGCAAAGCAACAAAGTGAATGTGAGTGAAAAGAAAACCTTCTGTCATACATGAAAAATATATTAATTAATTATAGCTATATCCAGGAGTAGATAAATTCCAATCTTGAGCATATGGCCTTGGGCCGAAGGCACGGCACGGGCCCGGTGATTTCGGCCCGGCCGGGCACGAGCCCGACCTTACCATCATCGGGCCAAGGCCGGCACGGCGATTAGCGAGCCGTGCACAGGCTCCCGATTGAGCCAGCGGGCGGCACGGCACGGCACGAAAAATAGGCGGCCCGTTAACGGCCCGCTATTTTGGGTAGGCTATATAAGCCGCACCTCCGGCCGCCTCCCCAACCTAATCCGCCTCCCCATCCCGGCCCGCCCGCTCCGCCTGCCCCACTCCCTCGCGGCCGCCCCCTCCCGAAACCCTAATCTACCTCTCCGCCTCCGCCTCCGGCCCTCCGCCTCCATCTGCGCCGCCCGTACCGGTCTGCTCATCTCCGGCGACACATTGGCTGGTTGGTGCGGCGCCTCGCCCGCTCCCACTCGCGGCCGCACCTCCCAAACCTAATCTACCTCTCGCCTCCGCCTCCGGCCCTCGCCTCCATCTGCGCCGCTGGCCACCGGTCTGCTCATCTCCGGCGACTTTGTTGGCTGGTTGGTGCAGCGCCTCCGCCTCCGCCTCCGCCTCGCCGCCCGGCTCCACTAAACCCTAATCCGCCTCCATCGGTCCGTCACACACTGCGCCGGTCCCGATCTGCTCTTCTCCGGCGACCTTTTGGCTAGTTGAACTTGGAGATGTCCTCCTCCCGCCGATGCCGTGGCCGTCCTGCCGTCTCGTAACCTCTCTCCGTCTCTCGACTGTCTTATCCGGCGACCTTCTGCAGTCTGCAACTCTAGATCTGCCATCTCCTTCCTCTGTTCTCCATTAGTGTTGTTCCTTACCTGCATCGACCCATCCTTGTGGATCTTGTCGTTCGTGGATTCGTCGGTGTGGTGTGTTGGTCCCGACCGGTGTGAGTGTTCATCTTCCCCAAGTCCGTGCGCCCAATCTCCGTGCCGGGGCTCGGCTCAGCAGGTAAATCCCTCCCCTCTCTCGTCTTCCTTACCTCTGTCTGTCCCAACCCTAACCCCTCTCTCTCTGTTTTTCTCATTGCAGGGAACCGGTCGATCTTTGTGTGCATCGTTACGTGCCGGTGCCGTTGAGGAACGTCTGCCGAGCCATGGTGCCTGGGTTGGTCCCGGGGCGATGATGACCTTGGCCATTACCCAAGGACCATCAACGATGAACTCCGTGAGTTGGGACAACTACCCGACGACGTCGGCGACGTGGGAGATGCTCGTGCCGCTACTGTTCGGGGGAGTGATGCTCCAATCGATGTGGACAAATGATGCGATGGGTGACGGGGGCGGGGATCTTTGCCGCCTCCACCGAGAATGAGTCACCGGCATCGACCGACACCAAAACAGGTAGTACACGTCGCTCCAAGGTATGGCAACACTACACCGAGATTTTCATTACTAAGAAGGTAGGTAATCAAACAAAAAAAGTTCGCACTCATGCTGATTGCCTCTACCGCAAGACTAGACTATCTGGCATTTTACGTGGTGGCACCGGGTCATTTGACTAGACATCTTTGTTGCTTGTTTAAAAAAAGCAAATCAATCGCTTTGGTTCAATCTAGACTTGCTATGAACCCCGATGGAACATATAGGAACCGGGAATATGATCTGTTGTAGCTAGGGGCGAGCTCTGCGTTTGATTGCTAGACTTGACTTACCTTTATCCATTCTTGATTCGATGCTTGGGATGATTATATTGTGCGTGCTCATAACCCTAGATACAAAAGAGTTTCTAGATTCACCACCTGCTAGGGATCTTGATAAGTTGTATAATGAGAAAGCTAATCACCTAAAAAAGAATGTTTTCCCCGGTGTGTCATCTGTTTTGTCTTACTTCGATATCCGGTCCGGCAAAGCAAAAGAGGATTACATTACTTGTTGTTGCTCACTATATTAATTCTGATTGGGAAATTAAAAAATCTGTCATTGGATTTAAATTGATTGATTGTTCTCATACTTGGTGCTAATATTCTTTGAAAAGATTGCTTGAAGTTTGTCATGAGTGGGGGTTTGATGGATAAAGTCTTTTACGTTAGTCTAGACAATGCATCATCTAATTCTTACGCCATGCGTACTTTGACTCCTCTGTTTGCTAATTACTTGGGCTTTGATGTTGATCCAATTGATCCCGAAATTAAGTCATATTTTGTTGTGCATCGGTATTTGTGCTTGCCATATAATTAACTTGATTGTGCAAGATGGTTTGAATGAGGCCACCCAAAATTGTATTGACATCTTTAGAACTGCAATTAATTATCTGAATTCATCCAACACTAGAATTGCTAGATTTAAAACATATTGCAAAGCTAGGGACATGAGGTCCGGATCATTTTACGTAGATATGCCCTGTCGATGGAACTCCACCTATCTTATGCTTAAGCATCTCATTCCATACAAAGTCGTGTTTTTTTCGTATTTGTTAACACTAACCTTGGGCAACCTCTAATTAATGGTCAACACCGGTATTATCTTTGAGAAGATTTTGCGCCTCCTTGAGTTGTTTTATGAATCAAGCGTTGTACCGTCTGGAGTTTATTATCCCACTTCTCCTTTGGCCTTTGCATCATATTCTTGAAATTGCTAGCCATTTGAAAGAGTTTGAGAATGATAACTTACTAAGTTCATTTATAGAACCAATGAAAGTTAAGTTCTTAAAATACCGGAAAAATATCCCCTTGTTGTATTCATTTGCTTTTGTTCTTGATCCTAGGGCTAAGATGAGAGGTCTGTCCAATGTTCTAGAACTACTTGCTCAGGCCAATAATGCTTCTTACACTAATTATTATCTTGAGGTTAAAACCGAGCTCTATAAAATTTACAATAAATATGAAACTAAGTTGGGTGCGGCTAGGCCAATGGAGGACCACACATCCTTCCGGTTTTGACAGGTAAGAGAAAGCAAGCTTGGGGAGAATTTTTGGAGGAACATCGTAGTGCTTTGGTTACGTAAGTTCATCCAAAGAATTGCACTAGTGTTTACGGTGCTTTCGAGCTAACTTGTCTACCTAGACGGTGATAACCTTGTGGCCTATGAGGATGATTTTGATATCATCAATTGGTGGCATGAGCATAAACTAACCTATCCAGTTTTGTCTACCATGGCTAGAGATATAATGTGTGTTCCCTGTATCTACTACTTCTTCTGAGTCCCGTTTTTAGTCTTCTTTGGCGGGGTAATTGAAGAACGACGACGGGCGGTTGAATTCGAGACGGTGGAGAAGTTGGTCCGCATCAAGGACCGGGAGCTTGGCGATCAAAGGGCGCAACATCTTTGTTGAGGACAAAGAGTTGGAGGAGTCCTTCGAGAACCCGTGGGGCGGAAGATGAAACCGCACTTTCTTCTTCTGTGAGGTGAATGAGAGAGTTATTGGTGAGTTATTGAGTTGTGAGTTGTGACTCTGTGAGTGAGGGTCGTGATCCGTGAGTTGTGGTGTGTGTCACTTGTGAGGTGAGGTGAGGGTATAAACTTTTGTGAGCTATGAGAGCTTGAGTACTTGACATTGGCATGTAATAACTTTGAATATTTGAACTATGAAATGAGTCTGGCCGTACTCTTTTTTTTCCTTTCTAGAGTTTCTCACAAGGGTGAGTTTTATCTAGAAAGGTTTTTAATGAGGCGGCATTGCACAAACGACTCAAAATTTGATTAACTTTTGTGTCTTATGTCTTGTTTCTATGAATTTGGATATGCCATCTGTATATATGATTTTGATATGTTTAAATTCTAAATCATGCACTTGACTTGTATTGGAGATGTGTTTTGTGCTTTTGTGTATTGAGGGCCTAAAGGCCTACCCGAAATACCATTGGGCCAAGGCTTTTCGTCTTGGCCCGGCCCTTGAAACGGCCCGTAGGACCGTGCACTGGCTTGCCATCGGCACGAAGCCTTAAAAGCGGCCCGGCCCGTAGGCCCGTAGGGCCATGCGGGCCCGTGCCCTATAGGGCCGTGCCTAGCCCGGGCCAGGGACCAGGCCGGGCCGGGCCGCCCGATGCTCATGATTAATAAATTCCCACAATGGACAGGCAGAATTACAGAATAACACCTTCCCCCATGTGCGCACCAATTATTGCTGTTCCATCCAAATCACAAGACACCAACAACCATCCCCACCTCAGCAACTGACATGATGGGCCCAACACATCGCGACCCCACTGTCAGACAGCACGTCCCAATGAAATAACCGCCCAGCGAACCCGCCGCTCCATTGGCCCGACGTGCCCGTGCCGTTGGAACCGGCCCCACCTGTCAGATTGTCACTGGCACAGAGTACTAGTGGGCCCACACGTCATTCCCAGCCACGCGCCGCCCGGCCCCGCGCTTCGTGGCCGGCTCACCCCACCTCCGCGTGGGCCCAGGTGGGTCGCGGTGGCCCACCGGTCAGAGGCGCGGCCGTGGGTATAAACGCGCCGGCTGCCCAGCGGACACTGCAGTAGCAGAGGAGTCGGCAAAGCTGCTTCCTTTGCCAACGCAACCACCGCTTCGGATTCGCCGGCCGCCGCCGCTTCGCCTTCCTCTTCGTTCACGGCAACTAACCGTCGAGATATTGGAGGGGCGCTGGTGCTCCTGGACTCCCCGTACTAGCGCGTTGCGGATGGTGTGGCCTCTGAGGTTCGCTGCCGCCGCCGCTTGGGGATCTGGGCTGCTGCCGCACCGGCTCCGGCGGTCGTGACCGGCGCCGGCGATGGCGATGTCGGCCAAGGAGAGGAAGCTGAGCAGGCTCGGGAGTTGTAAGGTTACTGTAGCGGCAGCAAGTGGCGGCGGCGGCGGCGGCTCGCCTGCCGCCAGGGGCCACCGGTCGCCGTCGGCGGCGGCGGCGGCGCCGCAGCGGCGTGTTTTCGCGGCGCTCTTCGCGTTCCTGTGCGCCGGCGTAGTCGTCCTCGGCGGCGTGCACGTCATTGGAGGTGAGCTTTCCTGCCCATTCGCCTCCCTACTGGACTGTATGCCTTCTCCTGCCGTGAATTATTGGATCTTAGGTGGGGTTTAGGTGGGTCGCCGGATTTGTGTTGTCACGAGAACCTTGTGCTTGGAGCGTGGTGTGGGATTAACAATGATTTGGGCGAGAAAGTTCTCGTTTGTTAGATACGATTTTGGTTTGTGTTTGATGTTCGTTGTTGGGAAGTTAGGAAAAAAAAAGTCGGTTCCTTTTTTGTGGGGGCGTTGCGGTAGATCTGATGTAGTCTTACCATTCGCGGGAAAATTGCAATTTTTTCCTCATCCTTGGATTCTGTCCGTTTGTTAATGAGTTCATTCGAAACGCACCAGTGGCACATGGGTTGGAACGTTAGCAAGTGAATGAATACATTATAGCTGATAGTTACTAGAACAGGAAAAGCTCACGCCATCACATGAAGAATGCGTGTGTTGGTGTTTCTGAATTTAAGCATGCTGAATCCGCTTGGTTTGTTTCTTCTCCACACGAGGTGCTGATGTTCTTGTCTCTGATGCAGCATCGTTCCGGCCGGTGCTCAGGACGGCGTGGCCGTCGGCGACCCTGAACGCCATTTCCTCTGATTCCAGAGCGGAGCAAGCTGGCAGCAGCACCGACACTGTGTTGCCGTCAGTCCAAATCCAGCACGCGGTTGCCTTTCCGGACCGTGTACTCCTGATCCTCAAGGATGGGTCGTCGCTGCCAGCTCCTGAGCGGTTTGAGTGCTTGTACTCCCCCTGCCAACTCCTCGGGCTGCGCCGGCCGCCCCTCTTGGCCGCCTCCTTGCCTGATGGTCCCAGCCTCGTCCATTGCCCTGCCGAGCCATCTGGTGTGGATGTCTCTCTGTCATTGTCCCTGTCACCTCCGGTGGCACCGCTACAATGGGACAGGCTTGTGTACACTGCATTTGTTGACAGCAGGGACAACTCCACCATTGTGTTTGCTAAGGGGATGAACCTTCGGCCAGGCCGTCTTGGGGTGGCGTCGAGGTATCAGTGTGTCTTTGGCCGTGACCTATCAAAGACAAAGCATGTGCTCACATCCCCTGTGATATCTGCTGCACAAGAGATTTTCCGGTGTGTAACACCAGTTCGCATTCGCCGGTATCTCAGGATGGCAACTGATCCCAAAGGTAATGGCAATGGAGATAGTGATGAGAAGCCTATGTTGGTCTCCATCAGGACGAAAGGACAGAGGGACTCTACTCTGCCCTCAATTGCTGAACCTGAGCCACTTCCTCGGTATTCCAGGCATCGACGGCAAAAGGCACACTCAATGTGTGTATGCACCATGCTTCGCAACCAGGCAAGGTTCCTCCGGGAATGGATCATCTACCACTCACATATCGGTGTAGAGCGGTGGTTCATCTACGACAACAACAGTGATGATGACATTGAGCAGGTCCTCAGTACCATGGATCCATTAAGGTACAATGTGACACGCCATTTGTGGCCATGGATGAAGTCTCAGGAGGCTGGTTTTGCACATTGTGCACTCAGGTCCCGAGAGAGCTGTGAGTGGGTGGGGTTCATCGACATTGACGAGTTCTTGCATTTCCCTGGCAACAAGACTCTACCAGATATTCTCCAGAACTACTCAAACAGGCCACGGATTGGCGAGCTCAGGACTGCATGCCACAGCTTTGGTCCCTCAGGTCGGACTAAAATTCCTAAGAAAGGCGTTACAACAGGTTACACCTGCAGGCTCGCTGCACCAGAGCGCCACAAGTCAATTGTCAGGCCAGACGCACTAAACCCATCACTCATCAATGTGGTGCACCACTTCCATCTGAAAGAAGGGGTGAGATATGTGAACATAGGTCAGGGTACAATGCTCATCAACCATTACAAGTATCAAGTTTGGGAGGTGTTCAAGGATAAGTTTTCTGGGCGTGTTGCGACCTATGTTGCCGATTGGCAGGACGAGGAGAACGTTGGCTCCAGGGACAGGGCACCAGGATTGGGGACTAAGCCAGTGGAACCAGAGGATTGGCCGCGTCGGTTCTGTGAAGTATTTGATACCGGTCTTAAAGATTTTGTGCATAAAGCGTTCACGGATCCAGCCACTGGAAGTCTTCCATGGTAGATGATGGTTTGATCCATGGCAGATGATGGGTATACACAGACAGGGAAAGAAACACAATTAAGAGTTAGGTAGAAGAGTGATTTGCTCTTTGTTAAATTTAGTCTTAAGGTTTTCTTTTCCTGTTCTTATTTCGTTTAGAGCCATCCATTTTTTTACATATCTAAGGAAAGGATTCTTTTGTAGAATGTAGATAAAGATTAGGTGTTCACTGTAAGTTTTCTTGACGAAAGAGGGAATGAAAGAGGGAATGAATAGGATGACTACTTGACTTTCTTTCTTTCTTCTGATATTTTACATTGCTGTATGCTCTCATACCTCAAATAGATATTGTCACCAACTCTACGCTTGTGAACATTTTTTTTCTGGAGAAACTACACTGAATTCTGTAACACAAGCTGTAGTTTGTGATGAAGAAAAGATGGTGCACCTTCCTTGGCACCTTGGTGTAGCAGTGGTCCTGAAAGAATATTTGTCCCCTCAGTGAAAAACCACACAGAACATTGTGCTTTTGCTGGTTTTTTTTCACTTTACATTTACATAATGTCAACTTTGTGTTCAGCATCTTTATCTGTAACTTGTAGCACTGGGAAAGCATCCTCCTGCATCAAATCAGCATGGTTCTAAGGAAAAGGAAAGAACCAGACCAATCTCCAGATCACTCTCATAACCATTGTATTGTTCCCCATCTTTGGTTACTGAGCTTTCAACCTTTAGCCCACAAATCCTGAATTCCTGACACATAGACATTAGATAAGCACAGGCTAGATAAAACCTAGGTTTATTAGCTCTTTATTTACAGGCATCATTGATCTTTACTTTATTGACAGGTTGGCACTGCCTGGACTGGATCAAGGTCCCGGTTCCTTTTTTGTACCACTATTCCTAGGTTTATCAGGACAGGCTTCTCATACTGAAGTCAAAAGCAAGGGGAAGCAAACAGGCACAGCCTTTGCAGTATCCAATTCTGAGACCCACACCTTGTTCGGTTGTTCCTGAACCCTGATGTTAGTTTATCTGTAGTAATCAAGGAAAACTATGGGCAAACAATACAAAAGCTGGCACAAGTGTGTGCAGGGCACCGGTTTGGTGCCTTCTGGTGATGTTGCCATCTGAAGATAGCTTCGAAACAGGTGAGCGTGGCCTGTAGAGTAAACTACAAATCTGTGAGCTGCAGTTTGGTACCACGTCAGAGTAGTAGTATTGTATAGGGCTGAAAAATAAAATAATGTCAACATGTATGGATGGAAAATAATGGTGTGATGATACAACAAAAATGAAAATGCATGTATGTTGCCAGTATGTGGACGTATGAGCTGCCATGTTAGCTGGGTACTTTTGCCTAGTTGGAAGCTTGGAAGGTTCTTGGCAGGAGGCCTGAATTCCTGGCAGGTGGTAGGCTGGCACACCTTTCGTTGTCCCTCTGCCTCTGGCACATCATGCCGTAACATTTTCTGAAATGCTCCTCCACTATGCAAACCTTTTACACTCTTTCAAGTTTCAACTGTGTTTGATTAATGATTAGCTCAGCTACTGTGAAGAAAATTCTGTTGCATTGTGCCACAGCCTGCATGTTGGAGGGATTTTGCTGCCCGGGATGGGATGCAGAGCGGCTGGACCCCCTCCAGACTCCAGAGTCCATAAAAGGTTTACTAGTACTCCTTCCGTCCCATTTGAGTTTGTCACCTCGAACTACGTCTTGTCTGCTTGTTCAATCATTCGCCTTATTCAATTTTTTTGTATAAATATAATTTATTTTATTATGACTTCTTTTATCAACAAAAATACTTGAATATTGATTGATTTATTTTATTATTTGCATAAATATTTTAAATAAGACGGATGGTCAAACATGAAGTCTGCAAAAAAAAAAACGACGGTCTCCATAGGACGGAGGGAGTAGTGTATACATTGTACAACTGAACAGGCCTGTTGTGTATTAATGAATGTACTTACGGGGCAGGCAGAAGAACTGCTGCAGATCCGTGTGTCCTTTCCTTTCACTACTGCCTGAATAGGCCTACTGCAGATCCGTGTGTATTAATACTATTTACATGTGGGAAACAATTGATGTGATGGAGAGAGAGTGGAAAAACTTGCAATTTCAATTGAAAGTTGCATGGAACTAAACAAGGCCTTGAGATCTTCTTGCAGCTCTATGACGCGGTTATCGGCAGTCAGATCTGCATCGTGGATGACAAAACTGCTCGACCGGATCCTTATGCACTTGGTGCTCATTTCAGTACCACCGATTTCTGCCTGCGAGTTGCTGACAGCCTCGTGGCCTGAATCATCTAAAACTGAATTTTCTTTTTGGTACGTAGGGAAAAGAAAATGAAAAAAAGTTTTGTAGTAGTAGCTGAGCAGATTGCATTCCGGTGTCGGTGTGGGTTAGTTGGGTCACACTGTAGCACACCACCGAGGACCAGCTGACCATCGATAGAGCAGAGAGGCTCGCTGAGTCGTCGATGGCATGCAAGTCGTGCCGATGCCCGAGGAACACGTTGGATCCAAGAGATAAGTGTGACCAGCTGACCAGATCAGAGGGCTGCCGTCATTGGATCCCACAAAAGAACTGGATGCCGGCGACTTTTTGCTTGTTGGTGCCTGACTAGCGTGCCCTTTCTGTTTCCAGTTAGAAGTTATTTTGATTTCTTTTATTTTTCTAAATACATGCTTTAACTTTTTATCTAGATGCCATGTATATCCATCTAGGTTTTGCTTCGATACCTCCAAATAACTGTGGACCATCAATCTAGGTGGCTATAATCAAATACTACCTCCTAAGAGATAATAGGAGAAATATTTTATTATTATTTTTAGAAATAGTAAAGTAATCAAATTTAAGGTAACAGATCTATCATTTAGAGATCCCATATGCATGATTCTCAACGTGACATGTAAAACAATCTAAAAAACGTGACATGTGACATGTAACATTTTTTTCATTAATTAATCATTTAATCTACCTATAGTTGTAACTTATCTCAACGTTACACGTACGTTAGACGCACATAAATGTTAATTGTACATAAATATAGTTGTATTTTCCTACAATGTGACAAACGTAGAGGTGCGTTTTAGTTATTTATTTAAACTGGAACGTGAATATGTTGGTATTTAAAATAATTATTTATTTTTATAATTCAACATTAGTATTCAGTAATCAAGATGCATCTTTGACGTTGATTAGGCTAAAACCATCATCAATACATTCACACGACACGTTCATGTATATGTTACGCACTCCACCTGCATGTCGCTTTTGCATGTTGGTGCGCTCTATTGGTTTATATGGTAACAAACAGACTATTCTTGGATAGTAGATACCTTATATACATTTTTTTTAGTTTGTTGCCTTTTCCTTTCTTTTTTTCTGAGCATTTTAATTAATAAATAATTATTTAATTGTTGTATGCAACTCAAAAAATCAAGGGCTAAGATTTATTTAAGATCTTACCTCCTATGAGGTAAAGGATGTACCTTAGCAAGGTCCCATCTATATATATAGCAAAAGCTACACATCCATCTATAGATTGGAACTAAAAGGATACTCTATATTAGAGGCTCCATCTGTCCTGTATAACTTGATTTCGATGGCCATTTTCGAAGAAAAGAGTTGTTTGAGAGCAAAGGCAGAGCTTCATTAGAGTTAGAGCCATAGTGGGCCATGACCCCTCCTTGTTTTTGCAGTTCTATAAATGATGCTATAGTATCTTAATCTTAGTATATTTTGCAAATAAAGGTTTAGTTGAGCCACCACTACACTCCCTAAACCATATATTCTCTACTGTTGCCCCCCCTCTAAATTAAGCATTAAAAAAAATCAAAGGGTATTGTGGTAATTTACTCTGAAAAGATGTCAACCTTAGCTTTTATAATCTATAGATTCAAATAGCCTGACAACTTAAGCTTGCATAATCTAATTTCTAACAATCCATCTTTCAGAATTTAGTTTCCACAATCCATGACACCCTCAAATAAAACCTACATGTTACTACTCGGTTGACACACAAGATACTCGTTATGGACACTGACTTTTTATGGCCTCTGGATTTTGTTTTTTATCATCATTTATTACTTGTTTGAATGTCGTTGTAATATCAAAATAATCACGACATTGACCTATCCCCGCCACTTTGAGGAGACAACTGTTGCCATCCCTTCAGGCTCCTCTTGCTGCTGTTTAGGACCTCTTGTCTTCCTTGGTATCAAAATCTCTACATCTAGTTTGCTTAGATTACTCTAAATGATTCTATCGGTGGCAGATGATTTTGATTAGAGCTTGTTACCTGCGATTACTTTGAGGATGATCATGATGAGGTAGTTGTCCCAGGCGTCAATTTCATAAAAAAAAAAAGATCAATAATTTTTTTTTGCAAGGGCAGATGTGCTTCTAGGCACTCCCTTTGAGCACAGTATTTCCGTTGCGGGGGAGAAAAATATGCATCTAACATGACAAATCAAGGGTAGGAGGCGATGAATTTGTTGACATTATTTCATTGCTTCAGATGCGTTTTGGATTGGTTCCAGAACGTTGCATCTTGTCACATGTCCAATATTTTGGAATTGATCATTGAATTCGCCTCTGTCGGTCCCTAATTTTAGGAGACCAAATGCATCCGTATTTGCGCCAGGATTATGCACAAATACGCACACAATTACAGAAATAGGACACAAATATATTTATATATATTATATATATATATATATATATAAAAATAAAAATCCGAGCTTTATTGATAAAATAAAATAAGGTCTTACAATAGTCAACGTTGGAATGACATGGCCACAGGCCTTACATAACTAACGATGTTCCTTTACGCTAGGCGGCAACTTTATTACATAGGGGTGTTATCTACTACAGCGGAAACTACAGCGAAGCGATGCACACTATTCCACAGGCATGCTTGAGCACGGTCGAAGCCCTAAATCCTAGTATATCCTTCCAGCAAGTCCAGTCGGTCCTCGCGTGTCTCCTAGTCCTCGTCGTTCGCCTCCTCGTCGATGTCAAAGCTTCCCTCGGGATCATTATCTGTGAGTCAACAAGGGTGAGTACATAAAGTACTCAGCAAGTCCCAACAAGGGTGGATGGTGGAGATAGTAATATTATTAATAAGTGAGGTTTGGGCCCTGGGAGAGCATCATCCTTCTCGCCAGTTCCCGGTTAGCATTAAATAACCATTTAGACCATTAGCACATTTTATTTCAAGGAAATCTAATCAAAGGGGACCTCATCCTAGTAGTTACCCATTACCAAGGACGTGGCTATTCGAATAGAATTGAAAAACTCTGCAGAGGGGTACAATTTTCCCCACACGATAGACACAATCTAACCATGATTAGTGATTAGGACAGGCCTAACAAGATCTCGTACCCGGATAGAGCTACTTTAGGTTTTCATATAATTCCACTACGGACTACTCAGGGATCGTAACCCACACACATCAGGATGATCACACAGCATCCTAGAACATCGAGTGGTTGGATGATCACACAAAGATCCGATGGATGATCACATAACATCCGTTTAATAAGAGGGTGCTCGCACACGGCACAACAATAAATTTTACATGGAAGACCACATAGCAACCATGTCGATCGGACCACGGTAGATCACACGGCAGCCGTGTCCTCTCCTGTTAATCCGTTGCCACGCCGGCCTACTAGTGGAAATTATATTTCTACCTAATGGGGTGTGAGACCAGGTCTACCCATATAGACATGTGGCTGCGTATATCGACTAGGTGAGATGGCCTATGAACCGGTCCTTATATGACTGAAACGAGTATCTCCCGTAGGAAACCACACAGGTGAACCTACCAAAGTAATTTATCCCGCATAAATTATCCTCACTCGCTCCCGTCAAGACAAGTTTAGTTTCATTATGCATCTCATTCAATTGCTCATATTAATCAATATTATAAATACCAGTTTATATTATAAATGATACAATATGTAGTGGTGGAGAAAGAGGAGTTAGGATTTGCCTTCGTTGATCTCGCCTTCTGATCCCTCGTAGTCTGGGTCATCACCTTCCTGGTAGTTGTCGCCCTCTGTCGATCGTTGCGAACGAAATGAGACTACCACTAAACATAAGAGCAAACATAAAAGCAAACAAAGAACTATATGGTGGTATTAGGTAAAATAAATAGAGCAAGATTTTAGAGGAATTTTGGTGGTGGTTTCGTGGAAAAAAGGAATTTTAAGGTGTTGGAATACTTGCAGAATTTCTGAGAATGATCCTTCAAGAAAAGATGGTGGAAATGATATGAATAGGTTCTAAGGTGGCTCTAGTATTTTTAGGAATTTTCTAGGAATTTTTCTATGCAAGAGAAATAGGTTTCCAATGCTCGTACAATGCCCGTATGACCATCCGTGTGAAGTGCGTGTACGTGAATTGGATTAGTGCGTTGGTGACGGCGGTGATAGTTCGCCGTGGTGAATACGGCGGAAGCGACTGCGGCTCCGGCGCTCGGTGGTGCTCGGCGCAGTGACGCGAGGCACCGGTGGCTGGGCGGCGGCGGTGCCGGCCATGGCTCGGCGCGGCGACCTTGAGCTGCTGGGCGGCGGCAGTGCCGACCATGGCTCCAGCGGCGGCTTCCACCATGGTGGGTGGTGACGTACTTGCTCCTGCATGGAGAGCCCATGCATGGGCATGTGCTAGTGGTGTGCATCAACGAGTGATGTATTTGCATGTGTGTGTGTGTGTGTGTGTGTGAGTATCTGTGCGTGTGTGTAGTATAGTTACGTATAGATTTCTAGTGTGTGTGTTTGTGTGTTACGTACATATGGTGATTCTTCACGGTGGCAGTGTAAAAAAAAACAAATGATATTGGAAACTGGATGATACAGGGGAAGGAAAAGAGGGCTCCAGAACTCACCTCGTCTTCCCAATTTGGGCGGTGGTGCTCTCTCAGCGGAAGTAGAACTGAAGCTCAGCTTCAATGGCGGCAGCAACAGGGGGCAGGGGAGTTGGTGAAATGCGAGGAAGATGGTGTGTTCCAGGCTCCCACGGAGCTCGGAATGGCCATGGTGACGGTGGGGGCTCGCCGGCCAGGCGTATTTATACGCGACAATGGCGGTTGTCCGCCGGCCAGATATTTCACCGGCATTTGCGTACGAGTCTGGGCTTAGGGACGACTCCGTACGTTGCACTGGCTGCCTCCACGTTCGTCCATTGCTCCGGCGAGGTCGGCTCCTCGTGAGGTCACGTTCATGGCCCCAACAGACAGCAGTGTCCTCGTGTTTGCTTTCTATCGGGCATTGGCGTGCTGTGTTGAGCCAGGGAGTGGAAGAGTACGTGATGAGACGGCTCAAGTTAGGGGTCAGAGATTCACCTGTGCTGCACTGTGCCTTGCTGAGCCAAGAGCGGCCAAATGAGGAGAGAGGAGAATGAGCTCGAGATGGTTCTTTTGCCTTGTTCTCTTCTCAAAATTTGCAAGATATTTTTGGGTGATTTAAATGGAATTTGAATTTGGATTTCAAGGAGAAATACCACCATCAGTTCATCGAACAAGCAGCACAACTTCACTCAAGCAAGATTATTTTATTTTATAAAATCTACTCGTAACTTATAATAAACCCACGCCGCATAATTTTAGAAGTTTTAAATTTTTTGTGATTTTTTAAAAACGATCAAAATTCAGGGTGTTACAGCCTCTGCTTAATACATATCTCATGGTACAGTAAAAAAATAGTCGAGTTAGCCATAAAAACTGCACTCTGGCTTTGATGTTCAACAATATCATGTTTATCGACTGCATAGAGCAAAGCCACTAAGGAAGAGGACGGCAGAAGAGTCTGAACCAAATATATCATCTTTTTTGCATGTAATTTGGAAAGATACTGCACCGAGTTACTATTATATAATTCCCCCCTTTGCAAAACCGAAAACAAAACAACATTACCAAAGTGGCAAAGTAGCGTTGAAGGAGAAGACAACTCGGTGGGCCGGTGGGTCCGGAGATAGGCGTATGCTGCGTTGCTTCCAGATGGAACCGCTGTGCTTTGTAGTTGTAGCTCTCGTCTCTCTGAAAAAGGGAAAAGAAAAACAAGACGAGGAAAGCAAGCCCCAATCATACGCCGAATAACGCCGGATGGAACCGGCATACAACGTGGCAAATGGGCATGCATGCACTGCAGACATCCAGACAGGGAGAGGTGACACGACACGAGCTTCCCTCCGCTCTTCTCCTTTCTTCGTCAGAAATCTCCTTCCTCATCGTTTTCTCCACGTCGTTTTTGGTCACTTCTGGCACATGTTCCAATAATTCCTCAATGTAACGTGTCCAAAATTGAATTTGCAAAATGATTGGACCATGACCGGGATGGCGATTTAGCAGCTGCAAAAGAACAATTTTCTGAATGAAGACTGGCCTCGTTTAGATTCCAACTTTTTTCACTCTCTCTCCATCACATCAAATTTCTATCCACATGTACGGAGCACTAAATGTAAGTAAAAAAATAACTAATTATACAATTTAGTTGTACATCACGAGACGAATCTTTTTGAGCCTAGTTGGTCCACGATTGAATAATATTTGCCACATATAAACGAAACGTGCTACAGTTACAAAGTTGAAATTTTTTTAGCTTTTCAGCCAATCTAAACGTGGCCCAGCATCAGAACTCATCTCTCCCCACCAGGAAAATTAACATCAGCATTCTTGGGAGAACATAGCGGTCATTTAGTCTCTGTTTTCATTTAGTCTCTGTTTCCCTAGTAGTCAGTACATCCTTCCATCCATCCACAAGAACTCAACACAGATCAAGTATTTGCAGTTGCAGCACAGTCATAGTGGAGTTATATAAATGGTGCTATATTATCTTAGTATATTTTGCAAATGAAGATTTAGATTGGCCACCCCTACACTCCCTAAACCATATATATTTTCTACTGTTGTACTCTCTAAATTTAACATTAAGCTCTGCCGCTGTTTGTGAGAACAAACATGTTAGTCTGGTTTCGGTAGATTCCCACAATTTTACCTTTACCATAAAACCCTAAGAGTTTGTTTGGATTCATGAACATTATAACTAATAGCTTCTAGCTAGCTTCTATAATCTAGAGACCCCTATAAATTCCATAATCCGGTAAGGTGAGGAAACCTAGCTTCTTCATCTTGTCGACATCAAAACACTATTCTGCCCATCTCTTTGTTCTATGGAAAGAGAATAGAAAAGTCAAAGAGTGAGTTTATTGTGGTAATTTACTTTGGAAAAAAAGATGTCAACCTTAGCTTTTATAATCTATAGATCCAAACAGCCACATAACTTGGCTTGCATAAATAATCTAGATTCTAACGCTCCAAATTTCCACAATTCACCACAATTCATGAGGGTATCCAAACAAGACCTAAATGTTACTACTACTACTCGGTTGACACACAAGGTATACTCATTGTGGACACTGAGTTTTTATGGCCTTTGGATTTTGATTTTCATCATTATTTATTACCAATTTCAATGTCGTTATAATATCAAAGTAAACACGACATTGACCTGTCCCCGCCTCTTTGAGGAGACAACCGTTTCCATCCCTTTAGGCTCCTCTTGCTGCCATTTAGGATCTCTTTTCTTCCTTGTTGTCAAATCCGTCAGTGACAAGGAGATAGTTTATCGGCTGCATCGAGTAAAAAGCCATTAATAAAGAGGACAGCAGAAGAATCTGAATCAAGTATTTTATTTTTTACATGT
Organism: Chrysopogon serrulatus; assembly: GCA_015844335.1. Classification (NCBI taxonomy): domain Eukaryota; kingdom Viridiplantae; phylum Streptophyta; class Magnoliopsida; order Poales; family Poaceae; genus Chrysopogon; species Chrysopogon serrulatus. The sequence goes on along the minus strand of JADLZL010001603.1, from coordinate 664,686 downwards.
AATTTGGAAAGATGTTGCGCTATTTTTTTTATATAATTCCCCTTCTTTGCAAAAAAAAAAAAGAACAACATTATGAAAGTACCTTTGAAGGTAAATCCACACACATTTTTTGTTCCCATATATATAATATTTTAAAACTTAAATTCTCTCTATCGCAAAGTAACTTTTCATCTCATATGGCGAGGAGTCAACTAATCTTAATTTTAACTAGATTTATAAAAAATAATATCAATATTTGTATTTCAAATAAATTTACTATAAAAATATTATATAATTAATCTAATAATGTTTATTTAGTATCATAAATACTAGTATTATTTTTTGTACATGTTTAGTCATAGTTTAGATTGCTTGAGACGAAGACTATGAGAACAGAGGGAGTAACACGCTAGTGATCAAAGTTTGAGAGGTCCATGAAAGCGTCAATTATACACGCGAGGGTAAATATAAAGGGAGACAACTCGATGGGCCGGTGGGCCCAGAGATAGCCGGATGCTGCGTTGCTTCCAGAGGGAACACTTGCACTTTGCTCTCGTCTCTCTGCAAGCCCCAATCATACGCCGAACAACGCCGGAAAAGGACGTGGCAATTGGGCATGCACTGCAGACATCCAGAAAGGGAGGGGTAACACGACACTAGCTTCTCTGCGCTCTTCTCCTTTTTTCTTAAACCCAGTTCCACTTCAAGGATAAACAAAGTTAACTAACGAAAAACAAGAGACATCTGAAATTATTGGACAATTCCATTGCCAAAATTTCTGCCCTCTTGTGAGGATATTCTCTCTTCATCTATCTTTAGATAGCTATGACTAATGTCTGATTCAATCGTTAATATTTGGCTTAAAGTTAATCATGTACATTAATATTTAGTTACCTTATAAGATCACAAATTTAATAATTTATTTACTATGTCAACATTTCTTGACTATTAGTATTTACATAGTATATCTGCAGACACGGACATATATTCGGCCATTAATTGGATGAGATGCCTAGCTAGATAGAAAGCCGTAGTCGCTACAGTAGGAATACGGAGCTACTGGGATGCAGCTTGCTTGGTAATCATGTCCTTCAAAACAGACGGGCAGCTCTTGCTCAGATGCTCGAGGCCGTCGGCCTTAATGACCTCCCTGAGATTCGCTGGATCCTCGAGGAATCTCAGGCAGACCTCCTTAAGCGCAAGGCAATGATGGTCCACGGCGAACGCCAGGATGACCGCCACGGTTGTCGCATCCACGAGCTCGGACAGCTTGTCTTCGCAAACCAGCCTCAGCCTCTCCATCCGGTACCTGTTCGCCGCGGCGACCAGGTCCGGGAGCATCGCCGCCGCGGCTTCTGATCCCTTCGTCACCGCCGGCGGCAACGTGTCGGTGTACACGTAATGGAGAAACGCCTCGAAGTCCTGCGCCTCCATGTCTTCGATCTCTACGACAGCGACTGCTGCGCCCCCGCCGCCGTTGGTCGTCGTCGTCGTCGTCGTCAGGCCGCCGGAGAGGGCAGAGAGCTCGGCGTGGAACACCGGCGATCGCGCCATGAGCACGCACCTGTGCGCGGCGAAAGTCCTGGTGCCCACCTGGAACGTCACATCGGCGGCCTCCCCGGTCGCGAGGAGGTCGCCTAGGTGACGGTGCAGGTCCGACGGTGGCACCACCACCACTGCATCTACTACAGGTGGCTCTGGGAATGCGATGTCCATCGTCTGAATCTCCTTGTCGCTGACCGTCAAATCACACCTGATCGTGAAGCTGTCGTCCTTGAGATGCTCAGATCTCTCCAGTTCGTCCCTCTTGATGAAAGTCAAGGAGCCCCAGCAGGTGTCACGGAAGGTGAAGTTTTTCTCGCCACGGAAGGTGTAGTGTGGCACTGGCTTCCTCCCGCCATGGTCAAGCAAGCTGAACGTGTATTTTGCTCTCACGCCGCCTTGGGGACATTGCCGGCGTCGAGGCAAAGGAAGATGGAGATGTAGTCGGAGCAAGTCGGGTTGAGGCCGTTGGGGTAGTAGCGGATGTGCCAGCTGTGGCCTCCGACGCGGAACGATCGGGACTTGATGTCCCTGCCGGTCGGGACGTCCTTGGTGCCGGAGTAGCCGTCGATCTTCAGCAGGTGCTGGCCACTCTTGGTGCTGGCGACGATGGCTGAGGCGGACCGCAACGGCTCGCCCCTGCTACCACCGGTGCTGGACGCCATGATGATCGGCTTTGTAGCTTCTCCTCTTCTTGCACGCGCTGCATTATTTCAACATCTTTAGTATCATGCATGGTGTTGACTGAAATGACTGTTTTTGCCATTGTTGTAATAATTAAGATTGTACTTTAAGACCTAAAATATATGCTTTTAATAAAATACAAAAGGAAAATTTTGAATAAAATTTACAATAGACACTGAAGTTTCAACTTAATACATGAATATAAAAAAGATGCAATAACTAATGAGATTAAAGTTGAATGCCAAAATATAGAATTATGATGTCACATAAAGGAACACAATAAGAGGTGATATAAATTAAGCTTTGGTTTCAACAAAATACATATTGAAGACCCCACATGGGTGAAATGCAAATCATGACAAATCCTCTGAAAACTCCTAACAATTAGTTGGGACGTTGACTCAAATCATCTAGAAAATAGCAACCATTTGATCTATTCTGGTTTCTAAAAAAGATTACTCACTTCTTCCATTACGAAAATTGTAAATAACCCCAAAACTTACATCTTAACTACCAACCTTGCGATTATGAAAGATATTCAAAGTAAGACCAAAATTTTCTTTTAAATTATTCACCTCTATCATTATAAAAGATAAAGCAACTCATTTAATTTTCATCTAAATTACCCGCATCTATTGTTATAGAACATAAACTATAATATCCATCAAATCTATGTCTAAATTACCAATATAAGCTATCACAAAAAAAAAGAATTAAAAAACATAAAATATACTATATGTGTTTCCAAATTATTCAACTCTACCACTATTAAGTTCAAAGTAAACATGAATGTTATTGTCACTACGTATACCAAGTATACATGCATACAAAGTGATAAATATATAACAATACTGCTATATATATATATATATATATATATATATATATATATATATATATATATATATATATATATATATATTTTTTTTGATTGAGGAAATTCAAGCATATTGAGTGCTATGGGACAAGCTGAAACAACTATTTATGCCATTGTAGTAACTAAGAGTAGACATTTTAATAAATATAAAAATAGTAAATTTTGAATAAAATAATAGGCACTATATATTGAACTTAACGTGTGGATGAAAAAATTAGAAGAACTAATAAGATCAAATTTTGAAAGCCAAAATATCGGTTCATGATGCCACAAAAGAGATGCAACCAGAGCCGATATAACTTAACCTAAGTTTCAACTATAAATACATGTTAAAACCCCAAAAATGTGCAATGCAATGATGAAACACATATATAGTAATTGATAAATTAATCATAATCAAATAAGGATTACAGAGTATCTAGATGGTGTTAGAAAATAAATTCAAAGAGAGTAAAAGTAACCAATTTTGATTAGTTGTATGTAATAAATTTATCCACTAAATTTTCATCACTTATATAACATAAGATCTAGACCGTGTTGGAGCATGGTTTTGTGATCTAATTAGTAAAGTAAAGCTGTGTGTGGTGCATTCCATCTGTCACGTACAAAAAATAATCAATAATGATCATATTTGGTTTATAGCTAGCTTTGTACTTTTCAAATATGCGAAATATAGTTTCTCACTGAACTTGCTATCTGTCAATGCATTAAATTAAATCCTACTCCTTTTATTTAAAATATGAACTCAACAACAACAACAAAGCCTACTTAACTACAGGGCAGAATGACTTTGCTATCCCTACTTAACTACATGCATGGAGATACGAAAAATGGATCTATTTTTCAAAAGTCAGTTTTATAGGATCTGGTTATGGTGACCTTGCAACAATTAGTGCAGGTGGTCAAAGAGACTTTTTTTCTCAGGCACATAGGTGGTGGTCTAGTCTACAGACTGATGGTGGCTAGAGTGTACGCGATCTCTTTCGTAATACATTCCACGTGCTACTCAGGCAGAGGGAGCCTTTTCTTAGACTGGTATCAACTAGCTAGATGTATTTTTTTGAAAAAAATAAAGTCTTACTTTATCAACAAAAATTAATACGAAGCTGCATATATTATACATAAATACGGACAAATCAAGAAGGCATAAATTTACATCTATGCCCTCCATACTTTTAAATCATTGAAGAAATGTATGTGTCTTCTAAAAATAATGAGTCCTACTACTGTCCTTCAAGAAGTTCCCGGAGGTACTATGCCTAGACATTAGAAAATAGAGTACTTTGAGGTACCAAAATTTGGTACCTCCCATGTTATAAAATCAGCCGTACCTCTTGGCATCTTTTGAAGGTCCTTAAAAGGTGCATAATGAAAATGGAAGGAGATAAAGATCAGTAGAAAGTTTCACTCTTTCGAATGAAAATAATCATCTGGTGACGGAAGAGGCAGGGCCTGGCATATGACATATGAGAGGTATGCGAGCGAGCTTTGTGAAGATGGTTCACTACACAGGGCCCACAAGATTAAGGGCCCCCTGTATTATCTTATGTTGGCACTCAAATTAGTGCTAGGAAGTGCTAACTTATTACTATAAACTCAGTATGATCTTCGGGTGCAATTTAGACCACAATTTTCTATTAAAATGTAGTTTTAATGTCTAATAAATGTATGCGAAAATGTTGTTCAAGATAAATATATTCATATGATTTTTATGTCTCTAAACTAAGAGCTATATGTGGTCTTATTTTCAAAAGTTTTTGTCACAATGTCATATATTTATGATCAGGAGGAGTAAAATATTCGAGAGCTATATGTGGTCTTATTTTCAAAAGTTTTTGTCACAATGTCATATATTTATGATCGGGAGGAGTACAACTTTTCTACTTGAATTAGATTAACATGCCAAGAATGAGAAGCGAAGGAACTTGTGTGAAGCTTCCGTAGTTCTCTTAGTTTGCTCTATCGTATCCTATTTTTATGGTATTTCATGGCTTCATTTTGAGTACCATTACGTGTTTTTAAAAGCGGGGGTGTTTCTCAGTCATTCTATTTTTGTTGGTTTTTTCAAAACATAAAGATCCTGTTTTACTAGTAGATCGACTTGGAATTTAATGGTTGTCTCTTGCTTTAGTTCTACGAAGCAGCTGCTATGTTCAGCACCTTTTCCACTATTTATTAGCATTTCCAGACAGCCTATGGCTATTTTGTAATTTGTAACAATGTCTAGTTAAATGCATGCCTATACAGAGAATATATTAAAGAGTATTTTGTTTTCTAAAAATAAAGATCTTATTGGGAACACAAAGATTTCATAAATTAATTGAACCTTATGTTCTCCATATGGGATTGTTGGCTTCATAATCCTGCTTCTCTAAATTTAGAACAAAGTTCGTGTACTCCTTCCAATTTAGTTGTTCCTTTCTTGGTATCTGTTCGTCGTTTGTCATTTATACAGTGGCGTGTCCACGGTGATCATACTGTAAATGAAAGGACTCCAACCACTGGCTTTCTTAAAAGCTAAAAAAATGGGACTCCAACCATAAATTTGAGTTTGCTCAAGGTCACTCAGTGCTACCAATAGTACAATGGATAAGATTAAAGAAGATTTAGCATCAGTGGATCGAATTTCATCATGCACATCTGACTGAGTATATATGAGCAAGATAGACTACTGAACGCACCTGAGTTTTTTCTTCGCGACCGGGATGCTGTCCCGATTTTCATTAAGAGGAAAGGAGGTTACACGAACCAGTCACGATGGTAAGTTGAAGGCGAGGAGCCTCAGCACACAACGCAGGGCGAACAGTCTGGAGATTTTGATTTGGCGTATGGTTTATCGTGGCATGGTTGTAAGAGGTAGCGACACATGCATATTTATAACCGAGTCAGGTAAAGCAAACAAGGCGTAATGGAGCAGGATCATTATTATTTGTCGCAAATATAAATTAGACAACTAACTTTTTTGTTGCAGCATGGGTGGTGGTGTGATGCTTGTGGAGCCTAGCGTGTTGAGGTCCTAATCTAACCGGCCATTGTCTATAGTTGTTTTAGGTGTAGTTGATTGGTTGTTGCTTTTTATTGTTGTCAAACCCTTTTGGGGTTTTTTGTTATTTTATCCAGTCTTGGTTTCTCCTTTTTAATATAACCGGTATAATCGATAGCTCGATCACCTGTCTGACTGTTAAAAAAAGGGCAGCTAACTTCTCCAGATTTCTTGCAAGCAATCGGCAACGGGCAATGCCTATAAAATAGCTATGTACGAAACATCACCTATGCAAGCTTCCTAAACCACAGAACCTCTGCAATCCTTTATTCCTAGCTTCGATAACCCTGATTCTCGTTATGCCAACTTGGGAATTCAGCCAAGTCGGATGCCTTCTTATCAATGGTTCAAGCAAGGCACAAGTCACCATCAAACTCTTTGGGAGGTTTGTTATGTTTTTTTGAGGTACTTTTGTTTCTTCCTCCCCTCTAAAATAACCTGGATCATTGATCAATAACGGGTTAAAAAAAACATGTTGCTCTCCATCGTCTTCTAGAGTATTATCTTGTTTGCCAAGCGGGTGAAATCGTCAGGCGCAGTGCGCAAGGGCTTGCCTGACGCCATTCCAATCCGGCCAAACAGTGGATTAGCCGAATTATTTGGAAATGTCGGTGATGACGTTCAAATTTTGCTATAGCAGTAGATTAGCCAAATTATTCGGAGCTAAATCATTTAAGGCAGCTATTTATTTGGTTTGGTTTCTAGAATTAAATGAGCTAGCAGCTGAATGAGGAGGCCATACTGGATCGTTGAATGTGAAAAGCAAAAAAGATAAAGTACGGAACAAGATTGCGGCCAAAACAGGGCTTCTGATGACCTGCTCACCAGATGGCTGCCTGCGTTGGATCCAACGAGTGCTTGATGCCAGCGACTTGTTGGTTCCTAACTAGCTAGCATACGTCAGATGAAAATTACTACCTCCTATGTTTCAAATTAAAAGTTATTTAAACTTTTCTATATATATTATAAAACTTTATTTTTGTTTAGATATAAGTTAATATATAGTAAACGCTATGTATTTAGAAAATTAAAATGACCTATAATTTTGAACGACTTATAACAGAACGAGTATCCGTATCTAGAGGCTCAATCTTTGCTGTACGTGGTTTGATGTCCATTTTCGAAGAAAAGAGACGTGGCACGTGTTTTCCTCGGTTGCATGGCTCAGGGCCCCCAAAATCAAAGGGGTCCAAGCTAATATAAGTATTCTAAGCATATATTATGTATTATGTTTTGTTTGAAATAAACATGCATAAAGTCTAAAAGGCACATACTAATGTATTTCCTCTGTCTCTAAAAAAACTTTAACTTCTAGAGTTGTTTTAAGTCAAAATTTTTAAACTTTGATCGAACTTTTTAGAAAAAAAAAAAAGCTAAGATTCATGGTATCAAATTAGTACTATTAAATTTATCATATAATATATTTTTATAAGATACTCATTTATGTTATAGATATTGATGCTCTTTTCTATAAAATTAGTCAAATTTAAAAAAATTGACTGACACAGATTCTGGAAGTTGAAGCTTTCAGGATAGAGGGAGTAAGTCTAATACCTACTCCATCGTGACAATAAATGATTTCTATGTTCCTGTATTATGCTTCTTGGCTCTCATGAATGGCGACTCGCTCTCATGAATGGAGACACAAGGAGACATGTAATTATGTCTAGTTTAATGGATCATCCTTTTCCGGTAGTCCATACTATTCTACTTTTCTATACAATAAATATTAGTCTATATTATTATTTCTACTTTTCTATGAAATAAATATTAGTCTATATTATTATTGTTGTTTTATTTTGACACTTACTTTAGTCCTATTTAGAACATTGCTCGCTTGGTAAGGGCTGCTCGGGTGGCGCCTCCCCCTCCTCCCCCCAGGCACTCCCCCATGCCGCCACTGTTTGGCTGCCACCGGAGCTCAACTCCGGAGATCGGCGGAGAGCAAGGATGGCAGTGGCTGGGCTTTCTCTCCCTTCTTCCCTTCTCTCTCTCTCTCTCTCTCTCTCTCTCTCTCTCTCTCTCGAACGGACCCTGTGCGAGGCAGCGGCCGGCTCATGCGGATCCGGCGCCATCTTGCCCGGATCTACGTTGGCGGTAGCCGAGGCAGTGTGCGCTGTGGCCTCGCTTCGCGTCCCGCGGCTTGTCGCTGCCGGAGCGGCGCGCTCAGCAGAGGTCAGATGGCCGTGCGGATGTGCTGCTCACCGTCGACTACAGGCATGGCCTTGGCGATTAGCTCAAGGGACGGCCGGAACAAGTCCCCTGTGTTGGATCTGCGCGCGTTCAGTGGTGGCGATCCTCAACCCCCGTAGGGTCTCACAGCAGCGGCGGTGGCCCGTACGTCTTTGTCAAGGCAGGTTACCTGTGAGGCGCAATTGTGCGTGCCCCTCTCGCTCATCTTCGGCAATGCGCGCTGGTGACATGGGCATGCCCGCCGCACCGGGGCCTAGTGCCCCTCCTGCCGATCCGGGTGTTCAAATATATCTCGCAGTTCAATGGGCCCCTATGGTGACTGTAGCAGGTTGGAGCGCTGACGAGTGTGGCGAAGGTTGGATGCGGCCTATGCGTCGATGGCCTGGTCCTCGGCAGGGAGAAGGCAAATCCAGTGGACGCGTTTCGTACACAGCCGTTTCCTAGACTTCTAGGGCAGAAGCGGCCTGGGAGTCCTCTCATTCGCGACAGTAGTGACTCTAGGGGCGACGGTGGCTTGATCTCGGCGAATAGGAGGCAGATCCTGCCGGTAGCGCTTGCCCTAGCTGCAGCAGTTCAGGAGTTTGGTGGAAGAAAGTATCCTTGACGGCAGCGACAGATGACTCTGACAGAGGCGATCCCAGTGACGGCTAGCGCCCTATGGGCTGCAAAGGCCTTGAATCCGGCAAATCGGAAGCGGATCTCTGTAGGCTCGCATCTCATCTGCTCGATCTGATTGGATGATGATGGATGAAGGTGGGCTAACCGGCAACACTTGCGTCACCTAGCTTGGAGCGGATGAAGATGCCACCAGTGGAAGTTTGCAGCGATGGCGCAGTAGGGGCGGCGACGACTCAACGGTTTTCACTTGCCGAATCTGGACGTTTCAAGAGAGGATGTCAGGAAGCAGGGATGTGCCGAGATTGTAGTGTTTTTTTTTCCTGTTTTGGTTATGTGTTCTCTTTGTTGAGGTGTGTGTGAGTCTAAGTACTTTTATATCTGTTGGCTGTGTATATCCTTTGTCGATATAGAGGCCGCATTGATGAATCCATTAGAACTTTGCCTACAATTTGACCAACTAATGCTTTGGCTAGTTTAGCTAGGCAATGTAAAAATTCATGGGGATCAGCGCCTGTGCGTCAAGTCTGCTGATAAATGATTGTAATACACTGTTGCCTAATTAATAAAGCCCTCTCTCTACTCGAAACAAACAAAATAGCCAGCAAAAAGTAAATGTTACTTGAAAGTGATGGGTGACACATAAGGCCCTCGTTGTGGACGTTGACCTTTTATGGCCTTTGGGTTTTGATTTTTACCATTATCTATTTCTTATTTCAATGTAGTTATAATATAAAATAAACATGGTTGCTTCAAAAAATATAAAATAAACATGACTTATGCATGTAGCTTCCAAGAATAAATCTACACGCATAACTTTTTTGTTAAAATAAATATTTTGAAAACTACTACTAGTGCTCAAAGTTTGAGAAATTTTATCGGATTTTCATTAAAGCGTCAAAGTATACAAACGAAGGTAAAAGTGAGGAAAAAAAAACTCAGGTGGGCCGGTGGGCAGGGTTTTTAATTTTGATATTGCAAAAATTTTGGCCAACACCGCTGAAATCTTTTTAGAGACTAGCACATGAAGTATGATTTTTCTAAAAAAAAGATCTAAACAAATATTAGTATGGTTTATGACTACACATCTATTGAATTGAAGAATATGCAATATAAACAATAGAAAGCATGAGTCTAGAGTTATATAGCATATGTATTAGTGTATTATTCCCTCCATCCCAAATTGTAAGAGTCAAAGCATCTGAATTTTTTTGACTAAAGTTTATATAATAAAGTAATAATATTTATAAAGTAATAATATTTATGATACCAAATAAGCATCATTAGATTTTTTAACCTATTTGATGTCATAAATCTTTATAATTCTCTCCATAATTTTAGTGAAACTTGAAATGTTTTGACTATCTAAAATTTATGGAATAACTTATAATTTGGGATAGAGGGAGTATAAATTTGGATTTCTCTTTTCGGTCGCCATTGAAATTACCGAAATTCGTGAAAATTAGGCAAAATTTTGAACCCTGCTGGTGGGTCGAGAGATAGCTGGATGCTCCGTTGCTTTGATAAGGATGAACAGTCGAATACCTTGCATTTTCCGTTGCTGTGCTTTGTAGCTTTCCTCGCTCTTCTCCTTTCTTCGCCTGAAATCTCCTCAGTCCTCACCGTTTTCTCCACGTCGTTTCTGGTCACTTCTGGCACATGTTCAGTAATTCCTCATCGTAACGTATCCCAAAACTGAATTTGCAACATGATTGGACCAAGACCGGCATGGCAATTTTGCAGCGGCAAAAGAACAATTTTCTGAATGCGTACTAGATCACCAAATCAAGTGTCTCCTGCATCAGAATTATTCATCTTTTTACCCACTAGGAAAATTAGTATCAGAATTCTTGGTAGAACACAGCAGTCATTTAGCCTCTCTTTCCCTAGCCAGTACATCCATCCACAAGAACTCAATACAGATCCAGTAATTGCAGTTGCAGCACAATCATGAGGGTCTGCTCTCAGAGACATAATAACACATCAGTTTACCATGCTTTGGTCGCCAATCAACTACAATCGATTTGGCAACACCTAATCAATTTCCTCCAACTGACAGGAAGAACTGAAGATTTGGCAATCTTCCAGCCATGTAATCGTATAAGCAGGATCCAGTAGCATAGGTGTCTCGTTCTAGGGCTGAGGCCGCTCGCCTTGACCCCCGTGCTCCGTTTGTGTATTCCTATTTCTTCTCCTCTTAATAAAAAATGGGCACACCACCCGATCGTGAAAAAAAGACAAAACTTTGCTTCAATTTCCCGACTCTCTCTAACTGTAAGAAGGCAACTCTCCTGCAGGGAGCTCCCAGTTGTCGGTTCTCATCTTCTGAGGCCTGCTCCTTCAGCCCCTGGTCATCGTTGAAAGGGTATGGGCCCTTGAAGCGCCTGCAGTAGAACGATCGGGCTCAGGAGTCAGTGAGGAGTTTTCTATGTTGTTGCTACAGCTCAATTGAACTCTCGAGGAACTTTGAAATTGCCAAAAACAATGATCTCCCCAGAAAGAGGAGATGTCCTTGATGACAGATTTCACATAATTCAGCAGTATAAAGCTTGCCGAACATTCCCACAATGGGTATTTGATAAGGCATTTACTTGCACCTGGACATGCCAGGGATGCACACTCATGTGTTCATGATCAAGAATAACACCTCGATTTTCAAAAAAAGTGATCAAAGAATTATACAGATGACTGCAATATAATGATGACAAAGACAGAAGCAGGACAATTTTCACATGCACAGCTATTTCCATTCGGAAATGATCTGTAGTGACATAATCTACATGTCCCACACCTTCAGGATCATGACTATTAGTAGTAGATAGGAGGGCATATGGACGCGACGAGGAGACGGCTGCCGCTGCCGCGGCGGTGGCGGCGGCCATGGTTGTGGTGATGGTGCCAACCACCGGCGAAAAGGGATGGGATGTTGGTGGGCCGGATGCGCTTCAGGGTTCTCTACCCCCCATGCAGGCCCTTTAGCAGCCCACATATGCAGGTCCGCAGGCAGCTAGAGTTTTAGACCTGGTTTAGAACATAAAATTTTTTCTCAGAATCCTGCGATTTTAATCATGTAAAATTAAACCGATTTTTGTGAGCTTTCTGTACGATTCTTGAATTCCAAACAGGTCCTTAAGGATATTACTTTGTGTACTAAAATCAGCTACCTAAATATTGTTTTGATGTGTGTATGCAGGATGAGCTTTTAACTTTCGTAATTTTGATCAAGATTATAGTAAAATACACAGACATCTATAATATCAAAAAGATTTATTAGGTATATCATGGAATATATTTTCATAATATACTTGTTTGACACTTTAGACATTAATATATTTTTGAAAGACCTTAGTCAAAATTAAGCAAGTTTGACATATGACAAAGCTAAAACAACTTATAACTTGAAATGGAGAGAGTATTTTGTTAATTGTAGCTAGAATTTTAAATTTTGTTGATATAAGTTTTCTCGGTGATTGACAACCAAGGAAATTAAATCTCAATTTTCTAGGTTGTTAAGGTATGTTAAGAAAATATATGTTACTTTGCAACCACCAAGAAAGTTGCGATTCTCTTAGGCTGCTAGCAGGCCTAAGGAAAGGTAGGTTCTGCAAATTTGTTGTTTCCCTATTTTTTTACAACCAAGATGTCAAGAAAATGTGAATTTCCCTTGCACTTATATATTTGGATTATTGGAGTATTCTCAATGGTGGCCCTCAAGGATCATTTTCTTGGCAGTACGGGGCCACCAAAAAATTTCTAGATCCTAGCGGTTGATTTACTAGAAGCGCTAACGCTCTATAGAATGACTTAGTGCTCGTTTGGCAAGGCCTTACAGAGTTTTGGTTCCAGCGGATGGAGTCAAAGCCGGAGAAAAAAAACTGGCTTTGTCGGCTAGTTGATTTGAGGAAGATAGAGTAAAAGAGTTTATATATGCAACTTGAGAAATTTGTCAAGTTTGATTCAATTGTTAATATATAGTTTAAAGTTAATAATCATGTACATTAATGCTTTATTACCTTATCAGATCACCCAGGCGATTTAATTAATAATCTATTATGTGAATAACATTTCTTCACTATTTATTTACATAGTAATTATATCTGGAGACATGGACGGCCGCCATTATATTAATTCATTGGATCGGATGAGATCATGCCTAGAGAGTCGTCGCCGCTACGATAGGACGACCACCACGACGGCTCCTTCAGGGCAGCAGCAGCAAGCCTGTCAATCATCTCCTTCAAGACAGACGGGCAGCTTCTGCTCAGAAGCTCGATCCCGTCGGTCTTGACGACCTCCCTGGCATTCGCCGGATCCTCGAGGAATCTCAGGCACGCCTCCTTCAGCCCGAGGCAATGGTGCTCGACGGCGAACGCCAGGATGGCCGCCACGGTCGCCGCGTCCACGAGCTCCGACAGCTTGGCCTCGCAAACCAGCCTCAGCCTCTCCATCTGGTACCTGTTCGCCGCCGCGACCAGGTCCGGCAGCACCTCCGCCGCCGTCTCCGGCGGCAGTGAGTCCGTGTACACGTAGTGGAGGAACGCCTCGAAGTCCTGCGCCTCCATGTCCTCGATCTGTATGACAGCGACGACTGCGGCTGCGTCGACGCCGTCGTTGGTCGTCGTTGTCGTCGGCGTGGAGAGCTGAGCGTGGAGCACCGGCGATCGCGCCATGAGCACGCACCTGTGCGCGGCGAAAGTCCTTGTGCCCACCTGGAACGTCGTCACGTCGGCGCCCTCCCCGGTCGCGAGGAGGACGCCTAGGTGACGGTGCAGGTCCGACGGTGGCACCACCACCGCCGCCGCCATGATGATCCACGAAAGCGTCGACAGGTGGCGGCGGCGGCGGCGGGAATATTGCGCTGGTGGTGCCGTCGTCGTCCATCGTCAGAATCTTCGTGCCGGTGACGACAGTCAAATCACACCTGATCGTGAAGCAGTCGTCCTTGAGAAGATCAGACGATGTCTCCAGTTCGTCTCTGCTGATGAAACTCTGGAATCCCCAGTCGTCGTCACGGAAGGTGTGCTCGGCATTCTTGGTGTAGTACGGCACTGGCGGTGGCTCATCATCCTCCTCATGCCCGCCATGGACGTCGAGCAAGCTAAACGTGAACCGTGCTCTCACGCCAAGGGGGCCATGGACATCGCGGTCGAGCTTGAGGAAGAGGGAGATGTAGTCGGAGCAGGTCGAGTCGACGCCGTTGGGGAAGTAGCGGATGTGCCAGCTGTGGCCGCCGACGACGAACGATCGGGACCTGATGTCGCTGCCGGTCGGGACAATCTTGGTGGCGGTGTAGCCGGCGATCTTCAGCAGGTGCTGCCCGCTCTCGGTGCTGCCGACGATGGCTGACGCCGACCGCAACGGCTTGCCCCTGCTGCCACCGATGATCGGCATGTTCTCTCCCACGATTTGCTACTTCAGCTTCTCTTCTTGCACGACCGCGCTGCATTATGTCGGAGTGCAGAATTTTAGATAGATACCAAAAATCTCATCTTAGAACGAACGAACACGCTAATCTTAATCTTAATCTTAATATTACTAATTAGAGATTGCTAATGGCACCTTATAGCTTTCTAAAGCAGAGTAAATTCTCTTTAAAAAAAAACCCACCACTGTTATTATGTAAAAAGCATAAAGGTAATTTAAATTTACCACCCACCTCTATCATTAAATTTACATGTACCTCTGCCACTATGAATGATAATGTAAAACAAACTCCTCAATTTGCATGTAAATTCCAAACTATGCCATTACAAAAGATTATTTAAAAATAACCCTCTAAATTTGCATGTAACATATCAACCTGTACCATTACCAAACATAATGCAAGGTAACCTTTACATTTTCTTTTTAATTACCTGTATCTACCGTTATGAAAGATACAAGATAAAGTAACCCCATTTAATTGTATTTAAATTTCCTAAATCTACCACCATAAAAGACAAACTAAAATATCCCTTCAATCTATGATTAAATACCGATATATAAGGTATTATGAAAAACAAATCAATAAGCATAGAGTATGTTATATATGTTTCTAAAGTACACACTTCTACCACAGTTATATAAAAAATAAACATAAATGTTATATGATACTCCTTTGTTCCAAATTGTAAGTTGTTTTGGCTTTCCAATATACATTAATTTTACTCATTGGATTCCATTTGATCGAGTTATGACTTTTTCTCTCTCGAATTCTCATGCTGAAAACAGGGCGCGCAGAAGCACTCTAGGTGATGAGAACTCTAGGTGATGAGAATGGTTCTTCTTGCGTTCCAGATGCTTCCCCGACTTGCCCTTGCTTCCACTTGATGTTTAGGATCTCCTAGGATTGTCTCCAAGTCCTACTGTCATGTTAGGGCCATTGGGACTTGAATTTCCTAGTTGAGAGTTGTGTTGGGTTACAATCAGGACATAGGCTAACTTTTTGTAAAGAGTTTTAATTGGTTCCTATTCACCAACTCGTCGTTGTTTCGGTCCTTCATATAACAATGTCTAGTTGAGTTGAGTGCATGCTTGTATAGAGAAGAAATAAAAATTGAACCTTTTTGTTCTCCAGACGGGATTGTTGGCTTAAGAATCCCATTTATCAGTTTAGTGGCATGTTCATAGTGATCATACTGAAAGATCAATTGCACTAAATGAAAGGACTCCAACCAATGGCTTTCTTAAAAGCTAAAGAAAAGGGACTCCAACCATAAATTTGAGTTTGCTCAAGGTCACTCAGTGCTACCAATGCTACAACGGATAAGCTTGAAGAAGGTTTGACACACCTGAGAGTCGCCGAATTAGCTTAGAGAAGAAGAGGTGATGCAGATCGATTTTGCTGAATTTGGAGATGACCTGGCATCTGGTTTGTCGTGGCATGGTTGTGACAGGTAGCAGCAACAAAACCGTATTTATAATCGACAGCTCACCTGCCTGATTCTTAAAAAAGAAAAAAGAAAGGAGGACAGCTAAATTCTCCAGATCTCTTGCAAGCATCGTAGGAAACAAACATCACCTATGCAAGCTTCCTAAACCACAGAACCTCTGCAATTCTTTTTCTCCTGGCTTCGATAGCCCTGATTCTCGTTATGCCAACTTGGGAATTCAGCAAAGGCAGATGGATGCCTTCTCTTATCAGTGGTTCAAGCAACGCACAAGTATACACCTCTTTGGGAGTCCTGCAGGACCATTGCCTGCTGCTCGAGTGTTCGTCGCTGACCACACCTGACGACCACTGAGGACTACTAGCTGAGCAGGCAGACGTATGATCCAAGAAAGTAGACAGGGAGGGGTGACACTGACACGAGCTTTCCTCGCTCTTCTCCTCTCTTCGCCTGAAATTTCCTCCACCCTCGACGTTTTCTCCATGCCGTTTCTGGTCACTTCTGGAACATGTTCAGTAATTCCTCATCTAACGTATCCAAAACTGAATTTGCAACATGATTGGACCAAGACCAGCGTGGCAATTTTGCGGCCGCAAAACAACAACTTTCTGAACGAGTACTAGATCACAGAATCAAGTTTTTACTACATCAGAATTCATCTATTTTTTAGATCAAAGGCATTCATCTGGATTTATTGAAAGCTTAACGGAAGCTTAAAAAATTCATCTTTTTCCCCACCAGAAAAGTTAGCATCATAATTCTTGTGGTAACACACCAGCCATTGTACATCCATCCACAAGAACCAAAAACAGAAAGATCAAGTATTTGCAGCACAGTCAGGAGGGTCTGCTGCTCTCGGGACATAACATTCAGAACAAAGATTTACATCAGCAGTATACCGTGCTTTGGTCGCCAACCGGCTACAAACGATTTGGCAATACCTATTCAATTTCCGCCAACTGACAGGAACTGAAGCTGGAGGCGCTGAAACTCTTCTGGCAGAGACAAAATCATGCTTCAAGTTCTCGACTATCTCTACCTGTAAGAAGGCAACTCTCCTGTAGGGAGCTCCCAGTTGTCGTTCTCCTCATCATCAGTGGCCTGCTCCTTCGCCCCCTGATCATCACTGAAAGGGTATGGGCCCTTGAATCGCCTGCAGCAAGGTGATTGGGCTCAGTTAGGATGAGTCAGGAGTTTCTTCTGTTGTTGCTATGTTATCGATTGTTTTGATGTGTGTATGCCACGATGAGCTTTTAACTTTCTTAATTTTGATCAAGATTATAGTAAAATACACAAACATCTATAATATCAAAAAGACTTGTTAGGTAAATCATGGAAATATATTTTCATAATGTACTTGTTTGACACTTTAGACATTAATATATTTTTGGAAGAACTTAGTCAAAATTAAGCACGTTTGACATATGACAAAGCTAAAACAACTTATAACTTGAAATGGAGAGTGCGCATTTTGTTAATTGTGGCTAGAATTTTAAATTTTTTGATATAACTTTTCTCGGCGATTGACAACCAAGGAAACCACAATTATCTAGGTGGTTAAGGTACGTTAAGAAAGTATATGTTACTTTGCAACCACCAAGAAAGTTGTGATTCTCTTGGCTGCAAATTTGTTGTTTCCCTATTTTTTTACAACCAAAATGTCAAGAAAATGTGAATTTCCCTTGCAGTTATATATTTGGATTATTGGACTATTCTCAAAGGTGGCCGTCAAGGATCATTTTCTTGGCGGTATGTGGCCACCAAAAAATTTCTAGACCGCTACGGTTCATTTACTATAAGCGCGCGCTAACGTTCTATAGAATGACTTAGGGCTGGTTTGGCAAAGACCTTAGAGAGTCTTGGTTCTCTGATGATACAACAGTAGATGGAGCCAAAGCCGGTGAAAAAAAACTAGCTTTATTCGCTCCTAGTTGATTTGAGGAAGATAGAGTAAAAGAGCTTATATATGCAACTTGCAGAAATTTGTCAAGTTTGATTCAATTGTTAATATATAGTTTAAAATTAAGAATCATGCACATTAATGCTTTATGACCTTATCAGATCACCCATGCCATTTAATTAATAATCTATTGTATGTGAATAACATTTCTTCACTATTTATTTACATAGTAAGCATATATCTGGAGACATGGACGGCCATTATATTAATTCATTGGATGAGATCATGCCTAGAGAGTCGTCGCTGCTACGATAGGACGACCACCACGACGGCTCCTGCAGGGCAGCAGCAGCAAGCCTGTCAATCATCTCCTTCAAAACAGACGGGCAGCTTCTGCTCAGAAGCTCGATTCCGTCGGTCTTGACGACCTCCCTGGCATTCGCCGGATCCTCGAGGAATCTCAGGCACGCCTCCTTAAGCCCAAGGCAATGGTGGTCGACGGCGAACACCAGGATGGCCGCCACGGTCGTCGCGTCCACGAGCTCCGACAGCTTCTTCTCGCAAACCAGCCTCAGCCTCTCCATCTGGTTCCTGTTCGCCGCCGCGACCAGGTCCGGGAGCGCCTCCGCGGCCGTCTCCGGCGGCAGCGTGTCCGTGTACACGTAGTGGAGGAACGCCTCGAAGTCCTGCGCCTCCATGTCCTCGATCTGCACGACGGCGACTGCGGCTGCGCCGCCGTCGTTGGTCCTCGTCGTCGTTGTGGAGAGCTGAGCGTGGAACACCGGCGATCGCGCCATGAGCACGTACCTGTGCGCGGCGAAAGTCCTGGTGCCCACCTGGAACGTCACGTCGGCTCCCTCCCCGGTCGCGAGGAGGACGCCTAGGTGACGGTGCAGGTCCGACGGTGGCACCACCACCGCCGCCGCCACTGCATGATCTACAACAGCGTCGACAGCAGGCGGCGGCGGCGGCGGCGGCAGCGGTGGCAGCGGCGGCAGCGGCGGCGGCGGTGGCAGCGGCGGCAGCGGCGGCGGCGGTGGCAGCGGCGGCGGCGGCGGCGGTGGGAGTATTGCGCCGGTGGCGGTGTCGACGTCCATGGTCTGAATCCCCATGCCGGTGACGACAGTCAAATCACACCTGATCGTGAAGCAGTCGTCCTTGAGAAGATCAGACGATGTCTCCAGTTCGTCCCTGCTGATGAAACTCTGGAATCCACAGTCGTCGTCACGGAAGGTGTGCTCGTCATTCATGGTGTAGTACGGCACTGGCTGTGGCTCATCATCCTCCCCATGCCCGCCATGGTCGGCGTAGAGCAAGCTAAACGCGAACCGTGCTCTCACGCCTAGGGGGCCATGGACGCCGTGGTCGAGCTTGAGGCAGAGGGAGATGGAGTCGGAGCAAGTCGAGTCGGCGCCGTTGGGGAAGTAGCGGATGTGCCAGCTGTGGCCGCCGACGACGAACGATCGGGACCTGATGTCGCTGCCGGTCGGGACAATCTTTGTGGCGGTGTAGCCGGCGATCTTCAGCAGGTGCTGCCCGCTCTCGGTGCTGCCGACGATGGCTGACGCCGACCGCAACGGCGGCTCGCCCCTGCTGCCACCGATGATCGGCATGTTCTCTCCCACGATTTGCTACTTCAGCTTCTCTTCTTGCACGACCGCGCTGCATTATGTCAGAGGGCAGAATTTTAGATAGATGCCAAAAATCACATCTTAGAACAAACGAACACGCTAATCTTAATCTTAATCTTAATATTACTAATTAGAGATTGCTAATGGCACCTTATAGCTTTCTAAAGCAGAGTAAATTCTCTTTAAAAAAACACCCACCACTGTTATTATGTAAAAAGCATAAAGGTAATTTAATTTACCACCCACCTCTATCATTAAATTTACATGTACCTCTGCCACTATGAATGATAATGTAAAACAAACTCCTCAATTTGCATCTAAATCCCAAACTATGCCATTACAAAAGATAATTTAAAAATAACCTAAATTTGCATGTAAAATATCAACCTGTACCATTACCAAAGATAATGCAAGGTAACCTTTACATTTTCTTTTTAATTACCTGTATCTACCGTTATGAAAGATATAAGATAAAGTAACCCCATTTAATTGTATTTAAATTTCCTAAATCTACCACCATAAAAGATAAACTAAAATATCCCTCCAATCAGTGATAAAATACCGATATAAGGTATTATGAAAAACAAATCAATAAGCATAGAGTATGCTATATATATTTCTCACTTCTACCACAGTTATATAAAAAATAAGCATAAATGTTATATGATACTCCTTTGTTCCAAATTGTCAGTTGTTTTGGCTTTCCAATATACATTAATTTTACTCATTGGATTCCATTTGATCGAGTTATGACTTTTTCTCTCTCGAATTCACATGCTGAAAACAGGGCGCGCAGAAGCACTCTAGGTGATGAGAACTCTAGGTGATAAGAATGGTTTTTCTTGCGTTCCAGATGCTTCCCCGACTTGCCTTGCTTCCACTTGATGTTTAGGATCTCCTAGGATTGTCTCCAAGTCCTACTGTCATGTTAGGGCCATTGGGACTTGAATTTCCTAGTTGAGAGTTGTGTTGGGTTACAATCAGGACATAGGGTAACTTTTTGTTAAGAGTTTTAATTGGTTCCTATTCACCAACTCGTCGTTGTTTCGGTCCTTCATATAACAATGTCTAGTTGAGTTGAGTGCATCCTTGTATAGAGAAGAAATAAAAATTGAACCTTTTTGTTCTCCAGACGGGATTGTTGGCTTAAGAATCCCGTTTATCAGTTTAGTGGCATGTTCATAGTGATCATACTGAAAGATCAATTGCTGTAAATGAATGGACTCCTACCAATGGCTTTCAAAAAAAGGGACTCAAACCATAAATTTGAGTTTGCTCAAGGTCACTCAGTGCTACTAATAATACAACGGATAAGCTTGAAAAAGATTGAACACACCTGAGTCACCGAATTAGCTTAGAGAAGAAGAGGTGATGCAGATCGATTTTGTTGAGATGACCTGGCATCTGGTTTGTCGTGGCATGGTTGTGACAGGTAGCAGCAACAAAACCGTATTTATAATCGACAGCTCACCTGCCTGTGATTCTTAAAAAGGAAAAAAGGAGGACAGCTAACTTCTCCAGGTTTCTTGCAAGCAGCGTAGGAAACATCACCTATGCAAGCTTCTAAACCACAGAACCTCTGCAATTCCTTTACTTGCTGGCTTCGATAGCCCTGGTTCTCGTTATGCCAACTTGGGAATTCAGCAAACGCGGATGGATGCCTTCTCTTATCAGTGGTTCAAGCAAGGCACAAGTCACCATACACCTCTTTGGGAGTCCTGCAGGACACCATTGCTTGCTGCTCGAGAGTCTCGTCGCTGACCACACCTGACGACCACTGATGAGGACTACTCCATCCGTCCCATTGAGAACGTCGCCCGGGAAACGTGTTTGTGAGGGGGGCACGGTTTTCCAACGACAAACTCCATGGGACGGAGGAAGTACTTACTAGCTGAGCAGGCAGACGTTGGATCCAAGAAAGTAGACAGGGAGGGGCGACAGTGACACGAGGTTTCCTCGCCCTCCTGTCTTCGCCTGAAATCTCCTCAACGTTTTCTCCACGTTATTTCTGGTCACTTCTGCCACATTTTCAGTAATTTCCTGATCGTAAAGTATCCAAAACTGAATTTGCAACATGATTGGGCCAGGACCCGGCATGGCAATTTTGCATGCAGGTGCAAAAGAACATTTTTACCGAGTACTAGATCACCAAATCAAGGGTTTACTACATCACAATTCATCTTTTCCCCACCAGAAAAGTTAGCATCAGAATTCTTGCGACAACACACCAGCCATTGTACATCCATCCGCAAGGAACTAAATACAGTATTTGCAGCACAGTCAGCAGGGTCTGCTACTCTCGAGACATAACACACTCAGAACAAGGCTTTACATCAGTATACTGTGCTTTGGTCACCTACTGAATTTCGTCCGACTGACAGGAAGAACTGAAGCTGGTGGTGTTGAAACTCTTCTGCAGACAAAACCATGCTTCAAGTTCTCGACTCTCTCTACCTGTAAGAAGGCAATTCTCCTGCAGGGAGCTCCCAGTTGTCGTTCTCATCATCGTCAGTGGTCTGCTCCTTCACCCCCTGATCATCACTGAAAGGGTATGGGCCCTTGAATCGCCTGCAGCAGATCGACTGGGCTCAGTTAGGAGGAGTCAGCAGTTCCTTATATTATTGCTACAACTCAAATGAACTGGATGAACATTGAAATGACCTAAAACAATCTCTCTTTCAGAAAGGGGAGATGTCCTTGATGTCAGATTTTGAAAAAAAAAAAAAATCAGCATCAAGCTTGCTGAAACTTTGGAATGGACAAAAACAAATGTCTTCAGAAAGGGGAAATTCCCTTGATGCTAGATTTTGCAAAATTCAGCATAAACTTTACTGAAACTTTGGAATGGCCAAAGACAAACATGTCATCAGAAAGGGGAGATGCCCTTGATGCTAGCTTTTTGCAAAATTCAGCATAAAGCTAGCTGAATGTTGCAAAATATGAATTTTGATTGTAGGCATTTCCTTGCGAAAGGTGAACAGGAATTATGCCGGTGTAAAATATGATGACGATGGTACATAAAACAGCATATAAATATCAAAGACGAAAACAGGATCTTGAATGGACCATTTCACATGCGCAGCTATTTCCATTCAGAAAATGATCGGTGCTGGGATGTTAATAATGTCTGCAAAACTAGTCCACCTTCAGGATCATGAATGTCTGCATCAGCAGGAGGCAGGATGGCAACTTGGCATGCTAATGTCTAATGAGTTTGGCAATCACACTATTGCTGTCAACCTGTCAGATATAAGATCACATATCATCCCAATGCGATGCACTATCTCTATGTACAACAAATTGCACATAGGACTTAGGACATGCACATTAAATCAGTCGCTAACATTTCCACTTTCATCTAAAATTAAGCTAAACGGTCATAAGATCAGCAACCATATCATTCACTATAGCACCTAAACTTTTAAGAGAGAGCACACAGAATGAGACAGAGGACACATCGTTCATCCCAACTACCCAAGCAACCTTTCCTCAAACAACTACTCAAGCCGACCAACTATACTGTCCGCACGAATCGACAAAGCACATATCGATCAAGAACGCACCTCCGGCGGAACCTCCTCGCCGCCGACCGCGCCTTGCGCTTGCGCTTGTCCCGCGCGTCCTCGCGCCTCCGCCGCCGCCGCCTGACCTCCTCCATGACGCCCGCGCGGGACACCTGCCAGTTGAACCGCCGCAGGAGATCCTCCCCGTCCACGTCCTCGTCGCCCGCGTCCACCTTCGCGTTGTGGTACTTGGGGTTGGCCGCCGGCACCAGCGACAGCTGGGAGGGGGCGGAGAGGGCGAGGGTGGTGGCCGGGAGCGGTCGCCAAGGGAAGGAAACGAAGGTGGCGTTGGAAGTGGGTCGGAGGAGAGGGACGGACACGACGAGGTGACGGGCGCGGCCGCGGAGGTGGCGGCGGCGGCGGCCATTGTGGTGGTGCCGGCCGGCGAAGACGGATCGGAATATAGAGGCCTCGCACTGTCGCACATTTGACGAACCCACCAACTGTTTGTAGAAGGACCTGGTTGATGGGCCTGATGGGCTTGAGGTCTGTTGGGCTATATGCGTTTTCTTAGAGGATTTAGCCCACGGATCAGCCCAGTGCGGCTGAAATCTGCCGGCCGGATAGGGTTCGACGGGTGATTCGCCTATGGAAGTGATAGGTGTTCAGTGTTGTCCACATTATTATGCACCGATGGATACAAAACATTTTTGCAGGGACCTGCCAATAACAGAGTGTTTTGGGAGCTCCTGGCACCTGAGTACCTGATTTTTTTTTCTTACATTTACACTATTTTTTAACTATGTTTACACTGTCTTATTGCTATATTTATTACGAGGATTCTTTCAGTGTAATTTATTGGATGGTGTGATGTAATTGAGGAATAATTGCACATCTCAGAGGAAAAATATGCCAAAATTTTTTAGAAAAATTTACAAAGTATTTCTATGGATTGCAGGTATCAGAGAATATTTGTCAAAATATTCACAAATTGCATGGGATTGAGGCATCACGGAGAAAAAGTTTACACAAAGATTATTGTAGAAGCATAATTGATTATAATAAAATGGTAAATGTAGTTTTCATTATAAATAGAATACCTTTTTATTATCTTTTGGTGATATGCAAAGTAGAATGCCATTATTAGCCATGGAATTCGGAATAAAATATGGTAGTCATCAATGGACAACAGAGTAAAATTGATCAGGAATAGACTCATGCTAGCATCTACTAGATGTAATCATTCTGATTCCATCCACTAGAGATATCTGTGTCGAAATTAATGCTATAAATTTAATGTTTTTGGAGGATTAGTCACAAGACTAGGAGTCATTAATTATTGCTAAAACATAGAATGTTTTCGCCATCTATAAATAGAACATTGTGCGAGATGTGCATGTTTGTAGGACATACATACCTCGCACAGAGGCTCCACCATATACCACGATTGCTGTGATGGAGGGAAGGGTGGATACTATAGTTGTGATGCTTATCCTTGGATGTTTCATGGTTCCCTCACGATGTAAGTTCAGGTCATAAAATTTGCTGAACAATAGCAATTTTTTGGACTTTAAAAACATAGTTTTCTAGTATGTAATAAGTAATTGCAATTGCCACAGGAGTACTGTACAACATAAAAGAGAGACTCTTGTGCTCTTCTAAAACTTGCACTTATGCATTTTCATGCATCTTATATAACAATTGATTAACTATTGTGCAGCTCAACACACAAATCCAGTCGGCAGCGGCACAGGAAATTGCAGTTGCCACGAGGTGCGACCCAATACGGTGTCCAAGTTGCTACCCAATACGGTGTCATGCCTGCACAATATTTGCTTCTGCTGTTTTTATCACCATGGCGGCCCTAAGGCAGCGATGTGCTTCGAGACAATGAATAAGTGCAAAAATTACTGCTGCAGAGCATGAGAAGGCACGCCTCTGTTATGGGCAAGGACGATTAATTAATAATATTAGGGATGAATATGAGCAAGAAACGTTCATTGCTTAGTAATAATAAAAAAACATAGGATCACCAACAGGTTTTAGCTTAATGGAATAATTTATGCTTCTCTGCTCTATGAGCCCTTTGGGACTCGTCTCAACGCCACCAAATTCAGCTTCAAAATCCATGTAGTAGAAACTCTCAAGACCTGTTAAATTAAATCTGCAAATTCAGTGGCCAAGTTCATAGATTTGGTGGAGCTCTTGAAGCCGAGCAACTTACTATACGCACGAATCGAGAAAACATATCGATCAAGAATGCACCTTCGGTGGAACCTGTCAGCCGCTGATCGCACCTTGCGCTTGCACTTGTCCTGCACATCATCCTCGTGCCTCCGCCGCCGCCTGATCTCCTCCGTGACGTCCGTGTGGGACACCTGCCAGTTACACCGCCGCAGCAGGAGCTCCTCCCCATCCACTTCCTTGTGGCCCGCGTCCACCTTTGCATTGTGGTACTTTGGGTTGGTCACCGGCACCAGCGATAGCTGGGAGGGGGCGGAGAGGGCGAGGGTGGTGGCGGGGAGTGACTGCTGCAGGAAGGAAATGAAGGCGGGGTTGGAGGACGGTTGGAGGAGGGGGAACGAACAAGACAAGGTGACGGGGGTGGCCGTGGAGGTGGGGGCGGTGGCCATGGTGTTGTTGATGGACCGGTGGTGCCAGCTAGCGAAGACGGGTCTCGAAATAGAGTAATCTGCAGACGTATTAGAACAAACCCACCCCAACAAGTGATCCTCAATTATGTCCCATATCTTGTATTAATATCCCATATTTTTTCGGATCTTAGAACCGGATACGAATCCTTCGAATACTGATAACTAGTATCTCATATACATATCAGAAATCTGATTTTGAGTATTCGGATTCGGATACTATCAGATACTAAATGTCCGGATTCGGATACGATCTATATAGGGTTTTGACCCTTTCAGGATGGATGGATATCATAAAATACCCGTCCGGTTTTCATCCCAACTCTTTGGTCCGCATCTAGTATTTTTTTTGTATGCGTATGTATTTCAAATTTATTTACATAAAGGTTATCGCCGGTGACATTATTTATGTATATATAAATATGTCACTTGGTAATTTGGCTGTCGCTAACACATTAGTATTATAAAAGAATGCCATTATTAGCTATGGAATTGGAAATAAAATAGGGTAGTCATCAACGGACATCAGCGCAAAATGAATCAGGACTAAACTCATAGCATCTACTAGATGTAGTAATTTATATTCCACTAGAGATATCTGCATCGAAATTAATGCAAACCATTTTGTAATTTTGGAGGATTAGTAATCACAAGCCTAGGAGTTATTAATTATTGCTAATATATGAAGAAGATTCACCATCTATATATATACATATTGAACATTGTGCAGGATGTGTACGTTATTGTAGGACACGCATACCTATACATAGAAGCTCCACCTTATATACACCGTGATTATTGCTGTGATGGAGGGAAGAATGGCTACTGTAGTTATGATGCTTATCCTTGGATGTTTTGTTCTCTCACAATGTAAGTGCACATCATAAAATCCGTAAAACTATACCAATTTTCTGGACTTCTGAAAGATATTTTCTAGTATAAATATAAAGATACCCTTGTGCTCTTATGCCCCTGTATGCTTATGCGTTATTAACAGAGTGAGGAAACAATGTTTGTGTGGTGGCAATGACCCAGAAGAGAAAGGTGGAAATTTAGTAGCTTGGGAGATAGTGCAGCAGCCAAAAGACAAGGGTGGCCTTGGCGTACTCAATCTACGCTTGCAAAATGATGCTTTGCTCCTAAAGCAATTAAACAAATTCTACAACAAGGTGGACACACCCTGGGTCCAGCTAGTGTGGAGCAAATATTATGAATCAAAAGTACCACATGCTGCTAGAGAGATGGGCTCCTTCTGGTGGAAGGATATACTCAGGCTAAATGCCATCTACAGAGGCATGGCGACATGCACAGTTGGTGATGGCCCGACGGTATGCTTCTGGGATGACTTATGGACAGATTTTGTGCTCTCGATTAAGTACCCAAGGCTAATCTCATTTGCAAGAAAAGTTGTTGTGTCTATCCTAGAAGTTATGCAAGCTGAAGATCTAGATGCTCTCTTCATTTTACCACTGTCTGCAGAGGCGTTAGATGAACTGGATAACCTACAAGCGCAGCTTCAAACTATGCCCTATGATGACGAAAATGCAGATAGCTGGGTGCCAGTTTGGGGCAGCAAATACTCATCAATGAGATTCTATCGAGAGACCTTTTCACAGGTGGATGCTCACCCAGTGTTCAGAGTAATGTGGAAGTCGAAATGCATGCCACAGATCAAGTTCTTTGTATTGCTAGTCTTGGTGGATAGACTTAACACAAAGACAATGCTCCAACGCCGTCATATTAATATCCAAGGTGATGCAAATTGTGTGATGTGCAATGCTGGGGTGCACGAGACCATAGAGCACCTTTTCTTCAGGTGCCCCTTTGCACAAGTTTGTTGGGAGACAATCAATTTCACTTGGGATGAATCCCTGAACCTGCATGACAGATTGATCAAGTGTGGTGAGCCGCACTCCTTGCCGTTCTTCACTGAAGCTGCGATGATTGCTGCATGGGAGCTATGGAAATTGCGCAATGATAAAGTTTTCCAGAGAAGGGACCCCCACTACATCACTTTGGTTGGCTAATTTCAAGAATCAATGTCTTCTTCAATCTCTTAGATATAAGGACGACCTTAGGTCATTCTTTTGTTTTTGGCTTGATGCTTTCAGTTGGTCTGCTGGTAAGTATAATCTTGTGTTTTACTATTTATTTTAATGTTTTTTCTATTTATTTTAATACAAAATCTACTGTGGGGTTCTCCCCCACAGTTTTTGCTCTAAAAAAAAAGTACTACCTACTGTGCAGCCAGGATCATACCTTGCGATTGCCAAAGAAACAGACCCTCTGTGTAGAGACAATATGTGCTTCTGCTGTCGAGAAGATCAGTGCTACAACACAAAAGATGGGTGCCATAGTCATTGCTGCCGAGCACTAGAAAGCGCATGGCACCGTCAATAAGTCCTTTGAGATAATGGAAAGCATGATCGACTTAATCCTCCAAAAAAGGAGGAATCAGACAAAAAGTTGTTACATTTTAACATCAGAGAGAACAATTAATAATTAGCATTATGGATGAGTGTGATCAGTAAATGTCCATTCGGCTAGTGATAATAAATATGAGATTGCCAAAAACGTATACCTTAATGGGTCAATTTATACTTTTTTCCTCTATATGTACTAGTCCATCAACCTGTGCTCTCGCACGGGCAAATTTTGAGATACTTAATAGAAATTCTTATTTATTATTATGTATTGACTAATAAAAATTACCTGATACAATTAACTTTGATTTGAATCTAGAATTACACACGTGAACAGAATTGGATTTGGGATGACTGAGAGAGATTGTCGTACGTGGCATAGCTAATGATGTAGCATTAGATGATTCCACAGTTGGATTTTTTTTTATTTTCTTTTGCTTCATTTGTGCTCTGTTCTAATATGGCTGACTTTGTGCATTATATAGACGTGTTGACTTCCCTCTTTAGAAATTGAACAATTTCTATAACAATATTAAAAAAGGTTACTTCATGTTGCGAATAAAAAATAATAACATGATTGAGTATTAGATATTTAGATGTACCTTCAATTGTTTCCATAATTTGAAGTCTTTCATTATTTTGTCTGAAATTTGTTAGTTTAATTTGGTAGTCCATACCAATGATGTTTGGCTTGTCATTTTTGTCTAATCTTTCGATTCATGAATGGTTGTCGTCAATGTAATTAAGTCATTACTCTAAACTCCTTAACACATTGTCATTGCATCTTTGATATGTATTTATTATACCCTTGAAAAGGAGGTGGTAACATTATGTTTTCATCCTGGTCAGATGTGGTGCCGCTTCTTTCAGAATCATCTCGTTAGTGTAGATGACTTCCTAGGTTGCCATGATGTCGTATGTGTGACAATAATTGGATTGATATGTTAATCAAAATATAGTATTCAACTGAAAAGTTACACGTGGAAGGAAGCAGGAGCATTGGTACATTACCTTGTTTATCTTGCCATTGTCGTTGTAGTTTCTTCTTTTGAAGCATGTGGGGCGTTGTGTATCAATGTACCATTGAATCCTTGCAGATGTTTGCTTGTAGTCGGTATATTATTGGTGGGATTGGATTCTACCACCATGGGTACATTTGTTTTTAGATTCTTTTGACCAAATCAGGAAGTTAGATTTGTTAGTTATAGATATAAGTTGGACATACTTTTTTAGTTGGTGGAAAATATTTTAGAGATTTTTTTGAGATGTTGGGTCACCTTTATTAATTACATGTCCTCATGATGAATACATTTGTATCTTAAGATTGGTTCGCTCAAGATTAATGTATTTATCAATGTGTTATCATAATATTTAGGCTGCCCTCTTTGCTACTACAATGCATAAAAAGTCATTACAGCTTGGACCGAAACAGTATTATTTTAGTCGACATATAAAAAAGTTACTTTAAATAACAATAGTTATTATTTTATTTAATATAAAACTTATATTAGTATTTACATGTGAATTTAGTGATACTTTTATTCTTTTTTTATAACAATCAAGATTGATGATTTAGATAATTAAATTTTTTACTTTATATTATCTTTTCTAGTGACATATGTAGCTTATTGGGATGAATTAGGGGATACTTGCATTATCTTTCATAATGATAACTGTAGGTAATTTAGATTAAATTAGAGGTTATTTGGAATTATATTTCATAAACAACAGAGGTGCATAATTTAGACATAGATTTAGAGAGTTAATTTTAGTTTCGGTGTGGTTGATGAAAGCTGGCTCCTCTTTATTTATGTGTAATATAAAGTTGTCCGCTAGAACACATGTATCATGTTTGTTACGGTCAATAGATTGCCTCTGATTTTTTTATTAACATATTAAACTTTAATTATTAATAGATTCTCTAACCGGGGACGTGATGGATGCCATGGATATTATATTTTATTAATATATTGCCAACTCAATGTGATAATACAGATAATTTTTTGGACAATAATATAGATATTTTGTTAACTTATTGTGAACATGGTACAATAGATATGATATTTTGATAATACAGTACCATGTGACATGATTATAATATGAAACATCTGATGCTTTATTAAACTAACCAATTGCGTTAGTTCTTAGGTATGACCAATCAAAATTCTCTACCGATGAAAGTTTTTTTTTCCATCCGACAAATTAATACAGATATTTGCAATTAATTGTGAACGTGGTACAACAGATATGATATTTTAATAATGCATGACGTGATTAATATGATACATCTCATGTTTTGTTAATTAACAACATTATTTCTCACGTACAATCCCAACCGGTCAAAATATTTCCTCTAGAAAAAATAATTTTTATCTATAATGGCATAGGTGGGTAATTTTCTAGAAAATTAAAAATAGATCTAATGGCTATAGATGGCTAGAGTCTTTGGATTGATGGCCAGATGTTTCTGATTAATGTAAGAATTTTTAGTATTTATCTTTTTTCTAGCGCATCTGGTGAGGATTAACGTGGGGGGCTCCATTAGAGCCTCTAATTAATAGTAAGATTGTCGGTTTCTTTCAAACTACTAGGCTCCACCAAATTCAAATCCATGTATGGTAGAAACTTATTTTCCATGAATCTTGTGGCCAAATTCATGTATTTGGTAGTGCCATAGAACTCCTCAAGGAGTGCTTCTTTTAAAACAAGAAAGCATATATGTCAAGGTGTTCTCCAGCAATCAACCAATCTACCTATATGACTTGTTACACTCCTCATTTTATTTTATTTCTGTTCCACTTAGCTAGCAATACGAGCCCTTTCTCCTGCTTTGACTACCGCCTATGCACCTGCAATCCTCTCTGGTGGCGTTGGAATCCATTGTTGTAGTGCCGCTGCCCTTGGATCTTGTGTAATGGATCCATCAGGCGAGCAGGGACTAGCTAGCCATGACATCTTCGATGTCAGTGAGAAAAAGGACAACGACACCATGATCTTCGATGCATCCATGGTACCGACGCAGACGCTATCTAAAGGGCTTTTCCTTGAGGCACTCTCCTTGCTTCTACTCGAGGAGCTTTGCAAAGAGCCAAAAAGCATGTCAAGAAGATGCAGGCTCCCAAGGTCTGGCCTCTTTGGTGTGCGCATGCGGCACCAAAGAGCGTCCCCAACCAAATAACGCTGAACTCGCTAACTTAGATTCAAAGTTGACATAGAGGAGAGAGAAAGCTGAAAAAATACAGATCATTACAAATTGAAAAACTTGTAGCAGATGGGACGACTCATGTTTCTTGGGGAGAGTGAACCATTAGACAATGAATTTATGAATTGACTCTGTACTTAACATGGACTCACTCCTAGCTATTAGCTATCTAGGAACATTGAGGACGGCGCCCTAAGCAGTCGCATCGATCTCTACACCTTGAGACAGAGAATCCTCTATGCACCCCTCCTTTTGGGGTCTATTGTGCATCATGTACTAGTCTCTTGATCAGTAGAAGATATGCACTGATTGAACAACATTGATACCAAAAAATATCCTTCTATTAATAATCAAGAAAACACATAAACTTAGGCCATTAGCCTTACATAGCAAACATAAGAGTTCTAACACAGGGGTCTTATGGTGTCATGGTTCCATTCCTACAGACAACTTGGAGATTGGATGTAAACATCATCCTTAAGCTCATTCTTGTGTCTTAATCCTTGTTGTTCCTCTTGTGTAGCCTTCCTTGTGCATAAGCCCATGGCCTTATCCTGGTGTATGTTCCTATGGATCAATCCTTGCATAGGCTTCAACAGCTCCATCTTTGAGCATACTCCTATGTTGTTCTATCCTTGTGTAGACTCTGATAACTTCATCCTTGCGTACACTCCTACAACTTGGTTCCTAAAAACATAGTGCAAAGTGGATTGAGTACACAAAGGCATATGAAATCATCTGGCAGCTTCATCCTTACGTATACTCCTACAGCTTGTGTTCAATAGCCTAGATCAGAATGTTTTTTAGATTCATTTAGTCCAAATAAAGATTTGTACTCATAGTTTGTCCTAGGCGATTGAATGGAAATTCGATATTATGACTATATTTTGATGTAACACGCTATGCATCTGAAATCATTTGGAATGTAAAATTACACATGATACCCGAGGTATTCTAGGACTATCGCAATTATGCAAATGCTTTGAAATTCCTGATCTCTTTCAGAAGTGCCTCAAGGGCCTTCCCCACACACAAGTAGGTCTCCATGTGGCCTATCTACCTCGGACCGCTCCCTATTGTTTTCACTGTGTGGAGAGCTTCAACCAAAATGTTGAGGCCCTCTTGTCCATCATACAATGTCAGTAGCCACACCAATGACTTGTTGGTGTGATCTCACAAGATTACAAGCTTTGTATGTTCAACTCTTAGTGCTTGCAAACACTGATAGCTTAGAAGTATGCAAACATGCAATAGGTCTAAATCTAGAGCAAGCGTTAAAGCTGGAGGTATACATACAAATATTATTAATATTTGTATTTCTAAATAGGTTTATTATAAAAATAAAATATTCGAGACTTATCTAGTGATACCTATCATGCGTCATAAATATTAGCTTGTTTTAATATTTTTTAGAACTTATAATGACTTATCTAATGATTTTTATTACGTCCCTTGCCCTGGCTTATACAGCTTTAAAGTGAAAGTACTGTTAATGTACAGTAAAATGTGAGAGGGCTGGTGATAAAGTAGAAACTGTTAATGTGCAATAGAATGTGAAAGAGCTGGTGGTATACAGCTTTAAAGTAGAAGGGTAGATATGGAAGTACTGTTAATGTACAATAGAATATGAGAGAGCTAGTGGTAAAGTAGAAATTGTTAATGTACAGTAGAATGTGAGAGAGCTGGTGGTATACAGCTTTAAAGTGGAAGTACTGTTAATATACAGTAGAATGTAAGAGAGCTGGTGGTAAAGTAGAAACTGTTAATGTACAGTAGAATATGAGAGAGCCGTATACAGCTTTAAAGTAGAAGAATAGATATCACACAACATTTTGATACTACAAAACAAATAAGTACACAAGCCTCTCCACAAGACATGAGAGCTGCCCTCCAAACAGCAACCAGTGAAATGGCTCTCCAATCTATCCCGGGCGTGAGTGGCCTTCAGGTAACAATGATGCTGCTACCCAGAGCCCGTTGTCGGAGGTACCCATTTCAGCTTAACAATGATGCTGCTGCTCAGAGCCCGTTGTAGGAGGTACCCATTTCAGCTTCAGTTCTGGAATAAGCCTCTGAAATATGCAGTAACGTTCTATCTCCGTACTTCTGTTTGACAAGACACTCAAGACTTACGCTGTACTCAGACTGCCAATTCTGTACATAAAGGACTCCCATCAAGCAAGAACTACAATGTATAGCATAATAAATGTTCATAATACGAGAACCGCACCTTTGGACCGAAGAAGAAACAGTTTCTCTCAGTTAAGCTTTATCTGCATCGTCATGCTCGTCCGAAGGCACCCTTTGCTTCCGGTAATGGAAATAAAGAAACTGAAGAATAATCTGCGCAACATGGTTAAGGGGTTGTCCAGTAATGGTAAATTAGCAATATAACTATTCCAAATATTTTATGCAGTGGAGCATAGGCTAACAGGTTCACATAAAACCAACATGTGCGTTGCCTGCACGTCAGTCCATTTTTCGTGAACATGAATGCAGACGAAAATGACTATTTATTCTGTATCAGTGATACTCACTTCATCCATCAATTTAGTGTGCATTTTGAATTTTTTTTTGAAACAAACTGTGTATATTGAAATAAGGAAGCATTTAAAAATGTGATTTCTCTTAACATTTCACTATCAATTGCTACAAAATCAACAGCATCTAAAAAAAACTTGATCAAAGGGGAGGTACGACCCCTTGACTTCAGCCTAAAGAAGGGGCCCACCAAACCCGGGAACAGGCAGGAAGCTCAGGTGCACGCAGTTCTTTGGCGGCTGCAGAACCATCTTCACTGTCTCAACCAGGGAGGTGGGCACACAACCATGCAGCACCAGAGATCGAACCATGGTAGGAAATCAACGGCATCTTAAATGTGATTTGAATATGACTCTATTAATGCTGCTTTTGTATGCTAATTATGCACATAATTTTGACTATATTGGTCAAAGTTTGTAATATCTAACTTTTCTGAAACAAAATATGCCTTACATAGGATTGACCTCAACCAAAAGGAATCAGGGATGACATTAAAAAAAAAAGGAATCAGAAATTAACATTGCCATTGGCCAAGTATAAAGGATTGGCCTGACCTGTTCTTTTCTGCAACTAATATTCTTCTCAAACATTTGTTTTATTTATAATCACACAAATATTAGAAGGTAGAAACTTATTGTGCTCAAAGTAGAAGAGGTGTAAAGGATACAAAAGAATCCAGCAAAACACATCCTCCAGCGTCTACAAGCCACGGGAGATTTGGTCTCAGTTTTGACCAGTCCATGCTATTTACAAGTATACTGCATTGAAAAAGAAGGAATGAGAGAACAATAATTCATGCCACTAGGTTTAAAGACTACACAACAAGAGAAGATGACGTGCTTATTCACTCGAGATTAAAATTCAGACATGTGAGAACAGTGATAACTTGTGCAAACTACATAACCCAATAAGACAAGCTAATATCTCACAAAATCACTTTGACAGAATGGCATACAACTCGTTTTCTAAAAAGAGGACAGATGCAACTAAGTTAAGAAAATTATTCTATTCAAATTGTACCGTGTAGCTTGGAAAGATACTACTGGGAAAAAAAATCTATGGAACTTGGGTTCATGGATTACCTTCCTACGTATGTCGAATTTCCCACTAAAGCAAAGGTAAACATTAATGGATTCAGCCCCTGAATAAAATTATAAATCACATTAGTTAGCCATGTAATAACAGGGAAAAACATCCCAAATGGGGATAGCAGGTACAATTGGATTTTTGACAGAAACAAAATGTTCAGAGGACTAGCTCTTATTCAAATGGTAGGTGAAGTAAGTGGCTATTAGTACAGTTCACTCTTATGTGATATCGATAAAACGTGACAAAGACATCTGATCTTGACTCAATTTAAGACACTGAGTGAACATCAATCAGTACTAACCTTACATCTTCCCTCTATGCTACATTGGACAATTAAACTAGTGTCAATATTATCATCTACAATATAAGAAATAGCAGATGACTGCAATCCAAAATGCCAACATGCCTCGAGGTAAATGTAACTACTTTAGAATGACTAATTTCTTTTGCTGCTCACATTTTCAGCTAAACTTTTTCTGGATGAATTTGTATGCTCTCTGTTAAAAACTGCCTATTTAATTACTTTTATTAAATAGTGAATAATTACAAACAAATAATAAAAAGTGGAGGTGTTTGTAAAACAAATCAGAGAATATCTATGGAGATGAATGTAGACTTGCCTCAACGTGGCCTCTTTGCATCTGCAGGATAGTAAAGGAAGTTCAAAAGTCAGAACATACTATGAGGTATTATGTATTATGTTATTATTTTTATATATACAGAGAATCTCTTAACTAAAACAGCTAGATATAAGTAATGGAAAAACTTTTCATTGAGGAGATGTATGGTACAAATACGAATTGACTGGCTATGATGTCCAGGTACTACGATTATTGCTGCTATGTGGTAAATGTATTTCCTTAAGAGAAATCACGAAAAGTAAATGTTTGATTATTTGTGAAGTCTCACATTTAACAAAATCTGGGGAAGCCGCCCACCCATATAAATTATTGCCATAGCCCAACCAAGAAAGCTTCCAATTTCGCTTCCAATGCCATGGCTGAGAGATGAATTTCCATGATCATCCTATGGCATAAAAACAAATTAATAAAGATGATGTTAATCACCATTGAAGTTACAGTAAAATTTATATCAGATAATTTAATTCATGTGAATTGATCTGGAAGCCTATGTTCTGTGTCAAGAACTCAGCGCAGAGGCCTGAAAACTGGAGAGCAACTGCAAGCTTACCACAAACAGTAAAAGCCTTCTTCCAACTGGTATGACAGTTCCACTTGGCATCTCCCTATGTGTGTTTCCAACCAAAATGTGCAAGAGACACGTACCCAGCAGAAGACCCATCCATGGTGCCTGAAACATTAATAAACACTTAAGTAGTTCCAAACCTCAGGACATAACATAGCAAGCTGATTGCAGTTAACTTACCATTGAGAGGGCATTTTTTGTTACAGTAGATGGTGCAGAATGTGCTGGAGTGATCTCACCAATTAAAGATCCCCTTTGATCATTCGTTTGTGGAGGAGTCCTTGATGATTGATGATTACTGCCCAACCATGTACCAGCGCTTGGCACTGGACTCCTGGACAAGGATCTTGCTGACCTGTACAATCAACTACAAACTTAAAATTTCCTGAACCTGTATTTGACTATTTGTTAGCATATATTACATAGTAGTGAAAGCAGAGCCACCCAGGAGTTAAATAAGTAGCAACTTAAGAGCATACTTCTTATCAGGTCCATACAAATAAAGAAAAAAATATAACATCTAACATTTGTTCGAATAGATGGTGGACAATAGCTTTTACAAAGGAAAAAAAAATATGGGGAAACATTAAGCAGCTCAAGAACATTACATGTAGTAGTAGTCGGTGCTGGGGCTGCTTCCATGGTATTGGTCGACAAATTTCGTATTAACAGGAATAGGTGAGCTTGGAATAAGGACTGTAGCACCTGACTCCACGTTGTTTCTGGATACCGCAGCATCCTTGGCGCCCAAAAAAGCTTCGCGTAATGAAGCATCCCCACAGTGATGCTTTTGAGGCTGAAAATCACAGGTGTCCCAAAAAAGAGGTGATAATATACTTAGAATACAGTAAAAGTTCAAGTTTCGTGACAATATCAAGTCAACATCCCCTAATTTGAATAAATCTTCACATATCGAATCAAGGATAATCCAATAAGACAACAAAGAGCACATGAACAATGCACAAGTACAGTAAAAGCCAAATATGGTTGCCATATCACAGTTGTTAACAGAGTGCTACATAAATTTCCTAATACCCAAAACAAATTTCATAAAGAAACAAATTTCATAAAGAAAAGGATGCTAAAATGATTATCTACATGACTAGGAGTAACCACCTTGCTATAGTATAGCGTCTGTCCAATAAGAATCAGATTTGTGATGGTATATAGCTGCATTGCGAAAGCTAAGTTCAATCATTACGCTGCAGGAATCAAAATAATGTAAGAGAAACTTGGTATAATGCCTTACCAACGCAATGTAGAACTGAGTTGGCAGCTGCAATATGAACAAAATGAATATTACATTTGGCATTTTAGAAAAAAAAAAGGAAATTCTTAAGTAATCTCATGAATAGTATCATCATGTCAAAAGAAAAAAGGTGAATTTATCAATGCACACTAGAGCAATTTAATGGCAAGCACCATAAGAATCATATTCTACAGATGCCACTTCATTACAAATATTAATACAGATCTATTTGGAACTTGTCAATTTCAGATATATATAATATATAATTGGAACTCATGTCTAACTGTCCATATTCTGCAGCGCCATAGCATGCCGGTTTATGAATAGTTGCAAATGTACTATAAAAGTTAATCATGCCGGTTTAGGCATTCAGAGAATAGTGCAGGCTGGCAGAAACAAGTGGAATAATATCCATAGTAATATCCATAGTTGTTAATGATAACACCTCATTACACTGCAAAATAAATGCTATTACTATAAGTTGAGAAGTTAGTATTCAATCAGAGACAAAACCATTTATTTATCAGATTCAGATACAGAACTGTCAATGTCCTACGGTATCCATATGTCAAGTTACTGCTGAAGATGGCTCAGAAAAAAGTTTACAAGTAACGGATCTTACAGTAGCGGGTTCAAGGAAGCAGCCAACAAGGTTAAACAAATCCCTGCATAATCATAGAAGCATAACATGGAATTATATAGGGTTCCATGCTTAAGGACAATTATCGAGACATAATATAAATCGCATGCAAGGAGCAGAAGGCATGTGAAATAATATAATTGCATTCGGTTCCATTCCAAGGGGCAGAAGACATCTGAAATAGCATACCCAACCATCCAGGTCATAAGAAAGGCGACAGAGAGTCCTTCTGTTGACTTCTGTCTGTAATTTGTTATTATCTGTGGCACCTCAGAGATGCCCCAGCTTACGACACTGATTAACCCAAGTGCCAGGGCAGCACCTTCCTTCTGGCTGCACAAGCAGTACTTCAAGTAGATTAGGGGCCCATTCTGCGCAGTGCCGGGTCGCTGGGCAGCTTGCAGGAGGTGTTCTACCGAAAACACCCATGTCTGCTCCAGACCTGAGGCACAAACTGCATGAAAAAACTGGAATGTGAACAGACGGTCGTCAATTTGATCTTTATGAAGCATTATCATGCTGCTCTCTGTACAGGAGACAGCTAGAGTAAAATTTGCATTACTTACCTTTTTTTTCTCTTTTCAAATCAAAAGATGGAACCAACAATGAAACAAACTGCTTTAATTCAACCTTTCAGAAAAGGGAAGCATAAATTATTGACCGACGTGCTCAACTAAATTAGATAATAAAGGGAGAATTAGCTCTATGGCCCTGGGAAAAAACACCTCTTAGGTGTATAGCCTTATTTTTTTGAACTTTGCTCTATGGCTCGAACAATTTTTTTGACTCTATGGCCTTCCGTCCATTTTGGATAGCTAACGGTGTTAACTCGGGGGTAAAAAAGACCGTTATACCTCCGCAAAAAAAAAAAATTGTAGATTTTTATTTATTTATTGTATCAAATAAATTGACACATAACCACATATAATCAATTAGACATATATTGCAATAAAATGAACAAATAGCTAAATGGATATGCTCATTTTATTGCAATATATGTATGTCTTATTGCTTATATGTGGTTATGTGTCACTTTATTTGATATTTTTTCATCAGGGGTAAAAGGTCTTTTTACCCTTGACTTAACACCGTTAGTTATCTAAAATAGACGGAAGGCCATAGAGCTAAAGAAAATTCTTTTTTTAGGGCCATAGAACAAAATTCGAAAAAATAAGGCCATACACCTAAGAGGCTTTTTTTTAAGGATCATAGAGCTAATTCTCTCGATAACAAATGGGATCAAAACAGAATATGCGGACGTGCTCCACAATCCGCGTAAAGACACAACGAAAGCTGCTAACGTGGTCCTCGATTCCTCATCAGGGGTAAAAGTCTGTAAGGATGCACCAAAACACTGACACATTTTGAATTTAAATCCTCCACGTCCTATGTAGCCCTTGATCAGATTCAAACTATTAGAAAAATTTAGCACTGTAGCATTTCGTTTGTATTTGATAAATATTATCCAATCATGGACTAACTAGACTCAAAAGTTTCATCTTGTACTTTACAACTAAATTGTACAATTAGTTATTTTTTTACTTGTATTTAATGCTGCATGTATACGGCTAAAAATTGATGTGATAGAGAGAAACTTTGCCTCAATCTAAATAAAGCCATAGATGGGGTGTTTGTTTTCTCCTGGCAACCTATCACATAGAATCTTTGAACACATGTGAGGCTGAACGAAAAACTCGAAGTTCGTTAGCTTGGTCAACTTATGGTCGGCTTAGCTCGGCTCGACTCAACTCGTTATGATAACGAGCCGACCTGAGCCGAGATTTTAGCTCGCTAGCTGAAATGAGTCAGCTCGAGTCAGCTCGCGAGCCGCTCACGAGCCAAATGAGCTATGCTTCAAGAAAAAAACGACAAACCTTATATTAGTTTTGGAAAAAAGTCTACTTCACCCCCCAAACTATAGGGGGTGCACTATATAACCCCAAACTATGAAACGGTCTAATTTACCCTCTGAACTTTCTAAAACCGTCTA
This sequence comes from Chrysopogon serrulatus, assembly GCA_015844335.1. NCBI lineage: Eukaryota > Viridiplantae > Streptophyta > Magnoliopsida > Poales > Poaceae > Chrysopogon > Chrysopogon serrulatus. Next base: position 624,859 of record JADLZL010001603.1, on the reverse strand, counting down.
TTTTACCCCCCAGGCGGTTTTCAAACGGCGGTTTTGCTATATTAATAGGGTTTTTGCTACAGTAACCTCAGGTTTGCTGCAGTACGGGTGGTTTTGTCTTTGTCTTTTTTAATTTATTTTTGCTGAATCTTTAGAAAATCATAATAAATCATAGAAAAATCATAAAATAGAAAATCTAATTTTGTTGGACTCTGCATGAGTAGATCTATACAGTGAACATATAATTTTCTATTTTTAAATTTTTCTATGATTTACTATAATTTTTCGAATATTCAGCCAAAATAAATATAAAAAAGAAAAATACTAGCAAAAATTTTATACTAAAGCATACCAAATTATATATTCACTATGTAGATCTACTCATGTGGTGTCCAACAAAATTGAATTTTTTATTTTATAATTTTTCTATGATTTATAATGATTTTTAAAGATTCAAAGAAAATAAATAAAAAAAAAAAAGACAAAGCAAACCCGTGGTTACTGTAGCAAAACCCTTGTTACTGTAGCAAAACCGCCGTTTGAAAACCGTCTGAGGGGTAAAATAGACGGTTTTGGAAAGTTCAGGGGGTAAATTAAACCGTTTCATAGTTTGAGGGTTATGTAGTCCACCCCCTATAGTTGGAGAGTAAAGTGGTTTTTTTCCTATTAGTTTTGTATTACTTTACGTCTGCCACTTCACAATTGATTGATGACTAGTCTATTCCCTGTAAACTTAGGATTATTGTGACTTTATTATTTTGTTTTTAATCAATATATGGATAGGCATGGACCGCATTATATATGATATGGAGCACGGACTATAGTATATTATTATACTTGGATATATGTTAGCATATATGTATTTTTTTTTGTTCGATTTAAGGCTATTTGATGCATTACTTTTGTATTATTACCATTCTTTAAATTTAGATAAATACAAATATTATATTTTATGTATACAAATTATATTTTCTTATGTAGGTTTTATGTCCGGCTCATGAGTTTAACGAGCTAGCTCGAGCTTTTAAACGAGCTGAGCCGAGCTAATTTTCTCGCTCGTTAATAGCTAGGCTCATTATCTTAACGAGCCGAGCTGACCCAGCTCATTATCCAGCCCTAGACACATGTATGGAGTATTAAATATGGACTATTTACAAAACTAATTACACAGATCGAGGCTTTTTTGCGAGACGAATCTATTGAACCTGAATAGTCCATGATTTGACAATGTAGTGCTATAGTAAATATTTGCTAATGATAAATTAATTATCGTTAGTAGATTCTTCTCATTAATTACTCTGCTCCTGTGTAATTAATTTTATAATTAACTCATGTTTAGTCCTCCTAATTAGCATCTAAACGTCTGATATGACACGGACAAAAAATTTTGCCACTGCATCCAAACATTAAGCAGCCTAGAGACCCGACGTACAACTATTTTTCATTCCACGTGAACCAACCACACACGTGAACAATGGGAAAAAAAATTCAAACTTCATTTTTCCTCCCCCTCTCCTCTGGTTGCAGCCTATCTATTCGGCTAGCATGGATGGCCGTGGTTCCGATCCGAATCGACTCTGGCAAAGGAGAGCAGGAGCACACATGAACCAACTGGATTGTCGAAAAGAACTAAAATGCACAGCTCGCGTCCCAGTCCCAGATTCGAGGGTATTGAACAAACCGTGTGGGACGGCCTAGCGTCATCATCCTTCCTATAAATAAATAAACAAAAGGAAAACAAGGAGGAGGATTCAAACTGAGCGCAGCAACCCGGGATCAACCTGTCAGAGCGTCATCGCCAAGAAGAACATGGCCCGGAAATCTCCCCATTGCGATAAAAACCGAACGCGCAAAGCACGCTTGCAGTACCGGCAGCAACGACAAACTAACCTCGCCGGCGGGCGGGGCGAAGCAAAGCAACAGACGAGCGAATTTGGCAAGGACGTACGAGCGAGGAGGCACGACGTACCGGGACGTGGAGGCGGGGCAGGAGAGGTATGATACGAGGAGCTGGTGCTGGTGTCAGAGCGGCTCTTCCTTCTCCAAGCCCGAGGACGTACGGGAGTGGAGTAGCTCGGGAGAAGACGACGGGAAGGAAGGCGGGTGTGGGAAGTGCGGAATCGAAGCCGAGACGGCGGGGAGTGGTGAGGGAGGGGGCCGGTGGACGCGATCTTTATTGCCAGCCGGCGCTGCCGAGGCGCTTCTCTTTCGGCGGGTTGCGCCGCGTGGCTGCCGGCTACTGGTCACCGCTGGGCGCTGCCGCGTTGCCCTGGCTGGGGTCGGGGACTCGGGGCCACTCCCGCCCGCTCGGCCTTGGGTGGTCGGGTCTCGGCTCGCTACTTTCTGGGACAGACTCGACTCGATGGCTCGCCCTGCGCGGCTGCGCCACGTACGGGGCACGACGGCACCGTAACCTCTGGGGACATCGACGCATTTCCTTTCGGGTGAGAGTATCTCCAACAGCTCCTGCAAAGGGCGACGCAAACACAAGAGAGGTCACGCACAGTGTTTTAGCTGATAAAATCGTGCTCCAACGGAAAACACAGTCAGAGGACGCATTTTAGGTCCCAAGGGAACTGGGACTCTTATTTGCGTCGTCTCTCTCCAAGACGCAAACTCCCCAGCGCCGTAGTGGTGGGCCCGTAGTAGGCGGCGGGGTGTGGCTAGCTCGGCGAGGCGAGCGCGCCGTGGGAGCACCTCCAGAGCCGCCGGCCTTGGCTCCCTCGCCGGGATCTAGGACCGCTCCCCCCCCGCCGCTGATGAGCAGCACCTTCGCAGGGAGGGAACACCCGAGGCGAGGGAGGGAGGGAGGGAACGCCGGATCTCGCATCGGCATCGGCATCGATAAGGGCGGTGGCGCCATCGGGCCGAGGCTAGAATACTGAGCGGCTGGTGGTGGTGGTGGCGCGCCTCCCGAATCGCAGCGCCCGCGGCCCACGGCGGTCGAGCCCGTTGTTGCGCCCCATGCCCATCCGGCGCTGGCGGCAGCAGTCAAGCCCATGTGCATCCCTACCCCTCCGGCGCCACGGTGGCCGGCCCCAACCGCTGCCCACCATGCCGTGCTCGAACCCGGCGTAGGGCGACAACGGAGGGAAGAGAAACTCCAGCCGGGGCTGGGCGGGGCCACAACGAGGAGCGGGGCGTGGCCACGAGGGCGTCGCGGCCAGCGGCGGGAGCGACCCAGCTGCTGGGGTTGGCCGCTTGCCCGGGGGCGGTGCGGGAAGAGAGGTGCGGCGACCTGCGTCCATCTCCCACCGCGGCAGCAGAGGGGAAGAAGAGTGGAGCAGAGGGAGAGGGCGGACTCGGCTCCGGCGAGGTGGAGCTTGCTCCGGCGAGGAGGTGGGTGATGCTCGACGAGTGGGTTTCTCGTGTGCGTTCGCTGTTGGAGAAGGGGACTTTTGGGTACGCGACCCTTCTGTTCTCCGTGACCCTTTCGTGTTTGCGTCCTGACTCTTGGAGACAGTTTGATAGGCTGTGTCACAGGCGCACAGCGAATTCAAGATACAACCTACAATATATACAGTGCACGCACGATGACCTACTCTCTAAAACTTCAAATTTTCAGAGCAGCGTGCTTCGATCAAGTTTTAGATTACAACAAAGTGCATGTTAAGTTAGGATATTAATAAACCTAGAATATTGTCTAAAGTTTAGTGGTTAAAGTTGAGGAATATAAAACTTTAGACCACTTTAACTCACTTATCTGGTCTAGGTTTTTTGAACTGATCTAAATTTAGACAGTACTTTAGAGCTTCTGTTTGGAGCCTCAGGGCTTCCCCAACACGCCAGGATGGCGTACTACACCAGCCTCCACCTCAGCATCAATGTTCCATGTTGGTAGTCTTGTAGAGGCCTATAGTAGTCTGCAGAAGAACTGGTATCTCTATCTAAAAAATAGCAGAAGACAACGCTAAAAAATGCGATGTGATCAGCGGATGGTGGCCCATTTTTTTTGATTAAACATACCTGTATTACTGGTTAAGGAGAACATACAGATACACGTATAAATACAGGTACGTACGGGGAGGATACATCAACAGTTGTCCCCTCCATCTTACACAAAGTCCCTAACAAAATTATAGATTACATAGAGAGCCCTGGACCCTGTGCTTCCCAATCTTGCCAGAGAACTCCATCGATCGCCACCGCCGAACCCTCGCCGGTCGCCAACATCGAAGAGAGATCCATAGCTACCCCAGATATGAAGGAGCCCCATCCCATGAAGCTTTGAATCGAGCCGCAGAAGCCACCCGACAACAAGGCTGGGATTGAAAACATCGGTGAAGGAACATCGGCCGGGGACACACTCCAAGCTCCTCCGATCATGGATCGATGCTCGCCGATGACCCTTGCCGCGAGAAACTCGAGCACGATCCACTCGCCCACCAACCACAAAACTAATAGTTATCGTGTACCTTTGACGCTGACTATGCGCGCCGCCGACACCATCACCTCGACGAGGCGACAGAGCCGCCGCCCGCGCGGACTCCAGTACACGAGCCGACGAATCCGAACCCCACCTCCACGACCTCGTCGCTAGCACCAGAGTAGAGCGCAGATGAGACGGGGAAGAACTCGAAAGGACCTTATTTGTTGACGACGACGCCACTGCCGCCTCAACATCGTCGCCCGAAACCCTAACCTAGATCTACTAGGACAAGAACCTCCAGCCGGCGAGAGACCCGTGGTCTTCACCACCTCGCGAAGGCCCGAAGGCCATCAGAGGTGAGGAAGACAACCAGCTCCGCTGGCGGAGACCGAATCGCTCGGAGTCGCCCCTCTCAACTGTAGCTAGACTAGAGAGTTCGAGAGAGGAGCAGCAGCACCCCTCGAGGCTAACGATAGCGGATGGTGGCCTTGGATAGGGAGAAAGGAGAGAAGGTGCTGCATGCACAGTCTTCTTGCTATGCAAGAGAAGGACAACAGGGCAGACGGATGGTGGTCTTACGGAGAGAGACTAGTAGTTCTATTTTTTCTGTCAACGTGGAAGTAACTTCTAGTATGACGCTAATGCCTCTGTGTGCCTGTGCTAGGCATGCCTTCAAGAGCTTAAGTGGTCTAAAGTTTAGTGGTTGAACTTTTAGAGTATGGGATCCGAACAAGCCTGAGTGACTAAAATAATTTGACTGCCAAAAAAGCTTTAACTGATCTATAAAAGTTAGCTGTCTCACTCTAGCTATTGTAGCTTATAAGAAAAGATTAGCTGATCAAAACCGGGCCTTAGAGCAGGCTGAGCAGCATGCGTTTTCAAGATGAATTTAAACGCATGACGTGATCGCTCTTCATGCCACAAATTATCTAGGTGACTATGCAACAAGCCATATGTTATTACGTTACAACATAAGAATATGTTCGCTAATAGATCTAAAATAACGTGGGATATGAAATGTAAATGGATGTATATCACTCATCACTCATATATGTTCTAAAACTAATAAGTTTACAAAGTCACAATACATATTTCAGCATTTTAATAATTCATAGAAATAAATCTGTTTTTGTAAACCACGTCCAAGTGTTCTATGGTCTTATTTGGCAAAGCTTTAGTTCAAGAAAAAAAAAACTTTTGGGTCAGAGCTGTGGATATTATCTCTTTTTGTTAAAGCTTTATCAGTTTGACACAAATTATTATATTAGAGAAAATGACATCAATGCCATTTATTAATATCGTGTTCCTTTTTTAACATTATTGTGATCAATGCTAATTGTTCCGAGGCTATATAATATAAAGCACGTCCTAGTTGATTATCATCCTAAAATTGCTTATCATCCTAAAATCAGGGAGGGGTTAAATAGAATCAGATGGATGTGATTTCACTCGAGTATGACTTACGTCTTTATTTGGATGTAGTCGGACTCACATCAATTCACGTGTGATAGAGTAAACTGGAGTGGAATTTTAACTAAATTCCACCTCGATCCACCCCAATACATATGAATTGAGATGAATCCCACAACATCTAAACAAAACCTTAGTGGGTAAGTGGTGTGTAATACAAAGTATGAATAGTTACGGAACAGGGTAGACAAAACCAGAAATTGAATTATTTTGGGATAACCTTTTTAGGTACAAGTAAGGCACATCGGAGTACAGGTGGCCAAGACAGCGGCGCACAGTAGCACACTAACACCACCCTTGATTACCCAAAAGAAATGCGATAATTTAAATATCTCCAGATTGCAACTTTTGAATTATCGTGGTGTGGGTGTGGCGCCCAGCTAGCCGGTGCCGTGCAGGCATGCGACGGCGGCGCCCACAGTGGTGTGCAACTGTGCATTTGTCAGCATAGCACGGCGTCGTGCCCCGGCGTCGCAGCGCAGCTGACAAAACGACGACCTGTCAAACCGAACGTGACATACTACTTGTACAGGTCAGTTTGGCAGGCTCAGCAAGCACATGCGCGCAGCTAGATGCCTAGAGCTAATTGGATTGCTGTTTGCTCCAGCCACACGAGTTTTGTGGCCGGCTGTCCACTGTTTGGGCTTATTAACAAGTGAAAACTGTTCGAGAACTGCAGATTTGCAACGAAAAACGTGGTAAATAAACTTTTTGTGAGTGGCCGTGACATATGTACAGTACGGGACGGGGCATTTTTTTTTTCTGTAGTGAGCTTAATTAGTATTGCTGGGATTTGGGCACTTCTCGCACAACCCGAAAAAGGGCCAGATGATCACTGAACACACAACTTGATCAATAATACTCCCTTTGTCCTTGAATAACTAGATTTCTAAAACTTTCTTAAGTCAAACATTTTAGAGAGATCTCTAAACCTGATGAAATTTACTGTTGATCAATAGTCACAGGCATTTCCAAGACACAAAACACAGCTCATCCACAGCAACAGGTACACTGCAGCACATCACAGTTTCTATTATGGCACAAACCTGCTACTGTAGCATAGTGCACTGTACCGCACAGCAGTTTCTACTGTAGCATATTGCATTTATTTTTCCCTTTTGGCCTCCGTCCCATTCCTTTCTGCGAGCAAATCAGCTTTTTTCCCCACACAACCCGTGCAAAGCATGGGGTCTCCATCTAGTTTCTAGAAAAATCTGTTAATAATTATAATATTAAATTAGTATCATTAGATATACCATAAAATATATTTTTATAATATAGTTATTTTATAGATACTGTTACACTTTTATATAAATTTAAGATAGTTTAACTGCTATGGATTTTAGAAATTATTTTATTTGGGACGGAGGGAATACCGGTGAACATAATTATGGCCAACAACGAAAATAACACCACCAACGAGCTCTCATTTCTTCTGTTGGGAAGACAAGCTCTCATTCTCCTGTTGGGATGGTGGAGGAGACTCATCAGTCAGCTGCGTCTTGAATTGATGGGTGGTGATGGTGTGGACAGATTTGGTGACTAGAGGGATGGAGACGTCGACGGTGAAGCGATGGGCGGGGATTGAAAACGAAACAAGGGGAAATGTTAAATGAATTAAAAAGTTTATGAAAATCTTAAGACAGTTGTGGAAGCAGAGGCGAATTTCGAGTGCATGGGTCCGTAGACGACTCAGGGTTTGGAGAATTCCATGGAATCTTTGGTCGTAACACTGATCTCCGATCAACGTAGTATATAAATTTGTTGACGTGATTCGGTTGGATTTTCAAGTTTTGGTCAAATTTAGACAAATTCTAAAAAATTGCAGCTGATTTTCTTCTTTATGATTGTTGGTGTGGCGCCGATTCCCTTTGCCATTTCTGTTACAACTCGTATGTCAATTCCTAAGACGACGCCTAAATTTTGTACTACGAAATCGGTAAGCTTAAAATGTTCTACTACTCCAGTGTGCTAGTGGTGAGATTTGATTTGAACCCTTCCTCAACGCAAGGAGCTTTCCCAAGCACCACAAATCACGCTCGTTACTGCATTCCGGCCTCCACATCCAGTCTAGTGTCAGGGTCCAGTATTTTTTTTAACCTTAGACAGACGACAGGGCGCACAAATCGAAGAGCAACTAGAAAGACACGCGGCCTTGCCGTTTGGAGCCTGTATTCTATCATCATAGTATTATAGTTGTAACAGATTTTATTTCATATGTAGGGTAATAATAATTGTGTATAGGTAGATACACATTTTTAAGCAACATAGGTAAGACAAATTCGTTGCTTTGTTATTTTCGCATCGGTGTCATAGTCTGCAGTGTTGTTGCACTTGGTATATATTTTAGAAACTTGTATTATTTAAGTAATATATCATCTTAGGTATCAAAATGGAACTATCACTTTTTTGGCTATATTTATTATGGAGAAAGAAATGTTTAATATGCAGAGTAATATTTATTTGTAGATGAAGATATATTTTTTTGGATAGTAAAATAGGTAAAATCAGTTAAGACTTTTATTTTATGCGTGGTATGGGTAAGGTATCATAAAAATTTCATAGCAATTTCAATAAAGAAAATAACTCTATTAATTATTTATAGAAAACTCTTGAGGAATATAGATCTACATTTATAACAATTAAATTACAATAAAGCATATGATATTATGTGTTTAGAGTGAAGTGCTAGCTGTGTAGAGTTCAACAAGTATGGTTTGGTATTTTTCTAATTTTTATTTGATTTGTTATAATCTTTATAAAATTTTAGCCGATTTAAATAAATAATAAACTCAGAAAAAATGGAAAAACAGCGTCGGGCCGAATTCGGCCCACCGAGACCTAGTTTTGGCCATAAAGCAGGCCCACTCGCCGGGCGGAGGCCTAATCTGGTCTGTGGGTTGATTTTTTTAAAGATCGAGGTCTTTTTACAAAAAAATCTGAGTGGAGGCCTAGACTGCAGGTTGATTTAGGTAAAGTTTGAGGGTTTTTTTTGCAAAATGACCTAAGCTCGCCCATACATATGTCCGATCGGACGGCCAAGAATAGCCTGCTTAGGTCCAAATATGACGTCGGATTTATCCACCGAACATAAAACGCAGTCGGTAATAAAAATCGCTGAACACGATCATGGCCAAAATGGAAATAGCAACGCGGGATGGGCTCGTTTCTGATGTGCGGTGCTCTGCACCGTGCTGGTGCAGGGTAGTGGCCAAACACATCGGCTCCGTTCGCTTTTCTGTTTCCGGCTGGTTTCAAAGGTACGGACCAGCCAGCTGGAAGCGTTCATGGAAGGAATCAGCTGGAAAAACAGAAAAGCGAACGGAGCCATCACCTTTTCTTTTCACATCATCTTTTCTTTTCTTTCCCTCTTCGCTTTCGACCTGCATTATATTTCGTCTCTAGTGTAGTGGCGACTCCGCTTTAACGCACCGCGATTTGACGGGGATCAAAGATATGATGCGGACAATAATCATGAGGAATGAGAAAAAGGAAAATAAAAGGATAGAGATGGATGAATCAGTCGGGAGGGCATGCGTATCCGTTGTTGCATTGCATCGAGAAGCATCCCGTTTGGCATGGCATTGGCGCATGGCGCAGCGGTGGCTCGCTGCGTTTACCTTTTTCTAGTGTGCGTAGTAGCGCTGGAGGAGGGATAATATATTAAACGCAGCTGCTGCTACGGTGTAAAGAAAGGTGTGGGCCAATTTCGTTGGTGCGTTAACCTGGCTGAAGAGAAAATTTCTTATTTGACACCAGAAAAAACTTTCTTTCTTATTTGGCACCCAAAGTTTAATTCTTCCCTATTTGTCCACTCTCAAAAATTTTCTCCCTTAACTGACACTTCCGTTAGTTTGGGCGAGCATCTCCAACAACTACTCAAATAAGGTTGCTATTCTTATTAATTTAGCAAAAATACAAAAACCATCTCCAACAACTCCTCAAACTAACTTACTATTTTTCCCAACTTGCTATTCTTCGGCTCCGCTGCAGCGTATGGTTCATGTGGCATAGCAAACTCCCGTCGCTTCGTCGCCCGCAGTAGCACCCTCCAGCGCTGGGATCCGCGCTTTGCAGCGCCCGCACCCGCGAACCAGCAGGCCTTGGTCCTCGCCCACGCCCACTCCTCAGGCCGTCCGGCACCCACGCCGCCCGGCGTCAGGCTCCCAGTGCTTGGCGGATGGCCCCGGAAAGCAGGCGGCCGGTGAGCTCCAGCGGCCGAGAAGCTCAAGCGCATCTGCCGGCCAGTGAGCCCCGTCGTCGCCTCCCCCGCTCACGCGCAGGCGCTCCGGCAGTAGTAGTTGGGCGACAACTGGCGCCGCCGCCGCCGCCAGCAGCGGCGGACGCGACGGCCAGAGCGCGAGACACAGCAGAGGCGGCGGCGAGAGCGGCAGCGCCCATGGGCGAAAAGGTAGCAGCCGAGTAGAGCTCGATTTGTTCAGTTCGAGCCGCTCTAAGCAGTCGGCTCCTCCAGCCCTCCACGCGAGCCGCCGGCGTCGATCCGTGATGGAGAAGGGGAAAGGACCCATGTGCAAATAGAAGCTTTTTCTCGTGTTCACTTTGTAAATATACAAGAGAGGGGAGTTTTTGGATGTGGGCTTTATTAATTCCTAAGAAGCCTAGGGTCCCCGATAAAAAAAATGTTTACCAAGTTGGAACTGCAAATTGTTGGAGAGAGAGCTTTTTCTGCTTGCCAAATAATTTAGCAACTTACTAAATCACATGATTTAGCAAGTAAATTTTACCAAGTTGTTGGAGATGCTCTGTGTTAACTCTAAGCGGAAAGGACAATTTTGCTTCTCATTTTGTTTCCCAGTCGTCAGTTTGCTTTTCCGTCAGGCTGTTAGCACCTTTTTCAGGGTGTTAATATACTGCGCTACCAATTGATGGATCCAAATAAACATATCCACGTTTGTTAAAGTAGCTAAGATTTAGCTTGGCGTTCCTGATTTTTTTGCACCAGTTAAATCCTTTCATTGTCAGCGAGGAAGAAGCGGGGACACAGAGACCCCGCAAGCTACAGTGCACGCGCGAGCACACACCACGCATCGCATGCTTTGAGCAACGCCGCCGCTGTCTGGCTGCCTTTGAAGCGCGCAAAAGCTGCCGTCGTTGTCAACACATACATGCCGTGGACGCGGCGGCCTGTGCGGGGGGTGCCGCCGTGGACGCGCCGGGGCTGTGTGAGGTGGTCGCGGCGGCCACATCAAGGCAGCGTGGGATGGGAGAAGAGGCTGAGCCAGGGCCGCGCTGGGTGGCCGCGGCAGCTGAGCTGGGGCCGTGCGGACGTGCCAGGGCCGCGCCGGCTGCTCGCGGACGCGCACGGTGCTGGCGCTCGACCCGGCCGCTCCTCCGGCGCCCGCCCCACGCGCGCTGGCGGCGCCTGCCTCGGCCGCGGCCGCCTCACCCACCGTGGCCGCGCTCGGCTCACCTGGAGAGCCATCGCCGGCCGCGCGCCCGCCTCCAGGACCGCCCGCGCCACCCCACCGATGCGCCGCCGCCTTCGTCGTCCATGAACTGCCCGACTAATGCACAACCCTAATCGATTCGATCCCCTTTCACTTCGGATTTCTCATGCCTGTGTATTGGGCTAGGGGTATTTTGGTCTTTTACCTAGTGGTCCCACATGTAAGTTAACCCTTCAGTAGTCTAAAGTGACGGTAGTGTCATTCTAGGAACGAAAATTTCTAGTGAGGTCAGATAAGAAAAATTTCAACTTTGGGTGCTAAATTGGGAACAACAAGGTTTTTTAGTGTCAAATAAGGAATTTTCTCTTTGCAATAATGCATGTTTCGGAGCAAAAAGGATGCACGCAGGATGCCTTTTCTACATGATACCATAGTTTTCATCAAATCTACAAAGACTGTTGCATCCAAAAAAAATACTACAGTTTTTTAATTAAAAATCAAAGTATTTCACAAAGCCATGACAGTTTTCTAAAACAACAAAAATACTTTGTATCCAAATAAGCCTATGCCTAGATGCTGGAGTATTAAGAAACTATAGCATTAGTTTCAAAAAAGAAACTATAGCATTAAGTAGCTATTGTTCTAGAATCCACAGACAACAAAAACCCATGGTTTAGGGGAGAAAAGATCTAGAGTGGAGGTTTTTAAACTCAAAAAGGCTATAGTTTATACTCCCTCCATCCCAGAAAGCTTGTCGCTTTCACTTCCCGAGAAACAACTGCCGATATTTTTTTATAAATAATAAGTATCATCGATTAGTATCATAATTAGTATCATTGGAAAGATCTTTGAATCTAGTTTTTTAACAAATTTATTTGGAGATACAGATATTGCATATATTTTCTATAAATCGAGTCAATTGTGACACATACAACTAAAGCGACAACCTTTCTGGGACGGAGGGAGTACAACGCTCGGTATCCGAAACTATAAAGCTTTTTTGCATCCAAACACTTCACTGCACTTTAAAATCTAAGTATTTTAAAAAAACCATGATATTTTTCTAAAACTTTTAAAATACTTTAAATTGAAATCTATACATACCTATACCTAATAATAAAAAGACAAAATTTGAGCCTATTTTTTCGTCCGGCCCATTCGGCCCAACTGTCTCACTCGCGTGAACGTCGGAAAAGCCCGCTCGTTCGCTCACGTGAACGTCGGAAAATGCGAACACAAGGTTGATAGGTGCCCTTGTAGTTCGGATTTATGTGATGAGTGATTGATTCAATGAGCTAGCGCTTCGGTTGAGTGGTGACTAACCGTGGCATGAGCTGCAGTGCAACATGTCTCTTGGCTTGTGTTGTGCAGGTATCGAATTCAGAGGCGGTGGTCGATGGCGTGGTGAAGGTCAAGTAGAAGCGTGCCGTGCCGAATGGATCGGGAGCGGTGAAAGGGTGGACACAAGGCTTGGAATGAGGGACCCAGGAGCCGAGCGGGGACCACGATGGCTGGCACTTGGGACATGGACGAGTGCAAGGACATGGGCCGATTTGTTGGTTTGAGCCTCAAAACCAACGGAGGCCGGTTTGTTGGTTTAGGCCTCAAAACCAACGGAGGCGGGTTTGGTGGTTTAGGCCTCAAAACCATCGATGGCGGGTTTCGCGGGTTTGAGACTCAAAACCGAGCGGAGGTTCCAAGGCAGAACGGGTGGCACGTGGCCATCGGGGAGTTCACGTCGAGGCGAAGCTACCGATAAGAAGGCGCGGTGGCCGTCGGATCAAAACTTCATCGAGTTGGACCATAATGTCTAGCTAGGTGGTTCGTTCAGTATGTATCCCGGGGTATTTTGGTCTGTCAAAATGCCTCATTAAATAAGTGTGGGCCGCCCCCATACAGTCCCACCTCTTGCCATTCTCTCCTCCCACTCTATTTCCTAGGGTTTGCTCTCTCCCTCTAGTTTTCTTGCTGCAAGAGGTCCACAGGGGATTTTGACCTGTCACCTGCATAACCGAACTAAAGATTGTGCCGGAATGGAGGCCTTAACCTCCTCGTGTCCTCCAGGATTTGATTTCATGAACTGATTGTGTGATTCGTGTTTTGTTATTCGCGTTCTTTGTTTTTCTCCTCTTTCCCTTCTTTACGTTCTTGGTGATTTCTTAAGGTGTGGTGCATCTCTTTACAAACTGTTTGATTCTACTCGTTCTTGGTCATGAGAAGATCCCTTCCACGGAAGAAATTTATCCAATTCCTCACGAATCCATAGATCGGGACGAACCAAGATTTTTCGAAGAAAAGTGTTCTTACTTCGAATTTTGATGATTTCCGAAGTTGCAGTGAGTTTGGGGTCATGATCTTCATGGATTAGTCTTCTAACTATCTTGTGAACACCTCTACAAAATCTCAGGTTAATCCGAGTTGATTTGGTTGAGTTTTGATTTTGAAATCGAAATTTCCAAAATTCTACTCTTGCATACCGAACACGTCCGGTGTGATACCGGACATGTCCAATGGATCTAACTTTAGAGTTTTGAGCTGAAATTTTGTGGACACCTTCCTTGGGGTGTCTAGTTCCTAGGGTTAAAACTTTATAATTTTTGGACATCGTTTGGTTAGATTTTCTATTTTTCTCCCAAAGTAGGTCTGTGCTGAAACTGCATACCGGATAGGTCCATATGCATACGGGACGGGGCTGACTGTGGCTGGTCCGAAGTCGTGAATATCGGACACATCTGGTATACCATCCGGACATGTCCGGTGTGAGGGCCTGAAAGTTGTTTCGCGTTGTTTCGTTCGGTTCTTGCACGTTCGAGCTACGATTTGAGTTCCGCTTTTTGCGTTGGTTCTCTAACTTGCTGAGGAACTTTCCGAGATACCTTTGTCACTAGTTGGCCTAAGTATTTTGGTTAGGCACTTTCTCCTTCTCCATGGCAATCGAGTACTCTCCTCTTTGAGCTCCGGTTTCGCAAACGCTTCGTCTCTGAGTGTGTGGTGTCCCTTTGTATTTCTTGGAAACATCCACTCACTAGTTGGGTTGAGGACATCATGGTTGTTGGGTTTTGCTCTTGGAGGTGATTTTGGGACAGTGGTTCAAAGTTTCAAAAGAAATTTGAGGCTCCCATTCACCCTCCTCTGTCGCCGTTTCTGATCCTTCAGAAAAGCCGCGTGCGTAGACGACGCACTCCTTGAGTGCGTGGTTAAAAAATTGATCGCCCCCACATCGATGCGCTCCCAACGGCCAGTGCTCACCGTCGACAGCCCCGCCATCTCCCCCGCTGTGGTGGCGGCGCCGCCGCCGCTTGCCGGACCGCCCACACCGTTCTCCCGCGCCGGTGCAACTCACGTTCGACGCATTCGCTCACGTGCACGCAGGGCCACCTCAACCTCCCAGCGGCCGACAGCCAGCGCTCGCCGTCCGACGGACCCGCCGTAGACCCCGCTGTCGTTGCTTGCCGGACTGCGCCGCCATTCTCCCGCGCCCCGGCGCAACTCTTGTCCGCGCGCGGGGCTGCCTCGACCTTCTGGCGGCGGTGTCGCCACGTTTGTTCGTGAAGCCAGCGCCGCCGCGGTGGCCATAAAAAATGGTATCCAATGGAACGCAGACACCGGCTCAGATCGGGAAAAAAATCCATGGTAAGTTGGACATGAACTCCACGTTCGACGCATACTTCTTCAATATTTTCCTATTTATAAAAGGTGCCATTGGGATATCGTGTTTATGCACAGACTTTGAACCCTGTCCTCGCCAAGCTGTACAAATCGAGAAGCTCCTTATCTCGCCCTCGAATCCTGATTTGAACACAAGCTTCTCATCGCGCCTTCTAATCCTAATCTCGCCGAAGAACAAAAGGTCTTGATGTTGCTATTTTTTCCTTTTTTTTTTCTTCAGAGCTACTGTAATCGAAATTAAGATTTATGTTTTTTTTTCCCTTGAAAGCTACTTTGCTGCAAATAGACAAACCTTCCCCTCTGGCATCAAGGCACTCGCAGATGATGTGCACACAAAAGGGATGAAGCTTGGTATCTACAGTTATGCTGGGTATGCTATGCTGCTAGCTATCAAAAATCAGTTTTATTATGATATATAAGTGCCAATTTATTATGGTCCTAGAATAACTGTAATCCTCAATACATAAGGAAAATAATAATTTGTAATAGGCTAATAGTAAATCTTAACTGAACTGCTACTTTTTTTTGAAGCGAACAGGAGGAGGGATCCCCTACTGGCTTTTATTTAATAAAATCGGAAAGTTCTTTACAAATGCTGCTATGAGACAAAAAAGGAAACAAAGAAAATCAGAAAAGTTACACATAAGCTTCTAGCCATTGGGAAATGAAAGGCTTATAACTTTCTCTTGCTCGTAGAATAACTAGAGCAAATTCTCTTCTGAAAATATCTTTGCAATGTTGAAGATTAGGTCGCAATCCTCTGAAAATGAAGGCATTTCGAACCATCCAAATGGCCCAGGACATCGTAACTATTATTTCCATAGCAAAGGGCAAATTAAGTTGGGCTCTGAATAAAGTGACTGAGTCAAGAGGAGAAGAGTAATTGTTGACCAGTAACCCCAGGGTAGACCAGCAACTCTGAGCAAACGGCATAGAAGAAATAGATGTTCAGCCGTCTCTAAAGAACTTGAATGCAAGCAGTGAACACAGTTGTAATCCTCCAAGGCCATGTTTCTTCTTTGCAATAAGTCTCGAGTACTTAATCTGTCTTGCAGGAGCAACCAAAAGAAGACTGCGCGCTTGTTTTGACAGCAAGATTTCCATAACCACCTGAAAGCTGGGTGCGCCTGAGGAGAACCAATCAACTGTTTGTAAGCCCTCCTGGTGAAGAACATGGTAGAGCCCCATATATAAGACCAAGTGTCTGAAGCATCTTGAAGGTGAATATCTGCAATCAGAGAGGAGACCTCCTGGAACTCCAGGAAAGCTTCACGTGACAAGGGCAGATGAAAGAAGTCCAGCAAGTTCTGACTATGGCAGACATTTTGCACAGAGACCCATTGATCCTTAGCAAAGGAGAACAAGTGAGGGAATTGGATTGACATGATGTGATTGTCCCATATATCTGACCAGAAGTAGCATGAAGATCCATCAACAACGAGAGCAGCAGCGATCCCTTTAAATTGATCAAGGAGCTTCAGGAGATCTTTCCACCAAAATGATCCATGTCTAGCAAAAGGCTTAGGCAATTTTCCATTTGTGTAAAAGGAATCCCATGTCAAGTGTACCCAAGGAATATCCTTTTTATTGATATTCCAGGAAACATGCACCCAAAATAGGCCAGGATCACTTGATCATGAAGAGCAGGATGTGAAAACATTTTCATCTTTGGATAAATCTCTTTCTATTGCTTCCCTGGTGATTGCCAAATCAACAGTGACAAAAGTGGCTGATCATCTGATAATTCTGAATTTCTGGTGTTCTTCTAAGTTCTAACTCTTCTTCTCTCAACTCTAGGGTATTGATTATCTGAAATACTAGCTAGGGCCCCCCGGTGCAAATATTGCTAATATTTAGAATATCTTTAGCATTTATACATACAACATTGTGCAGGATGTGTGTATTATTGTAGGACACGCATACCTACACTACACACAGAAGCTCCACCGTATACACACCGTGATTGCTCTCTGATGGAGGGAAGAATGGCTACTGCAGTTGTTGTGATGCTTATCCTTGGATGTTCCGTCGTTCTCTCACAATGTAAGTGCACATCATAAAATCTGTTAACTATATATATCAATCTTCTGGAATTTTGAAAGATATTTTCTAGTATATATATAAAGAGACCCTTGTGGTCTTCGTTTAAAAATTGAAACCCCTCTATGCTCTTCTATCTGTGCAGCTGAACACACAAATGCAGTTGAAACTCCATGCTATTGCCAACTACTCAGACACCCCCGTGCGCAAACGATGACTGCTACTGCTGTCAAGGCCTTGCATTGACACCCCGGGCCCTGGAAGGTTATGCTACAAGACAGAAGATGAATGTGATAAAAAATGCTCATGCCGAGCAACAGAAAGCGGGCCCCACCGGCAATAATTGATAAGACCTTATAGATAATGGAAAGTACTATATGATCGACTTCATCTTTCTTACCTCCCAAAAAAAGACTTCATCTTTCGTAAAAAAAAAAAAGGAGGAAGCAGACAAAAGGTCGTTACGTTTTAACATCAGAGAGAACAGTTAATAATTAGCATTATGGATGAATGTGATCAGTAAATGTCCATTTGCCTAGTGATAATAAATATGAGATTGCCAACATGTTATTAGTTTAATGGGTCAAATTTTGCCTTTTTTTTCTCTATGTGTACTGTCGGTTACTTTGAAACTACACACCAAATTCAACTCTACGAGTAAGGATCCCAAACATCCTAAATACATGTATTGTCGGTTTCTCTATATGTTCCTGCATTGATCGAAGGGCAGAATGCTTTACTTGACCAAAACAAAAAAGATACATCCCAGAATGCCTTCAATCTGCTTAATTATTTCAAAACAGACGTGGCATCTCCCTCTCGGACCAGGTATGTAGTCTCTCCGTTTGAGTCCATTAAACAGCTATTCAGAACACCAGAAAATCTATAGCTCAGCCCATCATGGAGAGCGCGTACCTCTAAATGAAACCTTTGAGCTAGATTATTGGAGCTATGCATGGACGATGACACTACATTGGTGCTTCTCTCCTACTCTACCTTCCAGTATTGTGAGTAAGGCTACCACTGTCACATCAGAGATAGCCACAACAGAGGGCTCGACCTCAGGATTAGGAATGGCCACAGTAGGCCAGGTTTTGATCGTATATCCATGGGTTTCAGGTCTAGCGGTTTCGGTTTTGGTGTCTGGTTATCGCTCATGGATTTTCAGGTTCGAATACCTAAAAGCAGCTGGTCTAGAGTGGATTTTCAGTTTCACCCATGGATCATTATTGGAGCCAAGGTTTACAATTTCGGTGAAATTTCACTGAAATTTCCGAAATATCATCTTTTTCACTGGGGTCCGAAAAATTTTTATATCGGTAAAATTTTTTCGTTCAAATTCATCTTTCCGTTGCAAAATTGCACCAAACTATACTAAAATGACCTTTTATATCCTCTAAGCTCAACAAAGTCCTATTTTTTCAAATTAATTTAATTTCCTCACTCATATATTCGTCACCACTAGCATATGTAGCTCTTGTGCACCATCAGCTCGCTGTATTATTATTGATCTAGTATTGTGATATATTATGTTATTTCATTTGTGTTATATAAATTTGTGGTGTACAATGGATTGGAGAGTTTTTTTAATGAAATGATGTTAAAATTTTTTAAAATTCATTTAAATTTATTTAGATTTGACCCGATATTTTCGAAATTTTCGAAAGTTCACATTTATCGCTGGGGGCTGAATTTTTTTTATACTGGTATAGAAAACCTTGATTGGAGCCCCGAAACAGCCCACTAGCAGCCTATTAACAACCCTGGCTATATAACTCTCAATCCCACCCCCTCAGGACCCTCACCCATCTCACCTGTGACACGAAGGCCGCTGGCTCGGGGCCTCGGGCGTTGGCCGTTGGATGCCTGGACCCTCTCTCTCTCCATCGAAGTAGTCAGATTCACCCTCTCTAGCCCTCACCTCACAGAGACCGTAGCAGTAGCTTCCTTGAGGCTCATCCTAGTATGCCCCACGTCCCCATTGACGGTTGCCTTGACACCTTGGCCGCTGCCCCCCAACGATCGCAGCGTGTGCACTCTGCAGAGGCTGCCCGCTAGCTTACCCAGCCGTGGACAGAGGCGAGGGGCAAAGAGATGGCGCGAAGCCACAAATGGGCAGACAACGCGTGATGCACAATAGTTGACGGCATGCGTGGTGAAGCAGAGGCAAACCCAGTATATCTTGGGTTTTGGATAATCCCTCGGATTTCAGGCCACGGGTTTCTGTTTCGAGGATGGATTTCTATCTAGATTGGTGTTCGGAGCGGATTTGGGCTACTGTTTTGGGTGTGTGGAGACTTACTCGATCCGAATCCTCACTATTGCCATCCCTACTTAGAATATGGTTAAGAAGGCTAGGATTCCAATTGATGAAGCCCTGGAACAACTTTAAGAAGAAGGAGAAGAAACAAATGAGCATGATTGGTTGGCTACCAATTTTTTCCCAGCTAAAACTATAGCATGCCAAAATTTGTAGTCATCAATTGGTTCATTGCCAAAGATTTGGCACACCAATGTTTATGGCTAAAGTTTTGGCAAGTCTCTAGAAAGTTTCTATAAACTACATAAAAGAGAAAAATTGGCAACCTTTGATTTTGGTAGTCAACCAAATAAATACCTAAGTTTTTGCCCCTAACTTTGGCAGCTTTTGATTTTAGCAAGCCAAAATTTTGGCTTACCATAATTTTGGTTGGGCAAAAATGGTAGCCACCAATCAGGCCCAAATGTCTCTTTGTACATCTTGAGCCCAATGAATGACTTGGCAGCTGCACGTCCTCCCTAAACTTCTAGTGCTTAGTTTCTTGATCTATTTGGGGCTTAATGCTGGTGGGTGAGTGTGAGACTCATGGGGAGTTATGAGTTTGGGTATCTAGTCTTAGATCTTAACTGTATTTCATTCTTAGTGTTGTAATGTACATATTGTACATTTGGTTTGCCCAAGCTAACACCCCTTTATGTGACAAGTTTTGTGCCTCCTTGTTCTATCATCTATCTCTTTTTTTGCTAACGTTGGTTTCATAGTTCTATTATATCTCTCATGAACTTCTCACTTAGAAGTTTCTCTCTAACATGCGAGATTTCCTCACATGAGCTCACTTCTCTCTTACAAGCATGTGAGAATCTCATATGCAAACACTTTGTGTGCAGTCACAACCACTAAATCGTAGTCGTAACATTCCTCAACATTGAGTCATTGAGTCACTAGTTGGCACATCAACATTCTCACATGCATCATTCTCTAGTCAGAAAAATTTTGGGACATTATCCACCAATAGGATCAGAGTCTAGTCTAGTCCAACACCAACTACATTCCACCTCAAGCCACACAATTGAATAAACACAAAAAACCTACAAGCATAGGTTCACAAACTGACTCAAGATCAATCCCAGAAAAACCATTCACATGAGAATATTGCATTAAATATGACTATTACAGCAATACATGCTACAACAAATGCATAAATGTAAAAGGGCAAAGTAAGAGTTCCAATGTCTTGAATAATGTGATCATAAAATGAATAGTATCAAAATCCAATTGACAAATTTAAGATGAGAAAAACACTATGGTGCTAGTGGAACATGGACACAAAATGTTACACAAGGGTGCTCCATAATAGACTATTTGTTTTTTAGAATCATTCAACTCTATGTCAGGTGGTGCATCATGAGTCCATTAGTCAAATGGTGGAATGATTCAATTCCTCATACTAGTTAGATTGTGAGGAATAGTCAAATGGTGGAATGATTCAATTCCTCATACTAGTTAGCTTGTGAGGAATGAGATGATGATCGATCGACTCATTTTATTCCACAATCCCTATAAATGGAGCAACAAAGTCTTAGGCCACAATAATGGAGGAACAAAGTCTTAGGCCACCATTGCATCCTAGTATTAAATAGGCACCTAAAACTATATGAGTGGAGATGTAATAGATGATTGCATGCTAGGCACTTGCATTTGATTAAATCTAGAATCATACACCTTCTTTATGGCACTCAATTCCTTCACCACTCCACCCATGTTCATTCTTTGCATTGGAGGGTCTCTACAACAAGCTAAACCGAGTCTTGAAATCGGAGCAACGAAAAAATCTATTATCTCCTGGGTGTTTATTCCATTTTGTGGCATGTTACTGTCCATCAATTCCAATAGCTTATCAGGATAGAACTTCTCAACAAACTTGGGTAGACTTGCAGCATCATGGATTGATGCATCAGTTGGTCTTCTACCAGTCAAAATCTCTAGCAATAGTACACCATAGCTGAACACATCGCCTTCTGTAGAAATTTTAGTTCCCATACCATACTCTATAAAATAAAAAGAAACCCTGAATTAGCTCTGCAGACCCTGAATTAGCTCTGCAGTATACTACATAAATAGACAGATTTAACAAATGTAGTCTCAGTTAAGCATTATGCACTTTCTGGCATATGTGCAAACTTCTCATTTTCTCAACTGAAACAAATAGCACAACAATTATATATAATACAAACATGAATTTGCAATTACACATGATACTTACATACCTGGTGCAACATACCCAATTGTGCCTTTGATTCCGACTGAGATACCTTCAGCTAAGGATTGACCACTCGCTTCTACACTCATTACCTTTGCTAAACCGAAATCACCGACATGTGCAGTCATATCATCATCGAGAAGGATGTTGCTTGGTTTAATATCACAGTGCACAATAGAAGGGTAAGTATGATGGTGAAGATACTCCAGTGCCTCAGCAACATCAAGTGCAATGCTTAACCTGTGCGCAAGGCTTAACATTCCAAGCTTGTCATCGGAGTTTTCTGTGGTTGGATGTAACCACTTATCTAGGCTTCCATTGGAGATAAATTCCATCACAAGTGCCCTAAATTGATCACCATTGTGGTCAAAACTATCACACACAGTTATAACCTTGATTAGTTTCCGATGCCGAATCATTTTCAGTATATTGCACTCAGACAAGAAACATGCACTGCTTCCTTGTTGTCGGAGATCAAGAACCTTCACTGCTACACTACTTGAATGTTCCCCACTTTCCAACGTTCCTTTATATACACTACTGAAATTCCCACGGCCAATCAAATTCTGTGCAGAGAATGAATTTGTTGCCACATACAACTCAGCATATGAAATCCTCTGATATATCATGCTCAGAAATGTGTTACCCTGATGTTGATTAGCATTTGTTTGGTTTGTTCTTAGCTTAACATAGTAACAGGCAGAGATGCAAACAAGAAGAAAGAAAAATCCCCCCACAATTGAAAAGATCAATTTGTGCAGCAGTGGATGTCGTGCAAGGCTATTTGGAGACAGTGATTGGCATGCGGGTAATTGAAGGAACATAGGGCCTCCACACAATGCAATGTTTCCTGTGAGTGATACAGCACTTGCATTAGTGAAAATTCCCTTATTTGGCACCGGACCAGATAATTGGTTGAATGAAAGGTTTAGCATCCTTAGACCCTTAAAGCCCTCAAGGAGTTCAGGGATGGGTCCGGACAGCTTGTTGGCAGAAATATCTAATGCTTGTAAACCGTGTAGCGTACTGAGGTCTTCTGGGATTTGTCCTTCTAGGAAATTGCCCTGCAAGTACAAGAACTGCAACTCAAGGCAACTACCAAGTGCTCTTGGAATGTATCCTGATATTTTATTTGATGAGAGATCAATTTTGCCGATATTGACCAACTGCCCGATCTGCTGTGGAATGGGACCAGTTAATGCATTGTTGGAGAGGTCAAACATTTCAGTTAGGGATGAAATAATGATGATCTCTTGTGGGATTGGTCCGCTAAGGAGATTATTTGAGATATCAAAGGAGTTTAACATGCTAAGATTGCCAAGAGTTGTTGGAATTCTACCTTCGAGGTGATTGGTAGATAAAATAAACAAGTTCATTTGTGTGATGTTGCCTAACGATGATGGAATCTCCCCATGTAGTCTATTCTGATATAGCCAAAGTGTGTGGAGGTTGTAAAGTTTTCCGATATCCGAAGGTATGGTTCCTGTGAAGTGGTTACCTGCCAACTGTAGTACTCTGAGTTTGTAATACCTTCCAATTCCAGCTGGAATATGCCCAGAAATTTCATTTCCCCCCAAGTAAAAGTATTGAAGCTCTTGTGAGAGATTACCAGCTGCACTTGGAAGAATGCCAGAAAGGTTATTAAGTTGGATATTGAAGTCCATCAAGTTGCTGCAGTTAACCAAGGAAGTTAGAAAATCCCAGTCCCTTGGCTCTGTAGCTTGGAGCTCATTTTACCCACTTCAAACGCCGTCAAACGACCATTCACACCAACGTTTGGTGGAATTCGGCCACGGAATCGGTTTCCATGGAGGATGTACCTTTCAAGCAGGGAGATATTTGCTAGGGAAGCAGGAATTTGACCTTCAAAGTTGTTGTAGTACACACTTAAATCCCTTAGATTGGGAAGTGTAAAGCCCATATGTGGAGGTAGAGAACCTGACAGCTGGTTTGAGCCAACATTGAAGACCTCAAGATGCGACATGTTAAGCAAGGATGGATGAATGGAACCTTGTAGATTGTTGCTATCTATAAATAGCTTTTCAAGGTAAGCTAGCTTTGACAAATCTGGGGGGACATGGCCGCTCATCATGTTCGTAGAAAAGCACAAATATGTTAGCCTGGTCAAGTTCCCTAGCCATGGTGGGATCTTCCCTTGCACATAGTTATCATAAACACTGAACACAGTGATTGCGGTGAGATTTGCAAATGAAGAAGGGACAAGACCCGAGATGTTGTTTTGGTCTATGTTGAAAACAACAAGCTTTGACAAGTGACTCATGGTGGATGGAATTGTGCCAGTCAGAAAATTGGTGCTCAGGTTAAGCTCCTGGAGTGACAAGCAGTTGGCAAGGGCAGGAGGGATGTTGCCTTCAAGCTTGTTGTCTGACAAATCAAGCACACGGAGGTGGGTGAGGTTACCTAGGTGTGGTGAAATGGCGCCGATGAGGCCAAGGCCTCTCAGACGCAAGGCGGTGACATGACGGCCAGGGCTCCACCGGCCGCTGCATGTCACCCCGGTCCATCCACAGAATAATCCATGGTTGCCACTGCCAATGGAGGTGCTGTTACCGGTACCGCCGTCAGCGTTCCAGGATGACAGTGCACTCGAAGGGTCTTTTGTTATCAAGGATCTGAATGACAGGAGGATGTGGAGGTCGTTGTCTATGTTGGAGCTACTACTTGTAGTGTATGTGAACAACTGGAAGACGATGGCCAAGTTCAGAAGAGCAGGCAGGCAGAGGCACTGTCTGCTCTCCATGGCACCACAGTTATAAGCTTCCTCAACACCTCACCACATTTATAGAAGGGGGGCATCTCACACGTCGCGGCCAGCAATTTTGGGGACATGACAATGTCAACCCATTGTTGACTATTGCATTGCATACTATTAATAGTAAATATCATTGATTATCGCAAACCATTGCTGACTATCGCAACCCATGGAGTTAGTACAGTATGGGCTAGCAGGCGGCTAGCACAAGCATGTCATACTCATATCTCGTCGAGAGCCTTGACTTGATTACAGTACAGCAGGCGGCTAGCACAAGCATGTCAATATCAGGTATGAATTAGCATCAATAAGTCATTATTCTAATCCAGAAATAGGAACGAGATTACAACAGATTAAGGTTTTTTCTTTGTGGAACGTTGAAAAGAGTGCAACTGACAAATCTTTCGATCTCATTCGACCATGCTGAAGGACCGGACAGACAGCCAAGAGGGTGAATAGGAGCCAATAAAAATTCTCTCTAAGAACTTGCATTGGCCTATATCCCAAATTCAACCCAACTTGACTCTCTTCTAATTGTCAGGATCGTACGTACAAACTCATGAGTCATGATATGTTGAAGCTAGGAACAAGTAGGAATTTTCAAACGTAGCGGAAAAACAAAAATTTAGATGACACGAGAGAAATAAGTGTTGCGGAAAAGAGCAAGACGCTACAACTAGCTTCAAAAGTCAAAAGGAATTAAACTAGTATTTGAAAGTTCAGGCACTAGTTCAAGTCAAAAGGAATCAAAATTTTCCAAACATCCTCGGATGAAGAAACGACCAACATAAAAATTGTAGATCTCGAAGAGTTATATAACCTTGTAGTTGACTACATTTAAAATTATGTTGTCAAGGAAAACTTTATTTGAATTTGGCACATTTGAAATTTTATTTTTTAAACGACATCAGATGGAGAAATGACCAAAGTGAAAGTTGTAGACCTCAAAAAATTATGGAATTTTATAGTTGGCAACCTGTTTATTTTAAATCATCTATGTATAGAAAATTACACTTGAATTTCTCACATCTGAAATTCAAAATTTTCAAACTACTTTGGCTCAAGAAACAACCAAAACAAAAGTTGTAGTTCTCAAAAAGTTAAACAACTTCTTATGTAGTTGATAACTTTTTCATTTGAAATCATATAACTAAGGATAATTACATCTAAATGTGCTACATTTGAAATTCAAATTTTTTAAATGGCCTTAGACAAGAAAAAAATAACCAAAAACAAAGATGTAGATTCAAAAAGTTATATAACTTTGAAATTAAGAACTTTTTTATTTAAATTCAGTAAACTCTTAGACACTCATTTTAATTTCAGTCCAAGATAATATAAGAAGAAAGAATATCTCATATAGACATAAGTGAGTGTTGGATGAAGTGGTCGAGGGAGAGATGCGTGATGTGTGATGCTTTGCGGGTTTGAACCCTGTGGCTTGTGACTTCATGACATCGTGGGTTTGAACACGGTGGCTTGTGACTTCACATGTGTGGATGGACCGGTGGTGCCTTTTTTTGGATTAATTTTTTCTATTTTTCTTCAAATTTATGATTTCTAGAAAAATAGATTTGTAGACATGGCTCGTTTTTTCAGCCACCCCTTATAAATCCTCAACAGCCCTTCAAATCCCTCCGGAGGGGGTGGCTGACTAACCACCCCTACAAAATCGCTGATTTATAAAGACAGATCTAGAACCGTCTCTACAGAACTTTTCTGTAGTAGTGATTGATTAATGATAATTGATTAATAAATGGAAAGTATAGCTTTCAAATTTATACAACTATTTAATGCAAAATTATTTTGTATATTTGGGTATAATTTTATACTACTTTGGAAAGTTCGATCTTGTACCCAGATCCCATGCTCAAATCCTTGCAAACATCTGGTTACGAGCTTCACATTAACCAGTCACATCTATAGGCCACACTGCTTTTTCTGTAACATGTACACATTCCTGGCCTTGCTGCTGGCATGTGGCAATCGAAGTTCAATTCATGCTGAATTATATTAAACTTATATGCAACGACTTTTTCAAGTTTTTATGACTTTAGATAAGCATATACATTTTATCCTATCAACATATATATAATTCTTTGAGAATTTGATGTTTCTACACTTGTTTTGAACCTCAATGATGATTTTATCGTCGTTTTTTTTCTAACCTTATATGACTGTACCTCGTCAATTTCCAAACCAAGCTAGCCATCGTCTACCTCTACTAATACTGCTCGAACTAGTTGGATTAAATGGGGAAAATAAGAAAAGACAGGTGGACCAAAATATATCAATGCCAGAGCTTTTCCTCTTCTTTTTTGAACCAAACCCGTGGGGCAAAAGCCCCCCGGCACCAAGACACACAAAGAAAGAAGAGAAAACAAGAGAGAAAGAGAAAAAAAGAGAAGCCTAACTAACCTAGACTAAAAGAAAAAGGAAAAAAAACTAAGAGAAGAAAAAGAAGATTACAAGCTGCTAAGCCAAGCAGAAACTGAAGCGAGAAGGGAAGGCATGATTCCATGGAGATGAAGAACAACTTGATTCTTGAAGGCAACCATCCACGAAGCCAAACTGGGAGCCTTTCCGTCAAAGAGAGGAGCGTTACGCTCCTCCCAAATGCAGTGGGCTGCTATCATAAATATTTCCATGAAGAAGGCAAATGGAAAGGCCTCCTTTGCCAAGATAATTTTGTGGAAAAGATTAACTGAATATGTCCAATTGATACCAAGGGAAAACAACCTACAAACAGTAGCAAGGCAATCAAAGAACAAATGCTCAAGAGTTTCTTCGACATTATCCTGCCAAAGCACACAATTATATCCTTCCTGCAAAAACTTCTTCCTTCTTCTTCTAGGTTGTTACAAGTGTTAAGCCTATCATTCAGCATGAACCAAGCAAAGAACTTGATGCGAGGAGTACATTTGGATTTCCATATCCAACAAATGGGTAGAGGAGCAACAATGCCTGCAAAGTGATGATGATAATATCTACTAGCAGAAAACGTGCTATTACCCCCAAATAATGGTCCATTGATCCCTGTTATTTGAGAGGGTCAACAAGAGGGGGGAGACATCTTCATCCAGGAACTGTAGTTCATTAAAAGCTTGCCTGGACATTGGAATGTGAAAAAGATCCACCAAGTTCTAAGTAGTGACAACCTTACAGGCCGAGATGGCAATCTCTTTTGTATAATCATAAAGTGCAGGATACTTGATTAACATCACATTTCTGAGTATAGGATCATCCCAAAAA
The DNA here is from genome assembly GCA_015844335.1 of Chrysopogon serrulatus. NCBI lineage: Eukaryota > Viridiplantae > Streptophyta > Magnoliopsida > Poales > Poaceae > Chrysopogon > Chrysopogon serrulatus. The sequence goes on along the minus strand of JADLZL010001603.1, from coordinate 597,379 downwards.
CTAATAATATTACCAATTCCAGGAGAACAAGTAGCAATGCCCCTGTATTTTCCATAAAGCCTAAGAATATCCTTCCACCAAAAAGATCCTTTTTCTTTTCTGAGATGGGGCACACCATACCTTTGTTATTTTTGCTAGATAAGATTGACCCACTGGATATCCTTTTTGTTGGAGAATTTGTTCAACTGCTTAAGAAGAAAAGCCTCATTGTGCAGAGATATATAGACCGATAACACCAAGACCTCCTCTGTCCTTAGGTTTCAAAACCAACGGCCAAGCTGCTAAGTTGTAGCTTTTCTTCTTGAAATCACAACCCCTCCAAAGACAATCTTTCTATATTTGTCAATGGTCTCAATGACTGATACAGGGAGCTTAAGAGAACAAAGATAGTAAGTGGGAAGTGAGGAGATAACCGAATTGACAAGCTGAAGCCTTAGCATATGAGAGAAAGAGAGAGCTAGCTAAGAATCTCCTTTTTCAATTTTGCATAGCAAGGGAGCATAATCCATGAAAGGAGACTCTTAGCTAGCTCGAAACAGACTTCAGTCGCAGACACAACACAATCTTTGACCTCCACCCAATAGCCCGTTGCCCTCCCACCTCTCCCGTCGCCCTCACCCAATGGCCGGGCGCACGGCATCTGGGACGCCAGCGGGTTGTCTGCCCCGATTGCACCCTGTGTCATGCCCACGGCAACATGGCTTGGGGCTCACCTGGCTCTCCCCGACTGGTGCGATAGCTGGGCCGCCACACAGCTTTGCAGGTGTCCGCTCGACTTACGCCCCTACCACCGGCTTACTTTGGGATAAACATGGAACAACCAAGGTATTTCACCAATTCATGAGGTGTGTGTGTCAATTCAATGGAAAATAATATTAGCAATTAGTAGATGCGTTGACTTGTTTATTCCCTGCTGCGATTTGTATGCTAAATTCTATTTATATGGATTATTAGCTGAAATGCTATCAATTTTTGTAAAAATTCTGTATACAAAATGTCATATTGCCGGTTTGAAAACAGGGGTAAGAACACAAATAGCGTAATAAAACAAGGGTAAAAATACATGGTCAAAGTTGTCCTTCTGTCCAAAAATTAACGCTATTAGAGGAGCTTAACAGACCAAGGTAAATTCATCCTTGTTTTCAAATCGTATGGGTAAAATCACAAAGTTAAAAAAAAGAGAGTAAGATCACCATTTCGCTCAAAACAGAGATGAAAACACTTAAGCTCCTAATTCTTTTGAGAGTTGAAATTCATTGTCTTGAGTGCTATGGTGCAAGCTTTAATGACTATTTATGCTATTTTAGTAACTAAGAGTAGGTAGACTTTATAAATTGAGAATATGTTTTAAATAAAATGTGAAAAAGGAAAATTTTGAATAAAAGATACATAAGAACTAGTGTTTGAAGTTAACTTAAGGTTTCGTTAGGGGTGAATTATAAAGTATGCAAACATTTATAGAGTAACTTGTACACATTTGTCATAGCAAGATAGAGATTATATATATACTATCTAAATGGGTATTATGTTAGGAATAGATTTGCGAGAGAGAGTAATGATAATCAATTTGATTAGTTTGCACGTACTAAATTTATCCATAAAATTTTTGATACTCATGCAACATAAGATTCTAGAATATATTGGGGAGTACTCGTTGATGGGATGTAGATAATACATGTACATTAGCAATATGTATTAATAATTAATTTGTCCAGTGAGGCAGTAATAATTAATGTTGTCTATTACTCCCTCCGTCCCTAAAAATAAGTCGCTATAGATACGTGCATGTCAAACTTTTTTTAAACTTTGACTAGATTTATAGAAAATACGTGCAACATTTGTATCTCAAAATGAGTTTAGTATAAAAGTATATTTAATGATCTATTCAATGATAGTAATTATGTATTACCATAAAGATTAACATTGTGTTATATATATTTGGTCAAAGTTAAAGATTACTGACTTTTTGGAAAGCAAGAATAACTCTTTTTTAAGAGACGGAGAGAGCATACATTAACGTATAAAATATAGCTATCCCATGTAGGTGCACGTGTGTTAATAGAGCAATTTTCCTTAAAAATTATAGAACCAAGGCCGTAACCTAGTTTGAATGTTTGATTTTTTTTTCTTGATATTTTAGAGCTTGTTATACAAGCATGCATGACAGAATTGCAGTTCACTCCAAGGATAAAGTCAATTTGATTCCTCTGCAAAATACCATCCATTGGACCAAGCGTGTACCTTTTATAAATTAAACTTGATTGACAAAACTGATCCTTTATGACTTTATTTACCCTTATTCCTTGCCCAATCTTTGATGGCATTTGATGCCGGTCTTTATTCTAGGCCCTCACGTATAGTCACATCACATCCAGATGGTCCCCTTTGTCTTTGTATATGCTGGCTGGAAGATGACAAAAGAAGGCATGCAGTTTTGTTTCTTCTCCAGGATAGTTTTTCCCCTTGAAGCAGGGCGATTATTCATCTGACACGTCTGATTCACAATTGATCTGACAATTACAATTTCAATAAATTCATTCTTAAGTTTTGACAATCATGAAGCTTAAAACAAAGACCACTGGGGCATGTAGATGCTGCTGCCAGCCTGCGACTTGTTATCATGAAGCTTGGAACTAGATGTTGGCAACGGTTTGAGCAAGGGATCAATCGTCGATCTTTCTGGATAAAGGTTCGATCCGTTTTATTTGCCAGTCATGATTCTGAGAGTGAAGAACTATATATATAAGCTGAAGCTCTAGTGCATAACATGACATGTGAAACTTCGGAAATGACCAATAAGAGAGCGGTGTTTGGCGCCATGGACGCCAGTAGGAATAGCAACGCAGGCACAAAAACAATCCTCATCCGTGATGACCTAACCCATGAAGCAGTAGTACTCGACATCGACGAGAGGACGGCGACGGCGAACGAGAGGCTCAAGTCCCAGTTCTCCAAGGTGGAGACCAAGATCCACCGGTTCCCCGGCAGCCTGCGAGGAATCGGCAGCGACAACGATCGCTACATTGTGCCGAGCATGGTGGCCATCGGCCCGTACCACCATGGCTTGCCGCACCTGCAGAAGATGGAGGAGGTCAAGCTCGCTGCGGCCTACCACCTTTGCAAACACTCAGGCCGCTCCACGTCCATGGAGGTCTACGAGAAGATCTTGTCCGTCGTCGGCGACGCCCGCGGCTGTTACGACACCGATGACCTGTCGGTGGCCGGCCTCAGCGACGCCGACTTCGCCACCATGATGCTCCTCGATGGCTGCTTCCTGCTGCAGTACATTGTCGGCGGCGGGGACGAGCCCGTACTGCGCAACCGGATGATGCTGTCCACGGGGCCTAGCATCCAGAGGGACATCTTCCTGCTCGAGAACCAGATCCCCTGGCTGGTGCTCGAGGTGCTCAGGGAGTTCATGCCCGTCGATGTGCGAAGGTTTGTCGCTGGATTGCAGAAGAAGTTTCAACCTGGAAAGGGGAAGGAGAAAGTTCGGTGGTGGATGAATTGCGGATCCACCCCGCTGCCTGGCGAAAGAGGCCCTGGCCGATGGGACCGCGGCGTCAACATTGGCAACGACACCGACGACTACACGCCGCCGCATCTCCTTGGCCTGCTCTGGTATGCTCAGATCGGCAGCATGCCCGCGAACGTGAAGAACTACATGGGCTTCGCGTCGTCGCTCAAGTCCAGCAGCGCCGTGGAGCTCGCGGAGATCGGCGTCAGCCTGACGCCGAGCAAGGAGCCATGGTTCGCTGACATGAGCTTCCACCGGCGCCACCTGTTGTTTGGCGAGCTGTCATTGTCGCCGGTGTTCCTCAACGACATCACCGCGTGCTGGCTGGTGAACATCGCGGCGCTGGAGGCGAGCACCTCGGGCGCGAGCAGAGCGTCCGACGGCTACACCGTGAGCTCCTACCTGTCGGTGCTGGCGATGCTCATGGACAGGGAGGAGGACGTGCAGAGGCTGCGGGCCAGGAAGCTGCTGTACAGCACCTTCAGCGACAAGCAGGCGCTGCACTTCTTCAAGGGGCTTGCCCAGCACCTGCGATTCGGCGACCGCTACTTCGCCACCTTGGAAGCCATCTACGCGTACAGGCGCCACTGCTCGGGGCTCATCTTCATCCACCGCCACCTCTACAATGGCTACAAGGCCATGACCATCGCCACCCTCTTCTCCATCGTCGGTGTGCTTGTTGGAATCTTCAAAACTATGCTCTCCAACAAAAAACCGTAACTTACAGACTAATCATTATGTCAGGCTTTAGCTTTTAAGACTAATCATGATTCATGTCATGTACAAGATACCCATAGCTTTAGCTCTTACTAAAAATGCCAGCAGGAAAAATTCTACGGAACCCCCCAAAGGGTGATCTAGATCTAGACTATAAAACCAGGTATTCTGCACAATAAAATTTGAAAAATTGGACAAATAGCCCCTAAGGTGCGTGGTATTGGGAAGTGGTTTTGCTAATCCGGCAATCCATGCTAGCTGGTTTTGATGATGTGGCATCTAGCTAGGCCCACTGTCAGCCTGAATAACCATTCACAAGTCCTCTCGTTTTCTTGTGGTGGACCTCACCGTCGCCCAGGTCGTCTTCTCCAACATCACCGCCCCGCCCGTACCTCTCACGGACCTCACGCCGCACGAGGCCGCCCGTCCACTCCATTATCTGCTGCCTTGCCAGATGTTCCAAATGTAACTTGCTACTAGTAGTTACATACTTTGAAATTAATCAAACTTGCCACACACAAGGTCATACAACTTGTAATGTCTACTTTAGTTTTCACTTTTCAGGATCTAAAATTGTCAATTTTAGTTTTATTTTCTGGATGTCAATTTCATTTTGAGTTTTATATATGTTTTAATTTTTAATTGTGTCTTCTGTAGTTTTAATTTTCTATTTGTCAATTTCAGTTTAATTTTGTAGGTATCAATTTCATTTCAAATTCAACTGCCTACTTTAAGTTTCAGTTTATGTTCAGTTCTTAGTTTTTTATCACGTAAATGTTATTACATGTGGGGTCGCCCTCCTGGCAAGTGAGGGCGTCCCTATCGGCGCTTCAAGTAGCTAGCAAGAAGTGTTGTTCATATTATGTACAGGAGAGAGATTGTATAAAATCAAGAAGCTAGCAAGAAGTATTGTTTATATATTTACAGAGAGAGATTGTATGAAATCAAGTAGCTAGAGCCGAGCACAACGCTATGCTCGCACACCTACCATAAGACCTGTGTCTTTCTCTCTCCAGCCATGCATCTTGGTACTTCTCTATTTTATACTCAATGTCACTAGCAATTTGAGGGAGCCCATTGCGGACGCCGTGAGCAAACCCCGGGCATGCAGACTGGCCTAGCACATGCGGACTAGACCATGGGAGCGTGTGATCCTCTGCGGCCTGGCCACGCCATGCTTTTTAGGGGTTATTAAATTACACTTATGTAAATATAGTATAATAATTTTATTATACTAGTCCATCAACCCGTGCTTCATACAGGTTAGAATTTTAAGAGATGTAATTTTATTATCTTTGACATGTTTGTATTAAATTATAAGTTTTTCTCTGTTTGACATAATAGGTACTCTTACTTGGTAGTCCATATCAAATTATTATAAACTTATTAATTACATTTTTTTGGCAAGGGACCATCTTACTTGGTAGTCCTATATTCATTTTTTTTAATTTACATGGCACCATCTTATATTTTGAATATGCAATCAGTATGAAACTTTGCGATTAGGTGACCCTTTTGCATCACATTCTTATGAAAACCTGAATCTAAATTAAAAAATTTTCAAATTTTATTTTTTATTAACTGTTATAAATTTTTTGTCCTCAAGTTAAAACACTTGGGCTTATTTTATGTTTTATTAACTCTCTTTTTTTTGCACTTTTTAAGATATAAATTTTAGGTCGTAGAGTGTGTCTTACCACTGCAATAGCATAAGCAATCATTTGAAACCTACACCAAGTCACTTAAGATAAGTGATAGAGCTTTTACAAGGGTAGTAGTGCTAATCCTAAGAGAATTTTAATACCTAAGCCTTATAATGATCGAACTTTTACTCTAAAGTAATTTTAAAAGGCCATGACAATATAGCCTCTATGGTCTTTCACACTTCTCAAGATGATTGAATTTTCTATCAAAGAATTACATATTTTAGTCAAAGATATTTAATTTTTATATATAGATTTAAGAGCATATTTAGTTTTTCTAATAATGAGATGACAATTGGCCGGGTTATGTAAATTATATAGGAGTACTTGGGTAATTAGATGCAAACTTAGGTCTACTTTAGATCATGTTTCTTAATGGCACATGTGGATAGTTTAAATGTAGTCAGGAGTTAATTTATGTTGTCGTACACAATAGTAGAGGTGGGTAATTATTTGGAACAGAGATATATCTAATAGCTACAATTATCATCAATGGTGATTAGGTGGTATACCAAATTGATGGTTAAATGTTTTGGAGTTTTGTGAGAATTTTCTAGGATGTTTCTTCTTTTTTCCCATCGTGTCTTGTGAGGATTAATGTGGAGACTCCATTAAAAACCTCCAGCTAAAATTCTAATATTTTTTTAGCGTGGGATGTATTTCTAACCTTATGACATAAACACTTAGTTGCATCCCTTTTCTTCCTAATTCATAGTTTAGCTTTTGAATTTTAATTGAGTTGCACGGTTTTTTCCACATGTTAAATAGAAACTCTGATCAAACAATTTTTTCATGAGTCATAAACTATTTCAACAACTATTTATTATTATTATTATATATATATATATATAGGGCAAATTTTTCGTACTCTCTAGGAGTAATTACTCCCACTGAGAGAATACACACGGGGAAAGGCCAGCAGCCCGCTAACGGGTTAAAATACTTGACCCGTCTGTACCTAGAGCCGATACGGGTATATACGTGAGCGTAGGAGCGCGCCGTCATTTAAGGCGTGACCGTCCGCTCCTCCTGAATCATAGCGCCGCCGCCGCCGCCTCCTCTTCCTCCTCTCCAGTCTCCACCTTCTCGGCACAGGAATCTGAGATCCTCTCGACTCCTACCAAATCACAGGAAGCTGCGGCGGCGTTGCTTCTCCGCCAAATCACCGGCTGCAAGCGCCATTCCCCATCCCGACGGCAGCCGCGGTGCCCTGCCCCATCCCGACGGTGGCGATGGCAGGCACCCTCCCCCCGTGTGGATCCAGATCGAGTGTGCAAGGTGTGGCGCCCCTTCCTGAACAGCGGCGGTGGCGACGCGGTGACGCCCCTCTCCCTCCCCACCTGTAGCGATGCCTCTCTTTCCCCACCAGCGGCGCATCCTGCTTTGTCGAGACGGCCGCCGCCACATGCTCGTGACGGCCCACAAACGTGCGTAAGAGTGCTGGTGCCTGACACTGCTCGTCTCCGTCGGCGGTGTGACAGCTGCATGCATTCGTGCGTTGGTCAAATCTAGTACACACTAATTTATAAATTTTTTCCTCGCCACAGGACTGGTGGCCGCCATGTCTTAGACATTTCTCGATCTTATGTCTGGTGCCGGAGTCGAGTTGAAGCCAAGCAATGGCAAGACGAAGGAGATTAGGGTCGGAGATACATGGAAATTCCATTTCAGCGGCAAGCATATAGGAACAAAAGGAGTATCTGTATGAAATCTACTAACAAAAGTATGTACAAATACTTCATTCCGAAAAGTATGTACACATACTGTATTTGGTAAAGTATGTACACATACTGCGTATATACACATACTGCGTATATACACATACTAATCCAAATTTGCAGTATAGTTATGAGTATATGCACATACGCTAGCTCCTAGGCATGAAGTATATGCAAATACTCTACTAGCATGTATACACACATACTTCTACTAATGTACTCCGATCCGTTGAGTTCAGAAAGTTCGATATGCATGCACATGTGTATTCTATTAATTAATCCATTGAGTTCAGTGTATGTACCGATACTCGTTAAAATTATGTCCATATCTATGACACTAAAAAGATCCCCGAGTACAAGGCTGTAAGCACCTACTAAGTATAAGTATGTAAATCTCTGTTCTTTTGTCGTATGTATCCATACTTTAATTTATTAACCAAAGGCATCGACGTCCATAAATATTCATTTCAATTCGAAAGAACTAACAAACTGCGCAAAACTTGGAGATGCTATGCGGCCGCTAGGCTTATATGAAAATAAATTATGAAATTCAATTGGAACATATACGTACCTTATATGAAAATAAATTATGAAAAAAGTATGCACGTGCATTCCTCCTATAAAAGTATGAATACGTACTTCTCGAGAGTCCAGACTCCCCGGGTATATATATGTATGCGTACTATACATACTCTACTCATCGGCCGTGGTGTACGTGCACGTACTCCACTCTCCATAGTATAAGTATATAGTCGCATAAAAATATACTAGTAATTGGTTACACAAACGTCCAATTCAAGTGTATTTGCATACTATATTTCGAAGGCCTATAAAATAGGAGATATATACGCACCTACGCCCGCAGTAACTAACTGCATGCAAGCGCGTCGAAAATCTAGTCATTAACGGATCCTCTGCATGTTTCCCCTATACCCGTTAGTAATGTTCTGAGTACAAAATAGGTAGGGAGTAGATACTCCCGGTAGTACATATATATATAGGACAAGGTTTTTCTACTCCCGGTAGTAGTTACTCCACCTCAAAATATACCACAGAAAAGGCTACTCCCGCAGACACAGGTAACGGGGACGTCACGGCAAGGTGCAGACGGAGCTAACGCAAAGATGTTCCGGGGTGCGTGCGGCCCGTTAGCTGAGGTAACGTGTTTGCATAAAATCCGATTTGATCACGTGTGCATGCACAAGTACGCGTGAATGTTGGTATATACGTTAGACATGATAATAATATTAGTAGCAGTATATACCAATAAGCGCCTGGCCGGATATAATAATAACTAAAAAGCGGATCATTGGTGAGGCTTATAATGGGACATTAGAACGTATACGTATGAGCCGATACTAGTATATACTAATACTTTCACTATATAAAAGAGTATGAAGAAATACTAGAATATAATTCAGGGCAACATATTTGTATAATACTGCTTTGGAAAAATTATATGGATTTATATATACTCTCTCCGTGTTTTTTTAATCTGGTGTACATACTGTTTTTGGAAGAGAGTATTAGTACATACTTTTTGCAATAGGGTATCCATACATACTTTTTCAAATGTGGTATTTATACATACTTTTTGGAAAATAGAGTATTTGTACATTCTTTTTGCAATGGAGAACATATGCATACATAGCCAAGGGTATGCGTGCATATCAGAATATATATTTTTTTAATGGAATCTGAAACACAAGCAAGAGTATCAATACATACATCTTATTAATTAGAGAATATTTGTAGATAGTCTTTATAAAACGATTATATGTATATACCTGAATGTAAGGAAGTATTAATACATACTCATCGTCAGAAATTAAAAATTATTTGCTAAAACCGATAATAATATTCTCTGTCAGCGGCAATGCTGCAGTCTCACGCTGTGGCCTCTGATCGATGAGTTAGTTCACGATCTTATACTGCATTAGGCCATCTTGACTTCATGTCTTCGAGATATCTTCATAATTAATTTTAGCACCAAGCAAGCACAACTAATAGAACTGATTGTAGTGATGGATGTTTATAGCAGTCACCGCATCAAGTATGGGTTGATATATGTACTCCAGTCTGGAAAAGGGATAAAATGATATTAAACGCTGAAAAAGTATCAAGTGATACTCTAGTCATTAGTACCGCTGAAGTGATACTCCAATTTGATCTAGCAAGGGAACCAAGAAACAAATTCAGCATCACCGTCAGATCGGAGACATCATGCCTGCGGAAAGAAAAAGTACTAGATCAATTTAGATTACTTACGAAAATACAGATCAACTGAGCTTTGGCAAAGGCAGAGCTTCACTATACTGATCCTTCCATCTGAAAGTCACCAGTTAAACTTAATCCGACAACGTATGACTCAATACTGAAAACTGTATTCATTACTACACTACCTGACAACATATGAGTCAATACTGAAAACTGTATTCATTACTACTCTACCTGAAAACAACGTATTAATATAATACTACTTTGGGGGAAAATGTAGAACAACGTATGAATTGATACTGCTGTAATCTAGAAAAGTATCCAGTGATACAATAATATTGAAAGATATATCAAGTGATACATTAATCTAACAAAGAGATACCCGAATTGCTACTTCTAGAATCTACAAATAATATCCAGTGATACAACAAATTGAAAGGAGTATCAAGCGATACTTCAATCTAAAAGGGGCATCCGAGGATACTCAGATTAAAAAAAATCAATCAATTGATGTTCTGATCTGATCTGAAAAAATAATACAGGATATTGCCATGGCCATATAGGAACTGAAATTTCAGACAGATAATTACCAGAGATGCGGCTGGCCTCTGGATGGAATCGAGACGACGGCAGAGTGAAGGCTTGACGCGCAGCTGGTGGAGGGCCCCGAGCCGCCACCGTCAACGTCGCCGGGAGGGGGGAGGGTCCGCTGCTGCCGCTATTGGTAGTGATGCCGGCTCGCCGCAGCACATGCTAGAAGAGATCCACCGGGCGGATCTTAGAGGAAGCCGCTAGCTCTGCCGCCCCTGCGCCGCGCCGGTGGAGAGCAGGGGCTGCCGCTGCCACCGCTACTCTATGCCACCAGGTGGAGGGGATCCACGACCGCGCCGATGGGGAAGAAGCGGCAGCCGCTGGTGGGGAAGAAGGGATTCGCGCCGCCGTCACCACACCATGGATCTCGGAAGATTCGGTGCCGGTGGTGGTAGGGACGCCGCCGTCGGTGGTGCTGCCGCCGCCGATGTCTGGCGGCTTGGCGCCGCCGGCGGTGGAGTCGAGGACCGGGAGGGCGCCGCCGGCGTGGAGTCGAGGACCGGAGGTGGCTCGCCACGAATTAGCTCGTCACTCATGTGCGCCGCCGCCGCCACTCGCGAGTCGCGAATGCGCACAAGGGAATGACCGTATAAATAATTTTTTAATCGAGTTACCATATAAATAATTGAAATAATGCCTAACGGGTGAACCCGATAAGCAACGTGCGGAAAAAGCCGGTGGATGAGAATCGGCCTGCAGCTTTGGCTAACAGCGACAAAACGGAATAGAGTAAACGGAGAAGGGAGTAGCTACTGCTAGGGAGTAGGATGGAATTTATATATCGCACTTTATGGATATTTATTTATTTTTTGTGATAGCATATATAATAATTGCATGCATATTGTGAGTTTTTTACAATAGTTGAGGTAGACATATTTTCAAAGGTAATACTTTATATTATATTTTATAATGACTTATATGGTTGATTAAATGCAAATTTATGAGGTTACTGTTTACTATTTTTTATAATAACAAAGGTGAGTAATCTATAAAATTATTATGGTGTATTATGAATCATCTTTTATAATTACATATATATGTAGTTTAGATAAAAAGTTAGAAGTTTATTTCTTAATTATATTTTATAATAGCTAAGGTGGGTAATTTAAATACAATGCGACAGGGGTTATTTTTGAATTATGTTTCATAATGGCAAAGTGGATAATTTAGATGCAAATTTAGAGGGCTATTTTTGTATTTTTTTTAAATGATAGACGCGGGTAATTTATATACAAATTTAGGGGTTTATATTCAATTTTTTTTGTAATGGTAGAGGTGGGTAAATATACAAATGATGGTAATTTATATACAAATTTTTGTTTTACTTTATATATTTTTCATGATAGCAGAGGTGAGTACATTTTTTAATTACAATGGACCCAATGATGATGGTCTAAAAAAATTAAAGGTGAGATGTTTCTACTTATTATGAAAATTTCTAGATTTTTTTTTCTAGCGTGTCGATGAGAATTAATGTGGTATCTTTGTTAGGGCCTTTAATTAGTAATAGTAAGACTAAAAATATTTTTGATAAACATTTTAATAATGATAGACATGGATAGTTTAGATTTAAGGATACTTTACATTTTTATTAATAGTATCGTGTGGGCGGGTTATTCAGATACAAATTTATGGGTTACTTTGTTCTTCATAATATCTTATGTGGTAATTCTAAAGAGTATTATGGGTCTACTTTATTAGGTTCCTTTTACATAATGGCAAGTGGTGAATATTTTGAGCAAAATTTAGATGTTACTTTAGATTATTTTTACAAATAATAGAAGTGAATAATTTTTTTAGAAAATAGTATAGATCAAATGATCACTACCATTGTCAATAATGATTATTGTTTACCAAATAGTTGGTTGTATAAATAATTTTAAAAACATTGATGTGTATATTGTATTTGACAACATTAAGCCACTTAGTAATACATTAACTAAGGGGAACCATTGATGTGATATATTTTATTAATACATTAATAACTAAGTGTCCTCACGTGATATTTTATTATTAGTGAACTAAACTAAAACTGTATTTTTTAACCAACCGAATTTTGTTACTATCTATATTTTCTCCATAACACAGAAGTTGTTACTAAAGTGTTTTCTCCAGAACAATTAGAATTAATAACGGCCATTTTTAATGTGTATAATGACAAAGGTAGGTAATTTTGTAAAAAAAAATAGATCTAATGGTTATGGATAGCTAGACTTTTTGGTTGGATGGCTAGATGTTCGCGACTAATATGGTAATTTCTAGTATTTATTTTTTTCTAGCACATCTGGTGAGGATTAATATGGAGTCTTCATTAGAATCTCTAATTAATAATAATAAGATATATGCGTATAGGATGTCACTCTTTAGGGATTCAGCTGTATGGATAATAATGATATTAAAAGGTTACTTCAACTGCAAATAAAATTCAATAACATGGTTGGGTACTCTGATGAAACTTTTGAGGTTAACATGGATGTCCATACCATTGATCTTTGGCCCATCATTTGCTGATTTTAAATCTTTTGTTTCGTCAATAATGACCATCATCGATGTAGTTAAGTCGTTGTTTTGAACTCCTTGACATATTGCTATTGCATTTTTTTAATTATTTGATATGTATTCCTTTGCCATTGAAAAGGAGGTGGTAAACATTATTCTGTTTCCATCGACCACTTCTTTGAATCATCTTATTGGTTGGTATATGTTGTTCTTCAACGTAGCTTTTGCTATATATGATCACCACAATTGCTTTTTCCTTTTTTTTTGGCTTGTTCCGTTGGCTGGCTTGTCTTTCTGATTTAAATAATGTTATCAGAGAGAGGAAGATTGATTATAGTTTTTGTTATATAGATATGAAGTCCTTGTACATCCTGTGGCCTCGATACAATTTTATTCACCATCCATGGATGTTGGTATGGCCGTATTTTTTTCTAATATATATAGTAGATTAATTAATTGTGAACATGGCCTCGTGTGATATTTTAAATATTGTATATTAACCAATTGTGTGAACGTGGGTACACTACCACAAACCTGAATTGCCTTGAGTGCCAAAAACCGCCAAGGAAATAATCCTTGACCATCAACCGCCAAGCAAATTCACTCAAGAATATGGGATAAGGGAAATTGTTTTCCTTGGCGGTTTTAACACTCAAGGATACTTTTCTTGGAGGCTGGCCGCCAAGGAAATCAGGAGGATACTTAATTTGCCATATAGCCAAGAAAATGTTGCAACCGCTAAGGAAAGTAGTTTTCTTGAGGGTCGACAGCCGCCAAGGAAACACTTTGGACCGCCAAGGTAATTGTTGTTTCCTTGGCTGCTCTTCACCCTCAAGGAAATTATAGCTTTCCTTTACTATCATTAACCGCCAAATTAATTCAGATTTCCTTGAGGGCCAGCCCCCAAGGAAATCCATACTGGCAATAAAAAAGAATAATTGCAGCAATCCATATACTTTAATATTCCAGTCAAGGATACTCAATTGACACATGATGAACATTTTATTATCAAGCCCAACCATTATATTGACATTAAGACATGCATAAGAATAATGTTACAAGTGCATTTATCATTCATCCTTACATGAAGTCCATACATCATAACACACAAGTCACTAATAATTTCCAAAGTGGTAGGGGTATTACTAATTCCTGTATCAAGCCTTCCCACCAAACTTTTGGTCTAAGTTGTACATTTGCTGGTTGCATACCTATAAAAAAATAGAACAAATAATCGATTACTAAGCACGTATAAAATCAACCACACTAACTTCTGGTCTAAGTCGTACATTTCCAAACTGTACTGTTAGTTGTCCCGTGTAGGGTAGAGGCACGCACTTATCTGATCTTGAACCTTAGGATTAAGCATTCTGACCATATTCTTTTTTGTGTTGTGAGCAAATCCTGGTAAAGAAAAACAGCAGCCCCCTAAAGAGGAACAAAAAAGGTGAAGAAAATTATGTATCACAGGATGATATATACCAAGCTATAATCATTTTAAGTAATGTATACTGGTATTCTTTGCTTATATGAAATAAGAAACATACAAAAGGAAAAAAACAGTACCATTGAGGTCTTTTTTTTTTTAGAATAGTACCATTGAGGTCTAGTGGCTTATTAGAAGAACAAGAATGAAAAAGCAAAATTGATTCTCCCTGGAAACCAACACGCCAGTTCAGACATTTTCTGACCTGATAATAAGTAACATAATTTTTTTGGACAGTTCATAGAAATTGGCAGTACAGTTTTGCAAAAATAAGCTTACTAATTCTAGGTATTAATACTTGCAACATTCCAGTTCAACATAGGTGTGGGTCCTCATTAATTAATTAGTAAGCATGATTCTAAGCAAGGCTTTCAACATGGATATGGTTCAGCAAAAAAAACCTATCAATATATAGTAGTCTAGGTCTTAATACTTGCAAGATTCAATGAGATTCAGGCCTCAATTGTCTAACTACTATACTCAATTAGCAAGATAGAATCCTCAACTTCAGGAATTTGACTTCCTCACAGAGAAAAAAAAAAGCATGCCTAAGAACAGAACCAACAAGCTCTCACCTTGGCTAAGCAGCTATTTCTCCAGGAGTAGTAGTCTTGGTGTGCCCTACCATGTAGAATAGACCTCATCAGCTTCTGTGGCAAACCTTGCACCACTATGTTTTTCCCAAGTCATAGATTTGGTACCTGCACACCTGCATGAGAAAATGGAGCAGATGAAACAATTGCTGAGGTCTATGGATCTTGAATGGGAATTTTTTCAGTGAGTCTAGTCACTACTAGTTTGCCGCAATGGCATATAAAATTCAACTGAGTTCATACAATGTAATGTCATTTGTAAATTGTAAACTTTATTATGTCAGAGTATTACTAATGCCCACCTGGCCAAAGAACATGAAAGTTACATGCCATCCATAGTCACTTGTAGGTGAACATGTACATGGTTTAATACTACCAGTAAACAATTGAATAAAGAAACAAGAAAGATAGTAGTAGGAAGGAGCATCACTCTTTTTACTGAAACATGAATATATTCAGTACGATTATTGATAGACCCTATAACACTAGAAAGATCCACTCTTATCCAATTGCATTCTGCACTAGAACTGAAATGTTAGTACTAAAAATAAATTGCTCACCTGGCCCTGGCAAATTCATCACCATGTCAACAACATTGGGGAACACCTTTAGAATTCATCACTGGATGTAGAAAATCAAGCTGCAGCTTATTAACATGGGGAACACCTTCAGAATTCATCACTGGATGTAGGAAAGATATTAGTAGATCACACAGATTGGACCACACCCATGAGGGACAAACAAGCATCCATCCTTCAACAAATGGAATCGAATGCACACTCAAAAACGGTGAAGCAAGCAGGGACGAGAAGCAAACCCTCGTTGATGCCTCCACTCAGATCTGTGACGGCCGGTGCCTGATCTGCGTCCGACGGACCACCGATTTGCCATCTGTTGTCAGCTCTTCCCGTGGCGAGGTGGTGGCGGAGGGTCACGGCGAGGGTCACGCCCGGCGGTGCTTGGGCTGGGGTCGCAAGCGGCGGCATACGGCTGGGTGCCATCCCAGCCTGCACGGACCACCGGAGGGGCTACCGCCTGCAAGCTCACGCCGCAAGGAGGGTGGTGGGCATCCGCGCCGTCGGAGGGCCGCGCCGCTAGGGGCTCGTCCCGTTGTGCGCTGCCGAGGTGCGGAGAGTGATGGCACTAGGGTTTGGAGGGAGCGCTATCTTTTGTTCGTGGTTTCGTGTATCTCAGCCATTCAAAGTCGATCAAACGGTGAAATACGAGTATGCTCTGAGATGGTCTGTGAAGGGCCGAATCAATGTTGGGCCAAATGCGAAATTGCTGTAGTCTTTACTGTCTAATAACGATTTATTAATTATTATCAAGTACATAGATAAGATAGCATGTGAATCAAACTACAGATGTATTTTAAACTCCTAAAATTTGTATACAAGCCACAGCCTATATATATGTTGCTGTGTAGGAATTTTAGAATTTTTCAAATATATTTATTATTTTTAGTTTAAATAAATTTCGACATACTTATCAATGTAATTCCAAATAGACCTGTATGTGGTTTTTGTTAGATTAAAAACAATCATAAAAATATATTTTGGATAATGCATCTAATTCAAGTCAATACCTTGGAGTTGGACCAAAAAAATCATTTGCTTGCGAGGATGATTCATAGTTCTATCTCCAAATTACTAGTAAATAATTATAAGAATATTTAAAATTTATTAGAAAAATCTGCAAACTTGCATGACCACATGTTTCTGGTGTATAATCTCTATATAAAAAATCAACTAATTTTAACAAATAAGCAATATACATTGCTCACAAATAGAAACATCTCTTGCATAGTTATATGTAACTATTGTGTGAGATATACTCATTTGTGAATAATGTATAGTCCAACTTATTAATATGGTTTGAAAATTTTATGGCAAGATAATACAACCAAATTATGATCTCATGCCAAATTTCAAGATTTTTAGACACCTTTAAGGTATTATTTTTTTTTTCTTAGTCAAAGTCACCAAAATACATATAAGCATTTTCTTGGGCGCCAACCTTCAAGGAAATTTAATAACCCCCAAGGAAATAGGTATTTTCCTAGGCGGTTAAGAATAACGATCAAGGAAATTACTATTTCCTTGGCTGTTTAATTACATTCAAGGAAATAAGTCATTTCCTTGGAGGTCACTAGAAACCGCCAAGAAAACACCCATATTCCTTAGCGGTTTACTTCAACCTCCAAGAAATGTAGGTTTGCTTGAGTGTAGAGTAGCACCGCCAAGGAAACTACCCTTTCCTTGGCGGTTTGATTTTGCCTCTCAAGGAAATTCTAGACCCTCAAGGTAATTCCAGTTTCCTGTAGTTGTAGGTGTGATCTTTTATATGAACGTGAATATTCTGTCGGTAGGTGTGATTCTTTTATATGAACGTGGAAGTTTTTTTTTTCCCTAAATAATAGGATTTTAGGCTATTTTTTAATAGTTTATAATGGCAATGGTCACTACAAGAAATCTGGGCTTACGTGACAATCGTAATATGACAATCAGAGCCTGATTCTTGTCACTATCTATCTACAGTGATAAACTGCCTATCGTCACAGAAGGTGGGTCACTACCTAGCTTCTGTGACCACTAGAGAACATCGTCATTGATACAGTGACAATAATTCGCCTGTCATTGATGTAGTGACAGGAGTAAACTCGTCACAACATATTGAATAAAATAACAAATGTATGATGACATGGCACATGTGACGTGGTGAATGACGTGGCAATTCACATTCAGCCCATATGGCATGGGCTTTTTATTAATTAGGATCAGCCCAATTGACCCGCATGTTATGCAATACCATTTTTGGCCCAGTTATAAACTGGCCCATTAATAATCACAAATAACATTATAATAATAATAATTACCAATCAAATAATTATGACCTTACATAATGGCCCATATGTTGTACCGAACAGTACTAGGCATTAGATTGACAAAATAACCGGCCAACTGTCATATAATTCAGCACTTCCCCATACATAATATTTCACCAAATATAATTTCTAGTTTACACACGCACATAACCACATTGGTTTTCAACCGCGTAATGACAAAATTTATAAAGCTAGAATCACATGCAGAGCATGTTAGTACTAGTTATGGATTTAATCCTTTCTGGTTCATGTGCTCCAAAGAAACTGAACCTGCACATCAACAAAAAAATATATTACAAACTACCAAGTGAAAAAGACTTTGATAACAAATGTCGCAGCTTAAAAGATAATATTTTCTTGTATTTGCATGTAACAAAGGAGAGCACCAGGACAACCACTGCAAAAATGTGCTAAAATTTCTAACACAAATAGAACTATGGATACCTATACAGCATTCAAAACATTTAAAATACACTTTTCAGATAACACTTAATAATAGGAGAAAATTGTGTTTTGCAGTTCAGAACAATGCCATCACTACACTCTCGTGCAAACCGGCAGCTGGACCAAGCAGCAGCAAATTTTTGGTCTATGTACTTTGGTACAAGACATCTACAGGATCATGTTTGTCATGTTTGACTTCACTCAATAAACTAGACATTTCAATTGTTCAGTTACTGTTCACATGGTATAAAGATTGAACACTGTCAGGCTATTGATCACGAAGGAAGCATAAAAAACATGTTGGTAAGTTAATGAAAGGACTGAAGCTAATCTTCTGATAGCTAAGTAAGTGAACACTAACTAATTAACTAGCTAATGAAAGCTATAAATACCATGTGGAAAATAAAAAACCCAAGAGCTAATGAGAAGAAATATGCATAGCTATAATTAAACAATCTAAGCACAGTTTCTTAATGAGCTGGGTTGAAACATTATCATAATCACAAAAATCATTCAAGACTACAAACTTATGCTAAAACACAGTTGAAATCCTTAATTTGGTGCAAGGAATCTTAAAAAGAATCCCAAACCATCTTAAAAAATACTATGTATCTCAGATTAATAGACTGCAACCCATTCAGAATATTTTCAATGCTGAGTGACATCCAGATCACTAATGGTAGCCATCATATGAATTAGAGATCTCGACTAGCAGATACGAGAAATAAAGAGCCAATATTTAGAGCATACACAATGAAAGGAGGAAAATCTATTTTCTACCAAGTACATTTGAGCCTGAAGTTTGCTTCTTGCCCCAACGTCTGAACGTCTGAACAGAATCAAACATAAAAGGACAAGTAAATTCATCGGAAATTAATCTGATAGATTGAATCAATACTCACTACTACATTTTGCTGGCCAAGTCGCACAACCTGCGGCTAGCACAAGGCTAGATGTGTCATCAGAGTACGTGATGTGCACTCTAACTCTACCGCTGCCTTAAAAAACAAATACATCGACAGAATGGAGGGGTGGGATACCTGGCAGATGGGATCGTCCTCATCCAAACCAGCTTGCGCGGACACAGGCATCGCATCAACCACGACCAGCGCACTCGCAACTCATCTGCTCATGGGCTATGCTGTCTTTGCGTGGACACAGGCATTCCACTCGCGTCGACGATGACTAGCGACTGGCCGGGCCTCAATCCAGCACCACCATCTTCTCGGCAGGCCTCCTCAGCTGAAGTGCGAGCGAGATCCGGCGCTGCTATATCTTGGGGCCGCCCTATCTAGAAATGGCAGCCAAGGGAGCGGAACCCGCACGCCACTGGATCCACCTCCTCCGCCACCGCCGACGCTCCACCGCCGCCGGATGCGTCTCCCTGCCCTCGCACTCACAATGGCAGCATGGATCTAGGCCCGTAGGGTGCTGTGGAGGGAGCCAGGGAGACCGAGGGAGGCAGATTCCCATGGAGGTGTCTCCCTTGGTGGTGGAGACGAAGGGCACCGTGGGGGTAAGCGGTGGATGGGGGGGGGGTGGGGAGGGGACGGAGAAGAGATAGGGGTTTCGTGGTAGGTGCTTGCTCAGGTTTTATACGATGTGAAACAAATATTGGCCGCTCGTTTTGATCCAACGGCCGAGATGAGAAAGAGTTCCACTTGGACTGAATCTGTCTATACTTTTAGGCCCATTACAGCCTAATATTATTTATTTTTTCTTTTAATTTTCATATTAGTTTGTGGTTACATAAATTGTGCTTTGTATGATCCGTATGTCTCCAACACATTTTTTATTTGAACTACGCTACCTAAGTAGTGTTGATTATAATTTTCAAGGATTTTCAAAGTAATTTGCTACTTTTTAGGTTTAAATTATTTTCTAGGTGATGTCGTAAAAGTAATTCCAAATTGAACTATATCTACCTCTAATATGGCTTAGAAAATTTCAGCATTATTTGTGTAACCTCTTGTGTTCCATTAAAGGTCATATCCAAGAGATACATGAATAATTTAACCATTTGCTATGAATAGCTCAACCTTTTATCTCTAAATTAGCCGAGAATAATTGTAACAATATGTCAATTTAGTCAAAATTTCTACAAACTGGCATGACAACATATTTTGGGTCCATAAACTTTCTATAAAAATTTAAGAAACATACGAGTTCAAAAAAGTTATAGCCTTTGGAAATTTCAAAGTTTGACTTGAGTTGTATGACATTGTATGTGACATATATCCATTTGTGAACAATGTGCAGTGCAGCTTTACTAAAATCATTTGAATTTTTTATATAGTGAAAATGCACTAAAATCATATTGTCTTGCAAGTTTGTAGATTTTTCTAGCCAAGTTTGGATATTATTACATTTATTCTATCACAATTCAACAAATAATTACAATAATTACTAAATTTGGCCAAAAAATCCTTCAAATTGACACAACCACATATTTTGGATTCATAATCCTTGCATAAAAGTTTCACACAATTTTAGTAAAGTGAGGCTATACATCCTTCACGAAATAGAAACACACATGAGAGATGTATCATTTTTGAACAACATGTAGTAAATGATTTCAAATGAAAAGGTTGACAAAAACAAAGTTTGAGATCTCATCTATATCTAAACTTTTTGTTTTGGCCATTTCTGCATCCAAATTTGTTTGAACAATTCAAAATTTAAATTTCAAAATACATGACTTTCATACAAACTTCTAGGATACTAAATGATTTCAAATGGAAAAGTCATCAATAACAAAGTTGTATAAATCATTGGTATCTATAACTTTTATTTTGATCATTTATCAGAAAAAAAGTTTGTTTAGATTTTCAAAATGTGCCTTCTTTATTCACTTGATAATAAAAAACTGCAATGAGTCAAGCATGAGAGTGGGCCTTGAATTGGAATAGGTCCAGAATCTGGCCCAACAATTTAAAATTTTATTTTAGTGGTGGCCAGTGTGGAGACAGCAAGACAGCTATTGAGAAATAAGTGAGCAGTGGCTGGCGTGGAGACAGCCTACATCAGCCGGCGGTCGGCGGCAGTGCATGTCATGTGCAATCGAGCCTAGCACAGATTGAGGTTTGGTTGCCTAGCTGGTTTGCTCCCTGAAATCGATAGGTCTATTAAAAGAATTCAACAAAACGACAACAACAGCTGCTTTGTCCTAATGGTTTGCTCATTCTGTTTGGATGGAGAGGTGGCAGGTTCAAAACCTTTGCCCATCAGAATTTTTTCAAGTTTTTGTTTTCTCTCAGCCGTCCGGAAATAAGGTTGGTTGTAGAACAGTAGAACACTATTCGTGCGTTGCATAGGTGCGAGGATCGATTCATTTTCTTTCGGTTTTTTTACAGGTCTGCTCACACTCCACAAACGACTAAAAGGCATAGAAGACTGCACTAGACATTAAGCAATATTTCCCCAGTGGTTTGTGTAGTCTTTTTCTATCTATATGGGGTGCAAGGTTCCATTCCTGGCTGCACGACATTTTTTGCTGCTGTGCTAGGCTACTGTGCGCCATATTTTTTTTTTTTTTTTTGGATTTTTAACCTGAAGTGCTAGGAGAGCTCACGTGGAGTGCTAGGAGAGTGAAGTGTAATGAGTAACCATATAGAATAACAAGATATTTTTAAAATAATAATTATAATAGTTCTATATTTCTATGACGATCAACTATTGTCAAATTCTATCGTTACAAAGCCTGTTCAGAGTATATGCCGGCGATGTTTATGACACAGACATAGTTTGGTCATAAACAGTTGTCATCCTGTGTTCATTCGTCATAAACAGCCTCTGTTTGTGACAGATAGGTACTCATCATCTAGCGATGCGTCATAGAAGCCCAGGTTTCTTGTAGTGGGTGCGTAATTTTTAGGAAAATAGATCCAATGGTCATGAATGGTTAGTCTATTTGATTTGATGGCGGGATGTTTCTGATTAACGTGGAAATTTCTAGGATTTATCTTTTTTTTTACCTAGCGGCGTCTGGTGAGGATTAATGTGGAGTTTGAATAGTAAGTTTGTTATTATGTAGTGGCAACTTATTTCATAAATCTCTTAGCATATTTTTTACACATAAAATTGCTAATGAACTAAAATTATTGGAAACATAAGCAATCGGGATCTAGTTTTATTCGCCTTATCATGTAGAACATCTTTGGTGCAAATGAAATTGAAAACAAATACAACATTCAAAAGTAATAGTAATTTAGATAAAACATTTTGCTTTTTTTTTTAGATTTACTTTGCTGGGCTTGGCTGCGCATGCAGTGATTGGCCAATGGTTACGCAGCTGCTTGGTACACGTGGCTCTCAGCACAGCCACATGCCACAGCTACCACGCCTTGGAAATGGATGACGCCGTGGCGGTGCTCACCGTCACCGCCTCCATGAACTCCTCGTCGGCAACGAGTCTGGCGAGCGCCTCAGGCGCCAGGCACACCTCCAGCGCCATGCTTCCCCCGCCGTCGTGCCCCTCGTACACAGTCACCTTCCCGTCCAACTTGTTCCCGGCGCCACTGCGGACGGCCACCGGTCGGCCCCACCCGAAGTCATTGCCGTAGACGTCGAACCGCGGCGAGCTCCCGGTGATAAACCTCGCGCCGCCGTCGTCCCCAGGCGGCGGCTCAACGTACGCGAACCCGGGGTTCCGCGGCCACGACGCGAGGTAGTCCCTCACGCTCGCCTCGTCGAACTCCGCCACGGCGCGGTTCATGAGCCACGCCGTCCAGCCCAGCCCGTTGCTCAGCAGCTCGCCGGCGGTGGACCTGGCGACGGCGAGCGTCACGGTGTTACCCATGTACGTCTGTGGAATACACTTGACCCTTCCGCGGCATCCGACGAGGAGGCTGTAGGTGGTCTCCCGGTCCGGCGCGAGCTCCCGGGCCCGACACGACGCTCGCCACAGGTGCGCAAGCAGGGACTGCAGCGACGACACGACGGCGGCGGCGGGCGCCGTCGCGGTGCCGCCACCTCCGGCCACCTCGGCGTTCGCCTTCGCCTTGAGCTTCCTCACGCTCTCCGCCGAGAAATGGAAGAAACACTCTCGCACCGGCGGGTACACGGGCCGCCGGACGATGTCCTCCAGCTTGCCGAACGGCAGAGGGATGGGCACGGGGCTACCCTCGACGAACCACCGGTCCAGCACCGGCGGCGGCGTGGAAAGCTCACGGCCGTCGTCGTCGCCCATCCGGCTGATCTCCGACCAGGTGTTGAAGAGGTGCCAGAACGCGGTCCCGTCGGCGACGGCGTGGTTGAGCGACATGGCGACGAAGACGCCGTCGGCGAGCTCGGTGACCTGCGCCGCTAGCACGGGCCCCTTGTCTAGGGCCGCGTCCGTGCCAAGCAGCCCGTTCAGCGGGAAGAGCGACCACACCACCGAGCTGGGGATTAGATACCCGCCGGCGCCGGTGCCGGCGGGCGCGGTAATGTCGCTGACGGTGACCTCCGGCGCCTGTGCGTGGACGAACTCGGCGCCTTGGCCGGTGCAGCGGAGCGAGACGACGACGCCGGGACGACTTCCGCCGGTGGTGGCCTCCTCGACGGCGAGGCGGCCGGCCAGCGGGTAGAAGCGGGCCAGGGCACGCGCCAAGGACGAAGCGAGGCTGTCCACGAGTTGTGCCCCGCCCCCTCCTGCTGCTGTCGGTGGCTTGGGCAGGAGCAGTCCCTTCTGGATGTAGTCCACCGTGATCATGCGGAGATCCCACGGCGTCAAGTGCATGGTCTCCGGCTCCGACGACGGCGCGCTGTCATCGTCCGGCGAGCCCGTGCCTGGCTCTGGCCGGACGAGACGCCTGGACACGATCCGAACCCCGCCGGTGGAGCCTTCCATTTCCTATCACGAACACTGTTGTTCTTGCTCTTGCTTCCTGGGGGGGAATCTACATCTACAATAATTGAACAATTCTATGATAGATATGGACAGGGATCGGAGTGGCAGTGTGTATTATATCTCGCTGTCGCCACTCGCGACACGCCTGATGTTGCCACGGTGGTCGATCAGTGGTCACTGGCCACTCATCTTGTGAACTTAAAACATGGCATTCATCTTCGTTTCCTCATTAATTCAGGCCATTAATTTGTGTTGTGTCTCCTCCTACACACGTTCATATATACTGTACAAGCTAGGGAGATTTTCCTCTCAACTGCTCGGTGAACAAATTAAAGAAGATTGATTAGGAACATTGATGTCATTGTCGGATCCAACCACTCCAAAGAAAGAATGCCATATATATCCATCAGTAATGCGAAACAACGACCTCTAGATCTAGAATGATTGTTGGTACACCATGGGTATATTTGTGTTTGTGTATACACATATGCATGAAAATATAATTGTCTGTGATGTGTATTTGTTATGCTAACATGCCGACGACACGTTGCTCCTTGTGCGAGGAGAGCTGTCAGATGTCTTTGCTTGATCAGTTTGCAGTGGCAACCGGGCTACAAATAAACTACACGAAAAGCACAGCTGTTCCGATTCACATGGATGAGCTTGTGGTGGCTGACTGCATCGCCGCGCTGGGATGCAGGCGAGAAGGTTTCCCCCAGACATATCTTGGTCTCCCCCTCTCCAAGAACTAGCTCCGACTCAATGCCTTTGCTCCTCAGATTGCCAAAACAGACAAGCACCTCGCTGGCTGGCAGTCAAATTTGCTCAATCGGATGGGAACAACAACGCTCATCAACTCGGTAATGGACAGTCAGCTAGTCTATGCAATGTGTGCACTTGCAATCCCGCCGGGGGTCATTGAGCAGATCGATCGACGCCGGCGTGCCTTCCTGTGGTCCGGCAAAGATGTGGCCTCCAGGGCGAGCTGTCTGGTGGCATGGATTTTGGGTATGCGACACCAAGGATGCTGGTGGCCTTGGCCTCAGGGACCTTGGACTGCAGAACACATGCCTCCTCCTAAAGTTGATACACAAGCTGCACTCCAAGCAACCTTCCTCGTGGGCCGGCGGGTTCGTTCGAGGCGGGGGGCATGCCTCGCTTCCCTGACGGGCGATCTGCATGGCCAGCACTAGGATATGCTGCGCTCCCTACTGCCCATATACCGCGCGATCACAATGGTCACCTTGGGTGATGGAAACATCACCTCCTTCTAGTATGATGTCTGGGAAGGGGACGACACAATGGCAGATAGATTCCCGGAATTGCTCAGCCACTGCAAGAACAAGGACATCACTGTCAAGTTTGCCCTTGATGGCCACCTTCAGGACATCCTGGTGCCAAGGCGATCTCACGCCGCGGCAACCCAGCTGGACCAGGTTACCTCAATCCTCCTGGGCACTCAGCTATCGGGGACAGAGATCGCAGGCATAGCCCCTTGATCAAGAACAACGGTGACCTCAACACCTCTCTGTTGTACCGGATGCTCAAGGCCCCGGTTTCAGGGCCGAACACCTAGAGCAACTTCGTGTGGAACAACTGTGCGCCGCCGCGTGTCAAGTTCTTTTGCATGGTTGCTCTCTCAGGAGAGAATCCAGTGCAAGACGACGCTCTTGGAGTAGCCACGAACGGTGCTGCTGACATGGGCCATCTGCTCGGAAGAAAGCTTACTGCATGTGGGCATGGCGAGAACGTCCCTGGCCATCAAGGCCACCGTCGGGTACTCCGACATGTGAAGCTTCCACCAGCCGAGAATGTCAAAATCCTGTGTGTCAGGGGCGAGGTCATCTTCCAGGTAGCGATCCAGCTCCTTCTCAGAATCCATGTAGCTAGTACTAGCTTCATCAGTCCGGTGATCCCGTGAACGCAGATGTTTATCCCATGCCTGTCTGAAAGAATCTGCAGGAGCAGGACCGCTGATGCCTTGTGCTGCTATCCCAATGAGAAGTTGTCTAATGTCATGACTGGTTTCTCCCTCGGCACCCTGTGATTGCCCATGCTCAGCCCGTGCTTCTCTTAACGTGGTAACACCTTCACCACTGTCGTCGGTGGCCACAGTTGGAGCGACACGACGACCAGAAGCTGCACCACTCATGATCTTTCGAAAAAAAGGATCTGCACCATTTGATTCTGTCTCATAACTGACATAATCCGCATACAGACTCTTGATGCTTCTTGTTACCTTGGAGATGCTCTGTGCAGCCTTGGATGAGGTAAATGCTCTGTGGAAGGCGAATTGACGCTTGTATCTGGGGTCTACCACAAGTGGTGCTGACCATACAATTCATGCCCCTTCTATCAACATCTCCAGAATGGCCTTTGCAGTGGAAAGAGCATCTGCAACATCCTTTTCTACACCAGTAGTCCGTGCCAGTTCCGACTGGATGACTTCTTTCCACTTAAACAACTCTATAAGAACAAGGTTTGATGTGGGACTGGTGGGGGCAGAAATCATTTGAATACTATGATACAGTTCATCCCAAACCTTGTAAAATACTGCCTCTGTTAATTCTGTATCCGTGTCTGAAATTGTGCTAGAAGTAGAACCATCGTTCCGAAGAAATTTCAAGGAACAGTAGAGGGAATACCACTTGTTGTCGTGTGCCCGTTGGTTCTCTAGACCCATGCGTGTGAAAAACTGCTGGCGCTCTTGCCTAGTCAAATCCAAATCCACCATGCCACTGAACATTTTCTACTAAAATCTTTGGGTGGCGTGATCCGATCAGCGATGAAGTGAAACGAGCGGTCCATGAACATGACACAAATCACTTGTGTCTCAGAGTCATCATCAGAGAATTTTCCTCTCATATACTTCTGCATTTCCACGTCAACATCCATGCCCCCCATTTCCCATGCCACCATGAACAGTTTATCTAAAATGCCACGTTGAGAAACTCCATCGACGACGTCATTGATTGCCCATCTCAAACAATCAGAATTAGTAAGAGTGACCTCAGGGAATCCTGAAGCCCAGCAGCGCGGCGATCTGAGCGGCGGCCCGTCGCGTCCCAGAAGGTGCTGCGCCCCGACACAGAGCTAGCGCCGCAGTCGCCTCGTCGTCGCCGCCTAGATCCAGCGCCGTCACCAAGCCACCACCCCAACCGAGCCCCCAAGTCCCACCGCCGCGAGCACCTTGACGGAGTGCATCGACTGCGCGCGCCGGAACTCCGCCGACGACGACGACAACGCAGGGCTGTGGCCTGACGTGCACCGAGAAAGACATGCGCCGGTGCTGCTTGAGGCGGAAGTGAAGGCACGCCACGCAGTGACGCAATTCCCTCGACATCGTTCCCAAATAGCAGCAGGGAATCTCTCTACACGTGAAATATCCCCACGCGGGTCAAAGGGGATTGATTTGTCCACAGAATTCCTTCCCCTTCGTTTAGTTTCCAGGGTTAATCACCCTGTTGTTGCCAAAGTAGACAATAGTTACCCTGTTACTCTGTTCACATTAATTAAGTTCGTTGTGCTGTCCTTAATTTGTGCATTGCCAACGCTTTTATATCTCTGGCTTGTTGTTTCATCAGTCATTCCAGGATTCCCTTATTGTTTCCAAACTAGAGGAATTCCCCGCGTTCTTTGGGAATTAGCAAGCAGTAATAGCTCTCATACTACATTATGGCGCATAAAATATTTAGAACCCGACTTTTAGGTATAATTTGAAAAGATAAGCAGCTAGCTTGCTATTGGACAACTTAACTATTGGACAACTCATAAATTATAATATGTATTTTCTTCGCTAATTGCTATTGTGCAAAAGATCATATAAGTATTAAAATCTAAGATCTAAATTTTATAAAATTGTACCTGACTACTTGACAAAGCATAGAAAAAAGAGGTGGAAAAAGTGGAATAAAATTAAATGAAACAACGCAATACATCATCCATAACCATGAGTCTCAATCGATAAAGACATATAATGATAGTACGTAAAGAATTCTCATCCGTAGCTTATCTATTACTCATCATTAGTGAATTGTAAAAAAAGTTATCGTAATATATCCATGTGGGGTCTTGTTTTGAAGAGTTTTTTGTGAGGAACATCATGGTGCAATTGGATTTTAATTACGATACTTGGTTTAGATGCTATGACTTTTTTTTTTTTAAAAAATAGCTAGTGGAAGATAATTAATTAAGACTAAGTAGAGGTAACTCCTTTGATGACATCATCCTACATCACTTTTTGAAAATCTTCATTTTTGATTAGAGGAGACCCCTTAGTGGGTCTTAGGATTATAGGAGCATAGGATGCTGTCTCATGTCATGATTTACACACTGATGTTTCCTTGCTACTATGTTCATATGTTTTTGCATCTCCACCTACACACCTGTACCTTCTATTATTTTTTGGTCCTGTAATAATGGCGTTCTCTCTATGCCTTAAAACTAACCTTCTGCTGTCACGTATAATTGTGCCGCTCTGCCTTCACTCAGCTGTCAATTTCTGTAACTGTTAATCCGTTTTACTCCACTTTACTTCAATTCCTGCTTTTTTACTGCAGATTGGACGAAACACATGCAATCTACTATGTTATACACGCACACATATACTTACATTTCAATATGAAGCCACCACCACACCTAGATTTTTTTTTTTGACAACACAACACCTAGATATTGATGAAACCCCCACCCGGCATAATCCACCTGAGTAGGTAATCTATACTCAAAGTATACACATACTCCCTTTATCCCTTTATAAGTGTCGTTTTTGGTATTCGTGCCACAAGTTTAATTTGATTTGTAGAAAATACGTGTAATATTTATATTTCTAAATAATTTTTTTAAAAAAAAAACTAGATCCGAAGAACTTTCCAATGATACTAATTATGATACTAATCGATGATATTTATTATTTATTAAAATTACCGGTAGTTATTTTTCGAAAAGCGCAAACGACACTTAAAAAGGGGCAAAGGGAGTATAGTGTTCTATGCCATTACAAACAATTGGTCTTCTAACATAGTTCCTTTTAATATTTGTCTCGACCAAAAAATTAGGTCGCCAACAAAAAAGCCACTGCAGAAAAAGCTATTTCATGGTGACGCTGACGATGAAGACCGAAGAGGTTACAAACTTCTGCTTCATTTCCTAGAATCCCCACCGCTTTTATGGATCCACTCCTTCCTGTTCTTTAGCCTACTACATTTACATACAAATTTTACAGGACGAACCAGAACTTCCTGCCATCGTGGAAGAAACACAGAAGGAAACCATAGCTCCTACCCAGAGGCCCGGCAGAAGAAGAAGAGATTGGCCTCCCACAGCTTCAGATTCCCCTCCCATAAGGTCTGTTTTTCGTTGTTTGTCCAGTGTCTGCCTTTACCACTGTCAAACTATCCTTTTTCCAAATATTGAAGCAACCTTTTGCATACAACATGTATACAAACTGCAGACCTCGAAATGAAGACCTAGAGGCACAGGGAAAAGGCACTGGGACTGGGCGTCTCACATTCAAGAAAAAGAGTGAACAAAGTTCGTGCTAATGAAATGCTATTCTTTTCTTCCTATACAGATTCATACTACCTCGCACTATGCAATCTAACTCACAACCCACTTTTGCATTACAAGTTCCAAACATCTGAAGACCAAGTTCCTTTTGTCTACGTCCTATGCAAACTGCAACATGGCTTTGCCTGGACAATGCAAATATGCAATCTATCTGCATATAAAGACTTTAAAACGTTTATATGCAGAGCCCACAGCTCTTCTCTTACATGTATTGCTGCCTTGTACATATGCGCCGTACACGCTGCAGTGCGTGCTTACCCAACTGAATCAATCACTGCAGAACGGAGAGATCCAAACACCAAAACGTAGCAAAAGTTTTGCCCAAAATTTTTGCCATTTTCTTTTTGCTCTTGGCAAATGCAAACAAATAGGCCCTAAAGTGCATCCATATTGTTTATTTGATATCTCCATTATTACGAACTGAGAAACATGAGCATCAATCAAAGGTACATGCACATAGACGCGATACTATAACAGTAATAAATATGGTTGTTATGCCCTCAGAGCCAGGATCATTGCTTTCAAGTGCACATGGCTTCGTGCCCGTTCCCAGCACACAATATCTCCGATGAAGTCATCTCATCAGCAGCCTTCCTGGAAAACAAACCGCCAAATAGCGGTTTCTTGTTCGCTGCATACAGCACAGCTGGCTGCTTGTCAGGCCTTGTCGCTGCACTTGCAGGAGACTCGTCAATCTCTCTAGGACTAGCCTCACTGACGTCTTCTGTGTTGAGAAACGAGACCCTGGGCCGTCTCGGGTGCATCTTCGCTGCCTCTTTCCACTCTTTTTTCGTCTCTTCGCTCACTCCATCATCAAGAGTGACGTCCTTAAGACGTTCGAAGCGCTCGATTCTGGTACCACAAAGTCCATTCAAATCCTTACAGAGCAGCCAGAGCGCCTCCAGATGTGGCAGAGCGCCCTCCTGGTTCTCCAGGCTGGTAATGGACTGCCCCACAATGCACAGGCGTCGAAGGCTTCTGAGTGCGCCTTGTTCCACGACAAACTTGCCCAGCTTCCTTGCCATCAGCTTGAGGTAATGCAACGTGCAGCAGCTGCTCAGGGCAGCGAGGACATCGTCGCTGATTTGACCGCCAGGGGATGAAAGGCACAGTTCGGTGACACTGCCCAGCTTGGTGACGAACGGAGGGAGCATGCACAGTTCACCATGTAGCTTCAGTGAGCTGAGAAAATAGGAGTACTTGTCGTTCAGTGAGAAGTCCAGCAAGCCTTGAGAGGAGCATCCCTCAAAGTTGAGACACAGTGAGCGAGCTTCACTCATATCGGTGCCTCTCTGGATGAACTCTTTAATGGGCCTCGAAAGACGAGCATAGTAGCTGCTGCTGTCATCTTCTTCAGTGGGTTGGAACCATACTTTCACCTTCTTCAAGCAGTTCATATGATGTATGAGGTGCAGGAACACTGTACTCTGATCGGCAACAACAAACCCTGCTAACGTCTCCAAGTTACTATTCTCTGACAGGAAGGCCTGGAGCTTGCTCAATTCATGAGCACCTACATCTTGGATCCTAAGCACCCCAAGCAGATGAACTAAAGATGGAAGCATGATGACTTCAATGGGTATGGGAACAACCTTTGCTTCAGCTCTTCTTACATCGAGCGTCTCCAGAAACTTTAGCTTTGAGATCTCCTTTGGAAGTGTTGTAATGTTGCGCCCGAGGCTGAGATACCTAAGCAGCAACAGGCTGCATATGTTCTTGACGTGCTCATCGTTCAGGGCTTCACATTCTTCTAGATCCAAGACTCGCAGCAGCTTGTATTTACCAAATCTCAGAACATGTTCATCTGCTTCCCCAAAGGCTGTCAAAGACCGGACAAGAGATAAATCAATGGTCTTTGCCTTTCTGACACTTTTATTAATACCACCAACACCAGTGCGGTGTAGGGAAATCCTACGGACTTTATCTGGTAGTTGGTGAGACTGATCATGCAGCAGAGTAATGACGTTCTCACACATGGACTTGTGCAGAATAAACTCAAGCATCATGTTGTTTGTTTGGCAAGTCTTGGCCTCAGTGTTGTTTCCCAAATCGATGGGATGAATGATGCTCCGGTTCATGAGCTCCTTGAAATTGTCAAGAGCAACAACCGGGGCACTTCGACGATGATCTGCCTGCACAAATCCTTCAGCCAACCATCGCCTTAGCAGGCATTTCCTCCTCACTGGACAACCACTTGGGAAGATACCAAGATACAGCAAACAGGCCTTGAGGACATGGCCAGGAAGACTATGGTAGCTTCGGAGAAGGACATGCTTCATCCTTGACAAGGTCTCCTCCTTGTGCACATGTTCGCCCATGTAGCGGCATAAATAAGCGCATCCTTCAGGTGTCATCAGCTGGCCTTTACTTTGCAAGAGCTGGGCCGTGGTGATAAGAGCAAGCGGCAAACCATCACATTTCTTCACAACTTGTTCTGCAGGTCCATGGCTAACCAGTGATGCTTCTTTGAGAAACAATTGCCTCGAGTTCTCTTGGTCAAGAGGTCTCATTACATAGACATGGCCATCTAAGGAGCTGCAGGCATTTGCAATCGAATGAATAGCCGTGGTCACGATAACTCTGCTGCTTACCCCTGCATCTCTAGGGAAGGCATTTTTTATAGTGTTCCAGTATTCTGTTCTCATATCATCGATGACAACAAAGAACCTACAGATCATAAGACAAGTTAAGAAAGTTGTAATATAGGAAACACAGTAGGCCATACTCAAGGAGAAGAGCAACAATCAACGTGTTCTCATACCTTTTGGACTGCAGGCATTCTTTGAGACCTGCAATTAGCCTGCTAACATCGCAGTTACCACCATCTGCTTGCATACCAACTTGAGCTTGCTGGAGTACCTTCTCTGAAGTACGAAGCCAGATCCCTTGTTTGTGTTTGTATTGCTTGCCGTCGCCGTCGCAGCCATCTATTTCCATGCCAACTGGAACTTGCTGGAGTATCTCCTTGAGGACATCTCCTGCGCCCTTCTCTGATGCACGAACCCAGATCCGTGGTTCGTATTGGTTGCTGATGGTGGCACAGTCATACACCTGTCTAGCAAGAACAGTCTTGCCTAGACCGCCAAACCCGACGATAGAGACCACCTTGAGCTGTTTTCTGTGGTCTTTGTCGTCTTCACAATCACGTATCAGCTCCAGGAGCTCATCCCGTTGGGCATCCATGCCCACAAGGTCAGCTGCAGGCGCGTGCGTGTCAGATGGCATGGTGGTGGATGCAGATGGCCATGCCCACGAGGTGTTGGATTGTTGGCCGCTGCCATTGCTGTATTTTTCTCTCAGCCTGGACACCACCTCTGATTTCTTCCTGAGCTCCCGGATCTCAGCTGCAAACTTGGTACGGATCGACATCGTCATCAGCCGGTAGCCTTTCTGACGGAGTGACGATGCTCCCTGCTCGAGACTCATACGGTGCAAGAAACGGTCCATGGAGTCCTCGATGCTGTAAGCCAAGTCACGCACACCTTGGATCCAGAACCTCTCCGTGTCGCTGGTGCCGAAGCTCCACGAGCGCTGATCATGATCTTCGATGGCAGCAGCAATCATGCCGAGCTCGTCTCGGATGAACTGGATGTCAAGCGCCAAGTCTCGCCTAAGCTCGCGATTTTCATGCAGAAACGCGAATATCTTGGGCACCAGCATCTTGAGGACAGAGGTCACCAGAGCTGTCTCCATCTCTGTAACTCTGCTGGTACTCAATTGACTCACAGCTTCTTCCCTCTTCTTGTGGACTTGGGTGAGTGGTGGAAGGTGGTTAGAAAGGAAGCATGGGCATGTTTGGAAGCATTGTCATTCTTTTCACCTGGAAATGACTTCCCATTGCATTTTCATGTGCACAAGAAACCCCTTGTAAATCTTTCCGTTGAAAATTTGTGTTTGTTTTACATGAATTAGTTCTCAATCCTGAAAAAAAGGAATGCAGAAACAGTTACTACTTCGTAGAAGGGAAAGGGTGTAAAATACTAAAATCAAAACCAAACTTCAAGCAGAAGCAAAACGCAGTCGTGGCGTTGGCCACTGGAGCGCCATGGACTCGTCATGGAGTTGATCCCTGGCGCCACGGACAGCGTTTTGCCAGCCCATGACCTCATATGCAGGTAAAGTTGGCCCCATTGAGGTGGACGCCGGCCATTTCCGCACAGCAGATGTCAACCAAGGATGTTACCCCGTGACCATCAAAATCGACCACAAGAGGATGGGGATTAGAAGCAAAACATACCTGGAAACTGAGGAATCGAGGAATTTTCTGTGGATTTATCCATCGCAGGCCGCCTCCATGGCCGCGCCGATCTAGGATTAGGGGGAGGAGAGCCGGCCGCTGGTGCGAGTTGGTGGGGAGGACGACGCGACAGATGACCGATTTCCTCCTTTCCTTTTCTCAGAGCCTCAGATGGCATTTCAGTCTTTTCTCCCGTTGCCCACTAGGAGAACTAACGGTGCTTACTCAGATGAGAACCAATAGAAGTGTCAAATGGCAAAGGAAAAACTTTAGGAAAGAATTTAATTTTAGGTGTCAAATAGAAACAGCATTTTTTCTGGTATCAAATAGGAAATTTTCTAAAAATAAATAGGCTCATCACTTATCAAGTAGTATTTTCCGGCCATCCATTGCTTATTAGCCATAAGGATAAATCAAAAATTCAAAACTAGGCTCACTCTAACAAAGGCTAATACTCTCAACCATATTGGAAGATTTAACTTTAATCCAATCTATTTTCATTTTAATTCCAATTTTATTACATGGCTAACATATTTATTCTCTACAAAATTCATAGCAAAACTTACATCAGTTATGGGTCTTTTTGGTGGCAATGTGTACAAAAAAAAAAAAAGAAGAACATCCACCACAAATCATGGAAGACAATCTACAAAGAGTTAAATGCACTGTAGGCCCTATGAACTTGCACAACAGTCAAATAGGTCCATGAACTTGAAAACCGCTTATCTAGCCCCTCAAACTTGCAAAACCGTTCACCTGTGTGCCCCTGATGGTTTTCTAAGCCACATGGCAGCCTCTCGGTAGGCCGTGCATGGCACTGTTCATGGTGTTGACGTCAGCGATAATGTCAGCACTCCTTTTTAATTTGTGAAATTGATATCTTTTTATTCGGAGCTCCAAATATAGCAAATAATATATCAATTTTGATCGTCTCGACGAGCTCTTTGCAATAGTGTACTCCGTTTTGTTGTTTGAGATAGTTTTATTTCGTGAAAAAAATTAAATATTTCTACAAAACAAGTGAGAATAACAAAACTTGTGAAATTTATTAGATAAATAACAAACTTATATATTCTATGGCCAAATAAAAACGCGGCACGGCGGCGGAGGTCTCTGCGTGGGCGAGCAGCCGCTCTACCTCACGCGCGTGCCGCCGCTCGGTCTAGTGCTAGTGGCCGCGGGAAGGTAGAACGCGTGCAGAGACCTCCATTGCAAACAAAAAGCGGAGCGTGATCAATAATCAAGGGGGCCAAATTACTGTTACAGATTTATCAAGAAAAGAAATACTCCGTGCGTAATAGATTGATGAAAAGGTAATAGATTTACAGTGCTACAATTTATAGTGACCAAACCATTATAAAATTTAGTCTCATATATAGCAACTGAAATTGGTGCTAATATTAAATTAATACTTACTTAATTTATAAGGCGTTTGATTTTTTAATCTTAAATTTGACAACTCGTTTTATTTAAAAAATTTGTACAAACATGTCAAAATTTAAATTATTCTTGAAAAAAAAAATTTATTAATAAAGCAAGCTACAATGAGAGAAATGATATTTTGCACAAATTATTAAATAAAAAGATGAGTGTGCCAAAAAAAATCAAAAGTCTTATAAATTGAGGATGTATAGGAAGTATTAAGAGTAAATTGCAATTGTAGGTACTTAAACTTATTGGCGTTTCACAGAATGGTACTCAAACAAAAAACGTAACTTATAGGTACCGGATCTACAATTTGTGCTATCCAACGGTACTAAGGAGGCCACGCAGCGCAAGCCGCTGACGGGAGCGCATACAGCGTGGACCGTGGACCGTGGATCGTATGCCGTTTTTACCATTACCCCTCCCCCCCGTCAATATTCTCGCTCTCTCACTGCACCCATTCCATTCCCCAATCTCTCGAGCTCCAGGCCGTCGTCCCGTCGCCGCCCGTGTCGCCTCGCCACCACCATGCAAAGCGGGCTCGTCTTCCCGCTGGGTCATCGGGGAGAGGCCAGGATCCAAGGGCCTCCCTTTGAAATGCGGGCCACGCACTGGGCTGCCACTGGTGCCATGCCCCAAGTGCGGCTCGGAGATCTTGGAGCTCGTCGCTGCGCCTGGATCCCGGGTCCCCGGTGCCATCTTCTTCACGTGCCGCTTCCATGTTAGAGATGTAAGTTCATAGCTTGTGGTTCTCAAATCTTCAAGTGCCGCTTCCATGCCCCAATCTGCCTAATGCAAAAAATGAAATTTGATTCTGAAATCCGTCTCGCAGGATCCAAGCACTTGCCCGTGGTACATGTTTCTAGATAAGTATGAGAGAATGCTCATTAGCAAGGGTATTATTGAAGGCAAAAGAGTGGAGATCGACCAACCCCAGCCTCGAGATGTTTTCTGAAGTTGTAGGCTTGGAGGGAGCAGCTGACAACAGAGACAATGCTGTGCCACTCTTAGGTCAAATTGGTGGTTTAGATGCAAAGCTGAAGAAGCTAGTAATCCTAGGGCAAATTGGAGTTGTTTGCACTCTTGTCATTGCAATCTTTGTTGTTGTTGGTGTCATCTTGTTGTTGATGAACAGTAGTAGGAATTGTAAGACCTAAATGTAGTGTATCCCGGTTTCGCTTAATGAAATGGCTTCCAAAGGCAATGAATGTTTGGTTGATTCATATTGAAATGTGATGCAATGAGTTCCAGTGAAATGAGTTCCAATGAACTTGACTAGCTGAGTTTGTCAACAAAGTTGTGAATATGATGCATTTGAAAGCAATGTGAAACTAAAATTAGACTTATCATTTAACAAAGAAGAGTCGAGTTAACATCGTGAGACATACTCACCGGAATAGCATCCATTACATCTAAGTTTTGGTGCTTGCATGACACATCCACTACATGATCACTTTTGGTGCTTGCATGACACATCCAGGACTGCATTGCACCATAGTTGCTGCATATGACCTATAGCTATATGATCACTGCACAAAAGGCAACTTAAGTTGCTGCAAAAGAGGCAACTGCAGTTGCTGCACAAAAGGCAACTGTATTTGCTGCACAAAAGGCAACTATCCTAGCTGCACAAAAGGCAACTATCCTACTTACAAAAGCCCACCACACAACCGGTCGACATTCTCACTTCTTGGCCCTCCCTGCCTTGGTCTTGCTTGTATCAAAGCATTCTTGTTGCTTGTCTTGGACCGAGTTGTCTTGTTGGCCCCTGTCTTGCTCCTTGCTGTCCTACCAGCTTTTGTGGCAGTTGTAAGCTGCACTTGCCTAGCTGGAGGGAGGTTGGTTATGATGTAGGCACTGTCTGGTAGTGGTTGACTCACTGCAACTGTTTTCACTATCTGTGAAGCCTGCTTCAAAAGAGAACTCAGCATCATGTTTGAAATTAGTCAAATATTCAAATGAAATGGCTTGCTGCAATGTAATGTGCTACCTCATCCTGTAGTTGTGATAACATGGGATTATCCACTTGGGACATCAGTGGTTCTATTTGAGCTTCTCCAGCAATTTCCTCCTAAAACACAGATGCAGTCAACATACGCAATATCATACCACTTGGGACAGCATTCAAACTATTAACAGATACCTGGACATGTTCTTCTTCATGCCTTGCTTCCTGATCTTCAAGGTCAATATGAGACCTTTTGTTTTTCTTAACAGGTGGTTCTCCTGCTTTCTTTGCTGCACATGTTGCTGCATTATGGTCAGGTTTTCCACAGTGACTGCAGTGCATGGTTGCTCCATGTTTGGATAGCCTTGGTCCATTTCTACCTTGAACTTCATGTGCTGATTTCTTCCTTGCCTTAGGTGGTCTTCCTGGTTTCTTAGTGTAGTTGGGGGGCTGCACTGGTGGACCTCCTACATCTTGCCAAGTAGACTTGTCTGAGCATGGAAATATTTGATGGTTGTATGCATTCTGGAAGGCTTCAATGGAGTAACAATGTGGAAGCACTGAGTCTTCTGGAATTCTTTCATGC
Organism: Chrysopogon serrulatus; assembly: GCA_015844335.1. Taxonomy (NCBI): domain Eukaryota; kingdom Viridiplantae; phylum Streptophyta; class Magnoliopsida; order Poales; family Poaceae; genus Chrysopogon; species Chrysopogon serrulatus. Next base: position 559,416 of record JADLZL010001603.1, on the reverse strand, counting down.
TTAAGGCAAGAAATAGCATGACTACATGGTATGCCTGTCAAGTCCCACCTTCTGCATTCACACTTCTTAGCTGCAATGTCCACAACAAACTCCCATTCTCTGTCACGAACCAGGAAAATTCCATTGCCACTAGGTAATGGGTAGCAGGTGTTGGACATCTCAGCATGCCTAGATAACTTTTTCCTTATTTTTGGGCATATCACCATGTCCCCCCACTTTTCAGCCACCTCTTTCTACTTGTTGTAGTGTCCGGTCATAAGTCGGACCTTGATCCTTTGCAAAGATGCTCAAAATAGGCAATTCTCTAGCTTCTATTATGTAGTTGTTGAAAACTTCACAAGTGTTGTTCAAGAGGATATCACACTTTGGGTACTCACTAAAGAAAGCCCTAACCCATGTGTTAGGTGGCATCTTTTCTAACCAGACATGGGCATCCTTGTTGAGAACTCTCATTTTCTCCATCTCCTCATTCCACCTCACTAGTGTACTAGCTCTTGCACATCTCCATAGCTGATTCTTCAAGTTCTCTCCTCTGAAAAGGCCTGAGAAGTTCTGGTACAAATGCCTAACACAGAACCTATGTTCTGCCTCAGGAAAGACTTGTTGAACTGCAGGTATTAGGCCTTTTTGTTTATCTGTCATTATGGTCCAAGGAGTTGTGTTTTCTATGCCAAGGTCCTGTTTCAGTGTCTCTAAGAACCATTTCCATGATGCCAGGCACTCAACCTCCACCACTGCCATGGCCACAGGAAATATACAGTCATTTGGGTCTATGCCTATAGCAGTTAGCAGCTGGCCTCCAAACTTGGTCTTGATGTGGCAGCCATCTAGGCAGATAACAGGCCTGCAACCACTGAGGAAACCCCTTTTGCATGCATCCAAAGACATGTAGACAGTACTAAACAAACCATCAATGCATGTAAGATAGAAGGTAGTGCCTGGATTTGTCCTCCTAAGTTCATGTCCATAATTGTTCAGCTCATTGAATTGCTTCACTTCATCTCCATAAATGATGTTCCATGCAATCCTTCTTGCTCTACACAGCTTCATCCTAGATATGGTTAGGTTTAGCTCCAACTGAACAGTCTTCCCAAAATTGGTCAGACTCATCTTCTCATCAGCCCTAAACCTATCCAAGTACTTGTTGGCAAGCCACTTTGCAGTGCACCTCTTCAGCTCCCACTTCTTCTGGCATTTGTGATCTCCAACATATGATTTGACCACAATACACTTCACCCTTGAGTCAAATGAAGCATACAAGTACCATGGGCAATTCACATCAGAATGGGCTTTGATTCTTTTCTTGTCATTCCATGGCATACGTATCTCCACCCTATGTTTGATACTGTATTCTGTAATAGCCCTTCTAAGCAGCTGTATTGATGCAAACTTCATTCCTATCTTGAAAATTGGGTTCTGAATATCCTCTGGCCTGAATGACTTCATGTTAACCCGAACCTGACCCTCTTCATCAGAATCAGGTAACTCCAGGTCATCCTCATCTGTTGACACTTCATCCCATTGCTTGTCTGCTGCCATGTTCTCTTTGCCATATGGGGTATTTGTCTTGTTCCCTTTGCTGAGTATAATGCCCTTAGCTGCCCCCTCATCTACCACCCCATCATCAACATTATCCCAGAATAGATCATCATCCTCAGCATCAACTTCGTAGTCACTGTCCACAAAGTCCCCATCTATAGTGCCATCATTGTCACTGATGTTACTGCCCTCATCATCATGTGTTTGTGCTGCTGGCTTCCTTGGACTTAACACTTTAGGGAGTGTATTGATTGGATTGATCACAATGTCTTCCCATGCTTTATCATCCAATGAATTGTAGATATCAAAATACAGCATAAAATTATTAACTTTGTATGCAACTTGCTTCATGATGAGTGAAACTGAATCTGAATCTACAATTCACAAACCAGTTGCCAAATCCATCTCAGGCAACAACCAGTACACATTGACTTTCTCAAGTCCATAACCTAGCATCATACTGATCTCTTCAATTAAACTAAAACGCCAGTACTGCAGTTTGCAATTGTCAAACCAATCCACCTTGCCATCTAGATAAACCCGATGTTCACGAGACCCACAGAAAAATCCCCCATGGTGTACTTCTACAGAGAACTCCTCATCATCATGCCCTAACAATGAACAAAAACCTAAATTTCAGAGCTTTGCCCTAACAAACCGATCTCTACATGAAATTGAAGCATTACAACACCGGGATGACGAATCATGAACTACATTGAGGATAGGAGAGTGGCCTTGGCGGCACCGACCGTAATCTGGTCTTTGGTGCTCCTTCCCGTCGATGGACACCGGCCATGGTGGGCGCGCCCCGTAGCGCCGTGCCTCACCGCACTAGATGCGGTGGGGCAAAACGACCACCGGACCTCTCCCCTCTCAAGTCGGTGGAGTGGCGACACGGCGGAGCTCAGAGGAGGTGGCGACCGTGAGGGCACACGGACGACGACGAGAGATGGAGATGAAGGTTCGAGGCCGGGGGAGGAGCGCTCAGAGGGGAGATTGAGGAGAAAAAAAAATGGTCGGGCGGGGGGGTTATTCACAAAAACGCAACCGACTCGGCGTCCGGTATCCATAACCTAGCTCCACGTCGGCAGCTTGCGCTGCGTGGCCTCCTTAGTACCGTTGGATAGCACAAATTGTAGATCCAATTACCTATAAGTTATGTTTTTTTGTTTGAGTACCATTCTGTGAAACGCCAATAAGTTTAAGTACCTACAGTGCAATTTACTCAAGTATTAAACTAGCAAGGTAGACCAAGTCTTCGACTACTAAAATAAAACAATTACGGAGTACACATATCAACATGCATGTTGCTGACCAGCTGTGTGTCCTGCAGTCTACTAGTAGTGTCCAGGCGTAGGAGTATGTCGGTGTTTGACCACCGATAGCCTGCCACGGGGTTCCTGTAGCAGTTGATTCGGACCTCGGCGAACGGCTAGAACTCGGCGGTTTCACGCAAGAGACACACGGTTTATCCTGGTTCGAGCCCTCGTCGTCGAGTAAAAGCTCTACTCCGGTCGGCCTTGGCCTTTTACGTTGGACCGATGTATGATTGTGTGTTGTTGTTAAATGCATTTACAAAAAAAGGGTGCTCGGCTCCTTTTTATAAGAGGAAAAAGAGCCGAGCTATGGTTTCTAATTCTAGTCGGATTCATAGGAAGTGTTACGTTCGATTACGAGGGTTACTTTCTATTCTTCTAACTAGGATGATCCGTATTCTACTTGGATCCGTCCTTCTTGCTCTTGTCCTGACGGGAGCCGTGCTGGTGAGTAGCCGTCTACGTCCTGTATCGACAAGCCCCCGAGCATTTCGAAGTAGAACTCGGGGAGCGCCTTGCTTCTGCTTTGAAGTGGTCTAGCTGAAGAATTGTTCCCTTTCGTGCGTCGTAGGTGCACTCATTGAGTGTAGCCCTCGAGCCTCTTGCTACTTATTTATAAGTAGCTGGAGGGTCTTGAGAAAAAAAGAAAAGTTGAGGGTGTATGCCCTGTAGCCCCCGAGCCTTCGTCTGAGTTGTTTTTTGTCAGAAAAGAAGTCGGGCGATGGCTTCTGGTTGACGTGCGCCCATAGGCGCACTCATTGAGTGTAGCCCCCGAGCCTCTTGCTTTTTGGAACAAAGAGCTAGAGGATCCGGAGTAGCATGATGGCTTTGAAATTGTAGCCCCTGAGCTTGAATTCTTTTCCTCAAAAGTAGCCGGGTGGTGGCTTTTTGATTATCGTGCGTCCATTGGCGCACTCAATGAGTGTAGGCCCCGAGCCTCATGTTTTTTGGAACAAAGAGCTGGAGGGTCCAGAGTAACATGATGGCTTTGAGATTGTATCCCCTGAGCTTGAATTCTTTTCCTCAAAAGTAGTCAGGTTCTTCTTTAGCTGCCGCTTCCGAGCTTTTTCCGAGTTAGCTGCAGCCCCCGAGCTTTTTCTGAGTTCTTCCTTAGCTGCAGCCCCCGAGCTTTTTCCGAGTTCTTCTGTGTAGGAAACGGACAACGGCTCGTGACTTTGCTTTTACCGTCCTTTATATGCCTTTTATGGTTGGGCGTTGGCGGTGGTGGTATAAAGGCTTTTCTTGTCTTTGGGATATGCTTGGAATATACTCTTCTGTTGCTCTATTTACTGCCTTCTTTTATTGTCCTTGTCAATGCTTCTCTGAATTGGTGGACTTGGTCTATGTACGTCGATCTTGGTCTATAAATTGCACTTCCCTTTCGGTTGTTTTTAGAGTCTTGTAGTATGCTTCTTCCTGTTCTTGTGACTGATAGTTTGCGAGGTTGAACAGTCCCCGGGCTTCTTTCTTGTTCTTTCAGTATGGTCCATTTAGTGGGTAGAAGAATTCTTGAGATAGGGATTAGAGGCAGACTAATCCCGGAGTAGCATTGTGATTGGAGGCTCGTTCTGGTAGGTAGAAGAAGTCTTGAGATGTGCCTTATGCTGGGTCTGCACTCTTAGTTCTTCTTTTCCACTCTGCCAGATATATGCTCTGCGTGGGAAGGTTGCCGAGCCGCACAGTCTTCTAGCTGTGCGGTGCAGATCAGCTGCCGCCCGACGCAGGGCTAGAGCTCTCTTGTTCACATGGGTTTCGATCCGACTTGTTCTTGGAGAGGCCCGATGTGATGCTTGATCAGTCAGTGCTCCTTTTGGCGATCTTGAATGCACTGTGTTGGTGTATCAAGGTTGCTTTGGATCTGCTCGGCTCATTCTGCCTTAGAGGTAGTCTGGGTCTGTAACGAGGACGGTTTTGGATTCTGCGTAATTGTTTTCTATGGCAGAATTCCACTGGGTTCCTTGTAGCTATTGCTTTGGATTTCTTCTGAATTCGATGGGTCTTGTAAGACTTGTAACCTTGTATCCTATAATATTGAAGAATATTTGATCCTGCAATGATCCAAGTTATTTTGTCCTGTGTTTATGGTTGTCCGCCTTCGAGCCGACTTGTTTTTGATTGATATGAAGACTGTATATCTTTTAGTAGACTTGTTTTGGCTCAGAAGTTGACTGGCTTCCTTCGACTGGAGTTGTTGGTGGCCGACTTGTTATGATAATATTGGCAAAGCTATCTTTCCTTGTAACGGCATAGTACTTTACCGTTGGTGGGTAACGGGATACGGACCGTTATCCCGTGATTTAAGGGTTTACTGGGCCTTTCCTGTTACTGCGCCTTGTATCCGTTGGCCTTTTTACCGTTGCCCCTTAAGTGGGCCTTTTAAGACCGGTCTATAAATTAGCTGCGGTTATTGTTCTTCTTCTTCACCTTGCCTTTGCTTCCTGAAACCCTAGCGCCATAGAAAAAATCCCCAAATCTTTGCTCTTGCATTGCCGCCACGCATCCTCCTCTTAGTTTGGGTGCTTGATTCGTTGCATGGGAAGGAAGAAGGTGGCCTCCAAGAAGTCGGTAGTTGAGAAGCCTGTTCTTGAGGAGGAGGTCGACGAGCAGCTGAATCCCGAGTTTGCTGCTATGAAGGCCATCGCGAAGAACTTCCCCGTCCCGACTACTCAGGAGAAGCATCTGGCCGAGCTGCAGGATTTGGGTATGATCCAGCCCAAGGAGTTCTCCGGTTGGGTTGCGCCTGGTGAGCATCGTGTCCCTGTTCCCCGCCCAGGGGATTGTGTGCTTTTTGTTTCTTTTATTCGTGCTTGGGCTTTGTTTGCCGTCTTGTTCCTTCCTCCACCGTTTTCTTCGCTTCTTTTCCATCTCTCTTCATGATCTTACCCCGAATGGGGTTCTCCATCTTTCTGTTTTTATCCATTTTTTGTGAGACTTTCCTTGGCATTCCTCCCTCCCTCAATCTGTTCCGTTTTCTTTTCCGTCTCAAGCCGCAGCCCCGCAATGATTCCCTCCACACCCTTGGTGGATGTGGGATCCAATTCCGGCAAGGGCGTAAGTCGAGCCACTTCTTTGAGTATGACCTTGTTGATTCCGTGAAGGATTGGCGGTCCGAGTGGTTTTATGCTGGTAATCTTGATGGTGGTGCTGGTGCTCCAGCACTCCAAACCTACTCGGGGGTCCCGCCTGTTCCTAATGATCGGTGGGAGAAGGAGCAGCTTACTGTTGCCGAGTTGACTCTTCTCCAACCCCCCACGATTTAAATAGCGCGCTATTTTCGCGCTATAGCGGCGCTATAGCGGGAGAAAGGACATGCCGCAAAGCTATTGCTCATTTTCACGCTATGGGCGCTATTGGCACTATAGCGCGCTATAGCGCCGCTATTGGAGCTATAGCGCCATAGCGCGCTAAATTGCCGCTATCGGTGTTTCCACTGGCCGACCAAAAAATGTCAATTGTCAAGTCTTTGTGTCCATGTGATTTTGCTATTTTGGTTTTCACTGTGGATTGTGGATGAGTTATGAACTTATTATTATCATCATATTATGACTTATCAAGTTATCATTTATGAACTTATGAACTTATATGAATTATTATGAACTGCTTTGTTTGTTTTCCCCCGAGTGTATTAAAATAGCGCTATATAAGCGGCGCTATAGCGTGGCAAGCTATGTGGCGCTGCGTCGAATAGTCTGCCGCTATAGCGGGCATAGCGCCAGAAGCCTCGCCGCGAAAAAAAATTTAGCGATTTAAAACATGGCCAACCCCTCTTTGATAGGATTAGTTACTTGAAGCGAAATGGCTTGTCGGTTTTTTAAGCCATTGTGGCAAGCTATTTTTAAATCGCCGAGTACAGACCTTTGAAGGCACGGGAGCATTTTGGCTTCGAGTACTGCGGTCTTTGAGGATCCTTCCGAATGGTGGCCACGACCGAGTTGTCTAATGGTGAGGTGCTTGTGCTCCTCCGTAAGATTTTGAAAGGAGCGTCGGTGGTTCCCATGATTGGCTTTGAGTACTCGGCCGACAATCCTCCTCCCGCTGTAAGTTATATTTTTTGTTTGAAATTTTGTTTTCTGAGTACTTTTTTGATTAATACTTGACTTGTCTTTTTGTTCTTTTTGAAGCCTTTTGGCGGGGATTTTGATGCCGATGCCTCTCTTTATGTTGATGGGGAGATTGCTCCTCTTTACGCTCCTCCTTTGGTCTTGGTCACCGGGTAATTGAAGACCGAGTTGTTTTGCCGGTATTTCTTTGATGGAGCCTTCTCTTGATATGTTCCTTATCGCCAGGTGGCCCTTCCTCGAGTTACTCGTGCCGGGTGCTAAGAGACTGCTTTGCGGGAGATTCTTCTTCTTCAAATGACACGAAAACGGGCGCGCGTTCCTCTCCTTCCCCTCGGCCTTGGTAACCTTCGATAGGTGAGAGGTTGTTTGATTTTTCGACTTGTTTTCTTTTTTTTTGGAAAGTAGTCTTGATTCTCTTTTCTTGGTAGAAGGTGGATCAGTTCTTCTTTTTGAAGATGAAGCTGAGGATGTTGACAACTCTCCCCTTCTTCGCCGGTGAGTGTTGTCTTCTTGGTTTTGGTATACATACTTCTTTGTTGTTTTTGTTCTGACTTGGCTTTTTGTAGCCCCCGTGCAACTTCTTCTCCTTCTCCGGCCTTGGGGTCCTTGCCGGGTCCTCCTCCTTCCACTGCCGGGTTGTTGGTGGGTTTGGATGTGGTTATGCCGCCTCCACCTCCTCGTCCCTCGACTTGCTATTCGTCGTGCTCCTAGGTAAGTGCTGACTTCTTTTCTTCCTTTTGGTATCATTTGTCTTTAGCTTCTTTTGTTCTTGTAGGTCTTTAGCTCCGGCTTCTGATTCTGAGAAGACCGTGAGTGTTGGAGCTATGAGTCAGGTGTCTGTGCACGATCCTTATCCAGGTTGTGGATTCTGTCCCCTGGTGGCTTCATCTTCTGGCTGCTGGGACTTCTTCTTTTTGCCGGGTTCTTGCAAGGCGGGCCGAGTCGACCGCTTTTGTAGCGAAAGAGTTGCCTCTTGCCCAACCCTTGACTTCTTCTAGGGTTGGGAATTCTCCTTCTTTGTCTCCTTCTTATGCTCCTTGGGATTACGTTCGTGATTTGAAGTTGATGCGGGGAGGCGGAAGAAGACTTCAATCCGAGTTCTCGCCTTAAGAAACTTGAGGCCGGGTTCAAGTCCTTTCTTGAACAATTCCGGGTAGGATGACTTGTTTTCTTTATTTTTCTGTCTTGTCTTTTTCTTATCCTTCCTTTGCTTTATGTGCGGGAGTATGTCGATTGATTCTGACCTCTTTTTTGGCTCGTCGAGTCTCAAAAAGAAGTTGTTGGATGAGTTGGCTTCTCTGCGGCGAGCGCTGATGAAGAGCGTCAAGGACGTCAATCTTCGGAGGCTGCCTTGAGAGCTCAAGTAGTTCTTTGCCGTTGAATCCGAGAAAAAGGCTTCTCGAGATCTTCAAGGTACTTGTAAATGCTTTTTGTTGCATATAATTTTGTCATTGTTGTTTTTTTTCTCGACTTCTTTCTTCTTCCTTTTGCGGCTTTGAAGAAGAAGTACTCGAAGAAACCGAAGCTTTGAAGCTTGAAGTAAAAACTTTTCGTAATGACTCGGAGAAGGTAAAGGAGGATGCTGAAGAAACTTTGGCCCGGGCTCGGCTGATTAGGCGTGGTGCTGATCGAGATCTTTTGCAGGCTAAGGCATCTATTGAAGACTTGTCCGTCCGTCTCGAAGGCTTCGGAAGACGGTGGTCAACCTTGCTGAAGTTACGTGCAAGGTCTTGCCCGATTATCTTGAGGAGGCCCGAAGATCTTTGGTCGACACAGGTTCGATTCCTTCCTCGACCGACCGAGCGGACCATCAATTTTGTCAAGGATGCAAAGTGTTGCTTGGCGTTCGGGGTGTCTTGGCTCGCATCCGAGTAGTTGATCCCAACTTTCCTCTTGATATAGTGATGGATGGGACCCATACTTCCGAGGATGAACAAGCACTCACGGAGTCCTGAAGTCTGCTGTACGCCCTTAGCTCGGGGAGTTTACTGATCTTGTAGAGATTACGCCCGGTCGCGTCTTGATGACGGTGATGATCATCGAGTAGTAAACTTTTGTTGTAATGAAACTTTGATGCCTTCCCAGATTTTGTATAAAAAGAAATTCTTTTCTTGAATCTTGGCCAAATATCTTGTTGCTGAGTTGAAATGTTTGAATATTTGGTTATCTGTTGTACTCCTTTTGGTGTGGTGAATCCATCTAAGAATAGTTAATATTGTAGCCGTCTTCAATGATTAGTTCGGACCGTAGGCCCTCATTCGAGTTCTTTTTCTCTAGAAGTCGGGATAGGTCGAGCTCTCTCTTGGCTCTCATCTAGTCCTGAAAAGGAGCTAGGATAGGGCGAGTGTTGACTTATTTTAGCCGTATTCTCATCGGTGTTGTGAAAACAACCCGGAATAGTTGGGCTCAGGCTAGGTTGTAGCCATTTTGCACTTCAACAAATAATTCAGACCGTAGGCCCTCATTCGAGTTCCTTTTATCTAGAAGTCGAGACAGGTCGAGCTTTCTCTTGGCTCTCATCTAGTCCTGAAAAGGAGCTAGGATAGGGCGAGTGTTGACTTCTTTAGCCGTACTCTCATCGGTGTTGTGAAAACAACCCAGGGGGTCGAGCGATTTTTGCTCTCATCGGGGTTTGCCCGGGGGGTCGAGCGATTTTTGCTCTCATCGGGGTTTGCCCGGGGGGTCGAGCGTTTTTGCTCTCATCGGGGTTTGCCCGAGAGGGTCGAGCGTTTTTTGCTCTCATCGGGGTTTGCCCGAGAGGTCGAGCGATTTTTGCTCTCATCGGGGTTTGCCCGGGGGGTCGAGCGTTTTTGCTCTCATCGGGGTTTGCCCGGGAGGGTCGAGCGTTTTTTTGCTCTCATCGGGGTTTGCCCGGGAGGTTGAGTGCTGTCCTTATTCTGGTTCCTTATTCTAGAAGTCGGGATCTAGTTCTGGAAAGATGTTGGGATACTGTAATCTTTCTTTTGTATAATGAATCTTTGTTGGAAGAAGTAGTACATGTCTTTGTTATCTAGGCGTAAAATCGTCGTAATTAAGAGATGTGCCATGAATTTTTTATTGGGGCTCCGTCTTCAGTCATTAGTTCGTAGGATCCTGGTCTTGTTACTTTTGTTACTATGAAGGGACCTTCCCATGGGCTGAGTAGTTTGTGTCTTCCATCTGGTTTTTGTATTTTTCCTGAGGACTAGATCGCCAGCTTGTAGGGTTCTTGGTTGAACACTTTTGTCGTAATATCTTCTTAGTCCTTGCATATATCTTGCTAATTGTAGTGTTGCATTTACTCTTATTTCTTCTAAGCTGTCTATTTCTAGTCTCCTTGTTTCTTCTGCTTCTCCTTCATTGTATTGTTCAATTTTGGGAGATGTCCAGATCAAGTCGGCTGGTAGTACGGCTTCTGATCCGTATACTAGGAAGAAAGGCGAGTAACCAGTTGCTCTGCTTATTTGAGTTCTTAATCCCCTGACTACTTTGGGTAGTTCATCTATCCATTTTGCTCCGTAATCTTTGAGGTCTTCATATAGTCTTGGTTTTAATCCTGCCAAGATGAGTCCGTTGGCTCTTTCTACTTGACCGTTTGCTTGAGGATGAGCCACTGATGCATAGTCAATGCTGAATCCACAGTCTTGAGCCCAGACTTTTGAATTCATTAGGCGTGAATGGTGATCCTAGGTCTGTAATTATCCTGTTTGGCATCCCAAATCATGCATAATCTCTTGGATGAACTCTTGTGCTTTGGCTGAGCTGTATTTTACTAATGGCTTGTATTCTATCCATTTGGTGAACTTGTCGATAGCCACGAAGATGTATTCGAACCCTCCTTTGGATTTCTTAAGTGGTCTGACTTGATCAAGCCCCCCAAAGATGAGAACGGCCATGCTTTGGTGGGATGCATATTAGATTGTGAGTGGAACGTGTGCTTGTCTTGCAAACATTTGACAGTTTTTTTTGCAGTATTTGACTAGTTCTTCGGCGTCTTTTAATCTTTGTTGGCCAATAGAATCCTGATCGAAAAGCTTTTTCGACTAGTGTCCTTGAAGATGCATGATTCCCGCAGCACTCAGAGTGCATTTCTAGTAATATTTCTTTCCCCCTCTGTTGTTGATACGCATTTCAATAATACGCCTGATGATGTTGCTCTTTTGTAAAGATTATCTCCTACTAAGACGTAGTTTTTGCTTCTTCTGTTGACCCGAGTTGCTTCTGCTTTATTTCCAGGTAACTTCTTTTTCTTGATGTAATCTATGAATACTTGCATCCATGTTGAGTTATCTGTGCTGATCATTAGAATTTGCTCTTGTTCTGTCTTCTTCTTCTCGTCTTCTTTTTTCGTCGACTTGATAGATGGTTTGTTTAATTCTTTTTTACGAAAACTCCAGCGGGTACTTTTGCCCTATCTCGAGCCTAGTTTGGCTAGCACATCGGTGCAACATTTGAATCTCGTAATATATGATGTATTTCTAGACCTTGAAAATTCTTCTCAAGCTTTTCGATTTCTGCGCAATAGGCATCCATATTTTCCTTGGTGCAATCCCATTCTTTATTGACTTGGTTGACTACTACTGCTGAATCTCCGTAGACTAGTAATCTTTTGATTCCAAGTGATGTTGTGATTTGTAGGCCGTGGATGAGTGCTTCGTACTCTGCTTCATTGTTGGTAGCTTGCCATAAAATTTATAGAACATATCTAAGTTGTTTTCCATCGGGTGCGATAAGTAGTACTCCTGCTCCCCCTGCCTCTCCTAGTTTTAGAGATCCATCGAAGTACATTTTCCAATGGTCTAGGATGACGTTTGGAGTAGGTTGTTGTATTTCGGTCCATTCCGCAATGAAGTCGGACAATGCTTGAGATTTGATTGCCTTTCTTAGTGTAAATTCTATTTTGAGTGCTCCGAGTTCAACCGCCCATTTTAAAATTCGATCTGTTGAGTCTCGGTTTCTTAGGATGTCTCCGAGTGGAAAATCTGTTACGACGACTACTTTGTGATCTTCAAAATAATGCCTGAGCTTCCTTGAAGTTATAAGTATTGCGTAGAGTAGTTTTTGCACGTGAGGATATCTCACTTTTGATACTGTGAGCACTTCACTTATGTAGTATACTTGGCCTTTGTACTTTGTAGATGTGTCCTTGTTCTTCTCTTTTCGACCACAATAGCCGTGCTAACTACTTTCAAGTAGTTGCGGTAATGTAGAGCATGAGGACTTCGTCTTTCTTTGGTGGTACTAATACTGGAGATGTGCTGATGTATGCTTTTAGCTTGTCGAAGGCTTCTTGTGCTTCTTCGTTCCAGGTAAATTTGTCTGTTTTCTGTTAGTTTCTGTAGATCCTTGATATCTGCTGGTGGGCCCATATCGGTTATTGCCTTGATTTGTTTTGTGCTTGCTTCAATTCCTCTTTGGCTGACTAGAAATCCGAGTAGTTGTCCTGATGATACGCCAAATACACATTTGTTGGGGTTAAGTTTCCACTTCCATCTTTTGAGATTGTTGAAAGTTTGTTGTAGATCTTCAATCAGAGAATCTGGGTTCTTTATTTTGACGACTACGTCATCCACATATGCTTCCGCGTTCTTTCCAATTTGATCTCCCAAACAAGTCTGGATTGCTCTTTGGTATGTTGCTCCTGCATTTTTGAGTCCAAAAGACATTGTTTTGTAACAATAGGCGCCGAAAGGTGTAATGAAAGAAGTCTTGCTTTGGTCTTCTTCTTTTAGTGCAATCTGGTGATATCCCGAATAGCAATCTAGAAAGTATAATAGAGCTGATCCTGCTGTTGAATCCACTATCTGATCAATTCTTGGTAATCCAAAAGGGTCCTTTAGACAATGTTTGTTGAGGTCCGTGTAGTCGACACACATACACCATTCATCTGTGTTCTTTTTGTGTACCAGAACAGGATTTGCCAACCAGTCTGGGTGTAAGATTTCTTTAATGAACCCTGCTGCTAGTAGTCGGGCTATTTCTTTTTTTATTGCTTCCTTCTTGTCTGGTGAAAAACGTCGTAGTCTTTGTTTGATCGGTCTTGCTCCTTTGTTGACTTCAATTTTGTGCTCAGCCAACTCCCTTGGGACTCCGGGCATATCTGCTGGTTTCCAGGCAAATATATCCTTGTTGACCCGTAAGAAGTTGGTGAGCGCGAGTTCCTATTTGATAGGCAGGTGTGCGCTGATTGTGGCAGTCTTTGATGGATCACCTGTCCCTAGATCAATCTTTTTGGTGCCCTCTCCCTCGGTTGTGGTGAGTGTACTTTGTTTTTGGCTGGTATCTCTAGTTCTTCTGTTCTTATTTCTGCTACTGCCGAGTTGATTTCACCTTGTACTTTTGAGGATATTTGTATTGCTTGTACATCGCATTCGTAGGCTCTTTTTAGGTCTCCTCTGAGAGAGAGTACTCCGTATGGTCCTGGCATCTTGAGTAGTAGATATGGATAGTGTGGTATAGCCACGAATTTTTCTAGTGCTGGTCTTCCTAATATCGCATGATATGATGATTCAAAATCTGCAACTTCAAATTTGATGAGCTCGTCACGTAATTTGTGGGAGTTCCAAATGTTCTTGGAAGTGTAATCTGTCCGAGAGGCATAGCTGGTCTCCCGGTACTATCCCATAAAAAGGTACGCTTGTAGGTGTGATCATTTTTGAGAATTCTGTTCCCATTTTCTTGAGGTGTCTACAAATATAATGTTGAGTCCCGCCCCCCATCGATGAGTACTTTGGTTCTTGTTATGGCGGCAATTGTTGGTCCGAGTACTAATGGATATAGCCCTGCGTTCCCAACACTTGTCCATTGGTCTTCCCGTGAGAACTGAATTGGATATTGTGACCAGTTTAAATATCTGGGTGTTCTTGGCTCTGCTGCCATGATTGTTCGCCAAGCAAGCTTGTCTTCTTGTTTACTCCTAGAACCGGGTACTTCGAGAATATTACGATCTTTGTTGCTCTTGGATTTTGAAAACCGTTATCGGTTGTGTTGTCTTCTTCTTTTTTTTCTCTTTGTTTTCTTCCTTGTCTTGTTTGTCCTTTCTCATATATTTTTTCTTGAAAGATGCGACACTCTCCCATTGGGTGGATTCTGTTGGATGATAGATGCATTTCATGTTTTCGAGGTCTTCAAATCTTCTTGCCGGATAGAATTTCTTTCTTTCGGTGGATGCCACCATGTTGTCGAATATCTCTCTTTTTTGTTGTGGAATTCTTGTCTGTTGTCTTGAATGTTCCATCTTCTTGAGTTGTCTTGATACCTTGAGTTGTCCTGGTATCTCAAGTTGTCTTGATAACCCGAGTTGTTTTTGGTTGTTCTATCTTGTGTTGTTTTGATCATTCGAGTTGTTTCTTACATGCGTGTTTGTTTCTCCTTTCTCGAGTTGTTTTACGTTTGTGCGGAAATCTTTCTCTTGTCTTCTCTTCTGCTGTAATCATCTTTTCAACTATTCTTTTAAACTCCTCGTTTGTCCGAGGGTTTTCCTTGCGTAAATCGTGAAACATCCATTTTACTTTTAAGCCGTATGAAAATGCTTCTATTACTTCTCTCTCGGTGATGTCGTGTACTTGTGCTCTGAGTTCTCCAAATCTTCTATAGAAGTCTCGAGGCTTTCTCACGGATTTTGCTTTAAACCTTTCAATTCGGCTTGTGTTATTGGGTGGATCAGTATCCCTGCAAAATTCTCACAAAAGGCTTTTTGGAGGTCGCCCCATGCTTTGATAGATCTGGGTCGTAACTTATCGAACTACTGGAGTGGTAATGTTTCCAGGGCCATTGGGAAAAATAAGGCTTTTATGTCGTCATCGCCTCCGGCTAGTTCTATAGATTAAGAATAAATTCTAAGCCATTGCATTGGCTCAGTCTTGCCATCATATTTTGAATGATTGGATGGTTTGAATTTGTGAGGTAGTTTGACTGTGAGTAGTCTTCTGCGAAAGCAAGGAAATCTGTCGGGTACTTTTTCCTCGTGCGTAGTCGGAATCGCCTTGGGTTGTCGTATCTCGAAATAATCACTGGGGGACTTACGGGTGGTGTTGGAGATCTTCCCCTGTTTTCCCCTGTTTTTTCTATCCAATCGTGATGAGGTTGAGCTCTTCTCCCATAATTTGGAGTTGATAACCTTTCGAAAGCGGAAATCCTCCGAGTTCTTTGACTTGTCTATTCAGATGGTATGTGTTGGGGAGGTACTCGGTCGTCTTGTATCCTTTGCGCAGTATCTCTGAGTAGACTTCTAAGCCTGGCTTGTTCTTCACTTGGTCGTTGTATGGCGTCAATTTCATTAATTAACTCTTGTATCTTGTTGATAGGATCAAGTCTTGTCCTTGCTGCAGTTCATCTTTCCTCGGCTTCTTTCTCAGCTCTTTTTTTATTGTACTCGGCTAGCTCTTCTTCATATTTGTGCCATGCTTCTCTACGTTCATGAACTCGGTTCCTTCTTCCTCCTCTTTTCTTGTTTCTTCTTTCTCTTCTTTGCTTTAAAGGCTGTCGGTCTCTCCTTCTCTTGTGACGAATTTCTTTGGAATATCGCCTTCGATTCTTCTTCAAGATCTGTAGTCGGGTTGGACTGGTGGTACTAGAGGTTGCCTTATCATGAACACTTCTTCGTGTGTATTGGGTGGATGGTCGAGTTCTTCTCCTTCTAGAGGTTTACCGTATTGAAAAGGAAGGAAGTTGGAATACTTATCTTACTTGAAGATGTTCCATTGGTCGGGGTCATAAGATTTCATTGCCTTCTGAGTGATATCCTGATATATCCGTGCCGAGTTGTTGAAACCGTAGTGAAAAAGATCTCGGCTTATCTTGTATATTTGGGTTTTTAGCTTCCTCTGTGAGCTTGAGTTTTGAAAAAATTTCACGTATCCTCGGCTCGGGTTCTTGGAGTAGTCGACTATGGAGAATTCCTTGTTCGTGCGCCCCATGGACCCGACTTCGAAAACAAAGGTTGATCCCGTCGGAAAAATCATCATATGCAGGTCCGTCGAGCCTTTGACGTTGATTTCGCCGAAAGCCCCTACAGCGCGCCCAAATCCGGTGTTTGGCCACCGATAGCCCGCCACGGGTTCCCGTAGCGATTGATTCGGACCTCGGCGAACAACTAGAACTTCGGCGGTTTCACGCAAGAGACACACGGTTTATCCTCGTTCGAGCCCTCGTCGTCGAGTAAAAGCTCTACTCCGTCGGCCTTGGCCTTTTGCGTTGGGCCGATTGATTGTGTGTTGTTAAATGCATTTACAAAAGTGGGTGCTCGGCTCCTTTTTATAAGAGGAAAAAAGAGCCGAGCTATGGTTTCTAATTCTAGTCGGATTCATAGGAAGTGTTACTGCTCGATTCAGAGGTTACTTTCTATTCGTCTAATTAGGATGATCCGTATTCTACTTGGATCCGTCCTTCTTGCTCTTGTCCCGACGGGAGCCGTCTTTGGTGAGTAGCCGTCTCACGTCTGTATCGACAGAGTACTCGGGGGATACGTAGGAATAGGTCCCGCCGCTCATCGACTGATTTGTTTGTAGTTGCGGCCGTTCTTTGGTCTTTTAGTCCTGGAGTTGCGGCCAGTATTCTCTACGTATTTCTCTCAGCAAGGGGGCGGAGCCCAGTTTGGCCTCCACTGGGCTCCGCCCGTGATTGCAAACATTCCATGTTACATAATAACAAAAATATTATTCTCACTTATATATTCTATGGCCAAATGAACCTAAAAAGACGACATTTTATGTTACATAATAACAAAACTATTATTTATCTAACAAATTCCACGAGTTTTGTTATATTCTCACTTATTTTATAGAAATATTTAATTTTTCATAAAATAAAACTATCTCAAACAACAAAACGGAGTACACCATTGCAAAGAGCTCATCAAGATGATCAAAATTGATATATTATTTGCTATATTTGGAGCTCGAATAAAAAGATATCAATTTCACAAATTAAAAAGGAGCGCCGACGTCAGCACCATGAACAGTGCCATGCACGGCCTACCAGAGGCTGCCACGTGGCTTAGAAAACCGCTTAGACTTAGAGTGAACGGTTTTGCAAGTTTGAGGGGCTAGATAACTGGTTTTTAAGTTCATGGACCTATTTGATACAGCTGTGCAAGTTCATGGGCCTACAGTGCATTTAACTCATCTACAAACTAAAAAACAAAGGTGGTTTGGAAATCAGGAAGTTAGATTTAGTAAACAAAGGTATGCTAATTAACACATCATGGAGACTAGTCCATGATTCGGATTCTGTTGTTGTTAAAATCATTAAAGCAAAATATTCTCTGTATGCCTCTCTGTGGACTGTTGCTTCTTATGTTCGAAAATCTATCTTTTGGTCTTCTATGCTAAACATTAGGCACCATTTTGAGCACAATATCCCTTTCAATTTATCAAAGGAAATACCTTTACGTGGAACCAACTGTGGTGTCCCATTTGGAGGGAGATGTATGATCGCCTAAATTTAGAACAATTTAGAACAATCTGAATACCAAATTCCAGACAAAATATTATACCTCTGACTCCCAAACTATAAAAAATGGGATGAAAATAAGATTATAACTCTCTTTGGTTAAAACATTGTAGGTTCTTTTTTGCAAATTTTCTCTCATGGTGGGAGACGAGCTTGTTATTTTGTGTTGGAAGTCAGCCTCTAATAGCATGTGCATAGGCATATAAAACAATTCAGTCGTGAGTCAGAACTTTCGCTTAGAGGCTTCTTAGACTTACACTTGGGACAGCTCGCAAGATCCATAGGATTACTCCGATGATCATTGCTACATGCTCTCACTACGGGAGCCTTGAAGATGACAAGCATCTATTGTTTATAGTAGCTTTGCCGGGATGATTTAGTTTGCTTCACCCATTGGCCTTAGGCTATCTGCACTGGGTCCGGGAAGCCGTCCGGGACGCGCTTTCCCGGACGCCAGCTGGATGGGCAGCCACGCAGCGGCGTCGGAAAGACGTCCTGGGAGGCGCCGCCCGCCATTCCGAGCGTCTTCGGGCGCCGGGAAGCGCGGACGCGTGGCGCATAGGGCCCGCCACCCTGCCCGCCAGCGAGAGAGAGAGAGGGTGCAGCGCCGTCGCGCCCGTGCCGCCGGCGGAGCAGGCACCATGGCAGCGGTTGGGGAGGAGGAGGGAGGAGGCCGGGCCGTGAGCGCTGGGTCGGGGGCGCGCGTGAGCTCTGCCGGCGCCTGGCGCCGCCGTGGGCGCCTTTACGCCGCCTCGGGCGAAGCGAGCACCGGCGAGGGAGCTCGGCGCCGCCCAGCCGCGAGGAAGAAGGGCCCCGCGGGGACGCAGCAGCGGGGAAGGAGGGCCCCGGGGATGCGGCCGCGCTACGCTCGCGCTCCGCTCGCCCGGGCCGGCCGGGACGCCACCGCGAGGAAGGAGGAGCCAGCGGGGCGCCACCATGCGGCGCTCGCGCGCGAGCGCGCATGGCCGCGTACTCAGCGCCCGCGCACCCGCGCCCGCGCGTGCTCGCCTTTGCCGCCGCGCCGCGCCGCCGTGCGTCACGCGTTCTTCGCGGTTAGCGGCGGCGCTTCGCGCCGCGCCCGGCTTCGCCAGCGTAGCGCGTAGCGCTTCCCGCGCCGCGCGCCCGGCTTCGCCAGCCCGGCGGCAGCTCCGCGCCGCACGCTTCAGCTTCGCCCGGCTCATGCCGAGCCGTCACCCTTCCTTGGTAGTGCGGCGGAACTCCGCGCCCACCGCCGTCACGCGCCATACGGAGAGAAGGCCGCACGGGAGCGCCGCGTGGAGCGCCACCGGAGCTCCATGTGGGCGCGCCCGGGCTGCGCCGCCGGCGGAGAAAGACAGTGGAGGGAGGGAGCAGGAAGCCAGACGCGTCGAGGAGAGAGGAGATGCGGCGGAGAAGACCAGAGAGAGGGAAAAAAAGATGGGAGAGAGAAGATGGTGATTGACATGTGGGGTCCATGAGCTGGTAGTTGGGATAGAGGATGAATTTAAAGGACGACGAGTGCGGAGAAAATATGTATAGAGTAAGGAATCTTGATGATTTGGATGGATAGAGGATGAATTTAAAGGACGACGAGTGCGGATAGCCTTAGAGCTGATGCCTTACCCCAAACAGGTCACGGACCGCACTCCCAGATTGCTGCTATGTTACAGTAAGGACCACCTCAAGCTACTGCAGGTATGGTGTTCTCCATTATGTAGTTTTTGTAGAAAGCTCACAATGGTCACAGATTCAACAAATCTAATTGGACGGTTATAAGGATTCTACATGAGGCAGAAGCTACTTATAAGGCTTATAATATAGCAATCGGAGACAAACACTGTTTGAACCTATTTCACATGTTGCTAAAACTCCAGCAACTACAAATGCTACTCATTTTACTACCTTGCAAGCTCAATATGCTTCTAGAATTTTCGTAATGCCTCTGTAATTCTCCAAACCATACTACAACAAACCAAACAAGAATTGGAGTTTGCATTCTTACCCAATCGCTAGAAGTAACTCCCATGCTGCTTCTTTTTATGGGTAGCGATTTGACTGGTTTTGGAACCTTTGGAGGTTGAAGCTCATCCCTCAATTTTGGTGCCGAGCTAGCTGCAACTCTCAATCTGGAGAACACAACTACTAGTATGTCCACTGATAACCAAGTGCTAGCCAACGCTATACGTGCTAGATCACCCACACACTCATTCTAGATATTGGTCACTACGTCCTATCACTACTGAAATACTAGACATTATATTCAAGCACTTGGTTATCCAAGATGAAAGGATGTAGCGACAGTGTGTGTGGTGATGCGTGCTGGTCGCTATGGGATGCGTGTTGATCAGATTTTTCTCAAGTTTAAATGGGTTTGTAGAAAATGCGTGCAACATTTGTATCTCCAAATAAGTTTATTATGAAGTATATTGAAAGGTTCATCCAATGATACTAATTATGTACCATAAAAATTAATATTGTGTTATCTATATTTGGTCAAAGAACTAATGATCTGTTAATTTTTTGGGAAGCGGGAACGACTCATTTTTTTGGATATGGAGGCTATAGCAATCAAAATCCATAGAGGGACAAATAAGATAGCTGATAGCATTACTACAAAAGCACGGGGAGCAAGCATCTTGAATTCATGTCTTTTTTCTTGCTAGACACTTATGCATCATTCGACTCGTGATATTAAGCTTGTGTTAGAAAATAAAGATTGGGGTAACAAGATCTCCTTATCTATAACGTTTGTGATGCAAACAGAGGTTTCACTCACTGTTTAAAAAGAAGGTAATTCTCTGAATCGAGCGTTCGTCGTTTTTTTGGACGTGGCACACATAGACTCACCCACCGCCCCCTCATGTCGCGTGGCGTGTTTATATTATTAAAAATTAAAAAAATCAAGTGTTCTTATCTCTTTCGCTCTCTCCTCCCCGCCAGGGGTGCTCATGCAGTAGTGCTTGCCTAGCAGGGGCTCGTTTCTCCACCACGATGCTCGCCGAGCAGGTGCTCGCTAGGAGCGCGCCTAACAGGGGTGCTCATCAAGCAAGTGCTCGCCCAGGCCGCGTGAGCAGGTGCAAGCTAGGGGTGCTCGCCTAGAGGTGCTCGTGCAGGTGCTGTCCTAGGGTCACGCAGTGCCTGCTACTCTGCTGGCGCACTGGCGAGCTCCATGTGCCGCCTCTGACCTCCGTGAAGGTGTCAAGCTCTGCAACGACAAGTCTTCGTCGCATGTTTTAACCGTATGATTCAAGTGTTTTAGATGTTTAATCTTCATCTTACATTTATTTCATCTAGATGTTGCAAATATAGATTGACATATTTTATATGTTGCAAGTGTTTTAGGCATGTTGCAAGTCTTCATTCAAAATGTTTCATTTATTTTTAAACGTATATTGCAAGCATTTTTGTTCTGTATGTTGCCTATGTTTTACACATGTGTTTTCATGTTGTAAGTTGTATGTACTTTATCTAGATGTTGTATATTATGTTTAAATGGCTATACATGTATGTATGTTTAAAATATTTCATCTGTTTCAGAGATACATTGCAAGTGTTTTATCTAGGTGTTTCATATATTTGTTGTGATTATACACATAAGTGAACATCTGGATGCAGGTATTTTTATTAGCAGACGAGAGAAGCGAGCGAAAGCGGAGGTGGTCCTGCGTGCGCAGGCGGTCCCCACATGCATGTGCATTAGGGCGTCCGTCTAAATTGCCAACTTGTGTGGCGGAGAGAAGAATAAAAAAAGCAAGAAAAACTTAGATGCCAGATTGTGGAAATACGTGTACAGAGAGAGGAAAGCCTCGGGGTGTGAGCAAGATTAGCGATTTCCACCTCGCTAGCGAATGGATTTTTAACGTTCTCTCACCGCTACATCATCATCTAGCTAGCAGAATCGTTAACTGTTGAGGACGCCCTTAGGGTGTCTCCAATGATACTAACTACTTAGCTAGGTGATGTGGAAGTGAGAGACAAGAGTAAAGACTATTTTATATTATTTATACCCATATTCCTCTCATATATTTTTAGACTATGTGAAATAGACTAGCTATTTGCTCGTCGCTAATGACTGCTCTCTCTCCTATTTTTTCTGTCACATCACATCTAACTAACCAAATAGCTAACCATTGGAGACGCCAGTGGCGCAGAGCGCAGCAACAAGCGAGGAGCAAGTGCGGCCGGCGACCCCGTGTGCATGCAGCAGCATTCGAGGAGCAGGTGCCAGCGGTCCTCGCATGCTGAGCAACAATAACCGAGGCGGCAACACGTGGGTATCAGCACATGGGCATGCCTAGCAGCTGGGAGGGTGTGCATCAACAGATGCGAGGCAGCAGGGCGGGTTAGGCGCGGGCATTTAGACGGATGCTAGTGTTGGGATGTCTAGACGCTAACCATGCCGTTAAAAGTCCCTCGTTTTGTTTTGCCACTGTGTCCCCTCTTTCTCAGTACCACCGACGGGTATACCCCACCTGCTCCCGAGGCGCTCAACCAGTGGGCAACCATCCACTACATTGGATGGACTGAAAAGAGGCCCATCGGCTAGGTAGGAACTATACTAGTAAAGGCAACCATTCCCCTAAAAAAAGTACTAAAGGAAACCATTTACAGTTAAAAAATGTAAAGGCAACCATTTACTTTTTTAAAAAAAAGGTACTAAAGGCAACCGCTTGTGATTGTGAGCCTGAACGCCGGATCCCGCGTGCAAAATTCCAATCCCGCGCGCGGACGCTCGGAAGCCCAATGACCAACCGCACCTGCCAGTTGTCAAAAAAAAAAAAAAAAACGCACGTGCCAGCGGGTCCCGCCTCCATCGAGCCCCGCGTGCCCGCCTGTGGTTTTGCGGCAAGCCGGCAACCAGTGGCTGCGCCGCGCTGTTTTACGCCTACTGGTTTCAGCGGCTGCCGCTGACGTGCGGGGCCATAAAGCCGCGTGTCATCCGGGCAATTTTTTTTTTGAGCAAAGTCATCCGGGCAATTGAGCCACCCGTTTTCCCCTTCCCGAGCTACGACGGGTGGTAGTTCCCAGTGCTACAGTATGTAGGTGAATGTATTAAATAAAAAGTAATAAAAAGGCAAAGGAAAAGGTTAAGTTGGCAACGGGGCGGGTTTAGACTCGAGACCCGCGGGTTTTAGACTCGACGGGGGCGGGGCGGGTCTCATTTTACCCCCGCGGGTCTCAGGTTTGGGGCCACGAATCAGGACGGGTTCAGGGGCGGGGCTACATTTTGGCCCACGGGGGCCCGCGGGGACCCGACGACCAGCCCCGCAGCCGGCTCCCCTCTCCTCTTAACACTCCCACTCCCACTCCCCGCGGGGGGCGCTGCGCTTCCTTCCCCTCTACTCCGCCCGTCCGCCACCCTCTCGAATCCCCTCTCTTCCTCTCCCCTCCACTCTTCCCATCCTTCTCGGTTCACCCCTCCCACAGTCCCACTCCGGCACTCCGCCATCGCCACCTTCTCGCGGCCCGGCAGCTTCAGACAAAGGCGCCGCGGCCGCCTGAGCCCTCCACCGGGGCAGGCGCCGCCAGCCCCTGCGGGCCGCAGCCCTCCGTCGCTCCGTCGGGACTCCGTGCCTCCGCCACCCTCCACCGCGGCCCTCCGACCGCCGCGGATGACCGGACAGCGGCTCACCACTCACCCCTGCGTCGATCCACCGTCGATCCGGCCGCCCAGCCCGATCCGCCCTCTCGGCCCCCCCACCGCCTGCGCCCGATCCGCCATCGCCCTGCTGCGTCGGGTCTCGGGGGCCGTCGGGTTCGGGGCGGGTGTAAATTCGCCCCGTTTGGTGTTTTTCGAGGCGGGGGTCTGCATTCGGGTCTCGGTGCGGTTCAGCGGAAGGTCCACCCGCCCCGAACCGCCTCGTTGCCATCTTGAGGAAAAAGGGCATAAATAATAAAACAATAAAAATGAAAAAAAAAAAAAAAAGAGAGAGGCACGTGCTTCCCCCATAGAACCGGCTGTGCAAGTACGCATGCGGTGGCCTGGCCTGTGTTGGGGTCCACGTGGACACAGAAAAAAGAACGGACTGGAAAGGGAAGTAACCGGTGGTGACGGACGCAGTCTATCGTTCGCGTCATTGGAATCGCGCGATCAATCGATCTGCTGGGACCTGGGACTAGGCCGGGACTGGTACGCCCAGGCTACCGAGGTCCAGAAACAACAAAATACTCCCTTCGTCTTATAATAACCTACTTTTTTTTTTTTTTTAAAGGCTACATTCAATCTTTTATCTTATTTAAAAATTTTATATAAATTAAAATTAATAAATTATTATTAAAATATCTCTAATAATAAACTAAATCACAATAAGATATATAATATTTATATAACATTTTTAAATAAGATGAATGATCCCACACAGTTTTTAAAAGTCAAACAAATAGCTTATTTTAAGACGGAGAAAGTACACAAGTAGCCTCCTTAAGATGCTCGTATAATAAAAAGCTAGTCTCGGTGGAAATTTTATGATATAGTTTCATATGCAAAGGATTTTAGAAACAAATAGAAAAAATTTTATCCTCATGAAATTCTCTCTACTCCTATGAAACTTTTTGTAGTCTCTCTTAATAAATAATGTACCATGTAGCATATTTAATACCCATATAAACTAAACTTCATTAAGATTAGCCTAACAGGAATAAATTGGAGAGCCATCCCACCCTACCCACCCACCCACCGCTCACCCAGTGACCCGACTCGTTCCCCATCTTCGTAGCCGGCGCCAGACCTCCTTTCTGGCAGGAGACAACGGATCAGACCAAGCTCGACAGCTATCCTATGGATGTCTTGATGACAGATTGTGAGTCGTATTTCCAGTTGCCTTCAATATGCAGTTTACCTTTGGAATTAGACTGACTCCAATAAGGGGACCCAAACCCAAAATGGGTTGGGCACAGTGCGTTTGCATCGCCGAAACGTGCTCCAACAGAGGACGCAAAGCCATCATGCATTTTGGGTGGGAGGAGAGAGGGAAGACAAATATGCATTGCGCCAGACGAGCGACCCAAATGCCAGACGATGTGGCCAGCGGCGGAAGCTCGCCATGGGAGGCAGCAGGAGCACGCCGGCGTGTGGTGCCGCCGCCGGATCCGGCTGCCCCGCCTCGCACCACCACCGGAGGAAGGACAGAAGGAGAAGGAGGGAGGGAGGGGGGGGGGGGGGGGCGTCAGCTCGTCGCTTGCCGAGACGCTTCCATCGCCCACCGCCCGCCGCTCTCCGTCTTGCGCCGCCGCTGCCGCCGCTCGCCGCCACCCCCCGCCATCCATCTTACCGCCAGAGCCAGGAAGGGAGGGCCACGGCCAACCATGTTGGAGCGCGAGGAGGAAGAGGACGGCCAGGAGCAGGGTGGCCAGGCGGCGGCGCTTTGTCTCCATGGGCGTGAGAAGGAAGAGGACGGCCGGGAGCAGGGGCGGCCAGGCGGCGGCGCTTCATCGCGCGGGCGCAAGAGCAGGCGGGGTGGGCTTCGGTTGCATCGCCTGTTGGAGAGGATGAGATTTGGGTGGTTATCTTTTTTACTGTGCCGTGACCTATACATAGAATGGGTCTTCTTTTTGCATCCCCGTTGTTGGAGTCAGTCTTAATTAGATGAAACGCCTTGCACCGACGCTAATTGATTCGCATTTAGGCGACGACGCTCCGGAGACACACAGATGGAGGCCGGCTTCAATCAGTTCTTCGCTTGGCACCATGGGATCCCTTATTGGGAAGCTGGACCTGCTGCTTCAGGAGGCTTCCGAAGAGGACGATCCCCAGCGAATGCTTCGGCTTCGGCTTCGGCTTCCGAGGGGGTTCAAGGACAATGGGTTGGTTCACCTGCTGAAGGAGGATCTTGAAGAAATCAGCACAAACCTTGTGGACCTGTCGGAGATGGAGGACCCTCCGCTGATGGCCAAGTGCTGGATGAAAGAGGCGCGTGAGCTATTTTATGACATTGAGGATTACATTGACAGCTACGCATGGCCTGCAGCCCGTGCCCGTAGCAGCAAAACCAAGACCAGATCCATACGCAAGATGATGAGTAGCCTTCAGCTTAGTCGCCTTCCAAGGAAGAAGAAGCTCACATACAACAAACGAGTTACCAACAAGATATCAGAGTTCAGAATCCGTGCTCAAGATGTGAGTGAAAGGTACAACAGGTATCAGCTCGACTGCCACAACAGCTTGAGGCGCAGATATGAGCCTGTTGGTCCTATGCTTCCAACAACGTATGAAGAGGGTGCTGACCTGGTGATAGACGGCCGTCAGATGAGCCATTTAATGGACACCCTGTCCCTGTCTGGCGACGGAGATCATCAGCTCAAGGTGGTATCTGTTGTTGGATCTGGAGGAATTGGCAAGACTACACTTGTTGGAGTGTTGTATAACAAGATTAGAGGCCAGTTCGATTGTCGAGCTTTCGTTCGGATGACTCGAAAGCCTGACATGAATAAAATCCTGCGTGACATTCTCACACAAATCCAGAGGCACAATCAGCGCTATGACGATTCTGAGGATCTTGATCTTATCGCCAAAATCAGGAAACATCTACAAGATAAAAGGTATCGCCTACATTTTGTCCTATGTTTTGCGCTACAATGCTATTTGCAGTATATCTCTTACTTTAAATAAAAATAAACCAGTCATATGGTTTTACCCTAAATGCCTGCGTCTATGACCTGTTATTATTTATTTATTTATTTATTTATGTGTCTATGATCTGTGGCTGCAAACGACTGAAAATGGTTCTTAGGGACAACGGGCAAGTCGGATCTTGCGACGCTGCTATAGGCATGTCGGACAACTGATTTGCTCTCCCAGGTCACAAAAAGAGTAGCAATGTAGAGCTGGACAACTGATTTGCTCTCCCATAAACTCATGTCACTTGTCCAGTAGGGGTTCACACCCCTCCTTTTTCATAAAAAATATTGCTTGTCCAAGCGTGGTGGACACGGCCTAGCTCCTTGCTTCCAATTTGTGGCTGGCTGGTTAGTGCCTGGTAACGCTAATTTTATCACCTCTTAATGAAACACATGTCAACGAACACGTTCTAAAAAAATGGTAAAAAATGTGTACATTAGTGGTGTACCTCAAGCCAGGTTGTTCTTAGAGGTGATAATGTGGTGGCCAAGCATTGCCAGCGCGAAAGGGAGACAGTGCCAAAGAACCATCATGCTCGAAAGTGGTTTTTTCAATTATCTGTATTGGTTTTTTTCGCTAAATAATTGAAATTTCTTTCAGAATGAAATCAACACACATGCAATTTTGAACTAAAAGATATTGCCGAAAAAATTTTATATACAAATTTTATGCAAAATTGTGGAGCAATTGCATTGCAAGGTGCTGGTTCCATGTAACAGCATGTTCTGATGAACCGCTTTTCTCCCCTATGGGTAAATGTTCAGGAAAATGAGGATGGAAACAATTCATTGAGGCACAAGAATGTACTTGCAGTTCACATTTCTCTTTCACTTTGTGTATCTCAGTATTCCCTGTTTTTTTTCATCTCATATAATTTCATAATGATCTTTTCTATGATCATTTCCCCTAAAATCTTATCAACATATCTTCTATTTTGTCTTTATTTATTTCCCATAATATAATCACTTTTACTATTGGCTTGTAAACAATGTGTTAATTGATTATGCATAAATTTTGATACACAGGTATCTTATTGTTATTGATGATTTATGGGCTTCACAAGTATGGACTATAATTACTCATGCTTTCCCGGAAGGCAGTCAGGGCAGCAGAATAATAATAACAACACAAATTGAAGACATTGCATTGGCATGCTGCAGTTATCACTCTGAGTTTGTGCTTGAAATGAGACCTCTGGATTCTTATTACTCAAGAAAATTATTTTTCAACAGAATTTTCAGCTCTGAAAGTGAATGTCCTGATACATTCAAAGAAGTTTCAAACAAAATCATTGAACTATGTGGTGGATTGCCGCTAGCAACAATTAGTATGGCCAGCCTTTTAGCAAGCTATCCTGTGATGTCGATTGAGCAATTGACATACGTGAGTGATTCACTGAGCTCCAGTTTGAGGACAAGTTCTGGTTCTGAAGGAGTGAGGCTAGTACTGAACCTGAGCTACAATAATCTGACTCACCATTTGAAGACCTGCTTGCTGTATCTTAATATGTATCCAGAGGGGTACACAATATATAAGGATGACTTAGTGAGGCAATGGGTAGCTGAAGGTTTTATCGATGAGGTAGAAGGACAAGAGGTGGAGAGAGTTGCAGGGTCATATTTTGATGAACTTATTGACAGAAGATTTCTCCAACCTGCCTTTACTAAATACAATGATGAGTTGGTATCCTGTATGGTTCATGATATTGTACAAGATCTTATTGCATACAAGTCTGCAGAAGAGAACTTCGTCATGGTACTTGATAATTATCGGAATAATGTTGAACTCTGCGACAAAGTCCATCGATTATCTCTTCACTTCGGTGATGCAATGCGTGTGAAGAAACCGGGAAACATCGGAACATCACAAGTTCGGTCACTCAGTTTTTCTGGATTCTTTACATGCATGCCTTGTATTACAGAGTTTAAGCTTCTCCGTGTACTAAACCTTCAATTATCCAGTCATCATGGAGAAGACATACTGGATGTCACTGGGATTTCTGAGCTGGTCCATTTGAAATATTTCAAGGTTGGAAGTGATGCCTATGTAAAGCTACCAAAGCATATGCAAGGCTTACACTATTTGCAAACGCTTGATATGGATACAAAAATCACTGCTGTTCCATGGGATATTATCTATCTCCCATGCTTATTTCACCTCCATCTTCATTTTGACACAAATCTGTTGGATTGGATTGGCAGCATGAGATCTGCAAGTGTGCAGAAATTTGACAAGCTGACCAACCTGCGTGATCTTCGTATCACCTGTTCTACTACAGCACCACCCGACCATCTGGGGCAAAACATGGAAAAGTTGGGCTCTTTACTCTCTGGACTTAGGAACCTTAAAACTCTAGCTCTGGTCCCTAGCACATCTCACCAAAAAGCATTGGTCCACAGTCCTTCAAAGGAAGTAAATATTTCGTGGCATGGCTTTACACCTCCCGTCTTCCTCCAGAGATTTGAGTGGTCTCCGTGCAGCTGCACCTTCTCCAGAGTTCCCAAGTGGATCAGAGAGTTGAGAAATCTCTGTATTTTGAAGATTGCAGTGAGGGAACTGCTGAGAAATGATGTTGATATTCTGAAAGGATTGCCTGTCCTCACAGTTCTGTCGCTGTATCTGCACTCAGTACCGACAGAAAGGATTGTCTTTGATAAGACGGGGTTCTCAGTTCTCAAGTACTTCAAATTCAGGTGCAGTGCACCAAGGCTGAAATTTGAGGCAGATGCAATGCCAAATCTCTCCAAGCTCAAGCTAGGTTTCAATGCCCACAGAGCGGACGAACACGGCAGTACAAATATCAGCATCGAGCACTTGCCTGGACTCAAAGATATCTCAGTGAAAATTGGCGGTGCAGGTGCAGATGCAGAGTCTGCCTTGACGGCTTCTATTACCAATCATCCAAGCAATCCTCAAATTGATATACTATCAGTCGATTGGGTTTTTTATGGAGATGAAGTTAGAAACACAGCGATTGAAAAGAAAGAAGACGGAACGATAGAACCATATGTTATTGTTAGGGAGGAAACTGGACTAGAGTTCTCAGGGGAAGATGTGGAGAAACAAACGGAAGAGGAAGAACAGAAAACAATAGAACAGAAATGTTCTTATGAAAAGAAACGGAAGACCACCACGGAAGAGGAAGAACAGAAAACAATAGAACAGAAATGTTCTTATGAAAAGAAACGGAAGACCACCACGCCGCGCCGGCAGCTGCAGGGCCCGCGCCCGCCAAGGCTCAACGTCCGGATGAAGTCGCACGCCATCAAGAAGCCCTCCTCCGGCTCCGGGGTTCCGCCGACCGCGCCGGCGCCGCCGCCCGGGCAGGGGAGGCGGGACCACCCCCACAACCCCACCACCGGCGCCGCCTCGTCCCGAAGCTCCCCGCGCCCGCGCTGCTGGACGAGGCCGCCGACTACGTGGCTGCGTTGCAGATGCAGGTCAGCACCATGCGCGCGCTCGCCGACGCGCTGGCCGCCGCGCAGCTGTCGTCACCGGCGGACGCCGACGCGGAGGCGGAGGCGAAGGCGGCGAGGCTTGATTGATTGGCCTAGCCGCCTGGCCCCATGACATGATTAATCACCAGCTCCAGCCTCCTGCTCGCTCCCCCACCTGCCGGATTCCGATGGGGGATCGGGGAGGGGAAGGAAAACAATAATCATTTGCGGTGCGTGCGTTGCTCTTGTCGGGAGCGATTGGTGGTTGGTCTAGCAGAGTGATGAACTGGATTGATGACCATTCCATTCCACGCAGTCTCAACTGCTGCTGCTCGTGATTTGTTGTAAATTCCTTAATCCTTACTGCTTGCCACTTGTGCATATGCAAATGCTTCTTCCTGCTCTGCTGTGCTGTGGTGCTCTTGTGTCAGTATAAAAAATATGGTGGAGAATTGTGTGTTGCGTGCCATGATTTTTGGTACCAGGGAATGAACGATCGGAATTAATTTGGTGGATAATTGTGTGTGGCGTGCCATGATTCTGGTACCAGGGAATGAACTATCGAAATTGTTGTGTTGAGTTGTGACTCTGCCCTGTTTCATCAGTAATGCTTTGGGACTGTGCCCCCTTTCACCAGGATTACTTTTGGGACAAAAAGGAAAGAAAACAGAGAGAAATCTTATATTGGAGTCCTTTCGAGCGAAATGTTCAAGGTTGATGTACTTAACGGCGAAATGTTTCATCAGTAGAACAGTTTGTTTCACGGGAATTATCCAGTGGATTTCCTAGATTTATTCTACTTAGTAATTGACGGTATTATTTCTTTCAATGACAAACAGCCAATTGATTTGAGACCTTCGGATCTATTCTTTTTCTATTCAAAGATCAGGCCTTTGTCTCTGTGTTTTTACATCGAGAATTCTTTGCAGATAAAGATGAAGAGATAGCAAAGCGGCTTAGTACCAGTACCTGAAAAAAAAAAAAGGAATTCTTTGCAGATGAAGATAAAGAGATGGCAAAGCGACCTGTACCTGAAGAAAAATGCCTCCGGCTACCAACTGATTCACCGAGAGTACGCGAGAAAGACAAAAAGCACTATGAATTATTGATTTAGGAATGGGAATGAGAAGAACCCAGAGGTGGCGGCATGTACGACGACGGCACCCTCGCGGCGGTGCTCGGCCCGCGCGCCACCCCAGCATCCTGTCCCCGCTGCCGCCCGGCGCCGCGTCGGTGCTGTTCTCGCCGCTGCCCTTCGACACCGGCAGCATCAGCTAGCTCAACGAGCTCAGCCCCATCCTCCGAGCGCGTCCACGGCCACCGCCGGCACCTCGTCGTCGGCCGCCTTCGCCCCAGGCGCCCCGAGCAACGGCGGATCCCGGCCGCCGCCGCCGGCCTACTACTCAGACCCGTTCGTCCCCAGCCCCCACAGCCTCCTCGCCACGCCCACCGTGCCGTCGCCCGCCACGTGCGCTGAGTTCTTCGGCAGCCTGCCAGATCTTTAGCTAGTTCGCCGCCGCTGCAGCCGGCGCCGCTGACAGATGCAGCAGCGGCCGAAACTTTTTGCGACATTTTTCCACGCCTTTTCTTCCCCCCTGTAACATCTTTCTTTCATTTTTTTCTGGAGGGTAGGGGTAGGGGCAAGTTGGTGGGCCCGGCACTGATGCTAATTTGATTTAGTGCAGCAGGGAGTGAGTGAGTGATGAGAAAGGGCGTGAGAACAGAGAATGCAATGCAAAAAGTTTTCCGGTAGCAGCTACTATTACTAGAAGCGGCCGGCCGGCCGGCCACACGGCCCAATGCGCCAAATCGCCGGCTTCATCGCCTGCTACTAGCTATTCCCCTGGCGTTTTCTACCGCACTCAGATCCGGTGCGCGTGCAAATCCTCTGTTGTTGAGCGCGAATCCTCCATGGCTGCGCGCAAAAATCCTCCTCAATCCTGCTACTCCCGCCTCCTCTTCTGATTTATTTGCTGAAACTGCAAAAGTAAGGTCAGACGGTCAGTCCCTCATCATACCTTCCCTTTTCATCTGCTCTTTCCCTTTCGAACAGAACAACACCATCAATACACTGTTGCAGAGTTACGACATGCTGTAGCTTGAGGGGAGAGATGGTGTCCTTTACCTTGGATGGAAGGACAAAATATTGGTTGTAACTTCAGCATGGTGTTGACGTTTCTGTAACACCCCTGGTGTTACTACAACTAAAACCTGTCATGACATCATATGCACTGCAATGCATCTCATGAGTAGTGAACTATGACATGCAATAACTTAATAAGTTTATCTTCCTAGGCTTGTTTGGGTATAGCTAAGCATGTGATGTCAATTATTCTTTCTAAACCTAGATGCTAAATTAGGGTATAAAAATTTCCAAGTAAAACTAATCTTGGTGTGATCAAGTGTTTGGCTAACTATAACCTCAAAAGGCTAATCTTGTTTTACTAATCTTTGGAGGTGAATCAAGAATCAAGATTGAATTTGGAGTCTTTGTCCTTCACATAACCCTAGTGGTTAAGTGTGGATTAAGAATATCATTTTCAATCTTGAGGAGCTAACTATAATTAATTTTTTCAAGTAAATTCACAAAACAAGGGCACCATTTGAAAGTATAAGTTTCATACTTGTAATGTGTGCCTTTGGTTGGGTCTTAACCTCACAAGCTCAGCCCTAAATAATTATACAAAGTTTGAATTAGCAATTCAAATCCAAACCCTAATTTCAAAGCCCTTTTCTGCCCCTTTTTTGTGTAGTTTCAAAAATATTCAAAATTTGGGGTTGGTCCAAAAAGCAAAGTTGTAGATCTTGATGAGAGGAACAACTTTGGTATTCAAAAAGTCTTTCAAGGTTCCATTCAAAATTTGAAGTAATTTCAAAATTCAGTTTGAAGGGTTTTTGTCTCCTTTTCAAAATTTCAATGCAATTCAAAATTTATTCATTTTCAGAGAAAACTTCTTAAATAAAAGTTGTAGAGCAAGAAAAGTTGTGCAACTTCTATTTTGGGATATTTTTATCTTATATTCAAATTTCAAAAGTAATTTTAAAAGTTTGCAAATCGGTTTAAACGGAGAGGGGGGGGAGATTACAGCAACAGCAAGCAGCAGCTCGCCGACGACCGCCGCCCTCTACCGTCGCGAAGGCTCGCCCGTGCCACCTCCTGCTTGACGTGTCGAGTGCGCCGCTTCGTCTTTGTCGCTCTAGGAGCAAATGCCATCGCCTATAAGAGCCGGGAGCTCGTCGCGCCGCCTTCTTTTCTTCACCTTTCGCCGCCGCCGCCGCCATTCCACCGAGCAATTCGCGCTCCACGCCCCACCGCCGTCTCCAATAGCTTGCACACCGCTCCACCACCTCCTTACGCATCGCCTGAGCCGCTAGCCATGGCTTGAGGACGACCAGCGCCTCCGCGCGCCGCGTCTTCTTCTCTGCCGCCGCCCGGCCTTGCCTTCTCCGCCACGGCGCTCGTCAAGCGTCTCTAGCTCAACCAACACCACCACCCGCTTCGCCTTAGCTCATCGATCATCATCGGCCTTCTATTTTCCCACAAGCCACCGCCCAGTTCGCCCAGAACACCGCCCACGCCGCCGTGTTCACGCCCCGCCCAGAGCCACTTGCCACCGGCGCTAACCCCTCAGGCCATCGCCAAGCCCACCGCAACCACATTTTTGAAGTCGGTGAGCTCACGGGTAACTTATAGGGGTATCGTAGTCGCGTCCTCCGCCCCCGTTTAAGCCGGACGGCCCACGCGCCTTCGAGCTCCCGTCGTGCCGCCGCCGTCGCGCTGCGGCGCGCATCCGTCTTTCGGTGCGGTCGCGTTCGTCTTTGCGTCAAGTCCGTGTCAAGTCACTGAGTGCATAGGAATGCTCGGTTTCGCGGAGGAGCTCCGACGAAGCCGGCATCGCCCGCTTACCGCCTTGCCGCGCCATAGCCACCGCCCAGCGGCGCCTCGGTGCATGCCTAGGGTCGAGTAATACCTCGTTAGGTCCGTAGTGAAGTGGGGAGTTTGTTGGTGTGGTCGTTGTCGCCCGCCGGCTCGCCGACGGCGGCGAGCATCGCCGTCGTTTTTCGCCGCCGCCCCGCCGGCCCGGAGTGGCCGGGTGGGCCGAAAGGCCAATCTGGGCCGCCTTGTGCACTTAAGGAGAAAAGGGTTTTCCTTTTTTCTTTTTATTTTCCGAAAGGCTGATTTCATATTTTTGTAAGTAATTATTGAGGGCTGATAAAAATAAACCAAAAATTGCTCTGTGCTCACAATAATATACTTTATTTAATAAAAATATTGAGTGCATGTGTTTAGTATAGTTTCTGAAAACCAAAAATACAACTTTAATTGCTAATCTTAATCTTTCATGATTTTTGTAGTTTTTTTTGTGTTTTCAAAAATCATGAAAAATTAGGGTTAAGCTTAATTAGGTAAAACCTACTTACCTTAAAATTTGTAGCTCATTTGGATAAAGTTTCATTAAGGTTTAATTTCTAGCTTAATTAATAAAGACTTAATTAAATTCTTTAAATAAGTCTTTATTAATTAAACTTGTTTAATAACTGTAAAAAAATGGTTAATAAAGTACTTAGTGGTGTTGATCACTTTAGAGATGTGTGACTTTGGGACTGAGTGATGACCCTTGGTCATTAACCCTAATGACCCTCGGCACTGGAAACTGTTTGTGCTTAGCGTGTTCGACATCGTTGCGGCTTGTCAGGAGGGCTATGGTGGCTCTCACTGGCAAGACCATCACCCTTGCAGTGATGGCATGCAGATCTTACTAGAGAACTCCGTCGTCGTTAGTTCGAGGGGTGGTATGTAGATCTTCGCCACTCTTCCAATAGCAGTCCATCGGGGTGGCTTGATGTAGATCTTTGTTAAGACCCTGTTACCACCACTTGAGAAGTGGAGTTGTTTAGTGTCGTTTTAGTAGCTCGATGCATCTCCGTCGCATTATCATGTTACTTTAACTGCACATCATGCTCATATATTATCTCCGTGTAGTTGAGGGGTCCGAGAAAGTTGCTGTTGATCCGACCCCCGTCGTTGCTGAAGCTGAGTTGTTCGAAGGAGTGAGCTCCGACCCTGTTGGTTCTTCGTCAGGGCCCGAGTTCTTTGTCAACCCAGGCAAGCCCCGGATGCATCTAAACCCTTCCTTGTGTTTTATAAAGCTTTAATAACTTCTATACTTCTGAAATGATGCATTAGGTGAATAGGAGTTAAGTGATATCCTATATTGATGCATTTACCTTCCTTGATGTTGATATATCATCCTTGATACCTGTTTTATTTATAAATGCATAGTGATGCTTAGCCCTGCTTATTTAAAGATAGGCTTTCAAAGTAAATGTTTTACTTATGATGAGAACAATTGATGACTTTGATGAGCATGGCTCTGGTGAGTATGGCTCCGAGGAGCATGTCTCTGATGAGTATGGAAAAGAGGAATGAAAGTGAGACCGGCGGGACACGGCTTTGTTTGTGGTGGAAGCCGATTGGGACGCCCAGTCGTGCTTGTCCCGTTGGAGTCGATTAAGGACCGTCCGTTGTTGGCCCTTGGATCAATTTGTTAGTACTAATCACATGCTCTTGAAGTAAGCTCCATTTGGGCCGATCTATGCCGAGAACGGACAACCGCTGCATCGGGAGTGGAGAGATGGCGGGGGTAGTGTGTACCCACCCTACGGGTTAACCGTCACGGACGGGCGTAGGGCGGTGGTGTACTATACTCTCGGGTGACGCGGACCCGCCCGACATAGAGACTCCGAGTGTTGGGTTGATATATGGGGGTTAGAGTCCCGCATATGTCGTGTGGTTAGAATCCCAATTTGGGTATAAAAGCGGTTCGAATCGTCGTTGCTTCGCGTTAAAGGAAGCTTGATCCTCGCCCTTTCATCGTAGTAATAATGGAAGTGGAATGGAATGATGGCTTATAAGTGGTTAAATGTTTGAGAAGTGTTTGCTTTAGACTAGACTCATCTAGAATGTAGGAATGATAATTAATGATGATTAAAAAGTGCAACTTAGGCTTTTACGCAAAGAGTCCTTGTTCCCCGATAAACTTTACCTTGATACCCATCGCCTAGCATTCCCCGAGTCTTCACCCCACTTTTGGTCGGTTAAGTCTTGTGGAGTACTTTTTGTACTCGGGGTTTGTTCTACCCCTGTTGTAGGTGAACCGCATGAGCAAGTGTGCTATGGCCCTTGCTGCATGACGGTTGTTGAAGTTTCCGATGAGGAGTAGTTTGTTTGGCCATTGGGCAAGGCACTTTTGTTGTTTGGCTTGTAATATGTTACTTAATGTTACTCCACTGGTTTGTATTAACTTAAGCACTTTGGTTTGTATAAGTTTGAGAAACTAATGATGTAAATTATGGTTATGTAAGTCTTCCGCTACTCTGTTGTATTTTTGTATAAAACTGTTGTAATACTTGCAATGTATCTGCGAGAATGCGATCTTGGTTTGTTGTGGTTTCATCGGGGTTTCACCCGACGGAACGTAAGTTTATGTGGTACGCAAGCATAGCCGCCGGAGGCCTTTGAGGCAATGACAGGTGCTTGTGAGCCATATAATTTAGAAGGTTCTGCCACAGTTTCCTAAGGTGTTAACATTTCAGAACTTTCATTCTTTATTATCTCTGTTAGTCTGCATACTTTGTAGCTGCAAATTAGTATAAATTATCTTTTTTTTCGCGATCGAGGAATATAGCCTGTTTTTTATTAAAAAAAGTGAATTACACGACACAGCTACGAGAGAACCCTCATAACACAAATTATAAACATCAAGCTAGTGGTATCTGGAATAAACATAAGAACATAAAAAATGAAGGAAGAAAGAGCGACTGCCTTCAAAACCCAAGACCTACAACCGAGTCTGCAAAAACGAATCGCAAAGGTTGCCTACAAGATAGACAAAGCCATGATGGCAAAGTATGCACCCAAAGAAGACATAGGATCAGCAGCGGTGGCAAAGCATTCGCCTGTGAAGACCAAGCGACCACGTGGCAAAGCATCCATCAAGAAGTAGGCCCGCATGCTCTTGGTAGAGAAGCATCTACCAGAGAAGGGACCAAAGAGCAGCGGCAAAGCATCCGCCAGGATTCCACCAACGGCCAAGTATCCGTCGGGGTAGAAGCGAAGACGCACCCTACGACAAAATATCCGCAGGGGGAGCGGCCATGACACTCTCGACAGCAAAGCATCTGCTAAAGAGAAGACCAATAACAATGGAGGATAAGTATCCACCAAGAAGGATAGAGGCAAAGCATCCGCTACGAAAGCCAGACGATGACAACAAGGTCAAGCGTTGCAGGACAAACCAATGCGAGTAGAACAAGGCACACACAGGCGCTATAAGGTACTCCACTAGGGGCCGACGAAATAGCAGTAACCAGGGAAGACAGATGCTTGCATGATGAGACAGAGGTGATTCTTCAACAACGCCTTCAGGAAGGGTGTGACGACCAAGGATGCCACCATGGGAGCCACCATCGCTGACCTTAGAGGCTTCTAAGGCGGGGCTTACACCTAGAATGCACCGCCGTCGAAGCAGAGGCACGGAGTTCTTCAACAACGCCTCCAAGGAAGTATGTGGCGCCTAGGGCGTCATCGTCATCCGCCCGACCAAAACTGAGCTAAGCTTTCGCCCAGAACTCCATGCATGCTACCCCGCCCCCGGGATTCCACGACGCAGGAACTGGCACAGGAGCAACCGCCCGCACCTTGGGGAAGCAGACCCCGACGGCCAAGAGTGCCAGCGTAACAGGGAGATCCACAGGCCACTGCCGCAGCCACCCCGGGCGCCAACGGCTGCCGCAACAGGCAAGGTCTAGGTAAACGCCTAGCCACCAGGCGCCCGCCATTGAGCAAGCCGCCCCGGCCGGCCCCGCCACTACGCAAAGACGACCTCGGCCGGTCGACCACCATCCCGGACGAGCAGGCACAACACAGGTGCCGCTGCGGCTGGCCCTAGCCGCGAGCAGGCAGGCAAGCAAAGGCGAAGCCTACCAGGCCAGCTGACACGAGCCACAGGCGCGGCCCTCATCGACCTCGCCGCGGGCCTCCCTTCCCCGCCGTAGTGTAACACTCTAAGTGCTAATCATGTTTTGCATTGCATTTCATTAAGCATAAGCATCATTATGTATTCATTTATGAGCATGTGATATTGCAATGGTTTATGTGTGCAACATACATGTTTGTTAAATAATCCTAAAAATGATCTAAAATGATTTAGAATCAAATATGAGATAGGGTTTATATTCAATTTTTTTGCCAAAACATGATTTTATGAAGATATACATGTCATATATGCTTTTATCATGATGTTAAGTGGTCAATAGTACAAGTATAAGATTTATTCACTTTTTAGAGTTGGGCTCTAAATAAAAGTTGTAGTTTAAATTGTATGCTACAAACTTTATTTAAGGGTCCAGGGCCAAATCCAACCCTAGCATGCTCAAATAGCGGCCCTAAGTTTGAATTTAAAATGATTTTAGAAATGACTGAAAATTTCCTGTCCTCAATTGCAGTAATAATATTCAAAGTTTGAGGCTGTGTAAAATAGTTTTTCATAAATAAAATTTTAGAAACTAGTTCATTATTTGTTAGTACAAAGTTTGTACTTTGATATCATGGAATTGGTTGAGCCTGTTGATTGATGTTTAGCCCTTAAATTAAATGCCAAAAGCAGACTAATCAGCATTGTTAAGCTCTGCTTAACTGAATTGGCTATTGCAGTTTGTTTTTACTCATGTTTGAGAGCTTATAGTTTGCAAACCCATGGGAATTAGATTATGATCCTTTAATCAAAGTTGGAGTACACCTATAGGAGACCATCATGGTGCAATTGGTTTGCTTTTTCATCAACTGAGCAGAGAGCTAGAGAGGGAGAAAGATTGTGGGTTCAGTCACTGCGTTGGCAAAAGGGATGGCACCTTCACGTCGCCACCGATGTGCCGTGCGCCATTTTGGCACCGCCGCCATGCCACGCCTGTGGTGTTGCTTGCGTCGTGCTGGCCAGTGGAGAATGGGAGGCTCGTGCCTTGCCCATACCATCGCCAGGAGCCGGCCAGCTCGCCGTCGTTCTCCTCTCTTCCTCTTGCTGTTCACCGGTGCCACGGGAACGGCTGCTCGCGTTTCGCTCGCGCACGGCAACACGCTGCTAGTGGTGTGGAGTTGCTCGCGAAGCCACTGGCCACCTATCCGTGCTCGTCATGCCTTCAAATAGCCACTGATGGCCATCGCGCATCTCTTTTCCATTTTCTGCTCGCCGCCGACCAATTTTGCCTCGCCGCAAAATTCGCCGCCATCACTCCATAACTGTCCAATTGCATTTGGCAATAGCTCTGCCATCTCCTTGCACGGCGATTGCACCTCTTTGCATCGCTTGCCATCGCTGGAATTGCCGGAATCGCAGTCTTCTTCCTCGTGGCCGGTCGGAGCTCCGCCGAGCTCAACCCCGCCGCCTCCAGGTCGTTTTGGTGAACCAATTGCCTTGCCGTTTGTTGCATTGAGTTTGCCTTGAGTTATAGATCGTGATCGGCTCACCCTTTTTACTTCTACCGCATAGGACACACCAAAGCACCTTCTCGCCGCCAAGTTCACGCCATCGGAGATGTCCTTTTCGCCGGCAAATCACCTCAACGCCATCCCTGACTTAACCGACATGAGCATCATGTCTGTAGTGGACTGTTGTTGCTTGCCGAGCACTTGGTTGCGCTTTTATTGTTCCCTATGGCCGAAACACCACCGCGCCGGTGAGTTCTCCGCCGCCGCACCGCTGCACGCTTGGTTGAGCTCGCTAGGAGCTGTTTAGGGTTCAATGAACTGGTCGGAGATTCTCTTGAGGTGGAGAGAAACCTGTTGCTACCCTTTTTGCCGCCGGCGAGGCACTGCAAAGCTATCGCCACCACATCGCAGCGCTGCCGCACAGCCATGGCCACCATCGTGCTTGCCGTGGTGCTCGCAGGGGTCAACTAATACCCTAGGGAGGTGCGCGAGGTCGAGGGGATCTCGTCGGTACCAGCCTCGTCGCCGGCGAGGTCACCACCGGCGAGAAATCGCCGGTCAATGGCAGGCCTCACCGCGGTCAGTGCGGGAGGCACTGTGCTGACCGCGGGACCCACCCAGCAGCGACTGCTGCTACTGTGCGCACGGGAATGGTTACTGTGCTCGGTTTGAATTATTTTCAGAAAATGTTAAATAGTGCAGTTTATTGCAAAATCCATAGAAAAATAATTGTAGCTCTAAAAATTCTAAAAATTTTTGTGTAGCCTCTTTGTGATGGAATCTATATGGAAAAAATATAAAACTAGGAAAAACCACAATTTTGCTTAATCAAAATTGCCCCTTTTTATTGATAAATGAATATTCCATGATTTTAAAGAATAAAATATTGGTCCAAAAATTATGAAATTTATTTTGCAACTGTTTTATGACAATCCCAATCTGTACAAAAAGTTTGGGATGAATTTGACAATATTTTATAAAATCATAATTTCCAAATTTATTAATAAAAAGAAAAGAGACATATGGTTAAGTGTATGTTCATATTTGAATGCTTCAAATTCATATCTTGCTGCTCTAGTGTCTTAGGGTACTGTTTTGTCTCTAAAATATTCCAATTAGATAGTAGATGGCTTAATCTATTTTGTGTCATGCTTGTTAAAATATATAAACATGTATGCATGTGTAGCTTTTTAGTAAAGGTTAATCATGAGATCACTTATGTATAACTCTGTGGTTTAATTAAAGACTTTGGATCATGAAACCCCACTAATCCTCAGCAATTCTTTTATTGAGTAATAATGGTCATGATGAATTTGTTGTAGTTAGTTGAAGGTTGTTTGCAAGTAATAATAAAAACTATCCTAGAGAGGAGATATGCACCTACTCTGTATAGATTAAAAGCAAATGACATTCACCTTCCTTTAAGCAATTTGATAATACAGTGTTGTCATCAGAGAAAGAGAATTGCACCCATGGAACCTTATGTAGCCTTTCGTTCTTGCTATTCAAATGATCATTTCATCATGCATCATTTCATGTCATTGAATTTTGTTATGCATCTTATATGCATTCCTATTAATTATGCATCACATACATTCATATAGGATTGGAAGAAGAAGCTCCCGTCGAGTATGTTGTGATCGAGGAGGAGAGTCCACAAGAGTTGCCACCCGAAGACGATGGACAAGCTCCTGAACCACTGCCGGAGTGCCCTAACCATAGACCCTCCACTTTTCACCAAGGCAAGCCCCAGAGCATTCTATTAGCCTATTCTCTTTTAAAATGCAATTACTCACTTTTATTACCTTAATATGTGCACTAAGTTCATAGGAATGGAATGATACCGTTGTTGCATAAATACCTTGTCCACTTAAATGAACCCACTTTACTTGTATTAGTAGATAGCTTATATGCTTAGCCATGCATAGATAATAGGAAGTCGGATGATTCCTATTATCCGCTATACTTAAGTTAGTACTTATGATATCCATAATCATGAGATGATTAATAATTGGAGACCGGACGAGATTTGGTGATGGTGATTCTACAGGACATGGAGGTCTTGTATGCTTATGTTTCCCGTCTGTGTCGGTTAAGGACCAAACCGTATTCTGGATTTAGGTATGAGATTGAACGTACCTTCACATAACAGCCGAATAACTCGTTTCGACTATAAAACTGATTAGCTCATTCGAGGTAGTTCTTGAACTGCTAGCATCACTGGGAAGAAAGGACGGTGAAGGGGACTGATTCCAAGGCCCTGCATGACTACGGGCTACAGGCTGAACGGGCATGACAGGTGAGGATGTAGGACTATGAGTTTTGTATAGTGGATTCAATTCTATCTTTCGAATAGAGTGAACAGTGACTCAAGCGAGCTTTGGTCCTGCTCGTGTGTGATACGGGCTTTACCCAGCTGGTGTAATTGATTCGATTTGCTGTCTCTCCTGGAAAATGAGAAACTTATACCTGACCATAGAGACGTAGTAAAGTAATGGAAATTAATGATGAGATTTAGAGGATAATTAATTGGTACCTCTTATTTATAGAATTGCTTGCTATAGATCCAAAGGTATAATTTAGAAAGTGTAAATCTAAGTCTAAGTAGCCATAATATTTGAGATAAGAAGTAAGATTAGTAAATTTTTCTGCAAAAGATGCTAGCCAACTGAACCCCACCTTTCATAGCCTATCATCATTCCTTGGAGTCTTTTATATCTTTCTCCTGTCGGGTAAGTTTTGCAGAATATAATTGAGTACTCAGGGTTTTACCTATCATTGCAGGTGACATTCTATTTGAAGTTATTGCATTACTTGCTTTAACCCTATGGATGACACTAACGAGTAAGGCCAAAGGGCATGGCCATATCTATAACTCCTTTGCCATACTTGTATAGGAGGTTTGAAATAAAGCTAGTGATGCTAAACAATCTATCTTATTGTATTTGCGAATAAATGGTACTTTTTTGTAATATATTTGAATTGGTTTGTAATCTTAAATGGAACCCAGTGTGTATTATATTTTATTTTTTCGCTAAATACTCAGTATTCGATGAATGATATATCCTTAATCGTGTATGTGATCCTAGATGTAAGTTGATATACCGAGGTCCTTCGTGACACTCGGTGGACTACCGGATTCAGATGAGAAGCGGTGTGTGTGTCTCAATATTATTAACGGGGACAGTCACGCTTAATCTTATATGAATTGGTCGGTTCTATCACAGCCGGCATCGAGCAGGATTAAGGGTAATATCATCATCAGTGTATTTAAAAAACAAAAGCTTTTAGTTTTGAAAAACTTAATTTATATTAAAACTACTTCTATGTAGGATTTTGAATTGAAACTACACCAGTGTCAAACCTCTAATTTAGCCCGTATAAGGACTATCAGGTGGCCACAACTAACTTTGAGGTTTTTTAAATTTATTGCAAGTGTGTGAAACAATACCTCTACGCTCAGGTAAGAATATAAGTATTGAATGGTTATCTTGTCATCCGATGACCTAAGGGTGGTGGTGACCTCATATGAAAGTATATGTGTATACTTGTATACACTTATATGGAAGTATGTAGTACAAACTGTCTCTTTTTATGCAATGTCACACCTACGCTGAGGTAAGTATGAGTTGGGAGAGCATGATCGGACAACCACTGGCCTAGAGGAGTGCTAGTGTGGTTACCGGAATATTTATATATTACACACATGTTTATATGAAGGTACTTAATTGTGGGTAGTGTGATGATGATTCGGGTAGTTTAGTACTACATGCATATATACAGGGGTATATATACATGGGGAGCATTTAACTTACTACTTTTATTGTGTGTAATATATATACCATGTGGGAATCAGGCCAAAATGAATTCTTCTGTAGGTACGCTAACTACGAAAACATGTAGTAAATTGACTAGATGCGATTTAATGGGAGCACATAGGAATGCCACCGTTTATTAACGATTAGAATGTCCATTCTTCTCTAAATCTATGAGGACAGATAGGAATGAGCATGCATCATGATCATTCTTTGCTTATCTTATTGTATTAAGGTCCTTCCCTTATAAGTTGTAAACCAATTAAATTCAAATTCTAGTATAAATAAATTGCTCACTTAACCATATATGTTCACAGATAATGGAGCCACTACCATACACTGAGGAGGGTGCTTTGTTGGAGCAGTTTGTACACCTAGTTTGCTTTGGAGGTTGCTAGAGAGTTTTGGGTATATTGAGCCACCAATCTACCGTTGGAGGCATACCTGAGTTTATGGCACCACAGGATGTGCATTGCTTCTTCGTATTCCTACACTAAGTATTGCTCCCTTTTGGCAAGAAATGAGGGTTCAGAAGGAAGGGTTGAACGAGTGGGAAGCAGGTCAAGTTGCTACCCTTGACATCCTACAACAGATAAGTCAAGAGCATACCGATGAAATGGGAAATACTCCGATGTGTCTCTTTCCACCCACAGATCCTACTAATGAAACTTGATGTTAGTGGGGGATTGCTTTGACAGATGAAAGTTCACCAAACCATAATCCTATTTTCACTGTCACTGCTATAGCAAACCTTGCGATCACTCAAGCATACAAAGCTAGAGAGACATCCCATAATTATTGGCGTCAAAGTTATAATCTTTGCAACATAGAATTGAAAGTAACTGAGAATTTATGGGAGTCATCCAAGAACACCACAAATCAGGTAATGGACTATGCCATTCAACATGAGCTAAATATGACCCATAAATATACCATACTTTGAAATCAAACTGTTGAATTAGAGCAGCAAAGAGCCGAAGCTGAAGCTCATGCAAATGATGCAGAAGCAACCAGAAATGAAGCCATCCATGAACTTACTAAAGCCACAAAAAAATTTGAGTTTGCCGAGCATAATTTGCTAGAGCAAGTAGATGAGGCAAATGCCACCATTGTAAACCTTCAAGAACAACTTGATGCATTACAAGTTGTGGCACCACCAGAGGAACATGGAGCGGGAGAAGTGGTGAATGAAGCTAAAGAAGATGTGATGGATTTTGTAGAAGAGCCTAAAATAGAGTTTGATGATCAGATGGAGACGGACTTGGATGATGACTATCTTCTCGACTGCAGTGATGAGTTTTAGAGAAGAGTATCTTACATGATGGTTGTAAAATAGAATAATCCTAGGACTGAGCTTTAGCTTAAGTTTTTAATCCAAGAGTTGAACTCATCTTATGTAAGATATGGAATGCTGCAGATGTAATATGGTCTGTAAAATATGCAAGGCTTGAATAAAATGGCATCTAGATGTATGTGCATATGAGAAATAAAGAACGTATAATTATGATGGTGCAGTGTGAAATTCTTTATTATGCCTCTGTTTGTTGTATGCATTTTTATTTTCTTCAACATTTTAGTGCAGCATAATAATCACTTTCACATTCTAGTACCATCATTAATTATACTTTGGATATGAATGCAAATGCTGAACACTCACTCAAGTGGTTCGGGGAGAGGAAATGATGGGTCCTCAGATCTGCCGCCTCCACCTACTGCGGCAGAGATGCCGTCTCGCTTGATGGGTGGTCAGGCAAATATGGAAGCCGCTCTGCAACAGATTGCCCAGAATACTGCACCAGGGTGCCAGAACCACCGTGATCAAGACCCAAAT
Source organism: Chrysopogon serrulatus (assembly GCA_015844335.1). Lineage (NCBI taxonomy): Eukaryota > Viridiplantae > Streptophyta > Magnoliopsida > Poales > Poaceae > Chrysopogon > Chrysopogon serrulatus. Next base: position 514,903 of record JADLZL010001603.1, on the reverse strand, counting down.
GCACCTATCACTTACAAGGAATTTCTAGGTACCAATCCGTCGGTGTTCACTTAGTCAAAGGAACCCTTGTAGGTGGATGAATGGCTCAAAACTATCAAACAGAAATTCCATCTTCTTGAATGCACTAATAATCAAAAGGCTAAGATTGCAGCTTAACAAATGCACGGAGTCAGGTGGTGTGTGGTGGACTAACTATTTGTCCACTCTGCTTGAAGATGTAAGGCCTACATGGAATGAGTTCAAGGAAGCCTTTCGAGGACATCATATTCCTGAGGGCACTATGAAAATCAAAATGATGGAATTTTTGAAGTTAACCCAGGGTACTCAAATAATAACTGAGTATGTCCATGCATTCAATCATCTATTTAGGTATGTCCCAGAACATGTGGATACTCAGAAAAAGCACATGGGTTGTTTCATGCGTGGACTATCTCTTAAACTGCAAGATGATTTAGCTCTCAATAAGTGTACTACTTATAATGAGCTAGTCAGTGATGCCATCACTCGAGAGAATGCTCATCATTTGTACATAAAGGATAAGAAACACAAGAAGCCTTATTCAAGTGGTCCATCTCAGCCACCATGTCAAACCCAAATGGTGCTAAGGTCCTAGTACTATCCACCATTCAAGCAGTATAGACCACTTCAGCAGTAAGTTTCAGCAGAATGCCCCACGACCACAATTCCTGCAAGGGAATGCACCCAAAGTTCTTCAGGGTGGTTCTAAAGCTCCATGTTATACTTGTGGAAAAGTTGGACATTTTGCTCATGAGTGTCCTCAATCCAGGCACAACTATGCAGCACCACAAAATCAATAGAATTCATAGAATCAACCGGTCCAAAGAAAAAGTAGAAAACTAACTTCTAGAATTATAAGAAGCAAGCTTCCAAAGCACGTGTTGGACATGTTCATTATACTACTACAGAAGAAATCCCAAAAGGAGAACTGATGACTGCGGGTATGTTTCTAATAAACCAAATTCCTGCTTTTGTCTTTTTTGATTCTCGATCATCGCATTCATTCATAAGTCAAGCTTTTACATCTAAGCATCAGTTCCAGATTAGTACAGTGAAGAGTGGATTTTTAATCAACTTAGTCGGGGCTGAGACATCTACCAACCGTATAGTTTAGAATGCACAGCTTGATATTAGAGGAAGAAAGTTTTTGGCACACCTTATTGTGTTGCTGGATTTGGGTTTAGATGTTATTCTAGGCATGAATTGGATGAAGGAATATGGGGTAAACATGGATATACCCAATAGGATACTCAAGTTAAATGCACCAAAGGGCAATGGTCCTTTTATGTGTCGCCTTCTGTAGATCCTAATTTCAGGAATTCATCCTTTGCTACCAAAACCATCAAGTCAGAAGAAATTTCAGTAGTATGTGAGTTGTTGCTATTGAATTAGTATCTGGTACTGCTCCTATCTCTAGAAGACTAAATAGAATGCAACCAGATGAACTTGCTGAATTGAAGAAACAATTGCAAGAATTACTGGAGAAAGAATTTATTAGACCAAGTACCTCTCTGCGGGGATGCCCTGCCATATTTGTGAAGAAGAAGGATGAAACTCTACGTATGTGTGTTGATTATCGACCACTTAACGCAGTGACTGTTGGTATTAATTAACTTATCACTTATTTTAGTAGCCACCTATCAAATACCTACATCTCTAATATTGTACTAGGTCATCATCCCCAGCTATGGTGACAGAAAAATGTTTGTTGGTATTATCTAGTATTACTACAAGAATAACACTAAACATATTTCTATCTTTTATGTGGCTAGAAAGAATATAAAGATATATGCATAAAAAAAGAATCCGTAAGCACACAAATAATTATACCATTGTAGTATTTTATCTAGAGTATTACCAGGTTGTTAATTTATATTTATACCACTAGTAAGGTCTGGTAGGACTTATATCTACAACTTATACTATTAATACAAAAGTAAAATATCACCTCGATTCTACTCACAACAGGGGATAAGTCACATGATAAAAGATATATATGATAAATAATGATCGATCATCATAAATAGATAATAGATTCACTCGAGCACTTCTAGTCATTGCAATACCATCGTTAGATAGAAAATTAGAGAAATAATTTCTATTGTTATTCTATAACTACAAATCAATGAATACTCTAATTAGTGCAACTATATCTAGCAATCATTGCTTGGTCCTTACTATATCATGATTCTAAATGCATGAGGAGCATCAACTAAGGAGGGATTTTAAAATGCAACCGTCACTTCCGTTGCAACCGCGCTCTACATATCTTATGTGTGAAGGGTGGATTACAGAGGAATCAATGAAGTTATAAAAGTCATCTTCGCAAACTACCATGCAGATAAGCAAGATATCTAAACATCACATCTACATATTGCCTATTATCCACCCCTGATATCTCTGGATGAACGCTATACGAACAAATACACAAATTCAATAGTATCAAACTAACTATGCTAGATATATAATCAAAGTAGACAATGAATATTGCAATCAAGAACATAATTAAGATGAAGACTAATGTTGCCCCGAACACTGTAATAAACATAATGATGAATAAATACAATGAGAGAGGAGAGCACAAGAACTATACCGAACTCCACGCTCTTGACAACATCGAGAATCCAAGCTCGGCTGACGAACTTGATTCCTCTACTTCTAATCTAACTAGCTAAAGCTATGAACTAGAGAGACTCTGATGAACTAGGGTTTCTGGATGTGGATGGATTGATCTTCAAATGACTTGATGCTCCAGGAAGTCTAGCCCTATATTTATAGCCCGGTGGGAGAAACGACGGCCGTTAGATCAAACCGACTTCACGTAGGGCTGAGATGACTCCTCATAGGTGTTGGAGGAAGACTCCAGAAGGAGGAGATGCTACCCCTCATAGGGGGCTAGCCGGCATGACAGGTGGGGCCAGTTGGCCCTACCTGGAAGCCTCTGGCTCCCTTCTTTGCTTCTGATAATTTGTTTGATAATTAAGTCCTTCTCTATGATTTTCTAAAATAATTCCTAGAAAATAGTAATTCACCACAACTCATAGAAATTGTCAGATAAAACCCTAGACTTCTCTATTTGCACGTGTATTGATCATTTCTCATGTTTATTGCACTATTAAATATTGACGCTATCCACCATCAACAAACTATCAAGAATAAGTATCCATTACCACATATTGATATCTTATTTGACTAGTTAAATAAGGCTAAGGTTTTCTCTAAGATCGATTTGAGATCGGGCTATCACCAAATCAGGATCCGACCGAAGAATATTCCCAAAATAGCCTTCTCAATTCGATATGGTCTATTCGAGTACTTGGTAATGTGTTTTGGTCTCACAAATGCACCTGCCCATTTTATGTACTTAATGAACTCAGCCTTCATGCCTGAGTTGAACAAGTTTATAGTGGTATTTATTGATGACATATTGATATAATCTAAAAATAATGAAGATCATGCAGAGCATTTGAGAATAGTCTTGACTTAGAGAGCACAAGTTATATGCTAAATTTAGCAAGTGTGAATTTTAGCTTCGTGAGGTTAAATTCTTAGGACATGTGCTATCAGAAAATGGTATATCAGTGAATCCAGATAAAGTACAAGAAGTAATGGATTGGGAAGCTCCAACCACTTTGTCTCTCAAGTTTGAAGTTTTCTAGAATTAGCTGGTTATTATCGGTGATTTATTCTAGGCCTTTCCAAGATTGTTAAATCCATGACTCGGTTGCTACAAAAAATGAGAAGTTTATTTGGACACCAGAGTGTGAAGCATCTTTCTGCACTTTGAGGAAGTTGCTAACCACTGCTCTTGTGTTGGCAGAACCAGATATAACAAAGCTTTTCGATGTTTATTACGATGCTTCAAGCATTGGTCTCGGCTGCGTCCTAATGCAGGAAGGTCGAGTCATTGCCTATGCCTCACGATAGCTTTGAAAGCATGAGGTCAACTATCCTACTCAGGATTTAGAACTGGCTGAAGTGGTGCATGCCTTACGGATTTGGAGGTATTATTTGTTAGGAAATCTGTGTCATATTTGCATTGATCACAAAAGCCTTAAATATATCTTCATCCAGCTAGAGTTAAATATGAGACAGAGAAGGTGGTTAGAATTGATCAAGGATTATAATTTGGAGGTACACTATCATAGTATCATGCAGGAAAAGCTAATGTGGTAGCAAATGCTCTTAGTAGAAAAGCTCATTGCAACTACATAGAGTTACTCTCTGGAGAAAGTTTCAATCTCATGCATCCAACAGCGATCAACAATATAGTTGTTAGTTGCAATCTGGAAAGCTAGATTATAGAGGGTCAAAAGACTGATGACGGTATTTTTTATATCAAACAAAAAATACAAGAGAAAGAAACCAAGCATTTCTGAGTTGATGAAAACGGAGTGCTATGGTTTGATGATCGATTGGCGGTTCTAAGGATGAGAAGATAAAAGATCAAATCATGTCCCAAGCTCATTTCTCAAATCTATCAATCCATCCTGGTAGTGGTAAAATGTATCAAGATTTGAAGCAAAAATATTGGTGGACCAAAATAAAAAAGGAAATAGCAAGGTATATTGCTCATTGTGATGTGTGTGGAAGGGTAAAAGCAGATCATTTGCAACCTCTGGACAATTTCAATCCTTATCTATTCTTGAATGAAAATAGAAAGAAATAGGTATGAATTTTATAACTGGACTTCCTAGAACACAGAAATATATGATTCTATATGGGTAATTGAGGATCATCTCACCAAAGTAGCACACTTTTTACCTGTTAAGATTAGATATAGTGCAGAACAATATGCGGATCTATATATTGCCCAGATCTTGCATTTTCATGGTGTCCCAAAAACCATTGTATCTGATAGAGGTTCAAAATTCATGTCTCATTTTTAGGATCATTTACATACTTATCTTGGTACCAAGCTAATCAGAAGCTCTACCTATCATCCCCAAACTTCTGGCCAAGTTGAGAGGGTGAATCAAATTTTAGAGGATATGTTGAGAGCCTGCATACTTTCTGCAGTATTAAAATGGCACCATTCAAAGCACTTTATGGCAGAAAATATAGGACCCCTTGAGCTGGGTAGAATCTAGGGAAAAGAGGTACTATGGTATTGATTTTGTGAAACAAGAAGAAGAACGGGTTCAAAAGATACAACAACATCTCAAAGCTACTCAATCCCGCTAGAAAAGTTATGCTAACAAAAGACATAGACCAATATCCTTTAATGTTGGTGACTATGTCTATTTAAAGGTTTCACCTTTTAAAAGTGAACATCAATTTGGGATACAAGGCAAGTTAGCTCCTCACTATGTGGGACCATTCAGGATTATAGCTCACAAAGAAGAAGTGGCTATCGATGCGGGACCCAGCCGGTCCCCTATCGACATGAAAACTGCGAGTAGGGCCATGCTCTAGACCACGCGCCAGAGACAGAAAAGGAACTAGGAGCAATGCAGCCAACTCCGAGTAGAAGTAGGCTTATCCTAGTCTAGCTTATAGAAAGTAACTTCTGTAATAGAAACAGAACACTATCTTCTAGTCCGACTAGGACAAGACAGAGCCCTGGCCTCCTCTCCGATGTAAAGAGATGCCGAAGGCACCCTTTAGGAACACATACAATCATACAATCAATCCAACACAAAAGGCCAAGGCCGACTAGACGTAGAGCTATTACTCATCGACCGAGGGCTCGAACCAGGATAAATTGACTGTCTCTTGCGTAACCGCCGAGTTCAAGCACTCGCCGAAGCCCGAATCAACTGTCACGGGTATCCTGTGGCAAGCTATCGGTGGTAAAACACCGATAGCTGGCGCGCACAAGATGATCTTCCTGAGAGGATCAACCTTCATCTTCGAGGCCTGGATCTGCGAGGCAGACAACCACAGAATTCTCCACAGACGACTCTTTCCAGATCCAGAGCCAAAAATCGACAAAGACTTTTTACAACTAAGATTGATGAAGTCCAATTCAGAAGATGAGCGCAAACCGCCAAGTTCTTTCCTCCTCAGATTGAACAACACAGCGGTAACGTACCAACAGAAGACATCGAGTTCTTTCTACTACAGATTAAACAACTCGGTGAATTTATAGCAACAAGCTTTCAAGGGAAGAATGTAGAACTTCGAGAAATCATTATCAAGTACCTTCTCTCATGAAGATAACTACTCCGACAGAAACACCCTTCCTTTTCAACATGGAAGACCTCTAGAAGAAGAGAGAACCGACTACTCAGTCAAAAACCAGAGGGAAGTACTCATGATCGGACAATCACCTTTATTTCCGCCAGTCCAACCCGACTATAGATCATCAGAGGAATCAGAAGCCGACATTCCACCAGATTCAGTAGGCGGAGAAGGAGAAACTAATAGTTAAAGGATAGCACAAGAACAAAGAAACAAGAAAAGAGGTGGAAGAAGGAACCGAGTACAAGAGCACAGGGAAGCTTGGTGCAAATACGAAGAAGATTTAGCCAACTATAACAAGAGGAGGGTAGAAAAAGAAGCTGAAGAAAGGCGTGCTATAGCTAGGGCAGGACTGGACCCTATCGACAAAATACAAGAATTAATAAATGAGATAGATGCCATCTCTCGCCCGGATGAGGAACAAGTCAGACTCAGAGACCTACTCAGGGCAACTGCATAAAGAATGCCAAACAATCGAGTACCGCCTAGACGTACACCATCCCAACAACCAAGCCAAAGAAGTTAGAGAAGATCAGCCTTTGAAAGACTAACCATACCTGAGAGAAGTCACAATGAAAGGACCCAAAACGAGCGATCGCACTTCAACTGGTCTGAGAAAACAGGAGAAAACCAGGAGAGGCTTCCAACACCTCCACCCCAAAACTTCTGTAGGTCACCAACTTGGCATGATAGCCAGGTAGATTCAGAATATAGACCAGAGAAAGTGTAACACCTCAGTGTTAAGCATGCATTAGGCACCTAATTAATTAACTTGATCATCATTAATCATGACATGAGCATCATCGAGCATAAACCCTAAGTTGCATCTTGTCATTTCATGTGCTTGCTTTTAATTCCTAATCTCATGCTTGATTGAAGTGTTAGTTAATTAATTAGTTTGCAAATGCTTGATCAAGTTTGGATCCATGTGCCCAGCCTTTCAAAATGATTTAACAAAATTTATTGCAAAGATTTGGAGTATTTGGAGCAAAAAGAAAATGAATTGGAAAATTCCTTTTTATGCCCTAATTCAAAATGAATTTTGTATTTCAGAATTTCTTCAGAATTTTGAGATGAGCCTTAAATGAAAGTTGTTCATTTCAAAAAAGATCTACAACTTTTATTTTTGGAGCATCTCTTGAAATTGGTTGCAAAATTGTCAAAAGGGGTCCTTTTGTTTCAGTTTTAAATTCAAAAAAAAAAAAAAAATAGTAAGCGCGAACGACAGGCCGATTTCGCCCACGGCCCGCGCCCACGCCCCACATGCACGGCTCGCCGCGCGGCCGTGGCCGACCGGGCGTCAAGACGCTGTCGCCACGCCCGCCGCCGCCGCCGCGCCGCCAAGCCAAGGCGGGCGGGCGATGCTGGCCGTGGGACCCAGACGGCGCCGCCCGGCCGTTCCAAATATGGAAACGCGCCCGCTCCCTCTTCGCACTCACTCGCTTCCGCTGTCTCTCTCTCGCTTGCCCTTGCTCGCGGCCCAGCTCGCCACCGCCGTTCCCGAAGGCCCTTCGTCGTTTGCGCTCCGGAGAACTCGGCACCAGCAACCTCGCGCACCGCCACCGCTCCACGCACCCTTCCGAGCCACCCACCGCCGCATTGCTAGCAAGGGCGCATGCGCCACCGCCACCGCCGCGCCATGGCCGGAGTCATGAAAGCTCGCGGTCCGCTGCGTTCCGGCTCACCCATGCGCGCTCTCTCTGCGGTGGCGCACGCTGAAGTCGCCCGAAGTTCAATGGAACTCCGGCGCCCTCGTACACCCCGAGCCCCCCACCCACGCCACCGCTCGCCGTAGCTTCGCCCGGCTGCCCGCCCGTGCCGCCATGCACGTGACCCTGGGCTTTAGGCCGCCCATCAGGGGCAGCAAACCCCCTGTCAGCTCCCGCCATGAGCTCAGCTGAGCCTGCGCTTTTTTGCCCCCGCCACCGCGCGGCAAGGCCGATTGGCCGCCCCGCCGCCGTCTCTCTCGCGCCGCCGACGACGACCTCGACATCGCCGCCCTCGCCGCCGGGCGTCACCGGGTCCGCCGAGGCACGGGAGCACGTTGGTGCTACCCTCGCCGCCGGGCGAAGCTCACCGCCGACGAGCACCGGCCGGCCGGGCGCCACCTCGCCCTTGGCCGACCGACCGGTGGGGGTCGGTTTGACCCTGGGGCCCGCATGTCACGGCTCCCCGGTCCACTGGACCGGTGCATATAGCCTTTAGGGTTTCGGTTTTTGTTTTATTCTTTTTTCTAGAAAATGTTTAAAATGCCTTGGTATTTTATTGCTGGTGCAAATGGGATCCAAATTGAGTGAGACTTGTTTTGTTAGACTTCTACTGAGTAGATCTATCATTTAAAAATATGATATGCATTTTTGGTGGATATTTTCTGTGTAGATTTATTTAATCCTTGAAATGGCTGAAAACTGAGTAAATGCATGATAAATTGTAGAATGCTCTGAAAAATGTGATTCTTGTTTTGCTAGACTTGTTTTGTGATATAGTTTCTGAGAAAATTATATTGCATGCAGTTACTGTGTAAAAATATTGGAATATGATTTAATTTTTATTTCTGGGCTGATTCTTATATGATTTTTAATAAATAAATTATAAGGAATTAGGCCCTGGTAATTTTTGTGACTGTTCTTATGCTAAGTAGTTAAAGATAAAAATATGAAATCTGTTGTTTAACACTTTTCTTAATGCAAAGTTGTTAAATGTGCACTTCTGGCCAGTAGCTTCATCTTTTTGTGTAGGCTGTTGTACTTGGTAAAATGTGATGAAAAATTTATCATGGCTCTGTTATAGCATAGTGTAGCTCCTGTAATTTTTGTAGAATTTTCTGAACTGTCTAGACAGAGGTCGCAGTTCAATCCTATTTATTCACATGAAATGATAAGTAATTGGATTAAATGATTTAATGGCTTTTATATCAATTCTTATGCATTTTCAATTAAGTTATACTTGCTGGTCATGCATTGGAGTACCATATCTGAAATGTGAACTTGCCCATGAGTAGTAGTAGTACTCCTTGTATTCATGTTATGCGTGTACGAGTGTGTGTCCGCGCACGCCACTCTTCTTTATGCACTTCTCTAAGTGCTTAGAGAAGAGATTTGCACGTACTCAGTAAGTGAGTTCAGTTTGTTAGTAGAGAGGAGATATGCACCTACTCTGTCAAATGATCTGTTAATCATCTTCATACATGAGCATCATGTGTTGTGCATTCATGATACTTATGCACGTGCATCGCATCATACAGGTTCGCAAGAGGACCTCCCTTATTCGGAGATCGGGGAGAATCGTCCGGAGGAACCGCAGCAAGAAGTGCTGCAAGAGGAAGGAGAAGAGGAGGAGCTTCCGGAGTGCCCCGACCACCGCGCGTCTGACTTCGTGCAAGGCAAGCACCGGAGCATCTACTTACCTATGCTTTCTAACCGTCTAATTATGATTTATGATTGCTGCATTAAGTATAGGAGTTGTGTGACACCGTTGCTGCATTATATCCTTGCTTTACCATTGATTATCCTACCTTGATACACCCTGCTAGTCTAGGGCGAGTTTTATGCTTAGCTTGCTTAGACGGTAGAAGTCGGGTGATTTCCTGTCATCCGCGAGATAGGTGGTTACCTATGATTGATGGAAAAAGCTTATGTTGATATCATCGGGTTAATGGCTATGGTTGATAAATGGAGACCGGACGGAGTCTTGTGGGGTTGTTGGACCATAGTGATTCCGTCTGTGTCGATTAAGGACCGTACCGTTGTTGTACCCCAAGTCATGTTGAACGCATGCCTCATGTTTAGCCGGGCCGGATAAGTCGTTCCGACCGCGAAGCCCAACACTATCCGGGCCGGTTCTCGATCCGTTCGCACCGTATTGGAGATGGATGGGGACCACGGGGGCGCCAAGAGTAAGTCCGAGGTCCAAAGATGGCTGGCTAAGGCGCTCGGGCGGTCCCCCCTGGTACGGTGGTTCCGCGGCGAGTCCGCGTGCTTGACTTCTTGGATACGTGCCATGGTGATCTGTAGCTCACCGACGGGTGAGTGTGGTTTGCATGAGGAATACCCCCCGAGCTCGTAGTAGTAATCGATTCGAATCGCCATCGCTCTGGACAAAGGAACACTTGACTTGAGCTGCACCATCGTAGTAATGATTATGGAATGTGGTTAATGATGATGATGGGTTAAGCTGATGTTTATAATTATGGATACTACTTGCTTGCTTAATCTTGACTAATATACCGCAATGATGAATAGTATAGCTGCTCACCTAGCATAAATAGGAATGATTAATCTGAGCTATCACTTCAAAGGTTACTACTGCTTTCCGCAAAAAGAGTCAAGCTATCCCCTGATAAAGCCTGTCATCCTCCTTGGAGTCTTTTACTTTTGAGTCAGTCGGGTAAGTCTAGCCGAGTACCTTCTCGCACTCGTGGTTTTTCCCGCTTGTTGTTTGTGCAGACGGGCATACCTACCACGGGTATTGCGAGACCTGCTTTCCCAAAGGACTAGAAAGCCTTGGGCAAGGTTACTCTTAATATTCTCCCCAACCGCTTTTGATGGATAGACTCGGACCGGCAATCGTAATAATCTTTAAATGTGTGAGTTGGGTTGAGTTTTCAAAACTATCTTGTTTCCGCTATTGGATTTGAAGAACTTGGTTTGTAATAACTTTATTTCCGCACTCTGATGTTGTCAAACTATTTATGAAATGTTGTAACGTGTGGATGGTGACGCTAAACTTGTACGATCTTGGTTGATGATGTTTGGTTTGAAATCCTTCGAGATTTCCGGACTACCGGGTTTATAACGGCTTAAGTGTGACAATTGCTTGCTTAGCGAGTGATTTTTCACTTATGCTTTTATAAATTGGTCGGTTCTCATCACACCGGCATCGAGCAAGGTTTAGCGACATCGTTCACATGTCTATTTAAAACAAAAGAATTTTGCTTTCAAAACTGGATTTTTACTTATAGATCTATAAGTCTTTGAGAAATTTGTTTTGCAAAATTAAGAGTGTGCCAGTGGTCATATCCTTTATGCCCAAATAAGGACTCTAGGTGGCTATTTAAGTACTAACTTGGGGGATTGCATCATATTTTATTTTCACTGTTGCCCATGCAGCAAGGTAATTGTATGGGTGCCATTCGCTTGAGTGGTAATGTATGGTTCAATTTGCCTCTACGCCTCGGTAAGTGGGAGTTGTGAGAGCATGGTTGTCCAACCGGCAATCTAGGGGAGTGCTAGTGTGATACCGGAAGTACTTACATGTCAAAACCATGTACTTACCAAGGTGTTTAATTGTGGGTTGTGCCGTCTGTTGAGACGATGCCGTCATTGGACGAGGATCGGGTAGTTGTACTACATGTGCGTGTATTTGGGAATGCACGTGCGTGTGAGTGCTTAATCTTTACTTTCTGCAATGCATTTATTCATACTGTTGGGATGGGCTGAAGTGGATTTTCTGCAGGTACATAACAGCGATTCGAGTAGAACGACTAGTTATGCGCTATGAGAGAGAGCGTTGTATGCCACCGTATATCCGCTAGAATTATTTTTGCTAAGTTTGTGAGAACGTAAGGTACGTGCATACATCATGTTTGTTCATCTCATGTCATTACATTTACCTTCCCTTATAAATTGATTATTCCTGTTAATTAAAAATTGGTTAATTAATAACTTGTCTCACCGGGATAAATTTCTGACAGATGGCTCGCACTAAGCAAACCGCACGCAAGTCAACCGGGGGCAGGGCACCTCGCCGTCAGCTTGCACCACGCACGGTGATCCGAGAGGACCACTTTCTTGAGGAGTTTGGCATGCCCACGCTCCTCTGGAGGGTGCTTGCTCACACGGGGTATACGGAGGACCAGCGGCCTGTCTACTCCTGGGTCACCGAGGAGCCGCCTCGTGGTGACGACTTGGTCGCCGTGGAGATCACCGTTCCTCCACTCCACCCGGACTCCGAGTGGGACGGATGGCGTGTTCGTGCCACTGGTGTCACCGCTCAGGATGGGGCCAGTCGAGCCGCATTCCATGTCCTTCGTCAGATCATGGAGCGCTTTCCCCTGAGCCTAGCACAGGCCTTGGCAGGGACTTTTCCCAAAGATGACCCTTCGGACACTGTTTGGGAGCAGTCCCCTAGCCGAGCACGTTGGCCAGGAGTTGATGAGATTGATGGCAGTGACAACACAGCTATGAGTGCCATGTTTGCCTTGATGCAAGCATATGATGCTACTGAAGCCACGATGTACAAGCTCGATCGAAATGTAGATCCGTGGAAGAAGGGGAAAGAAGAGAAGAAGAAGCACTCGGACCAAATCCGAGACTTGAGGCAAAGCAGATGGACACCATCATAGCTACTAGGGAGGAAGTCGAAGCCGATGTGAGGGAGGTCATCAGGGAGCTTGAGACTTTGCGCGCACGTGTTGCACGCTACGAGCGGTACGAGAGGAATGCCGACCGGATGATGGCCCAGCTTGGTCACCGAGAGGAATGAAGCCCTAACGATGCCACCCACCGGGGACACTTGCTCTTTGAGCGTGAGCAAAGACATTGACCAGATTCACGGGGAGTACCACGTTACGTACAACCGGGTTCATGGTCACCATGGTCCTGGAGCTGCTGAGATGGAGCCTGGGGTCATCAACCCCGATGGAGGCGAGGAGGACGCTGACCTTCCACCTGCACCTGCGCCTGCACCCGACGACGACGTTGTTCTTGCTGCCGAGTCCGACGTTGGTAGCGAGCACGAGTAGGCTAGTAGTCTCATCGCTAGTCGTAGCCGCGCTCTTGTTCTTTTGTTGTTGGTCTGTAACCCTATGAGACGTGACTCATGTGTGTTGGATGTCCTGAGTTGTGGTGCTACCTGAACACCTAAAGTCCAGTGTATGTATGCTGGCAATTTTGGATGTTGTATGCCTGGGATGATGCTTACTTCAGTAATATAATTAGTGATGTTATGGATTGTGGAAAATGAATCTTTATGCCTGTGTATTGTTGAATGAATTCATTTTCTTCCAATAATTCATTGGCATGATTATTACATTCGCTTACAACATTGTAACATCACCTAATGATTACTTGATGCTGGAATCTGCAGATGGTTGGGACTCGCCGCACTGGGAGTGGTACCTTGGTTGGTGATGGATCCGGCCAAGGAAACGGAGGCAATGGCAATGATGGAAATGGTGGAAATGGTGGGAATGGTAGTGGAGGCAACGGAAACGGGGGTAATGGGGCAAACCCCGTGACGGACCTGCCACCACCACCTCCTCAACCGTTGACACCTGAGCAGCTTTTCCAACAGTTCCTCGGCGGTCAACAAGAACATGGAGGCCACGTTGCGCGACATTGCAGCAAACACTAGTCATGGAGGCCACCGTGACCGCCCGAAGAATCAAGATAGCACCTTTAAGGATTTTCTGGACACGGATCCGCCCAAATTTTTGCAAGCTAAGGAACCGCTTAAGGCTCTCGAGTGGATCAATACGATGGAAGACAAATTTCGCCGCCCGCATGACCGAAGTCGCTGAAGGTCGAGTATGGGGCACACCATCAATCGGGGGGGCCGGGCTGGAATTTGGTGGTCTCATCAACGCACCACTTTCCCCGCCGAATGCTCCCATCACCTGGGCGCAGCTTCACTCGGATATTCCGCAAAGACCTATGTTCCACCAAGGCTTGATGGCTATGAAAGTGTCTGAGTTCATGAGGCTCACTCAAGGCAACAAAAGTATGAATGAATATCTGCAAGAGTTCAACAATCTGTCCCGTTATGCTCCGTCATATGTGGACACTGAAGAGAAGAAGATAGAAAGCTTCAAAAGAGGTCTCAATACCAAGATGGCTAAAACCATGGGTATCGGTTCGAGGACTACATTCAATGCGTTCATCAGCGACTGCTTGACTCAAGAGAACAATAACAATCTGCATGCTGCTTCCAAGAATCGCAAGCGAAGCTTTGAGGGAGGATCTTCCCAGTTCCGACCTCCAATGCCTAACCGTCAGCAGTATCGCCCTCCTGTTCAGAACTCAAGGTTCCGTGCACCTGCTCCAAAGAGAAATGCTCCACCACCTCCGAAGAATCAGAGGGGCTATCGCCCACCTGCACCACAAGCTCAAGCCAAGACTGGGGGTTCCATGGCAGCTGCACCCGCCGTGAAGGGACCCTGCTTCAACTGCAACCAGATGGGACACTTCGCCAAGTATTGTCCCTATCCGAAGAGGCAGACAACTTATCCTGCCCGTGCACATCACACCTCTGTGAATGAGATTCCTGATGGCGAACCGGGCCATTTGCGGGTACGCGTTTTTGTCAACAAACATCCTGCAGTTGTTTTATTTGATTCTGGATCATCGCATTCTTTTATGAGTCAAGCATATGCACGGTCACATGAATTAGAACTTAAGCAATTAGATTATGGGTACCGCATCAGTTCTGCTGGTGCTGATGTCCTATCTAACCAAATGCTTGAGCATGCAATTTTTGAGATTGGAGATAAAGCATATAGAGTTAATTTGGTAGTGTTACCTGGGTTAACTATGGACGTGATCTTGGGTATGGATTGGATGAAAGATAAGCAAGTGGTGATTGATACCGAAATAGAACCGTTACCCTCACGGATCCTCAGGGTAATGACACTTTCCAAGTGGTATTACCTCGAGTTGCCGACATGACCAAGTTAACATATGCTATTCAAGCTTCATCTCTTGCTGAGATTTCAGTAGTCTGTGAATTTCCTGACGTCTTTCCTGAAGAATTGCCTGGGTTACCTCCTAAAAGAGATATTGAGTTTGCAATTGATTTAGTGCCTGGTACAGCTCCAATCTGCAAGAGACCGTATCGTATGCCTCCCAATGAGTTAGCGAGTTGAAGAAACAGTTGTATGAGTTGAAGAAGTTGGGTTTCATTAGGCCAAGTACTTCCGAATGGGGTTGTCCAGCTTTTGTTTGTGAAAAAAGAAGATCATTCTTTGAGGCTATGTGTTGACTATCGGCCGCTCAATGCCGTGACAATCAAGAATAAGTACCCTCCGCCGAGAATTGATATTCTGTTTGATCGCTTGTCTAAAGCTAAGGTGTTTTCTAAGATTGACTTGAGATCGTGGTATCACCGCATCGATTCGTCCCGAAGATATACATAAGACTGCTTTTCGTTACTAGATACGGGTTGTACGAGTATCTTGTTATGTCTTTCGCCTAACAAATGCTCCCCGCATACTTTATGTATCTTATGAATTCAGTCTTTATGCCCGAATTGGATAAGTTCGTGATTGTATTCTTGGATGACATTCGATCTACTCGCAAATGAAGAAGAACACGCCCAAAGATCGAGAGTTGCCCTCACCACTAAGAGAGCATAAGTTGTATGCCAAGTTTAGCAAATGTGAGTTTTGGCTAAAGGAAGTTGCCTTCCTTGGCCATATCATTTCTGAAAATGGCATATCGGTCCAACCCGTCAAAGGTACAAGAGGTCATGGATTGGCAACCACCCACGCCCTGTACATGAAGTTCGGAGTTTTCTTGGAATGGCAGGGGTATTATCGCCGTTTTCATTCCAGATTTCTCTAAGATTGCCAAGCCAATGACAAGTCTGCTACGTAAAGAGCATAAGTTTGTCCGGACAGAGGCATGTGAGGCAGCCTTTCCGCACCTCGCGAGAGTTGCTAACCATCGCTTCCCTCGCTTTGGCACAGCCGATATCGAGAAGCCGTTTGATGTATACTTGTGATGCATCGAAGACTGGGTTAGGTTGTGTGCCGATGCAAGAAGGCCGAGTGATTGCTTATGCTTCACGCCGCTTGAGAAAGCATGAAGTCAACTATCCCACGCATGATCTTGAGTTAGCTGCAGCTTGCATGCCTTGAAGATATGGAGGCACTATTTGTTGGGAAATTTGTGCAATATCTATACAGATCACAAAAGTCTCAAGTACATTTTCACCCAACCTGAGCTTAACATGAGACAACGAAGATGGTTAGAGCTAATCAAGGACTATGACTTGACAAAGGCACTATCACCCCGGCAAGGCAAACGTAGTTGCACATGCCTTGAGTCGCAAGTCACATCATCATGCTGTGAAGCCGTTGGTTGAAGAAAGGTTCAATCTGATGCATCCTGCAGTCCTGCATGATATCCATGTTCGATGTTCTCTCGACCAACAGATCATTGAAGGCCAAAAGACTGATCCTGGCATATATCACCTCAAAGAAAGAATGAAGAAGGAATCGATTCCGCATTTCGGACTAGATGACAAGTGGTGTACTTTGGTTCAACACTGCCTTGTCGTGCCGAAGGACCGAGAACTCAAGAACAAGATAATGGATGAGGCTCACCTATCCAAGCTGTCCATTCACCCTGGAAGCAACAAGATGTATCATGATCTAAGACCTCGTTATTGGTGGACCAAGATGAAGAAAGAGATAGCAGCATATGTGGCTCGATGCGATACTTGTTGTCGTGTCAAGGCCATTCACATGAAGCCGGCAGGGTTGTTAAAGCCGTTACCAGTTCCTGCTTGGAAGTGGGATGACATTAGTATGGATTTCATCACAGGTCTGCCGACCACACAAAAGGGTAATGATTCGATTTGGGTAATCGTTGATCGACTAACCAAGTCAGCTCACTTCTTACCTGTCAAGACGACCTATAGACCACCTCAATATGCTGACCTCTACATTGAAGAGATTGTACGTTTGCATGGGGTACCCAAGACCATCATATCGGATAGAGGATCGCAGTTCACTGCTCACTTTTGGACCCGTTTGCATGAAGGTATGGGTACTAAGTTGCTGCACAGCACTGCTTATCATCCTCAAACTTCGGGTCAGACTGAAAGACTTAATCAAGTTCTTGAAGATATGTTGAGAGCTTGTGTGCTATCTGCTAAGGGTTCATGGGAATCTTGGCTACCTCTGGCTGAGTTTTCCTACAACAACAGTTATCAAGAGAGTATCAAGATGGCACCATTTGAAGCTTTATATGGCAGAAAGTGTAGAACTCCGTTGAACTGGGTCGAAGCGGGAGAAAGGAGATACTACGGTATTGACTTTGTTCCCGAAGCTGAAGAGAAAGTTCGAACTATCCAAGAGCACATGAAGGCTGCATGATCCGACAAAAAAGAGTTACGCCGACAATAGAAGAAGACCTTTGGTGTTTGAGGTGGGTGACTATGTATATCCGAGAGTCTCCCCACAAAAAAGGTACCCAAAGATTTGGAGCCAAAAGGAAGCTTGCACCAAGATATGTGGGTCCATACAAGATTCTTGAAAGAAGAGGTGAAGTTGCTTACAAATTGCAGCTTGCCGTAGTCAATGAGTTCCATCTTTCCGATCTTTCACGCCTCTCGCTTGAAGAAGTGTTTGCGTGTGCCCGAGGAAAGAGTCAATGAGCGAGATGTGAAGCTAACAAATGATCCGGGTCTATAAAGAAGAGCCCGTGAGAATTGTGGATAGCAAAGAAAGAGTTACTCGGAATCGGTTGGTGCGTACTTACAAGGTTGTGGGAGCTACCATGATGATCGAGATGCATCATGGGAAACCGAGGATTACCCGAAAGAAGTTTATCCCGAATTCCATAAAAATCTGTTAGTAAACCCAAATCTCGGACGAGATTTCTTTAAGGGGGTAGGGCTGTAACACCTCAGTGTTAAGCATGCATTAGGCACCTAATTAATTAACTTGATCATCATTAATCATGACATGAGCATCATCGAGCATAAACCCTAAGTTGCATCTTGTCATTTCATGTGCTTGCTTTTAATTCCTAATCTCATGCTTGATTGAAGTGTTAGTTAATTAATTAGTTTGCAAATGCTTGATCAAGTTTGGATCCATGTGCCCAGCCTTTCAAAATGATTTAACAAAATTTATTGCAAAAGATTTGGAGTATTTGGAGCAAAAAGAAAATGAATTGGAAAATTCCTTTTTATGCCCTAATTCAAAATGAATTTTGTATTTCAGAATTTCTTCAGAATTTTGAGATGAGCCTTAAATGAAAGTTGTTCATTTCAAAAAAGATCTACAACTTTTATTTTTGGAGCATCTCTTGAAATTGGTTGCAAAATTGTCAAAAGGGGTCCTTTTGTTTCAGTTTTAAATTCAAAAAAAAAAAAATAGTAAGCCTTGACGGGCAGGCCGATTTCGCCCACGGCCCGCCCGCCCACGCCCGCCAAGCGCGCCAGCGTGTCGTGGCCGACCGGCGTCAAGACGCGGTCGCCACGCGCTGCCGCGCGGCCGCCGCGCGCGGGTGGCGGGCGATGCTCGGCCGTGGGACCCGCACCGGCGCCGTCCGGCCGTTCCAAATATGGAAAACGCGCCCGCTCCCTCTCTCGCACTCACTTCGCTTCGCTCTGTCTCTCTCTCGCTCGCCCTTGCTTTCGCCCGCAAGCCACCACCGCTGTTCCCGCGCCCGCCGCCAAGCCAGTTCGCCGCCGGCCGAGCACCGCACCCGCCCGAACCTCGCCAGCAGCCGCCACCGCTCCACGCACCCTTCCGAGCCACCCACTGCCGCTGCGTTGCCTCGTGGGCGCATTGCGCCACCGCCACCGCCGCGCCATGGCGGGCTCAGCGGGCTGGCGGTCCCGCCGCGTTCGGCTCACCCATGCGCTCTCTCTCTGCAGTCGGCGCGCCGCGGGCGTCGCCCAGTTGAATCGAACTCCGGTGCGCTCCTCGGAGCCAATCAGGCCCTGTCACCGCCACCGCGCTCGCGTAGCTCGCCCGTCGCCGCCGTGCCGCCATGCGTGACGGGCTTTAGAGCCGCCCGTAAGGCGGCCGACCCCCGTCGGCTCGCCATGAGCTCGGAGTGAAGCGCGCGCTCTCTTTGCCACGCCACCGCGGCAAGGCCGTTAGCCGCCCGCCGCCGCGTCTCGCGCGCGCCGACGACGACCTCGACATCGCCTGCCCTCGCCGTCGGCGTCAAGATCGGCAGAAATACGCGACACGTTAATGCTACTGTCGCCGGCGAGCTCACCGCCGAGCACCGGCGGCCGGCCACGCCACCTCGGCCCTTGGCCGGCCGATTGACCGGTGGGGGTCAGGCTTGACCCTGGGGCCCGCATGTCAGCGGCTCCCGGTCCACTGGACCGGGTGCATCTAGCCTTTAGGGTTTCGGTTTTTGTTTTATTCTTTTTCCAGAAAATGTTTAAAATGCCTTGGTATTTTATTGCTGGTGCAAATGGGATCCAAATTGAGTGAGACTTGTTTTGTTAGACTTCTACTGAGTAGATCTATCATTTAAAAATATGATATGCATTTTTGGTGGATATTTTCTGTGTAGATTTATTTAATCCTTGAAATGGCTGAAAACTGAGTAAATGCATGATAAATTGTAGAATGCTCTGAAAAATGTGATTCTTGTTTTGCTAGACTTGTTTTGTGATATAGTTTCTGAGAAAATTATATTGCATGCAGTTACTGTGTAAAAATATTGGAATATGATTTAATTTTATTTCTGGGCTGATTCTTATATGATTTTTAATAAATAAATTATAAGGAATTAGGCCCTGGTAATTTTTGGTGACTGTTCTTATGCTAAGTAGTTAAAGATAAAAATATGAAATCTGTTGTTTAACACTTTTCTTAATGCAAAGTTGTTAAATGTGCACTTCTGGCCAGTAGCTTCATCTTTTTGTGTAGGCTGTTGTACTTGGTAAAATGTGATGAAAAATTTATCATGGCTCTGTTATAGCATAGTGTAGCTCCTGTAATTTTTGTAGAATTTTCTGAACTGTCTAGACAGAGGTCGCAGTTCAATCCTATTTATTCACATGAAATGATAAGTAATTGGATTAAATGATTTAATGGCTTTTATATCAATTCTTATGCATTTTCAATTAAGTTATACTTGCTGGTCATGCATTGGAGTACCATATCTGAAATGTGATACTTGCCCATGAGTAGTAGTAGTACTCCTTGTATTCATGTTATGCGTGTACGAGTGTGTGTCCGCAAGACGCCACTCTTCTTATGCACTTCTCTAAGTGCTTAGAGAAGAGATTTGCACGCACTCAGTAAGTGAGTTCAGTTTGTTAGTAGAGAGGAGATATGCACCTACTCAAAATGATCTGTTAATCATCTTCATACATGAGCATCATGTGTTGTGCATTCATGATACTTATGCACGTGCATCGCATCATACAAAAGTTCGCAAGAGGACCTCCCTTATTCGGAGATCGGGGGAGAATCGTCCCGAGGAACCGCAGCAAGAAGTGCTGCAAGAGGAAGGAGAAGAGGAGGAGCTTCCTGAGTGCCCCGACCACCGCGCGTCGACTTCGTGCAAGGCAAGCACCGAGCATCTACTTACCTATGCTTTCTAACCGTCTAATTATGATTTATGATTGCTACATTAAGTATAGGAGTTGTGTGACACCGTTGCTGCATTATATCCTTGCTTTACCATTGATTATCCTACCTTGATACACCCTGCTAGTCTAGGGCGAGTTTTATGCTTAGCTTGCTTAGACGGTAGAAGTCGGGTGATTTCCTGTCATCCGCGAGATAGGTGGTTACCTATGATTGATGGAAAAAGCTTATGTTGATATCATCGGGTTAATGGCTATGGTTGATAAATGGAGACCGGACGGAGTCTTGTGGGGTTGTTGGACCATAGTGATTCCGTCTGTGTCGATTAAGGACCGTACCGTTGTTGTACCCCAAGTCATGTTGAACGCATGCCTCATGTTTAGGCGGGCCGGATAAGTCGTTCCGACCGCGAAGCCCAACACTATCCGGGCCGGTTCTCGATCCGTTCGCACCGTATTGGAGATGGATGCGGGACCACGGGGCGCCAAGAGTAAGTCCGAGGTCCAAAGATGGTCTGGCTAAGGCGCCGGGCGGTCCCCGGCACGGTGGTTCCGTGCGAGTCCGCGTGCTTGACTTCTTGGATACGTGCCATGGTGATCCAGTAGCTCACCGACGGGTGAGTGTGGTTTGTATGAGGAATACCCTCCGAGCTCAAGAGTAATCGATTCGAATCGCCATCGTTCCTGGACAGTGAACACTTGACTTGAGCTGCACCATCGTAGTAATGATTATGGAATGTGGTTAATGATGATGATGGGTTAAGCTGATGTTTATAATTATGGATACTACTTGCTTGCTTAATCTTGACTAATATACTGCAATGATGAATAGTATAGCTGCTCACCTAGCATAAATAGGAATGATTAAGCTGAGCTATCACTTCAAAGGTTACTACTGCTTTCCGCAAAAAGAGTCAAGCTATCCCCTGATAAAGCCTGTCATCCTCCTTGGAGTCTTTTACTTTTGAGTCAGTCGGGTAAGTCTAGCTGAGTACCTTCTCGTACTCAGGGTTTTTCCCGCTTGTTGTTTGTGCAGACGGGCATACCTACCACGGGTATTGCGAGACCTGTCTTTTCCCAGTGGACTAGAAAGCCTTGGGCAAGGTTACTCTTAATATTCTCCCCAACTGCTTTTGATGGATAGACTCGGACCGCAATCGTAATAATCTTTAAATGTGTGAGTTGGGTTGAGTTTTCAAAACTATCTTGTTTCCGCTATTGGATTTGAAGAACTTGGTTTGTAATAACTTTATTTCCGCACTCTGATGTTGTCAAACTATTTGTGAAATGTTGTAACGTGTGGATGGTGACGCTAAACTTGTACGATCTTGGTTGATGATGTTTGGTTTGAAATCCTTCGAGATTTCCGGACTACCGGGTTTATAACGGCTTAAGTGTGACAATTGCTTGCTTAGCGAGTGATTTTTCACTTATGCTTTTATAAATTGGTCGGTTCTGTCACAGAAAGTACCTGATAGATTTCCTTGCTTTACAGGGAGTACTCACCATCAAATTGCCACATAAATTTAAACCCTCAAATCACTCCAAGTATGACGGCAAGACAGAGCCAATGTAATGGCTTAGAATCTACTCTCAATCAATAGAACTAGCCGGAGGAGATAACGACATCGAAGCTCTATTCTTCCCTATGGCACTCGAGACACTACCGCTTCAATGGTTCGATAAACTTCACCCAGGATCGATTAGAACCTGGGGCAATCTCTAAACGTTTTTTGTGAAAATTTCACGGGAATAATCACTCATCCAATCATACAAGCAGAATTGAAAGGTTTGAAACAAAATCATGGTGAAAGTCTCAGAGATTTCTACAGAAGGAGAGCTAAGAGCACAAGTACACGACATAACTGAAAGAGAAGTAATCGAAGCTTTCGCATATGGACTCAAGATAAAATGGATGTTTCATGATTTCTGCAAAGAAAACCCCCGAACAAACGAAGAATTCAAGCGCACTGTGGAAAAGATGATAACAGCAGAGGAGAAGACGCAAGGTTCCTAGATCAGAATAACAAAAACAACCCAAATAGATGAAACAACCCGAGCAACGGACAAGAATTTCATAACAGGAAAAGATATCCGAACAACACGGCTTAAACAACTAAAAATAAGAAGAGGTTCTACTCAAACAGAAGATATGAAGAACTCAAAAAAGTACGATGCATCTATCACCCAACAAGCAACACCCGATGGGAGAATGTCGAATATTTCAAGAAAAATACATAAAAAAAAGGGAAGCAAAAGAAAGGAGATGAAGAGAAAAAAGAAGAGACCAACCCGACTGACAACGGATTTCAAAACCCGAGAGGAACAGTAGCTGTAATCTTCTCTGGAGTGCTCGGATCACGAAGCAAGCAAGAAGACAAGTTAGCATGGCGGACTATCATGGCAGCGGAATCAGCCACCCCTCGCTACCTAAACTGGTCACAATATCCTATACAATTCTCACGAGAAGACCAGTGGACAAGTGTAGGAAAGGTAGGCCACTATCCGCTAGTACTCGGACCTACGATCGCAGCTATTACAGTCACCAAAGTACTCATCGACGGAGGAGCAGGGCTAAATATCATATTTGCAGATACTCTAAAGAAGATGGGATCCAAATTTCCAAAAATGATCACTCCCACAAGCGTACCGTTCTATGGCAGATCGCCATTGATAAAAATGCTGGTACAGATACAATGCGTCATGATCGACCGTTACTCCAAGTATCTGACAGCGCGAGAATTGAAAAACTCGTGCATAGGTGCATGTCATGCGACAGTTCAAAATGGGTGTCACCATGCTCGGCTCCATCTCTGGGCACAGTAGTGCCTGGCGCCATGAACAAGAGCACCGGTAGCAACGCCCACACTGGAATCGTCGTCGCGAGGCAAGACCCACAAGCCATCGATGGGAGGATAGCGAGGGTGGCCGAGGTGCTGACCAAGATCCACCTGTTCCTCAGGGCCTGAAGGGAATAGGCGGTGGTGGCCACCACCGCTACGTCGTGCCGAGCATGGTGGCCATCGGCCCCGTGCTACCGGGGCTGGCCGCAACAGTACAAGATGGAGGAGGTGAAGCTGGCGGCGGCCAACCAACGACGCGGGCTCTCCGTTGTGAACGACGCGGGCTCCACAGGGAAGTGTACGAGAAGGTGCTCTCCGTTGTGAGCGACGCGGGCGTCTGCTACGACGCCGACGACCCGTCGGTTGCAGGCATCAGCGACGCTGAGTTCGCAGAGATGATGTTCCTGGACGGCTGCTTCCTGCTGCAGTACATGGTGGGCGACACCACGCCGGTGCTGTGCATAATCGAATGATGCTGTTCACGGGGCCCAGCATCCAAAAGGACATCTTCCTGCTCGAGAACCAGATCCCCTGGCTGGTGCTTCAGGTGCTCATGGAGTTCATGTCCGTCGACGGGCGCTGGTTCGTTGTCGGGATAGGGGAGAAGTTAAAGGCGAAGAAAGGGTGTCGTCGGCTGCTTGTGCCGCCATCGCGGGACAAGCCACCGCACCTCCTCGGGCTCCTCAGGCTCAAGCAGCTCGGCAGCATGTCCAAGCACGTGCCGAAATACAAGAGCTTCATGTCGACGTCGCTGTCCATCAGCGCTGTGGAGCTGGCGGAGATCGGCGTCAGGCTGACGCCCAGCGCGCAGCCGTGGTTCGCGGACATGAGCTTCCGGCGGGGCTACCTGTTCGGCGAGCTGTCCCTATCACCGTTGCTCCCGAATGACGCCACGGCATGCTGGCTCGTCAACATGGCGGCGCTGAGGCGAGCACCTTTCGGCTCCAAATACCATGAGTGGGACGGCTACGTCGTGAGCTCATATCTGTCGGTGCTGGCGATGCTCATGGACAGGGAGGAGGATGTTCAGCAGCTGTGGGCCAAGCATCTCGTGTACAACACATTAAGCAATACGAAGGTGCTCAACTTCTTTGGGCGTTGTTCGGTTACACCCCAAATCAAGGGGGCTAGAGAGGATCAATCCCTTCCAACCTCTTAGTTTGGGTACAACCGAACAAGACGGGGCTCACCACCCAGCACCTCCACTTCGGCTAGCGCTACTTTGTCACCTTGGAGAATATCGAGGCGTACAAGCACCACAGGCCTGTGCGGATCTTTGTCCATCGCCACCTCTACAACAGCTACAAGGCCATGAACATCGCTACGCTCTTCTCCATGCACTATTTCATAAATGGGCATGATTCTAATAAGTAACAACTTTATGTACTCTCTATTCTAAGTTTATTTTTTGAAGATGTTCTTATGTCAGTATTTCATTAAGTAGAAGAAGAGTTTGACTAGTAACAATACTTCCATGTAAGCCAACAAGGGAAGCAAGTACTTCAAAAAAAAGAGGGGAGGGGGGATTAGGATTTCTTATGAGAATAAAGTGCGTTCAGGATGCTAATGATCACACCAGCTATGGAAAAGACGGCGGCAATGGTCTTGTAGTTGTTGTACACGAACTTGTACGTGGCATTCCACACCATGCCGCCCGGTACGTCTTGTACACCTCGATGTCATCCAAGGTGACAAAGTAGCGCTTGCCAAAGCGGAGGTGCTGGGCGAGCCCCTTGAAGAAGCGCAGCGCCTGCGTGTTGCTGAAGGTGCCATACAAGATATACTTTGAGCGCAGTTGCTGCACGTCCTCCTCCCTATCCACGAGCATCGCCAGCTCCGACAGGTACGAGCTCACGACGTAGCCGTCCGACTCCAGCGCCGGCTGGCTGCCGGAGGTGCTCGCCTCCGGTGCCACCATGTTGACGAGCCAAAGACGCCGTGACGCTCGTTTAGGAATCACGGCGGCACAGCCGATAGCTCGCTGCCGAACAAATAGCCGCGGATGTTAAGATCGATTAGGACCACCGACGGTAGATTAGATGGTAAACTGACTTAGAGCAAGAGTGAATGATACATTCCTTAGTACTAAATCTACAATAGCGATGCAGAGGGAGAAGAATAGCGCTAGGGTTTCCAACCATCGGTCATGGGAGCAGGAGCGTTGGAATCCGCCATGGCCCTCGGTTGGTGGAGCAGCAGCATCGGGACGCGCCGGTGATGCAGCGACGATGGCAGCGGCTTCCCGTCACTTGTGCAGTACCCCGGATCGGAGTAGGGTCTAGGTTTTGTCGGTGGGAGTGGTGGCGGTGAACCTTGGAGTGCGTGCCCCGGCCTCCCACCTCTATTTATATACCGCACGTGATAGGGGCCCTCCAACCATAGGTGGGTTGGGCTCCCCCGATCAAGGAGCGGATCAAGGTCCCTAGTGGGCCGTTGGGTCCAATAGGAGGAGAGATCAACTCTAACATTCTCCCCCTTGATCTCTTCTAATAAATTATCTTATCTAATCTTAGCTTAACTGCTTAACACTTAGCTCCCCCTCATTATAAAGAGTTTCATTGAGCGCGTCTCATCGTCACAGAAAATTTCCATTGGATTTGACGGCTACAGTGCACCTCTCTAAGTTGAGACAGAGTTCTAATTAACGGGCCCTAAGTGTTCAGGAATCATAGGCTTTCCCTTAACCCCATGCCGGCTACGTGTTTTCTAAACACGTTGGGTGGTAAGCCTTTTGTGAGCGGATCCGCTAACATGTTTTAATCTTTATATACTCTAGACTTATAACATGATCCTCGAACTTTTTCTTTCACAACATAATACTTAATGTCAATGTGTTTGGCAAAGACCACTTGACCTATTGTTGTGAGCATATTCAATCAAGGGATTATTGTCGCAAAGATAACTTAAGTGGTCTCTCAATGTTGTCTACAACTCTTAATCTGGGCAAGAACTTCTTAAGCCAACTCACCTGCCCTGAGGCCTCATAACATGCTACAAACTCAGCGTACATCGTCGATGACGTGACGAGAGTCTGTTTGGAGCTTTTCCATGATATTGCTCCACCTGCGAAGGTGAATATGTAACCTGACGTGGATTTTCTTTCATCCCCCACATAATCTGAATCTGAAAACCCCACTATCTCAAGGGAGTCACTCTTACTATAACTTAGCATGAAGCCTTTTGTGCCCTGCAAGTAACGCAAGACTTTCTTAACTAATTTCCAGTGTTCTACACCTGGATTTTTCTGATATCTGTCAAGTAACCCGGTAACAAACGCTATGTCAGGGTGAGTACAAATTTGAGCATATTGTAAGCTTCCGACAGCTGAAGCATAAGGTACTGATCCCATTTGTTCGAGCTCGATCTGAGACTTAGGACATTGATATTCTCCATACTTATCGCCCTTGACAATAGGTGCAGGTGATGGACTACACTTGTGCATACTATATTTCTTAAGAATCTTATCTATGTATGCCTTTTGTGATAGCCCTAATACTCCTCTATTTCTATCACGGTGAATCTCAATCCCCAGAACAAAAGAGGCTTCACCGAGATCTTTCATATCAAAATGCGAGGACAAGAACTTCTTAGTTTCCATTAGTAGAGTGACATCATTGCTCGCTAGCAAAATATCATCCACATATAGGATTAAGAAAATGAACTTAGAATTCTTAAACTTCACATAAACGCAATTGTCCTCTACATTTATCTTAAACCCAAACTTTCTTATTGTATTATCAAACTTCAAATACCACTGTCTTGAAGCTTGTTTAGCCCATAAATGGACTTTCTTAGGCGGCACCCCATGTTCTCTTTGCCTTCCACGACAAAACCTTTCGGTTGTGCCATGTAGACATCTTCCTCAAGATCCCCATTTAGGAATGCCGTCTTAACATCCATCCGATGCAATTCTAATTCGAAGTGTGCTACTAGCGCCATTATAATTCTAAAAGAATCTTTACATAAGACCAGAGAGAAAGTCTCATTGTAATCAATTCCTTCTCTCTGAGTAAAGCCTTTTGCCACAAGTCGCGCCTTATGCCTCTCAACATTCCCCCGGGAGTCATACTTGGTTTTATAAATCCATTTACAACTAACCTTCTTAGCTCCCTTAGGGATTTCCATTAGTTCCCAAACTTTTTGGAATCCATGGACCTTATTTCATCTCTCGTGGCTTCTAACCACTTCTCAGAGTGTTTGCTTCTCATGGCTTGTTCATATGTGGTGGGATCATCCTCCATATGAAATTCTTCTTGGTTTCATAAACCTCATAATCATCCGAAATAGCTGATCTTCTAACTCTTTCGATCTTCTAGGATTCCGATCGTTTGGCGCTATGTGGGGGTTGTTGTTCTTCCTGTTGCTCGACCTGTTGTTCTAACGGCTCCTGAGGGACAGGTTCCGGATTCTCATTAGGTGTCGGCAACGGAGAACTAACAACAGGTGCTGGCACTACAGTGTCTAACACCGTTGGTGCAGCAGCTATAGGTAACACAAAGTATTGCTCCTGAAGCATTGGAGTAGGGGCATAGACCCATTTTTCCTCTAAATTAATCTCCTATGCTACCTTGCTCCCCCTGATCAAATCATCTTCTAAGAACTCAGCGTGTCTGGTTTCCACAAACTTAGTATGCCTGTCAGGGCAATAAAAGCGGTAACCTTTTAACCTATCTGGGTAGCCAATGAAATGGCAACTCTTAGGATCTAATTTTCCTAAATTTGGGTTAAAGACCTTAGCCTCGGCAGGACAACCCCACACCCTTAAATGCTTAAGTGAGGGTACTACGCACATCCATAGCTCGTGCGGTGTTTTTTGGCACCGACTTACTTGGTACACGATTAAGAATGTGGATAGCGGTTTTTAACGCCTTCATCCACAAACTTACCGGTAGTGTGGAGTAGCTAATCATGCTTCTCACCATGTCCATTAAGGTACGGTTTCTTCTCTCACCCCACTCCATTCTCTTTGAGGGTCTCCCGGCATGGAATACTGGGCAACTATGTCATTTTCCTGAAGGAACTTAGCAAAAGGTCCCGGAACTTGGCCATACGGGGTATGTCGCCCATAATATTCCCCCACCACGGTCTGATCTTACTATTTTAATCTTCTTATTATGTTGATTTTCTACTTCGCCTTAAATATCTTAAACTTATCTAATGCTTCTGATCTTTCTCTAATTGGATAAATGTAGCCAAAACACGAATAATCATCAGTGAAAATTATGAACGAATCATAACCATCCACGCTTTTAACGGGAATGGACCACATATGTCCGTGTGAATTATTTCTAAATTTCCTGCACTTTGTTTGGCATCTTTCTTAACTTTCTTAACATACTTACCCTTAATACAATCAACACACTGATCTAATTCTAAGAGTTGTAATGGCGGAAGAATTTCAGTCTTGACTAATCTATCAATTCTCCCCCTCGAAATGTGGCCTAATCGACAATGCCACAATTTTGAAGAGTCAATCTGAACTTTCTTATGCTTTCTATTTACATTCATAGACGAGGAAACATTCTCATTCTCAATGGATATAGCATTAACATTCTCAGGAACTGATAACAAATAAAGTTTATCTTGTCGGATGGCAAGACCAACACACTTATCATTAGAAAATATCTCACATCTGTCATTACCAAAATGGCGGGCCAATCCATCATCATCTAACTTACTAACACTTATTAAGTTTCGATGCAAAGAAGGAACATAGAGTACATCAGAAAGCCTAAGTACAAAACCATCTAATAATGCTAAAGACAAATCGCCAGTGGCTTCGACATCGGCTTGTACTCCATTTGCCACCTTAATTGTTCTTTCTCCTCTTTGCGTAGTTCTCCTCGTATGGAATCCCTCAGAAAGAATTAGCAACATGAATTGTTGCACCCGAGTCAATCCACCAAGTAGATTTATTATAACTAATATACAAGGATTCATCTACAAATGTAACTAAGTCCTCACCATTCCTGTTGAGGTACTTCAAGAAGCCAGGACAATCCCATGTGACCTGTCTTCACAGAACATGCACTGATCTGGTGCTAGCTAGGGCTTCTTGCGGTACGGGTTCTGTGGCCTGTTGTTATCCTGAGGCCCATTGTTATTCTGAGGGTGCTGTGTCTGAGGGTTCTGAGGGGCCTTACCCCGAGAGTGTGGTGCCTGAGTGTTGGAGGAAGAGCTGCCATCCCACTTTGATTTCTCTTGTGGTCTAGCATTCTTACGGTAGAACTTCTTATTATTGGTATGCTTCACGAAGAGAGCAGAGTCTCCCCGTGATTCCTTAAGTCTTTCCTCCTCCTGATTGGCTTGCCCAAGGAGCTTCTCAATAGTCCAATCCTCAGGTGCCATGGTGTAGTGCACAACAAAGGCTTCAAACTCCTTTGGCAAAGAAGCTATGATCACATGAACGACAAATGCATCTGGAAGAACCATCTTCATTGATGCGAGCTTAGATGCCAAGGTGTTCATCCTCAGTATGTGCTCTCTAACACCACCACCAGTGTATTTCTTATTGATGAACTCTCTGATAAGCACACTCGCTTGAGTCTTAGTTGTGCCATAAAACTAGGTCTTGACCCTTTCTAAGTACTCAGTGATGGTGGTACACTCAGGCAGTGACCCTCTAATGGGCTCTGAAATAGTAGCCTTAGCCAATATCAGACATTTCTTATTGGAGTTGTCCCACTTTTTCTTAGCAAGAACATAGGACATCCTCACATTCGCATGCTCACGCTTGCGTGTAGCAAACGCTGCATCAGTCTCATTCTCTCCAATGACCGGCTCCGCAGGCTCCTGAGGGCATGGTTCATTGAGAGCTGTGTCATTGTCATTCATGACAAGGGCTAATTCATACTGCTCACGCCACTCCTTATAGTTTGTCCCGTTGAGCTTTGGGATCAGCTGAATCCATTTGGTGAGTCCTGAAATTCATATACAAAAATGGTGAGTAAACTTAATGAAAATAAATAACTGAAATTGAAATTGCATGTATTAAAACAACGTTGGTCAGTATTAATACATACAATCCTTTTTATTTACATTAAATCTATATCACCATTAGGCGTAAAATAGAAATAATGCAAAAACCCGACTAATGGACTAAGCAATTATAATATTGATATAATCAACGCCGGTCAGAAAAATAACAATATTATAAATTTTCTAATTCTCAAATTTGCCTAAAAATTAAATCTCTCGTTGGTTCGAATTTAATTTAGGAGCAAATAAACTTACTAAGCAAATGAAAACATGACTAATATATAAACTAATGCTTAATTCCAGAAATATTACTAATAATGTCTCTAAAAAAATTGCCACATGGGAGCAACATTCAGTCAAACTTAAAAGATCAAATATATATGCTGAAAAATATTTCTGGAATAAAGAAGAAAAAAAACTTTGCTAAGTGCTATGGGCCAAAATGGTGAAAAGGGTGCGTCAACCGATGCCCATTCCGCCCACGGCCCATGACTGTGCAGGAAAAAAGAAAATAGAAAAAGGAAAACGGCACTTTTGTCTTGAAACGGGCCGCGCAAACCATTTCGCCCATTCGCGGTTGGGGCCCGCGAACGGCGTCGGGCGTGCCCCGCCTGGGCCGGGAGCCCATCGAGGAGCCGGGCGGATCTGAGCCGCCCAATCCGATCGGACGGCCACCCGCGAACGCCGCGGGAACAAAACCGCCGATCGGCCGCCGCACCCCCTAACCCTAACTTCATTTTCCATTCCCCTCTCCCCCCTTCGAAAGCGGCAGCGCCCAGCGGGATGAAAGCGACGGCGACGACGACCGAGGAGAAGAGGGCAGCGCCGCCGTGAGCCCCCTCGCCCGGCGGGCGTGCTCGCCCCTCGGGGCTGAACACGCCGCCGAAGCGGCATCACGGGCGGTGCCCAAGACCCCCTGGCTCAATCGTTAACCGGCGGTGAGCCCAAAAGGCTCGCCCGCGCGGCGCGATCGATCTTCGGCCAGGTGAGCTCCCCGCCCCCGATCCGGTATTCTTTCTTTGAGAGAGTCGGGATTCTAATCGTCTAATTCTGTTGGGCGCGGATTAGGGTTAGGGTTGGATCGAAATCCTCTCCTTCTAAGTGCTTAATAGCCCGGGACGATGCTCATGGCATGTCGCTCGGCGGCCAAAAACCCTAGATTAGGGTTTCTAATCTCTGATCTAATGCCGATCTAATCCACTGATTAGTTAGGCTCGACTGATACCATTGTTAAGACTGATTAGGACCACTAACAGTAGATTAGATGTTAAACTGACTTAGAGCAAGAGTGAATGATACATTCCTTAGTACTAAATCTATAGTAGCAGTATAAAGAGGGAGAAGAATAGTGCTAGGGTTTCCAACCATCGGTCTTGGGAGCAGGAGCGCTGGAATCCGCCATGGCCTTCGGTTGGTGGAGCAGCAGCGTCGGGACGCGCCGGTGATGCAGCGACGATGGCAGCGGCTTCCCGTCACTTGCAGTTCCCCGGATCGGAGTAGGGCCTAGGTTTTGTCGGTGGGAGCGGTGGCGGCGAACCTTGGAGTGCGTGCCCTGGCCTCCCACCTCTATTTATATACCGCACGTGATAGGGGCCCTGCAACCATAGGTGGGTTGGGCTCCCCCGATCAAGGAGGATCAAGCTCCCTAGTGGGCCGTTGGGTCCAATAGGATGAGAGGTCAACTCTAACACCGGAAGCACATGTCCCCGAACCACGGCTGCGCGCTGGGCGTCAGCATGACGCCGATCTCCGCCAGCTCCACGGCGCTGATGGACAGCGACGTGGACGCGGCGGCGAAGCTCTTGTTTCTTGGCACGTGCTCGCAGTCGCACATGCTGCCCAGCTGCGTATGCGAGAGCCGGAGGAGGCCGAGGAGGTGCGGCGGCTTCTCCGGCGATGGCGGCATAGGCTGACGGCGCCCTTTCTTCAGGGAAAACAATTTCGGCGAAATTTCACCGAAATTTCCGAAATTTCGTATTTATCGGTGAGTGCCGAAACGAAAAAAATACTGGTATGCCATTATTTTTTTGTTTTTTACCACAAAATTAATTATTTTTTAAAAAAGAAAATACTACAGTGACCACCGAAATTCCTGAAATTTCCGAAATTTCGCTTTTATCGGTGACCACCGAAATTTTTTTCTTACCGGTAGAAAAAGCCTTGCCTTTCTTGGCCTTTCCGGGCAAGAAGTCGAAGAGCTCCTCCCCTACACTGGCGACAAACTGGCACACGTCGACGGACATGAACACCGTGAGCACCTCGAGCACCAGCCAGGGGATCCCGTTCTCGAGCAGGAAGATGTCCTTCTGGATGCTGGGCCCCATCATCCGGTTGCACAGCACCGGCGTGGTGTCGTCCAGCATGTACTGCAGCAGGAAGCAGCCGTCCAGGAACATCATCTCCGCGAACTCGGCGTCGCTGACGCCCGCGACCAACGGGTCGTCAGCGTCGTAGCAGCCGCGCGCGTCGCTCATGACGGCGAGCACCTTCTCGTACACCTCCGCTGTGGAACAGCCCACCACCGTGCACAGGCGGTGGGCCGCCGCCAGCTTCACCTCCTCCATCTTCTGCAGGTGCGGCAAGCCCCGGTAGTAAGGGCCGATGGCCACCACGCTCGGCACGACGTAGCGGCCACCATTGCCGTCGCCGATCCCCTTGAGGCCCCCGGGGAACCGGTGGATCTTGGTCAGCACCTTGGAGAAGTCGGCGTCGAGCTTGTCGGACGCCCTCGATGTCCTCACATCGATGTCTCGTGGGTCTTGCTCTACGACGACGACGATGCCGCCGCCGGTGTCCGAGCATGGTAGCCATCAGCCCCTACTACTGGGGCTGGTCGCACCTGCAAAAGATGGAGGAGGTGAAGCTGGCAGCGGCCCACCTCCGCACGGGGACAACAGGGGCGATCCGCTCCACCTCCACGGCGGAGGTGTATGACAAGGTGCCCTCCATCGTGAGCGACACGTACGACTGCTACGACGCCGACGACCCGTCTGTTGCGGGCATTAGAGACGCCGAGTTTGCGGAGATGATGTTCCTGGACGGTTGCTTCCTACTGCAGTACATGGTGGGCGACACCACACCGGTGTTGTGCAAGCGGATGATGCTGTGTCCACAGGGCCCAGCATCCAGAAGGACATCGTCCTGCTCGAGAACCAGATCCCCTTGCTGGTGGCCTAGTGCTCGAGGTGCTCTCGGAGTTCATGCATGTCCGTCGACGTGCGCCGGTTCGTCGTCGGGAAAGGGGAGAAGTTAAAGGCGAAGAAAGGGCGCCGTCGGTGGTGTATGCCGCCATCGCCGGACATGCCGCCCCATCTCCATCGGGCTCCTCCGGCTCACGCAGCTCGGCAGCATGTCCAAGCACGTGCCGAAATACAAGAGCTTCGTGTCGACGTCGCTGTCCATCAGCGTCATGGAGCTGGCGGAGATCAGCGTCACGCTGACATTCCAGTGCGCAGCCATGGTTCGGGGAATGAGCTTCCGGCGGGGCTACCTGTTCGGCGAGCTGTCCCTGTCGCCGCTGTTCCTGAACGACGTCACGGCATGCTGGCATCTGGCTTGCCAACATGGCGGCGCTGGAGGCTAGCAACTCCGGCTCCAGCGTCCAATTGTCGGACGGCTACGTCGTGAGCTCATACCTGCCGGTGGTGGCGATGCTCATGGACAGGGAGGAGGACGTGCAGAGGCTGCGGGCCAAGAAGCTGCTATACAGCACCTTTGAGCAACATGCAGGCGCTCAACTTCTTTAAGGGGCTCGCCCAGCACCTCCGCGTCGGTGAGCGCTACTTTGTCATCTTGGAGGACATCGAGGCCTACAAGCGCCGCAGGCCCGTGCGGATCTTCGCCCATCGCCACCTCTACAACGGCTACAAGGCCGTGCATGACCATTGCTACGCTCTTCTCCATGCACTATTTCATAATTGGGCATGATTCTAATAAATAATAACTTTCTTACCTATCATGTACTTCTTCCATATGCTCGTAAAACATGTCATTTAGGATATGATTTTGCTTACCAAAGAGTGATTAATTAGATAGTATTTTTTCCGGTCTGTGCGGTTGCGGGTGCATCCATATGAGAAACTTTCTCAGCTCAGACGGCATGCGCTTCGAGGCGAGAAGGGAGGCGAGCCGAGTTTGATATCCGACAGCCACACATTTTTGCTGCTGGCTACGTTTTGCATGGGGATTTTTGCATGCCACTGTTTGGGCCGTGCGTGGCATGTTCGCTTTGGCTGCATGGCGCTCGTTTTTTTTTCCACGAACGACCTACAGCGCCAGAGTCCATGGCGCGAGCGAGCGAGGAACGGCGGCGATGAATGGAGGTGAGGATATACGCGGCAAGAAAACGGCAGCGAGAAATGAAGACGAGGATACGTGGCGAGGAACGGTGGCGAGAAAGGAAACATGTTTGCATTCTCCACGCTGCCGTGCGGCTGCGATGCAATAAAGGGTTAAAAGTGAACGGCCGACGAAGGAAACGAAGCAAACACGATTAATGCTAGGCGGCGTGTGCGATTAGCGAAGGAAGGCAGTTGAAAGGATTCCAGGGGCAAACGCGTCCATGTACGGTGTCACATGTCCGCAACGACATGTTTTGTTAAAATGCAGTAGACGCCCAGGACGACATGTTTTACGAGTACGCCGTACTTTCTCTGTTCCAAGTTTATTTTTTAAAGATGTCTTTATGACATGTATTTTATTAAGTAGAAGAAGAGTTTGTGTAAACCAACAAGTGAAGCAAGTACTTGCAAAAAAAAAAGGGTGAGGGGTTTTTTTTTTTTTTTTGGGTGATCCAAAGCGGCCAGCAGGCTGCTCGGCCTTTATATTATTACATGTATTTTAAGTAGAAGAAGAGTTTGACTAGTAAGAATACTTCCATGTAAGCCAACAAGTGAAACAAGTACTTGCACAAAAAGGAGCGAGGGGTTTGAGGGGGAATCCAAAGCGGCCAGCAGGCTGCTCGGCCTTTATATTATTTGACCAAAGTCAGTAGAGGAAACTATTTTTTAAATTTTTAGTTAATGCAAACATGTTTAAATTCGCTCCCACGGGAGGTCGAACTCAGACTTACTGGATACTACTTAGGTGCTCTAACCACTAGGCTAGAGCCCCCTTTCGCTCGGCCTTTATATTATTAGGGTTTCTTGTGAGAATAAAGTGCATTCAGGATGCTGACGATCACACCAGCTATGGAAAAGACGGCGGCAATGGCCTTGGGGTTGTTGTAGACAAACTTGTACGTGGCATTCCGCACCGGTCGGTGCCTCTTGTAAGCGTCAATATCCTCCAGGGTGACAAAGTAGCGCTCGCCAAAGCGAAGGTGCTGGGCGAGCCCCTTGAAGAAGTGCAGCGCCTGCTTGTTGCTGAAGGTGCCGTAGAAAATATACTTTGACCGGAGTTGCTGCACGTCCTCCTCCCTGTCCATGAGCATCGCCAGCACCGACAGGTACGAGCTCACGACGTAGCCGTCCGACTCCGCGCTGGAGCCGAAGGTGCTCGCCTCCAGCGCCACCATGTTGATGAGCCAGCACGCCGTGACGTCGTTCAGAAACAGCGGTGACAGGGACAGCTCGCCGAACAGGTGGCGCCGGCGGAAGCTTATGTTCCCGAACCACGGCTGCGCACTGGGCTTCAACGTGACGCCGATCTCTGCCAGCTCCACGGCGGCGCTGATGGACAGCGACGTCGACGCGACGAAGCTCTTGTATTTCGGCACGTGCTCGGACATGCTGCTGAGCTGCGTGAGCCGGAGGAGCCCGAGGAGGTGCGGTGGCTTTTGTCTGGCGATGGCGGCATATGCCGACGACGCCCTTTCTTCACCTTTCCGGGGAAGAAGTCGAAGTACTTTTCCCCTATCCTGGCGACAAACCGGTGCACATTGACGGACATGAACTCCGTGAGCACCTCGAGCACCAGCCAGGGGATCTGGTTCTCGAGAAGGAAGATGTCCTTATGGATGCTGGGCTCCATGGACAACATCATCCGGTTGCGCAGAACCGGCGTGGTGTCACCCACCATGTACTGCAGCAGGAAGCAGCCATCCAGAAACATCATCTCCGCGAACTCGCCGTGACTGACGCCCGCGACCAACGGGTCGTCAGCATCATAGCAACCGCGCGCGCGCGTCACTCACGACAGCGAGCACCTTCCCATACACCTCCATTGCAGAGCGGCCCACCACCGTGCACAGGTGGTGGGCCGCCGCCAGCTTCACCTCCTCCATCTTCTGCAGGTGCGGCCAGCCCCAGTAGTAGGGGCCGATGGCCACCACGCTCGGCACGACATAGCGGCCGCCATCTTAGCCGCCGAACCCCTTGAGGCCCCCGGGGAACCGGTGGATCTTGGTCAGCACCTTGGAGAAGTCGGCGTCGAGCTTGTCGGCCGCCATCGCTGTCCTCACATCGATGGCTCGTTGGTCTTGCTCTTGCCTTGCGACGACGACGCTGGTGTTGGCGTTGCTACTGGAGCTCGTGTTCATGGCGCCAGGCACCTGCTATGAGCCAGTGTCATCAGCCTGAGAGATGGAGCATGCATGCCGCGCGACAGCCGTTTTAAACAGTTGCATGCACGAGTTTTGCCATGCTTGAGCTGTCAGATTCTTGGAGTAACGGTCGATCTCGAAGCATTGTATCTGAATTTTTTGGAGACCAAAGTTTTTTTGGCCCTGCTTATATTGAGTGCAATCATTGTACCTGTATTATCATCTCATCAATGGCGATGCATGGCTGAAGTTTGTGTACCAATCCGGAAAGCAAATACGTATGCCCTTAGAGCTTCACAGGGTGGTGACGTTATTATTATACATACTTAGACATACAAGTCGTTTTGAAAAAAAAAAAATCTGACAGCATTTGATAGCATTGATTCCAAGCCTTTATTCCTTGCCCATTCTCTTGATAGCCTTTGATTCCAAGCTTCATTCTGCTAGGCCCTCACATACTCGAATCAGACATAGATGGTCCCCGGATCTTTTTGTATGTATGTGGCTTGAAGATGACAAAACTGCAGTTTTGTATCTTCTCCAGTTGTTACCGTGCCTTTTTTCCATAGAGAAGAAGGGCGCGATTACTTATCTAATTTATATCTGATGATTTACAATTGTATTGATCTGTCAATTGCCAAATCATGAAGCTTGGAACATTAAGCTTAAAACAATAACTAGTGGCCTAGGAAATGCATGTAGTAGATGTGACGCGTTAACTTGAAGCTTGGAACTAGACGTTGGCAATGGATTGATGAGCAAGGAATCTTTCTGGATAAAGGATCGATCATATCGCCAACAATGATTCCGATGGAAAAGAGGTTGAAAAATGCTTCTCGTCCATCACTCAGCAGCTGACAGCCTGACGCAGCTGGAGGAGACTTACTGGAGTTTGTTTTTATTTTGGCAAAGGTAGTATGCCTAGTTCTCTAGTGAAGAACCATGCATATGCATAGCCAGTGGCGGAGCGTGATAAATAATTAAGGGGGGGGGCCAAACTAGTATTACAATTTATCAGCAAAAGAAGTGTGTAATAATAGATTGATGAAAAGTAGATTTGTAGTACTAGACGAAACCATTATAAAATTTAGTCTCATAGCAACTGAAATTTTGTGCTAAGATGGCAGCTCAGGTCCTCAACTATAAAAATAAAAGAAAGGACTACAAATTTCATCAGACAATTGCACATATCAACGTGCATGTTGCAGACCAGCTGTAGTACTGCACTCTAGTGTCCAGGCGTTTGTATAGATGAGGTCCAGACCGACCAGTTGTAGCACGCCGCTGCTAGCTCCTTCAGCTGCTCTTTCAATCCTGATTTTTATTTACTACTGACAACATTTTCTCAGGAAGGGGGGGCCGGAGCCCCGTTTGGCCTCCACAGGGCTCCGCTAGTGTGCATAGCCCAGAGGTCTGCGTGCATGACACATGTAAAACCTTTGAAATTGCCACTACCAGAGTGTTTGGCTCCATGGACACAAGCAAAACAATCATCATCCGTGATGACTCATCAACCCATGAAATATAGTACTCGCCATCGACGAGAGGATGGTGACGGTGAAGGAGAGGTGGCTCAAGACCCCGTTCTCCTAAATCATCAAGAGCTACAGTTTTTTATAAAAATAAAAAATATCTTAACGTATCTTGCTTTCGGTTTACTTAAGGATATGTGTGTAATTCTTATATGATAGGCAGTTCGGAGATTGTGTGACCATCGTTTATTTAATCCAGGTGTATATCTACTAATTTGCTCTCCCAGGAGGTGTATGAGAAGGTGCTTTCCGTCGTGAGCGACGCGCATGGCTGCTACGACGCCGACAACTCATCGGTTGCGCAGGCATTAGAGACGCCGAGTTTGTGGAGATGATGTTCCTGGACGGTTGCTTCCTATTGCAGTACATGGTGGGCGATACCACACCAGTGCTGTGCAAGCGGATGATGCTGTGTCCACAGAGCCCAGCATCCAGAAGCACATCTTGCTGCTCGAGAACTAGATCCCCTGGCTGATGCTCGAGGTGCTCATGGAGTTCATGTCCGTCGACATGCGCCGGTTCGTCATCGGGAAAGGGGAGAAGTTATAAAGGCGAAGAAAGGGCGCCGCCGGCGGTGTATGCCGCCATCCCGGACATGCCGCCCCACCTCCTTGGGCACCTCCGGCTCACGTAGCTCGGCAGCATGTCCAAGCACGTGCCGAAATACAAGAGCTTCGCGTCGACGTTGCTGTCCATTAGCGTCATGGAGCTGGCGGAGATCGGCGTCACGCTGACAGAAATGAGATTCCAGCGGGGCTACATGTTCGGCGAGCTATCCCTGTCACCGCTGTTCCTGAACGACGTCACGGCATGCTGGCTTGTCAACATGGTGGCGCTGGAGGCGAGCACCTTCCGGCTCCAGCGCGGAGTGGGGCGGCTACGTCGCAAGCTCGTATCTGTCAGTGCTGGCGATGCTCATGGACAGGGAGGAGGACATGCAGCAACTGCGGGCCAAGCATCTCGTGTACAGCACATTAAGCAACACGAAGGCGCTCAACTTCTTCTGGCCTTGTTCGGTTACACCCCAAATCAAGGGGCTAGAGAGGATCAATCTCTTCCAAACTCTTAGTTTGGGTACAACCGAACAAGGCCTCAAGGGGCTCGCCCAGCACCTCCACTTCGGCTAGCGCTACTTTGTCACCTTGGAGAATATGGAGGCGTACAAGCACCACAGGCCCATGCGGATCTTTGTCCATCGCCACCTCTACAACGGCTAAAAGGCCATGAACGCTCTTCTCCATGCACAATTTCATAATTGGGCATGATTCTAATAACTTTATGTACTCTCTCCGTTCTAAGTTTATTTTTTTGAACATGTTTATATGACACTTATTTCATTAAGTATAAGAAGAGTTTGACTAGTAACAACACTTCCATGTAAGCCAACAAGTGAAGCAAGTACTTGAAAAAAAAGGGAGTGAGGAGGATCCAAAGCCTTTACATTATTAGGATTTCTTGTGAGAATAAAGTGCATTCAGGATGCTGACGATCACACTAGCTATGGAAAAGGCGGCGGCAATGGCCTTGTAGTTGTTGTAGACGAACTTGTACGTGGCGTTCCGCACCGGGCGGTGCGTCTTGTACGCCTCGATGTCACCCAAGGTGACAAAGTAGTGCTCGCCAAAGCGGAGGTGCTGGGCGAGCCCCTTGAAGAAGTGCAGCGCCTGCGTGTTGCTGAAGGTGCCGTACAAGATATACTTTGAGCGCAGATGCTGCACGTCCTTCTCCCTGTCCACGAGCATCGCCAGCACCGAAAGGTACGAGCTCACGACATAGCCGTCTGACTCCGCGCTGGAGCCGGAGGTGCTCGCCTCCAGCGCCACCATGATGACGAGCCAGCACGCCGTGACGTCGTTCAGGAACACCGGCGACAGGGACAGCTCGCCGAACAGGTGTCCCCGGCAGAAGCATATGTCCCCCGAACCACGGCTGCGCGCTGGGCGTCAACATGACGCCGATCTCCGCCAGCTCCACGGCGCTGATGGACAGGGACGTGGACGCGGCGAAGCTCTTGTTTCTTGGCACGTGCTCGCACATGCTGCCGAGCTGCGTATGGGAGAGCCGGAGGAGCCTGAGGAGGTGCGGCAGCTTCTCCAGCCATGGCGGCATAGGCCGACGGCGCCCTTTCTTGGCCTTTCCGGGCAAGAAGTTGAAGAGCTCCTCCCCTACCCTGGCGACAAACTGGCACACGTCAACGGACATCAACACCGTGAGCACCTCGAGCACCTGCCAGGGGATATGGTTCTCGAGCAGGAAGATGTCCTTCTGGATGCTGAGCCCCGTGGACATCATCATCCGGTTGCACAGCACCGGCGTGGTGTCGCCCAGCATGTACTGCAGCAGGAAGGAAGAAAATTGCGTGCTCCCTGGGTGTACAGCTTTCCCGTACGCCACCACGCCTATGTATGACACGAGTCCGGTTTTTCCGTAGGCCACTTCCCGGGAAGGCATTTTCTACACCATTGGATGATGTTCTGCTTTTAGATCCGTGCAAAACCTGGTTCTCACGTGAGGTAGATTCCTGCGACGTCCAGGCAGGTTTCCAGGCAATCCCTCCCTCTTCCCCTCCGAGTCATCTTCCACCTCCAGTCTTCTCCCTCCCTCTCTCTGCCTCCTCCGTCTTCTCCCTCCCTCCATCTCTCTCTCCGTCTTCTCCCTCCCTTCCTCCCTCAGATCCGCTGCCTCTCACTCCCCCGCCGCCGCCTCTCATCTCTCCCCAGCGCTCCTACCTAAGCTGCTGCTGCTCTCTCTCTCTCTCTCTCTCTCTCTCTCTCTCTCTCTCTCTCTCTCTCTCGCGTGCGTGCTACCATCGCTGTTCCTCTGGTACTCTCCTTTCATTTGCAGGTACGTATATAGCGGGATCCCCTTTCGTATCCTCTCCAAATCCACAACCCCTCTCATTTCCCACCTCTGATTCCTTTGCTCCTAGTGCAGATCTGGTGTTTTCCCCATCCAATCACCTAATTTTTGTCTTGATCTATGCTCTAGCAACCCTGTTTGTTCGAGGTAATTTTAAGTTCTGTATATTTTTACCTTTGCAATACTATGTGGATTTGATGCAAAGATTTGTTTTTGTACTGTTGTCTAACTCTAGGCTGTAATGCATGACAAGCTACTGATTTTGAGTAATTTTTGTTCTCTGCTTATGCTATTGTCAACAGAGTTCATTCTAGTAACCAACGGAAAGGCACCTGCACAATCCTTTTTAAATTTCAGTTAGCTAAGCTTCATGTATTACATGCATTTGTTTAACAAGTTTGTAGATTTACAGATAGATGTTAAAATGGTGTTGTCCTGCACTGCACCTCCTAAAACAGAAAAGTTCATTTGACTTTTCAGGTTGCACATTTCTTCACTTGCAGGATATCATGACCATTTTTTTCTGCACATTGGTCAAGGTCGTTTGAATTCTTAGCTATCCAAAATGGAATTCATAGCTAGTCCTCTCTACACTTGGAACAGTTGGAGTACCTTCTAATCTGTATCCTACTTTTCTCATGTGCTTATATTTTATTGTCCTTAATCTCCTCACTTTATTCTTTATTCTATAGCAGTTTATGGTTTAGATCTACATCTTCAAGGTCAGTATGATCTGTGCTAACTCTCATAAATTATATGGTGTACTACTCTCACAATATAATTATAAAACATCTTTTGAGCACTTCTGTTCCATGGTTGAAAATGATCATAGTAACATTTATATTATTTTTTTTCATGAACAGTCAAGCTGCATCCTTATTATGTATCAAAAAGTTGTGCCACAAATTACACAGTTTTGGTTTTAGTAGCACATGGCCTCAAGACACATCTTACTTGGTCCAGACTACCCTTTTTAGTGATATCCTAGTATTTAGTTTCAATCACAGGTGACCTACTGTTACGGTTTCATTTTGTTTATAAGTCCTAGAATTTTAGTTTTAAAAACAATATCATGCTCATTTAAAGAATTTATCTGTCTCTTTTCGTCTGAATTATACATATGAGTAGCTGTGAGCATGATGAATGGATTGGAGCATCAAATGTGAGTAGTTGTGAGAGCTAGAGTCGATATCCCCTGCTAAAATTGATCTAAAATTTCCCGAAAAATGTATTTGTCTGAAATTTGGTCTCAAAACTGCATTCATATTCTTAGGTGTCATCTCGTCTAACCTCAGATTTAATAATTATTCTTGCCTTTCAGCTGGGCAAGTGGAGCATTTGATCCTGAAGGCGCTGCTGCTCACAGTAGCATGACATCAGTCAAGAGGTAATGGCCGAATCATGTCAATATTTACTTCTTTGTTTAAGCAGCATTGAACTTTCAAAAGTAGAAATAAAAGAAGAAACAGTCATCAGTTCCAAATGAAAAAAATATAATCAAGTAACTTTTTTTTGTTCTGGTACTGCCTTTTTCTTGAAATGAGTCAGCAGGTTGTCTTAGCTTATTTAGAGATCAATCTCATCCTTAAGCTTATATTCAGCACTCTCAAGTCAGACAAATATTTATGTCAGAGATGCTTCCACCCTCATAAACTCATCATTAAGACTCAACCTATTTTGTTTGAAGTGGAGCACTCAAATTTTATTGCAATCAGAGCAGCAATGTCAAAGTGGAACACTCAATTTTTTCTTGTTTAATTTTGTTTCTACTATTTTATTTGTTGAAATCCAGCAGTAACATTTGGTCTGCTCACATTCCTATTTCTGTATGTTTCGATATTCACTTTGCACCCTCTCTAGGTTTCTATTCGATTCCGCTGTATGTCCATTTGAACTTTCTCAACGACGTAGAAAATCATTCTCACAGACCGAATTTTGTTTTCATTTCTTCATGTGTATGACTGCACATAGGTTCTAACATTTTATGCGCTCATGCTAACATTTTATTCTATTGAACTTATACCTTTATTGGGCACCGTTAATTTGAAACTTTCTGTTAATTTCAGACTGAGCTCCTTATCAAAATCAAATTAATTAGGTGCCATTTATTAAGTCTTTTAAGGTAAAGACTTTTTTTCCTCTCAGATAGAAGGTTCTTTCTCAGTGTTGACAGATTCCCCAGAAATTGTTGTGTTCTTTCTCAGTCAATATGCCCAAGTTTGAAGTTCCTGGCAGCAGTAATTGTTGTGTTTGCATTCGTGATTTTGTGTCATGAATCAATAAGTGGACTGCCTGCAAACAATAAGTGGGTATTGTTCTTTAGTACCTTTTTTTTTGCAAGGCCCAATTGAATTTCCAAGAACCCATTTTATCCTTTAACTGACACCCTGTTGGCATTAGTTATGCATGTTAGAGATGCCAATATATTAGGATATTTACAATACACTCAATATAAAACTGGGCTATGTAACAGTGCACTAATGTTAGGTTTGTTACCCACTGATTGCATAATTTTACTAGTACCCACTCCACTGATGTACCTTGCCACACCTATATGTAGAGGGGAATCAACGTTTCCCAAGTCTAAAAATT
Source organism: Chrysopogon serrulatus (assembly GCA_015844335.1). NCBI lineage: Eukaryota > Viridiplantae > Streptophyta > Magnoliopsida > Poales > Poaceae > Chrysopogon > Chrysopogon serrulatus. The sequence goes on along the minus strand of JADLZL010001603.1, from coordinate 471,131 downwards.
ACCCCTTTTGGGTGTTATTGGTAATTTTTTTTTGGGTCTCTCACCTTAGTCTCTTATGTTTCTTTTGTAAAGGCCTCTTTCTTCAGGCACTCCTACCTTCTCTTGTTCGACGACCTATCATCCTAAGCAGCATACACTACCGGATTTCGTTTCTTTGCCGAGTGCCCCATGCACTCGGCAAAGCCCATATTACACTTTCGGCAAAGGCTTTGCCGAGTGTTACACTCGGCAAAGGCCACTCGGCAAAGAATCCGTCGGCAAAGACTTCTTTGCCGAGTGTTTTTTCCGGGCACTCGGCAAAGCCTTTGCCGAGTGCCCGACACTCGGCAAAGATCAAAATAAAAAAAAAACCCGAAAATAATAGCAAAAAAAAATTTAATCGGGGGAGGGCCCCACCGACCAACACCCATTCTTCTCTATCTAGCAGGATTTTTTGTGGCATTTTTCGAGACTTCGTGTCGAGCGGGATTCAAACTCATGACCTCTCCCTCGCGCGGAACCTCCCCTACCACTACACTACATAGTCACTTGTGTCTACACTTCATTTGGGTTCCCTAAATATTATGCAAAATCGAGTGAAAATTGCTTGTTTGAGACTCTAAATGAATTCAAATAAAAAACTTGTCAACTACAAAGTTTTATAACTTTTCGAGATCTATAATTTTTATTTAAGGAGTTTTTCCATCCGAGGTCGTTTATAAAATTTGAATTTCAAATTTCAACGAATTCAGATGCGCTTTAAGCATGATAAGATAAATTCAAATGAAAAAGTTGTCAACTACAAAGTTTCATAACTTTTTGAGATCTATAACTTTTATTTTGGATGTTTCTCCATCCGATATAATTTCAAAAATTCAAATTTCAAATTTGAGAAATGCGATCAGTACTTTTTCGTTAGCAAAATTAATTCAAATTAAAATGTATTCAACTACAAAGTTGTATAATTTTACAACACCTACATCTTTCATTTTGGTCATTTGATCATCCGACATAGTGGTAGAAACATTGTTCACAAATCTTATATATCTCTTGTAGTTTTGTAAACTACGAGAGAGATATGTGAGATTTGTAAATAGATTTAATTTTACTTTGTCAAATTAAGAAATGGCCAAAATAAAAGTTGTAGATCTTAAAAAGTTATACAACTTTGTAGTTGAAATTTTTTTTATTTAAACTAATTTACTGCTCTAAAATATACTCTGAAATCTATCTTTGCCGAGTGTAAAAATAAAACACTTTCGGCAAAGACCTTCTTTGCCGAGTGCCAAAAAATAACACTCAGCAAAGAGGCCTCTTTTGCCGAGTGCCAAAAAAAGCACTCGGCAAAGAACTCTTTGCCGAGTGCTTTTTTTCGGCACTCGGCAAAGAAGGCTCTTTGCCGAGTGCTTTTTTTTTTTGGAAGTTTTTTTTTTTTTTGGCACTGGGCAAAGAGCTCTTTGCCGAGTGCCCGAAAAAAAACACTCGGCAAAGCAATTGACACTCGGCAAAGAGCCAGATTCCGGTAGTGATAGCTTCTCTCTGTCAGTGAAGGTATGTTGTATCTTTTCTCAGTAACATCATCTGCATTTCCAACATCCATGTTGTGATCTATTATGTTTTTTTATCTCCTATAGATATGCTTTGCACCCATTCCGTCATGCAACCTCCTATTTGTTATTTTTAGTGATACAGACCCATTTTTCATCATCATTTTCCATGTTTGTTGTGAGTTGTCATGTTTGCCTGCTATGTTTTTAGACCCTTGGTCAAAGTTTCTCCACATTTCTTTTAAAAGTTAATAGCAGCATACTAGGGAGTACCTTCCTTTTCAGCACTATGTTGTGAGTTGTCATGTTTGCTTGCTAGTCCTTTTCAGCACTATGGAATTTTAATATTTTATCTCAAGTAGACACTTTTTTGCGTGGTAAAAGAATTCAATTGCTCAAGTCAAGGATTCAGGCTCAAGATTGTATGCTCAAGCCAAGTCTAAACATATGATTTTTTTTAATCCTTAAAACTGCTTGATATCATTTTGCATTGTTATGTGGCCTTTTATAACTGTAGGTTATAATTTTGAAACAGGCAGAACATGCATTAACCCATGCCGAGTCGAGCTTTGTTTAGGATGCCTAAAAAACTTGCATTTGCATATTAAACTTGCATTTGAGTTGATCCTGATTACATGTATGCTGAGAGCCTCTTTCAATTTGCATTTCCTGATGCACAGTCTTAATGCACGAATTGATTCTAAGGCATTTTGCTTCCTGGTGGTCTCTTAGTTGAAATCTTTGGACAACAGCATTTGACATGGCTATGGATGACAAGAGAGTTTGCTTTGCATCTATGCTGTTTTTTCGCTCTATTGGATTCTGAATTCCTTATCATTGTAACCTTATTAATCATATATTCATTTTTCAATACCGTTTCCTTGCATAGGTTAAGGATGACAAGAAAGTAAGAGACCATGGATCTTACGAACAAGGGAGACAACAGTTATTGTTGATAATGCAACTGACAAGAAAATTACCTTGATGACTTACTCTTCCATGCTCTGTTTATTGAAGACTACAATCTTGCAGATTGCTCCATGGTAAATAGCTATACTTCTAAAATTAAATGTTGAAAGTAACTGATACAAACTAAACTTGAAACAACAATTGGTGTTGATCTTTATCTACAACTTGTAGTACCTGTCACTTTGGAAGGGAAGTGGAGCTGTTGCTCCTGGAACTTTGCTTTGAAGAAAAAACATGTGCTAGACCCTACCATAATGGAGAGTACCTCATCAAGTGTACAAGGACGCTACTATTCCACAGTTTATAGGTTGAAAGATGCAATAGCTCATTTCCGAGCAACGGTTGGGAATTGTGGCACCATTCCCAATGTGATGAAACTATTGGATATGTATTAAGTGGTAGGAATTTATTTATTATCCTGTTTCAAAATCCTTTGCAGCTTGTCGAGACATGCATTTAGGATGACGAATTCTCTATTTGTGCAAGGATTCCTTTGATTTTTTAGAATGCATGTATTCTTATTTCTTAAGCACTTCAATCTCAATACATTGTGGAAACTGAAGTCATTTTCTCACAGGCTGACTAATGAAAATGTTTTAGTTTGACTGATGTATATGTCAAATCAAATAAACTAAAATCTTTTAGGAATCAGGAGGTGCAAGAATCCTCTACTGGTTATATGTAAACTGAATTAGAGATGCTTGTACAAATATTCACAATGTTCCTTGATGTTGGAAAGACCTAAGAATTATTATGCATTTACTCTAATTGCCACTCTACACTGTTAGTTCATCCACACACCATCCTGCCGCACCAAAGCACGACTCATGTTATGATAAAAAAGCATGACTCCTGCAGTTGCGTCAGTTGTTGTCACATTGTGTTCCACATGACATGAGTCTAACTACCAACCATGACTGGCTAACTCCTATTTGGGTTGTAGCAGACTCTAAAAGAACAATTGCACGATTGAATTTAAAATATATTCTTGATCCCACCTGGAAGATTATGAAAGAAATCATTATAAATATGTTTTTTTTTACTTTTTTTTAGGGAAGCAGTACACTAATGTACCTAAGATGTACTTTGTTTTGAAGCCTCTTAACTGGATACAGTTGTAGTATATCTGAACATGTGCGAACACACACAATCCCCCCCTGGCACGCACTCACACCCCTACGCACAATTACACACATAGCTCGAAGATCATGTCCTTATAGAGATCGACGGAGTCACCGAGGGCTCCGTAGATGACCAGGCACGCGTCGTTCGACCATTGTGGCACCACGTGAGGAGGCAACGAAATTTTATTGCAGGGGCTAGCCCCTCAGCGGTAGGCAGGAGTCAAACTCCCTGACCTCAGCATCCCACAACGGAGACGCTAGTTAAGAACATATATATACATTAATACATACATATTGTTTCTTTATGTTTCGAGTTGCATATTAACATGGAAAAAAGTTTTAGAATTTCACATTAAGTTTGTGATTAAAGCCACATGAAATTAACACAATGTACTCGTGTAGTTTGATTAATTTTTAAAAAACAAGCAACTTTTATTTTACATGCTTGGTGTACAAATATAAGTACTCTGTCTCAAAAAAATGTAATGCTAGAACAATGATACGTTAAAATATGTCCAATTTAACTAAATTATATAAAAGATACTAGTATTTATCGTACTAAACAGACACTATTAGATTTGTCTTAAAACATATTTTAATAATATATTTATTTTGAATCATAAATATTAATGTTTTTAATTATATATCTATCAAATACTCCATCTGTTCTAAATTGTAAGTTGCTTTAACTTTTGTGCTTCATCTATTTTGCTATGTATTTAGACATATTGTTATATCTAGATGCATAGCAAAATGAATGTACCAAAAAAAATCAAAATAGCTTATATTTTAGAACGAACAGAGTATTAGACACTTTAATCAAAAATAAATTAAGAGTACATAGAATTGTATTCTGATTCCGCGGTGATATCATATTCATATGTTATAATAGTAGCGGTTACTTCCTTTACCCGTAAAAAGTGTTATTCTTCTTTCTTGTGAAGTCAAACATTTTTAACTTTTAATAAATATATACAAAAATATTAATATTTATAGTACATAATTAGCACCACTAGATAGATCATTGAATATATTTTCATAAGTAAACTTATTTAAAGATATAAATGTTGCTAATATTTTACATAAACCTAGATAAAGTTGAGAAAGTTTGTCAAGGATATTTTTCATAACAGCCTTTAGGTTGTTTGGATCCTATGGCTAAGTCTAGTCCTTGTCACATAGGATATTTGATAATAATTAGGCAAACTAAATCTAAGCTAATTACAAAACTAATTACATTAGGCCAACAAAATACGTCAGTACAAAGTATATAGCTAATCCAAACAATATATCAAAATGCCACGTAAATCTAAGCTAATTATAAAACTAATTACATTAGACCAACAAAATCATATTGGAGACATAAATGTTAATACTAATAATCACTATAAACTTGGTCAAACTAGCAAATTTCATTGGCACGAATTTTATAATTATGTTCTTTTTGGACGAAGGGAGTACACCCAAAGTACCAAAATAAAATACATATCTCATATTTCTAGGAGTCAATGAAATTTAAGTTTAACCAAATCTAAATAAAAATACTAGAATTTATAATATCAAATAATTATCATTAGATTAATCATATCATAATTTTTTTTATAGTAATCCTATTTATAGGAATAAATGTTAGCTAAACTTGAGATTTGTTTGACTTCTCAAAGTGGGTGATGTGTACTTATTTTAGAACAGAGGGAGTACAATGAGCTCATGGATGATACTGATGTTCCAAGTCTAGTTATCAACCTTACCTCATTTATAATGAGTTCCTTAGCTCATGAATGATACTTCTAGGAGTCAAACAAACTTAAATTTTAAATAATTATCATTAGATTAATCATATCATATATCATAAGAGGTACATATGTCATATGTGAATATTATTTTCTATAAATTTAGTTAAAATTGAAATTTGTTTGAATTCTTAGAGTGCACTATGTGTACTTATTTTGGAATAGAGAGAGTACAACATGCTCACGGATGGTACTGATCTGATGTTCTAAAATACTCTCCCTCTAACATAAAATAAGTACCGCTATGGTTTTCTGGGCAATCAGACCTTTTAAGTTCAACTAGATTTATGAAAAACAAGTAACATTAGTATCTCCAATTAAGTTTATCATGAAAATAGATTCATGGATCTATCTAATGACATTAATTGCGTAATATAATTATTAATATTTTCTTATATATTTTTGGTCAAATTTAAAATGTTTGACTCCTCGGGAAGCGAGAATGGTACTTTATCTGCTTCTATGTATATAAATATGTAGGTTTGGTCAAATTTAAATAGGATAACTCTTAAAAGTATGAGATATGCATTTATGTAGAAAATAATATTAATATTTGTAGCTTTAAATAGGATTAGTATAAAACATATACGGTATCTTGGGTGCCTTTTTGCATTCCTATTTGCTATCCAGTATACTAGTGAAGTGAACCGGGATTTCAAAACTTGAAATACCGACTCTTTTGCCCCTCTGTGATAGTCCCAGGATATCTCGGCTATCATGGGCATCCACTTTTCGACTGATTACAAAGTCATACAACACAGAGTACAAAAATAAGCCTAATACATAACACTAAATACAAGCCCTCAGGACTAAAATCAACAAAAACACTGATAAACTACTAGTAGCAGCGAAGCTTGATGAACTTCCAATCCACAGGCATCCTTTAGAGTAGATCGCAAACCAACTACTAATCTCAACATCACTGCAAGTCAAGAAATCTGCACACCACCAGATGTGTGTAGGCCATGGTCAGCACTGAATGAGCTTTGGTGAAAATAGAAAATAAAGACATCTGGTGATCCTAATAGTTTGGCTGTAGTTTGCATCCTAACGCATGCAGAAAAACATCAATAGTATAGTATAAATCTTCTGTAATTCCCACCTCAAATCTCATTCTCACATCTCAACATCAACATGTCTCATCACATATCTCACCACTCATCATCCCTCACAACACCCTCAATCTCTCAGTCTAAGCGACGAGGCGGCCTCCGCACGCCCCTCGTCTCAACGGCCTCAAGCCGGACCTAGCTTCGGGGGGAGAGAAAGCAAAGCACAAGAGAAGCTAGTCAGCTGAACCCTCCACACGGGTAAGTGATCATATCCGAGACCGCGGCTATACGTATAGATTTATAAACCTCTGCAGAGGGGTACACTATTACCCCACATGAACACCATCGAAGAATCACCATCAACGGTGAACACCACCGCCACAAACTAGGCCGACGAACACCAGACCTGTCCACCAACCGGAGCGAAGATATATAGACGCCACCATATAAGTTGGGGTCGTGTCATCGAGGTATTGTGAAGTAACCTCCACCCTCTTGACACTAATTGCACAGGGCCACAGACCGCGTGCCTACTATCTCCCACAGAGACTGGTGGTCGCCTGCACTAATTTGGGCAACGAGCCATACCCATATAGGCATGTGGTGTGTATGAAGAGAACCCGTGATCTATGGTTGCAACCTACTCAGTCCTTACGTTGGCTAGAGCAAGTACCTTCCACCAAACCGTGTGCCTCACAGCACTAGATACACCCCTCAGAGGTGATCTAACCACATACTCCTTATCCCACTGTCCCTCGTGGACTTGCCGTCCCTCTAGGACTCGTGTTCCCGCCACAGAACTACCCTTGGTGCACTCCGTACACCACAAAGAACCTCCCGCTCTAGCCAAGATCTCCAAAGAAAACAGGTCGAAGGCAAGGAATATCTCCGAACTCCTTATATCACCACCACCCACTCGGGATTCACCGCTCCCCGTCGCGTATCAAACCAGCATATACCTCATGGGGGTGCCTCACGGCCAAACCCCAACCACCATCCACGTCACCAAACCATCACACATCACATATCAAAGGCATATATGTAATTATGATGGAGTAAATGCAAGCAAGCGCACGGTATAAATATAAGTGGCGAGCGGAGCCGGGTAATCGTGGGTGAAATGGTTTCAATCAAGGCAATCGGGGCTCGGGCAACAAAGATGCAACTCCTATTCTAACAAATGATCAAAAATAAAGCGCTAGCAATTCTACTTTGCAATGTCTAATAGGATTCTCTAAGTAAAGGTGCTGCCATGACACCTGCGATGTCGAGGTAGTAGTGGTACGCGTCTCTGGAAGTCGAGGTCGTCCACCATCTCCGGGTGCGTCGTCGGGTCCATCCGAGCTTGACTCGTCGCTACGCAAAAATAAAAGGCGGACACGACTAGCAATAAGAACCAATAAGATTGCATTAAAACTTACTCAAATAAGCAAACCAACTGTGCTAGGAGGTAGAGGAGGATTTTAGAAAGATTATGAAGCTGGTTTCATAATCTTTGGAGCTAAGATGAAATTTTGGTGAATTTTTAGAAGTGGTTATAGAATTCCTAAAAATGGCTAAAAGAAAAAGGACAGGGATTGAGCTGGGCCTGCTTATGCGGGCTATAGAGGCCTTGCTGGGTTAAAGGCTATAGGAGAAGGCCTGCTGCCGCTGCTAGAATACCGGGAGCAGATAGGGTGTCCTCCAGGTGCTCGACGACGTGCCTGGCTGGGTTCACGACGGAGTGAGGAGGCGTTGCCTTCACGCCAGTGTGTAGAGCCATGGCTGTGGTGTCAAACTTGGAAGGACGAGGCCAAGAGCTATGGCAAGGCGAAGCCTTGGGGCTGGTTTGGCTAGAAAGCACCGTGCACGGCGTTGGTGGCTGAGTACCAGACGGCGGGGTCGTAGGCAGGGACGCTCGGGCGGTGTGGCTGTGTTTCGTTGCGGTGCTTCAGCACATGCTCGCGGATGTCCACGAGTAGACACCGGAAGGCTTGAGGCCGGGTAGTGCAGTGGCGGCGGCGAGGCAACGACGCTTCGGCGAGCTGTCCGGCCGGCGCTTGCTGTGGCACGCGAGCCGTTGGTGTCGAGCTGTGCCGTGTGTGCTGACTGTGTGCGTGCCTTCCAGAGGAGCTAGGTGTACGTGTGTGTGTGTGTCCAAAGGACATGTACGTGATGAGCTGATGTGCTGGTGCTCCGGCAACGTGACCAAGATGGCCGTGAGTCGCGCGGTGCCGCCGTTCCACGCCAGCCGGTGGTGCTATGCCAGGGATGTGTGCATGACGAGCAGTGCACTGCTGGTGACTGCTGTGAACGGGCAGCGGCTCGACAGCCGGCAACAGAGACGGCAAGAGCATGAAAAAGGTGGTCTTTTAGGTGCTCACCGGCGGGCTTGCAGGTGAAGCGCGTTCCAGCGTGATGCAGGGGGGGCGGAGGCGGCTGCAAGGCTAGGGCGTCAGGGTGCTCCTTGCCGCAGCCTGCGTTCGCGACGTCGCGACGTTCAGCTTAGTGCAGACGTGCGGTGGAGGCGTTGAGGTTCCGCGGCCGCCCCGTGGTGGTTCATGATTCCGGCGTCGGGCTCGGCTACAGCAGCAACCTGACGAAGGCATGGAACAAGGCGAGCGGCGCTTGCCGGTCAGCTGGTGAGGGGGCTCTAGTTCGGCGAGAAGGCAGCCATGGCTATAGTTTTCCAATCGGGCCAGGCCCGCTGGGCCGACACGGGCACGGCCCGGAAAAGCACGGCCCGAGCACGGCCCGGGAAAGCACACGCATGCCCGTGCCCGTGCACCGGCACGGCCCGTCCCCGTGCCCGTGCCTGGCCCTGGTATTCGGCCCATGGGCGGGCACGCGCACGGCACGGTTTTTGGCCTGGCCCGCTATCGGCACGATATTTCAGCCGTAGATGAACTTCAGGTGATCCACAGCTGTTGGATTCCAATATATAAACATCCTTTCCTCTTCAAACCCTACCTTTCTACTCATTTCCATCAGTCGCCGCCTCCTGTCCGTCCGTCTCCACCAGCACAACGACCGCACAAGGCACGATGCCTCCTGTCCGTCGTCGCGTCCTCCCTCTTCTCCCCCAGCCAGCAGCCACTCCATCTCCATTCTCCCCACCCACTCCACCTCCATTCTCCATCTCCAGCTGCCCGGCGCTGCCTGCTCAAGCATCCTCGCGGCAATGGGCGCGCCGTCCGGCGCCTCCGAGCTTCGCCTGCTGACGGCACGAAGGCGCGGCGAAAGCAGCTCCGGCAGCGCTACCGACGGGCGCGACATGGGTGCCAACGGTGGCGCGTCCCGTGCTCCTGCGTGAACAGGGGCGGGCCTACTTTAGAGTCAAGGGTATTCAATTGAATACCCATTATTTTTGTCAAACAATTAGTAATTCTATATGCTACACAACTCAAGTTATGATAAAAGCTTATGAATCTAAGATATAATGCTCAATTCTGTCCTATATATCTTGCTATACAATCCAATGTATATGCCAAACTGGGTTTTAATCTTTTAGAAAAAAATTCTTTATCCTTTGAAAATTTTGAATACCCACGTTCCAAATCTTGGGCCCGCCCCTGTGCGTGAAGACGACGCGACGACGAGCGTCGAGCGCACGGCGCGCGACTTCGAGCTGGCCCGGTGGCACGGTGTGGCCCGGTGGCTGCCGTGCTCGTCGGCACGGCACGGCACGCCCTAACCGGCCATAGGGCCGTGCCTGGGCCGCTGCGTCGGCACGGTGGCACTATCAGGCACGGCACGGCGTGCCGCCGTGCCGCATAGTGCCGTGCCTAGCCGTGCCTGGCACGGCCGTGTCCGTGCCCGTGCCGTGCCGGGCGGCCCGTTTGGAAAACTATAGCCATGGCAAGGGAAAAAGTTTGGGCTTTGGTCGGAACTCACCGATGGCTTGTGAAGGTCGCGCTGAGATGAGGTGAACCACAGCTCACGGACGGGCGCCCGCAGCTTAGCCTCACGGCATCGACGACGACGTGCGGGCTGCGGCTAACGTCGAGTTGGGGAGTGGCGATCTTGGCGATGTCGCGGCTGTGCCAGCCCTGAGCAGTGGCTGCCTTCACAGAGGAAAGGCCGTGTCCTGGGGTCGCGGCTTGGCGCGGCGTGCACGAGAAGGAAGACCGGCGTGAGACTTGGTTAGGCAAGCAGATCAAGGGAAAAAGGAGGTCACTTTGGGAGTTGTTGGGCTCACCAGAGACGTGGAGCAGGTGGCTGTTCGCGTGCCGTCGTGTGGTGGCGCCGGCAGGGTGCGTCGCAGAGGGACGATCCCGGCGAGGCGCGACGGAGCGGAGACGTCAGTGCTAGGCGGTCTGGCGGCGCGGATGGCTCCGAGAGGCGCCGCCGGGGCTGGATGGCTACCGGCGAGCTGGAACGTGGCGAAGCAGAGTGGTGGTGCTCCGGGCTGTGATAGAGTGACGCGGAGTAGGAGTCCGCGGGCTGGCCATGGCGGCCACGGCTCCAGGCGGCGACGTCGTCGTCGTGGCCGTGACGAGGTGGACGGCGGTTCACGGCCGAGCGTGTCCACGGACGGCGTCGCGGCGAGCACGGAGGCGGGGGCAGCAAGGCTTCTCGACGGCTCGCGAGGGAAGCACTGGAGGCGCGGCGGCGGCGCCTTGCCGTGGCGTCGCCAGCACACCCGGCGGGGCTAGCGGCACGGCTGGGCGCCCTGGTGCTGCTGGTCGGGTTCTACTGCGTCGGCAAGGAATGGGGAGCAGAGGTGTGGCGGCGGGGAGAGGAGGATGTCGAGGAGCAGCGGCTGGTTGGGGTTCTTATATGCCAGCGCTAGGGTTCGCGAGGGACAAGGCCGGCCTAACGGACGGCGGCGATCCTCGGTGCTCGCGCCACTGGGACACGCGTCCGGCATCCGCTGTACGGGGCAGGTGGCCGGCGAGACGAACGGAAAGCCGCGTGCGGTTTGCTTGTACGGAGAAAGAAGAAGACGACGGTGTCCGACGGAAGGGCGACGGCGTCTCGGCTTTTCTCTCCCATGCGGCTGACATGCGGGCCCATGGAAACGGCGCTCTCTCCTCCTGCGTTGATCGCACGCGGGAGGTGGCTGTGCGGCTGGCCTGTGGGCCCCTTTTGCGCACAGGCGCATGCGCGCATGACGTGAGACGGAGAGAAGGGCATCCGACGAAGCGGTGGCGTGCTCATCCGTTCGAGCGTGCGGGACACGTGAGGGAGGAGAGGGCGGCTGGGCTGCGTCCAAGCTGCTGGGGCTGTGTGGGCCGGGTCTAGAATGGGCCAGCTGGTTTACTTGCTTCACGTAATTAAATAAATTACTGAATCAAGCACAGTAGCATGCAGGGTTGATCAGATATAGACGAAGGGGAGCTGCTGTTTCTCTACTGGTTCACGTACTCAACGATCAAGCATGAGCATGCACTACTGTGCGCACAGCTGGATTAGGAGCACTTGCATTTGGTGGTAAACTGGTACGTGCTTGCTGCTTGATAGCAAGAAATTGCCACGGCACTGATCATTCCCTGATCGACGAAGGCTAAAGAAGTTTTAAGGAGATGGGTCTTCTTATTTTTGCTCTCGGGATTTTTGACAACAGATTACCTCCAAGCGAAAGCAAAGAAAACCCCAAATCATACATGCATCTACGCTACATGAGGTGCATAAATTAGTTAGAAGGTTTGTCATGTTATGCTAATTATATTTTATTTAGTTTTACAAATTGCGGTTCGGAGGGATAGAAGAAGAGAAATTTTCGCAAAAGCATTGGTCAGATACTACATGCAACACACATTCAGACAAAAATTTTAAAAAGCCGAGATTTTTATTACACAGGAATTTGCGGAATGTTACAACTAGTGCCTTCATGTGATCCATTGGTGAAGTATTTTGATTCCCCATGACGCATCTTGTTTGGTATCTTGTACTCCGAAGGGAAGGTGGTTTTTGCAGCCAACCTAAAGTACTATAGTCACATATAGATCATAGAAAAAAAATTCAGTTCCTCACATGGGCCGATACCAATGAAACTGTATCAGTTAGACTGATCCATATCTCAGTTATATGGCACTAAAAAATAAACTAAAATTTAGTTCCACACCTAGGCACAAGGTTCCAAATTTTAATATCAAACATCAAAACGGCACATAAAACCAATGGTATATGCATAGAGTGTAGTTCAAACAGTCACATCAGACCAATGACATAGGTAAAAGAAATTAGTACAGTGTAATCCATACCACATTGAAATGACAGATTAAACACCATACTTTAGCTTAGGAAACTAAATGATCCAATTAGTTTAATACAAAACAAGTTCATTTCAACAGGCAATACAAGCATCAATCATGGTACTTTTGTAACCAATCCTCCACTACAGGTATGCTCATATCAACACTTTTAGTATGGCACTCAGAGGCCTTGTGATCTGCAAGTCCACAGGTAGTACACTTCATTTTCTTCTTGCTTCCATTGGTAACCCTCTTCTTCTTTAGCTTCTTTTGGATCAAGTCAATACGTGATTTGTACCTTGTGATCCTTGGTCTATTATTGACATGCTTTGCTTCAGGTGGTCTCATCCTTAAAAGGTCATAATCACTCAAACCAGCACTACAACTTGCAGCCCGATAGCTGTTACCAAAAGTCTCTCCATCTGTATCGGTGCCATTGCCATGTTCGTCACTACTCCTTTCATCGTTACTTTGACACCCATCGGTTTCACCAATAGCCTTCATTTTTCTGTAATCTTCTATCTCCATGAAAGCCCTGTTCATATGCTTTGTGGCGATCTCAAAAGTCTCAGCATCGTGGTCACCCTCCGTGACAATGCGTTCAGCACTTGCAGCGAGCAACCGGTGCCTGTATGTCAACGTCTGCACTGGTAGTGACTCTGAGTGATAGGAATTCATCTCATTAGGTAGAACATCCCTTGCCACCCTTGTCCATCAATTCATTATGTGGCGGTCTGGAATTCTCAAAATCCCAATGTGAAGCATGACCTATAGAACATGTAATGTGCACAGTTAACCAATACCAATTGAGTTAGTTGATGCTAGTAGAACATGGTGGCTAACAAAAAAAACTATACTCTTAGTACTTGGTACAGTAAATAGTAGACCAGTTAGAGAGAACTTTTTGGAAATTCATCATACCCGTATGGTGTGGCAACAAACAATCCCTAAGTGGCTATACAAGCCACAATCACACTCAAAAAAACCACCTCCATCATGTAAATGACCTGCATCATGTAATTGGACAGAGAATTCCACTCTAGCCCAATGCTCTCGCCACTTGGCTTTGTCATGCACAACCATGTAAATTGATGGATTGTTTGTAGCAATGACATTATATCGAGTAGACTTGTCAACTTGCAGCCTAAACAACTCATATGATGCATTGGTGTAGACCTGCATTGCATGTATCTCAACTGGCCATGCACGTTGATGAACAAACACGACCTGGTTTGGAGATAAGTTACCAATGTTAGCTAATTACATTTACTATGTATCATTTCTATACAAAAAGTGAGAAATGCATAGAAAACTCTAACCTGTTTTGTTCGGTGCTCAGCCTCAGCCTCTGCTTTGTATCTTGTCAGGGAGTAAGTTGTTATAGTTCATAACAAATTTGTTCATCGATGAATTTCGCGGGACATGTTGCTTCAGCATATGATTTGCACTCTCTGACCACTGTGTGCTGGTCATTCCAGCACAAAAGACCTCTTTGTTGTATGGCTTAGCCCATCTTTCCCTCTTTTTATATGTACGCTGCATGAATTCATTGTCTCTAAGACTATATTTTTCAAGAAGCTGGTCCCATGCACTCTCAAATTCATCAATTGTGAGCATTTCATTGATAATTTTGCTAAATTCATCATGGAACGGGGTACCATAGTTGAATATAGGTCCAAGCTCCTCTTGTGCTGTCCTCAGCACATGCCATTTGCACCAAAGATGTGCAATTCCTGGCCAGCACTGTGCAATTGCAATTCCCATAGCTTGACACTAATCTGCATCATTATTTAGAAAAAAATCTAAAATTAGTCACAAAATTTTGAATTGCATCGAAACTAGAAACTTTTGAATTGCATCAAAACTAGATTTATTGATTCTATCTACACGTACCGGTTAGTATAGTCTGGGGCTTGGTGCCCCCCATAAGCTCCACAAATTGTTGGAACACCCACTTGAAGCTCTCTGCTGTCTCATCAGCCATTAGGACACCAGCAAAAATTGTACTTTGAAAATGGTTGTTAACACCCACAAATAGACCAAATGGCATTTTGTATATGTTGGTGCAGTATGTTGTATCAAAGGTAACAACATCTCCGAAACAAGCATACTGGCTCCTACTCTTACCACTGCACCACATAAGGGTCTTGATCCTATATTGTTGTTATCATAGTCTACACAAAACTGGAAACCTGGGTCTTGTTTCTTCAACCCCTTGAACACTTCTAGTGTCTTCCTCACATCATCAGCCCTCTGTTCTTTTGCAATCCTCTTGCACAGGTTACTTATTGAATTTTTTGACCATAGAGCTTCGCCAGTTGGCCCAACAATCTTTCCCATTAAATGATTGACCTTTGTCAAGGTGACATTATGATCACGCAGGTACCTGATCATGTCCCTAGTGTACTGATCAATGTTTCCATGTGAATTCCAACACAACTTCTCAGCACATGACTCTGAAAGAGGGTGGTTATGATCAGCTCTATGCTCACTAACATATCATCCAAAGTCCTCTGTACGACGCAGACGCACCATGGCTGGGCATTTTTTCTTCATAGTTTTGTATTGTACACGATTGTCACTGCCCTGCATATACAAAAAACTGCCTCTTTTAACTAATTTCTTGAAGAAAGCGAAGATAAAACTAGATACATGTTGTGTAGTTATCTAACCGAGTAAAATTACAGTTTACTAGATGATTTATTCCTTCTGCAGTTTATTATATGTTTTCACATTTGTTTCTATAAAATCACCTAACAGCCAATGCTTTGTCCCTTTTTTTTTTCTTAAAATGATGATTATAATGGTTTATAGAAATGTTTACTGCAATCTCAGATACATACAAGATAAAGAAGGCATTTTGCCCTATCAATGTTGTCTGCCCTATCAATGTTGTCAAAGGAAACCCATGTCTGAAGTACATTGAATATACTGTTTTCCCTTTAATTGGTAGTTTTGATGTAGCTCGATAGGAAGCTAATGGTGGTAACAAGTAATATTATACTAAACATGAATTCCTTCTTTGTAATGTATTTTTAGGAAAATAACATGCCACTGTTTTTTAATTTTGGTCAGCTATAATAGTTATTCGTGTGAACAGGATATATAATATTATTAGCTCAGTTGCATTGACATCTTGGAAAATGCAACATTATGAAAGGACCATTTTTTTTGTTCCTTTAGCTATGACAAAATCAATCTGGAGCATGAAAGCTGAATATTTTACTCTTGACCTCACATTAGATGTCAAATGTCAATACTTAGAACCATATCTCATCTTTGGCATATATCACTTTGGCCTACTTTTAATTGACATGCGCTTTTATCAGGGTTTGACATGCATGTTCTGAGGGAAGTGCAAATTGTTTTTTATTACCTTGCATTGACAGTGAAACTCTTGCATTCTGCCTTCACGCTTATCTCCCTTCTTGGTTCCAAAGCCAACCTCCCATGAGTAGATGTTATAAAATTCTTTAGCCTCTGTAATACAATTAAATTTTGTACCAAGAGATGGCTCAAAAATATGTACGGTCTTCCTCGAAGGTGCATTGCACAAGGCTCTCTCAATGGGACTCATTAAACGTGTTTGGCAGCTATCGGGTGCTCCTTTTGCAAGCCTTTTCCTACAAAATCAGAAGTGTTGTGATGAGCGAACTTACGTATCTAGTTTTGTCAATGATAAAACACAAGGTTACAGTTTTAATATTTGTATCTCTCTTCTGGTAGGAGGGTTAAATCACAAAAAGGTTACATTGGTAAAGCAGCATCATATAGCTGCACATATTAATCTAGATAAAATCTAAATATCAGCACACCATCTACATTGTATTAAAAATTGTATACATTCCTAAGTGATGAAATCAAAGTACAGCAGCCAACTAGTAAACTCACCATTTTGGCAAGATTTTTAAATCTTCTTCACCATTCAAATCTGAGATGTCTTGCATACCGTCTTCAGGTTCAGCTTCAATGTCCATGTCTGTATCCGTTTCTGTGCTTGGAACTTCAACACTTTGTTTCACATTTCCAGCAACCACACCGTCACCATAGTCCGTGTTGGCAATGCGGGAACTTCTAACCAGTCCAGAAAGCAATTCATATCACAATTTCATCCTAAAAAATGTTCCTGATTTATGATCAGAGTGGAACAAGTTGCAACTGACCTATCCAATGTGCAAGGATGATCTGGGTCCAACATGTTGGTTGGCTGCGTGTGTGTTCCTCCTAATATATCGCAACTCGTACCCACCATGTAGGAAGAAGAGTTCCCCATTGAACCATGTAGGTCGGGAAATTCCAATGCACCAGAGCACTACTACACAAAAGATTTTGCAAGGCACTTCAAAAATGAGCTCGGAGGCGGTTTTAGCAAAAAACCGCCTCGGTTAATAAGTTCCAACCAAGGCAATGCCCCGGCGCAACAACCGCCTCGGTTAATACATTAACCGAGGCGGTTTTTATTAAAAAACCGCCTCAATTAATCTATATTAACCGAGACGGTTGTTTTAACATAACCGCCTCGAAAAATGGATTTACCGAGGCGGTTACATTAGACGACCCGCCTTGGTAAATATTAGGCCCAGACAGCCCAAACAAAGCCCAATAACAACCTCTAGTATATATACCCAACACCAAACCCTAACCCACTCTTATCTCTCCCTCCCTCAGTAGTCACTCTCTCTTCTCTCCCTCCCTCTCTTCTCTCACTCTCCTGGCGCGACCCCAGCCCCTAGCGCGATCTCCCTTCCCGGCGAGCACGGTGACGTGCAGCGCCCCGGCCCCCTGGTGCGGCCTCGGTGCGGCCTACAGCCTTGGCGGCCCGACGCGACACCCCGGGCGCTGCCTCGCCTTGACAGCCCGGCGCGGAGCCCTGGCGCGGGCGGCCAGACCGCAGCCTTCCTGCGCCCGGCATGGTGCCGGCGCGGCCTCCGCGCGCGGCGGCCCATCTCCCTTCCCCTCCTCCCACTCCGGCCGGCCGACAAGCAGACAAGCATTAGCGGCGCGCGCGGTGGCCTAGCGCGGCCTCGCTTGCGGGCGCCCGGCGTGGTACGCGCGACCTCTCAGCGTAGCGGCCCGATTTGTCCCTCCCTTCCTCTCCTCCGCTCCGGCCAGCAGACAAGCATCAGCGGCGGCGGCTCGAGGCGCATTCCGGCAAGGCCTCAGGCGGAGCAGATCCGGCAGGAACCCGAGGCGCAAGGGAGCAGGTCTAGGGCCGGATCCGGCCGAGCGATGGCGGCGAGCAGCAGATGGGAGGAAGGGCGGCGGCTCGCGGGCGGGGCTTCTTTGCCCGGCCGGTGGCGGCGGCGTGCGTGGGGGGACGGCCCGATCCAGGCCCGTTAGGGTTTTGGATGGGCTTTTTCTTTTTTTTTTTTTTTTTGTGTGATTAACCGAGGCGGGCATCCAACCGCCTCGGAAAATGCCTCCATTTACCGTGACCTTCACTCCGAGGCGGTTGCAAAAACCGCCTCGGTTAATCGATTTTAATCGCCTCGGTTAATCTTTTTTTTAGTAGTGGAGGTTGCTTGCAAAACCAAATCTTGAAATGTTGATCCTCCAAGAAACCCTACTTACAAAATAATGTCAACAGAATTACATAGTTTCAGAGGATTTTATTACCAACACTACCATATTCACTACAGGAAACTCGGGCTTTGCCCAGTGCTAAATACTTTGCCCAGTGCCAAATATCGGGCACTCGGCGGCAAAGACTTCGCTTTTGCCGAGTGCCGCACTCGGCAAAGGAAGGCATTGAGGCAAAGCAGGCTTCGCCGAGTGCCGGGCACGGGGGCAAAGCAATGCACTCGGCAAAAGAATACCTTTGCCGAGTGCTCAACCGTCGACAAAGGGAGAGCACTCGGCAAAGATAGACGGCCGGCAAGCGGCCACGGCCACCGTTAACTTTGCCGAGTGCAAGGTGTTAGGCACTCGGCAAAACAAGGTCCTTTGCCCAGTGCCAAAGCTTGGCACTCGGCAAAGGAGATACTTTGCCCAAAGCCAAAGCTTGGCACTTCGGCAAAGTAATTTTTTTTCTTTTGTATTTTGACCCCAAAATTTTTTTTGAGGCTTTCCTACAATGCTACAAACAACAAGTTAAATTTTGGTGCATTTTCATTGAATTTTTGTTTTATTTCTCTAGTTATTTTAATTTTTTTTGAATTTTTACGGGGAAAAGATCATTTGAACTGGAGGTGCATCGAATAATGGAATAATTTTTTGTTGCAAAAATATTATCCTTGTTTGTTATTATAAATTTAGGCTAAATCCGAGGAACGGTCTTTGAATTTTGAGAACAACGTGCGGTAGGGGCGGGGCCGCCTACTTGTTGGTGATTCGTTTTTTAATTATATAAAATGCAAAAAAGCCTGGAAAATTATGAAACTTGGTGACAAGTCTTGAAATCATATGTATGTCCTGTGGTAAAAATTTGACAAAGTTTCGAGCACGTGATGACGTATGGTGCTCGAAATCCCGAACATCATCACATGTGTTTCTTATATCGCATGTGAGGGTGCTCTAGTTTGTGAACACCCTACGTCGGCATGTGCTAGAAACTTTGTCAAATTTTTACCACAGGACACACGTATGATTTCATGACTTGTCACAAAGTTTCATAATTTTCGGAGCTTTTTCACATTTTATATATTTAAAAAATGAATCGCCCGCACGTAGGCCGCCGAGCCCCTCCCGCACGTTGATCGAAATTCCGAGACTGGTTCTTGATTTAGCCTAAAATTATTGTAAAAAACAAGGATAAAATGTTTTCAACAAAAAAAAACCATTATTTGATGCACCTATAGTTCAAACGTGATTTTCCCGTAAAAATTCAAAAAAAAAAAATAACTAGATAAATATAACAAAATTCACTAAAAACATCTCAAACTTTAACATGTTCTTCGTGGCAGTGTACAAAAGCTTCAACAAAAATTTGGTGCAAAAAACAAAAAAAAAAAAAATCTTTGCCCAGTGCCAACCCTAGGCACTCGGCAAAGTTACATCTTTGCCCAGTGCCGTGATCCGGCACTGGGCAAAGGCTTTGCCGAGTGCCGATGACGGCACTCGGCAAATAATAGGAGGCGCTTTGCCGAGTGCCCGTGATCGGCACTCGGCAAAGCCGTTTTCCCCATAAACCGGCCGGCCTCCTCCCTTCTCTCTTTTCTTTTCCTTTCTTCCACACCCACGCCGCCCGTCGCCGGTCGCCGTCCGCCGCCCCTCCGGTCGTCCCCCACGCCGGCGCTCCCCTCCCCGGGCCGCGCAACCCTCCCGGTGCGGGGCCGCGCCACCACGCCGCTCGTCGCCGGCCCGCGGCCCGCCGGAGGAGCGGTCTCCTTTCCCCTGCGCGGCGGGCGGACGCTGCGTCGCCGGCCAAGCCGCCCCGCGCCCCGCGCCGGGCCTCCACGCCGCCCCGTCGTCCGCCCGGAAACAGCCCCGCCCCCGTCCTCCCGCGCCGCCCGCTGGCCCGAGCTGCCCTGCCCCTCAGCACCCCCGGCGGCCCGAGCTGCCCCGCCCGCCCGCCGTCTTCCCGCGCGGCTGGCGGCATCTTGCCCGGCCGTCGCCACCCCCGAGCCACCACCCCCCTCCCCGGCGTGCTCCCTCCCCGAGCCGGCCCTCAGCGCCCCCGGGCCTGCTGCCTCCCCGCCCGTCCTCAGCGCCGCCGGCGTCCCACTCGCCCTGGCTCGCCCCTTCCCCAACAGTGCCGGCTGGGGCCGGCCTCAGTTCCCCCCCACCCCCCCTGCCGTCCTCGGCGCCCCCGCCCTTCGCCCGGCTCGCCCCCCTCCCCAACAAAGACCGATCCGCGTCGCCCCACCGATACTTGTGCAGCTGCTCTTGCCATTCCTCGTCGAAAAGGTACCTACACTTGTAGTGTTAGTAGTATTAGTACTCAATAGTTAGTATTGTTAGTAGTAATGTTTGTTGTAGTAGTTAGTGTTATTAATATTGTTAATGGTAGTAGTATGATTAGTGGTAGTAGTTAGTGTTAGTGGTCGTTAGTAAGTAGGTAGTTGTAACTTGTTGGTCTTCTTGCCTATTTGCGAGGAATTTGGTTGATGGCCATTGTGCATATGTTTAGTATATATATGTGTTTTGTTGGCCTTCGCGCCAGATGTTTTTGCGGGTTTTGGGGACCTCCCCTGTGCGGGGGAGGTTCTCGCCGAAATTTTTAGTTGACACTAACCAATTTTCTCTATTACGGAGAGAACGACACGTGGGGGGCCGCAATCGGCGGGAAGGACCCCACCGCAGATAGAAGGTAGGAGGGGAGAAGGAAGGAGAGCGGGAGAAGAGAGGAGAAGGAGAGAAGGATCCGCCCGGTGACCTCCGACTCTTGGTCTTGCCGTTCTCGATGGAAAGGTATAAGGACGAAAGTTGTAGTGTTAGTAGTTAGTTGCATATGTGGCCTTCGTGCCTATGTGTGGTAAATTGGGTCGTTGGCCTATGTGTCTATGTTTGGTATGTATATGTGCTTGTTGGCCTTCGTGCCTATGTGTTTTGCAGGTTTTGGGGACCTCCCCGTGCAGGGGAGGTTCTGCCGAAATTTTCATTGGATAGTAACTAATGTTCTCTTTTACAGTGTGTGACCCGTGAGAGAGAGTCGGCGACACCGATCGACTTCATCAACGTTGCTGGTCTGCCTGCACTGCCTCTCCTCTCCACTGCACCACCTCGCCACCGCCCCGCTAGCCTAACCTCACCGACACCTAGGGTATAACCCCCACTCCTTTACATGCATGTTTAATTCACGTAAACCAGTTAGGCGTCTCCCGTCTGAAAGAGATACGATCGGAGGTATGCAGATCTTTTGCATATCTCTGAATGTATCTCTTTTGGATTGTCCACGTATTTTGGACAGCCTGCGGATGCGTATATGAGGTTGGTTTTCATGCACCCCTCCGGTTCGAGACAGACTTTCTGGCCTCACCTCCCTGTTGTTCTCCGGATACACACAAGGACGTGTATCGGGAGAACAAATGAGGAGGTGCTTCCGAAATTCTGTCTCTCCGAGGGGTGCATGAAAACCAACCTCATATACGCATCCGTGGGTGGGATTAGGACCTATCCTCACCTATTAGAGAGTAGGAATGATGTGCAGATGCAATTCCTAGTTATGCTACACCCTTACATATATATATATATATATATATGCCAGAGGATGGAGAACCATGATTGGATGTACACGGGGCACGCACAATTGACCGCGGAATGGATGACTAAGACTAATGCTTTCTTAGGTCATTCTTTTGGCGTGGCTGCTAAAGGGTCTACTCGAATGCCGTGTCCTTGCTTCAAATGTGACAACCGTGTAAGAAAGAATAAGAAGCACGTGGGGGAAGATCTTGTGTTGTATGGATTCACGCCAAACTACACTTGCTGGATCCATCATGGTGAAGCTGATCGTATTAGGGAGGAGGTGGTGAGACCACGCCTAGACGCTTTTGATGGAGAAGCCGGGGTGGCAGAATGGATGGATGACTTTCAGGAGGCACGGTTCGGTGAAGAACTTGAGGACGAGCCAGAGGAAACCGCGAAGGCGTATTACGATATGTTGTCTTCTGCCCAGAAGCCCCTTCATGAGAAGACAACAAAGATCACGGTTAGATGCCATTGGACGCCTAATGGCGTTGAAGTCGCAGTGTGCCATGAGCCGAGACAACTTTGATTCGTTGTTGGCAGTGGTTGCATCCCTCCTTCCGGAGGGTCATGTTTTGCCAAAGAACTTGTACGAGTCACAGAAACTTCTTCGTGCACTTAAGATGCCATATGAGCCAATCCATGCTTGTCCGAATGGGTGTGTCCTATTTTGGAAAGATCATGAGAAAGCAACACACTGTCCAAAGTGCAAATCCTCAAGGTATGTGGTGGAACCTATTGAAGGCAAAAATGGACACCCTTGTATTCCCGTAAAGGTCCTACGGTACCTTCCTTTCATACCGAGGATCCAACGGCTATACATGACAGAGGAGTCCGCGAAAACATGACATGGCACAAACATGGGAAAAGATACAACACCGACAAGATGGTACACCCATCGGATGGTGATGCGTGGAAGCATTTCGATGCCATACATCATGATAAAGCTCGGATGCTCGCAATGTATGTACGTTGCACCAGCAAATGATGGGTTCAACCCCTATGGAATGATGGCGGCCCCGTACACTTGTTGACCTGTATTTGTGATCCCCCTCAATCTTCCCCCGGCGTCATGTTTCAACCCAAGAACGTGTTTATGTCGCATAATTCCCGGACACCCGGGCAACAAGATGGGTGTGTTTATGGAGCCTCTCATTGATGAATTGATCCAAGCTTGGGAAAAAGGTGTACTCACATATGACCGAGCTACAAAGAAGAACTTCACAATGCATGTGTGGTACCAGTACTCCCTTCATGACTTTCCTCGGGCGTATGGAATATTCTCTCTGGTGGTGTGTTCAAGGCAAGTTTCCATGCCCAATATGCGGGGAGTGCTTTGTGAGGTTCATTCGTTTGAAGATGGGGGGCAAGTTTTCTTCATTTGACCAACATCGTCAATTCCTCCCTCTTGACCATCCATTTAGAAGAGATGTCAAACACTTTAGGAAAGGAGTTCAAATCACCGACCCTATACCTCATATTATGACCCCTACGGAGGTCCGTCTTTGAGATAGAAGCTCTCAAAGAGGATAAGCGAGAAAGGTGGTTTCATTGGATATGGTGTAGAACATCAATGGACTCATAAATCAGGCTTGACTAGGCTCCCCTATTTCAATGACATTCTTCTTCCACACAACATTGATGTAATGCACACAGAAAAAAATATCGCCGAGGCTCTCTTTGGAACACTCATGGACACAGATAAGTCCAAGGACAACGTGAAGGCTAGGCTTGATCTAGCAACGATGTGTGATAGACCAAAGCAAGTGATGAAGGCTCCCGTGCCGGGGGGTAAATGGAAAAGAACTGCGGCTGATTTTATATTGAAAAGAGACCAAAGGAAGGAAGTCCTGCTGTGGATTAAGAGCTTAAAGTTTCCAGATGGGTATGCCGCAAATTTGAGTAGGGGAGTTAAGTTGGACACTATGCGAGTCTTAGGGATGAAGAGTCATGACTACCACATATGGATTGAGAGGCTCCTTCCTGCGATGACTAGGGGATATCTTCCGGACCCTGTGTGGCGTGTGCTGGCAGAGTTGAGCTATTTCTTTCGACAGCTTTGTGCTAAGGAGATATCTCGAGACATGATTGATGACTTAGAGAAAGTGGCACCTGTGTTGCTCTGCAAGTTGGAGAAGATCTTTCCACCCGGGTTCTTCACGTCGATGCAGCATATGATTTTACACCTACCGTACGAGGCCCGAATGTGGGGACCCGTGCAAGCCCGTTGGTGCTATATGATCGAGAGATGTCTAAAGATTCTTCGAAAAAAGTGTAGGAATAAAGCCAAAATTGAGGCTACTGTTGCAGAGGCATTCATTCTAGAAGAGGTGTCAAACTTCACAACAACATACTATAAGGATACTCTTCCAAGTGCGCACAATCCTCCCACTCGTTATAACACTAACGAGAGTTCATCTAGCCTCAGTCTGTTCAAAGGGCAACTCGGAAAGGCGAGCGCGCCGGGCACCAAGAACTTAAGGCATGATGAATGGCGCATTATCATGCTTTATGTGTTGTTGAACCTTGATGAAGTGAAGCCTTATGTACAGTAAGTTCTTAATGAGCTTGTTACATACGTTATCACTATTCTCTATATATCCAACCTATCTGTCTCTTGTTTTCTAGGGAATTTCTGAATACATATTGGACAGGGAGTAGGCCTCCTTCTCCTCAGGAAGAAGATAGTCTACTCAAAGACGGTGTGCCTGATTTCATTTCCTGGTTCGATACGAAGGTATCTCCTCAAACTTTGTCATCGCACATTGCTCCAATGAGCGAGTAATGTAAGATCTATGTGGCTTCACCTTGCGTGCCCGCATAGATGGACAAATGGATATCTTGAGTTGAAAGGGGCTCGCCAAAGGCTTCGCCTATAGGGTCAAGACATTTAATATTTATGATGTCAATGGCTATCGCTTTCACACAAGAAACTATGAGCAGAAAAATGAGAATCGAAAAACCACGAATACTGGAGTTCGTACGCCTGGCACCGATGGGTGTGACTACTACGGCATAGTAGAAGAAATATATGAACTTGATTTCCAGTGTCACAAGTCTCCTAATCCAGTCGTATTCAAATGTCATTGGTTCGATCCTAATGTCACGAGAAAAACCCCAGAGCTTGGATTAGTGGAAATTCGACAGGATTCTATGTATCAAGGAGAGGATGTGTATATTGTGGCCCAACAGGCCACACAAGTTTATTATCTTCCATGGTCATGCCAAAAAGACCCCAATCTAATGGGTTGGTACCTTGTGCAATTGGTATCGCCGCATGGTAAACTGCCGCTCCCAAATGATGAGGATTATAACTTTGACCCAGACACACAGGATTTCTATCAACCTGAGGGGTTAGAAGGGAGGTTTGACATAGACATATTTGCGGAGATGGAAGTAGACAATGAATTTGATCAGGAAGATGGAGATGAGGACGAGGGAGAAGAGGTGGAAGATGAGCAGGACATACAAATTTTAGAGCAAGTATTCTTAGCCAATGAAAATAATGAGGACGATGGAGATGAGGATGAAGGAGAGTTGCAATATGACAACATTGATAGTGAGGATGACACCTATGATCCAGACGCCGCCGACCGTGAAGAGTATTTCTAGTGCATGTAATACTATATTAGTACTATTATTACTATTGTAATTATGTTTCATTCAGTTTGCATCTTTTCATAAGTATTTACAATTTTTAATTTTACTATGCTAATTGGTTTACTCTTTGAAATTACAGGGGACTCCCAAAAATGCCGGGCGGAAGAGACAGTCCCGGCGTTCGGTCAACTCCCTCTACATGAGGGAGCGCCACCACCCCCCCACCGAGGAGGAGCACCCCTTGTCGGAGCCGGTGACGAGGAGGACGAGGAGAGGCCGCCGTCGGGAGGACCGTGCCGCCGGCTTCCACCCCGCCCGGGAGGAGGACGGCGACCAGCCAGTGGGCTTCGACACACTGGAGGTGGCACTTCCTCCGACGAGGCGGACCCCGAGGCGGCGTTAGCGGCAGTCGGGGATCCACTTCCATCGCCACCGGCTCTACCTCGTCGGGGAGTCTACTTGCGTGGGCCCTCGAAGCTCCCGAGTAGGGGGCGATCCCACTAGCCGAGCGCCCCGTGATTCGGCCTAATGGCGACAGTAAGTATTATTTCAGTACCATTTCATATGACATGTTGACAATCATATTGGACACTAACAATTTTTCTTAATCAATTGCAGCAATTGGGTAGTAGTGTCCGGAAAGGGGCGCCACATCAACGGCACCATGGGCCTTCTCGATTCGGAAGCACTACCCCTGGCATGGTCACGTATGCCGGGGGTGACTTCACCACCTTGGTCGTGGGACCACTTCTACGCCGCCGTGAGACAAGTGGCTACGGCACCGTTGCAAAAGACGGATCAAGCGGGGAGTTACGGGTGAGTGTTTCTAGTTTAATATGAATTGGTTAATAATGCAATAACACATGATGTCTCTATGCAGGACTACTACACGTGCGACCACTGGTTATGAGGACCGGGCGGCGCGAGTGCGGACAGTCGCTAGAAACCGACTTCGCGGACCTTTACTACGAGGCGCGGCTCCGGTGCATCGTGAACTACCACGGCGAGGTCCTTGGTGTACAGCTAAAAGAAGAGCGAGGCTAGGCCCATGCAGCTCACCGGGGAGCAAGACCTCTTGGTAAGTATGAAACATCAATTCATACTCATTCCTTGAAGATTAGGCAGAATCATTCTATGTTCTGACATTTAATATTTGGTTGGCATGCAGCAATGTCCTGAATGGTGCTCTAGGCATCGCCTTTGCTGGGAGGCCATAGTGGACAGGTGGCTCTCGGAGGAGTGGGCGGAGAAGCACAAGGTCCGCCGGGACTGTCGCTTGCAGATGGGTGGGCCAGCACACCACCAGGGCAACCGGAGCCTCAGCGCGTACGCTGCCACTTGGGTAATCTTCTTTGTGTTTGCCTCTTTATTTATTGTTATGCTCAATTCATGTTATTCGTAATCATCTTTGTGTTTCCCATGCAGTCCCAGGCACACCAAGGCCAGGATTGCAATGAGTTCATGGCGTTCGTCTTGTCACACAAGGGCAAGGCGACGGCTCCTGACGTCACCTACAACCCGGCGGACGGCCCTGAGGCGTACACCAACCCGAGCGCCTACACCAAGATCAGCGAGTACACCTCGGCGGCACGCGAGCGCCATGGGGAGGACTACGATCCGGCGACGCAGCCCCTGGACACGGACCTTCTGATGAGGCTTGGTGGAGGGAAGCAGCACGGCAGGTACTTCATGGCGGACAAAGACACGATCGACTCCGCCTCTGTTCCCAACCTCGCCGAGATTCGAGCAAGGAGCACAAGCTCCTCCGTCCCCCATACGCCCTCGGCGGAGAGCTCCCAGCCAGCCAGATTTCCAAACTCCGTGTTAGTGCTGTTTTTATGCATCGATCACTTCTTTGTTAAATATCTACCTAGCATTTTGAGTTGTTTGAACTTTGCGTGTGAATGTTGCAGCCTCTCAATGCGGAGGTTGGAGGCCCAAAGAAGCGGCGGCGGAGGAGGCCCATCGGCTACGACTAGAGGCCGTACAAGCCCGAGAGAGGCCGAGGCGCAGAGGATGCGGGACATGTTCAGCTTCATGTCGAGCCTTCGGGCCTTACAAGGTGTGACCGTGCCACCGTCGCTTTGCTCGCTCCAGTTGAGCCTCCCCTTTCCTCCCTGTTCCTCCCGCCTTTGTGACCCCGGTGAGTATGTCCGGTTTTCTACTAACTCGTACACCATATGCGGCTCTCTGCAGATACTCATTAACTCGCTTTTCTTTGGTGCAGCCATAGTCGGCCGGTTCCAATCCGACTCCTCGGGGTGGCCTTTCGCCACAGGGCGGGTGGCCAAATGGCCCTTCACCGCCTGGGCACTCCGCTCCACGGCCGGGGTGGTCGATGGCGAGGGTATCCATCGTTTATCATTTGATGTTTGTTAGGCCTCTGTTGGACCCAGACATATGTTCGTATGTGACTTGTGATGGATTATGACTCGTATGTGATGGACTATGGATGATATTTGTGTATGTGATGCATTATGGACGATATTTATGTATGTGATGCATTATGGATGATATTTATGTATGTGATGGATTGTTGATGAAATGCGTTTGCGTCGTATTATGTATGATGGATGTCATGTATCTATGATATATTCTGTGATGTGATTTTATTGTTTGTGTTGGTGGAATAGAAAAAAAATAAAAAAAAATAACACATTTATCCTCTTTGCCGAGTGTAACACTGGGCAAAGAGGTCTTTGCCGAAGTGCCATGGCACTGCACTCGGCAAAAAGCCGGGAAACAGAGGCACAGGTTTCCCAGCTTTGCCGAAAAGTGCCGCTGCAATGGCACTCTCGCAAAGAAATTTTCAAAAAAAAAAAAAATGTCTTTGCCGAGTGCCCTCCTCCCGGCACTCGGCAAAGAAACTCTCAAAAAAAAAAAAAACCTCTTTGCCGAGTGCCCTCCTCCGGCACTCGGCAAAGAAATTCTTAAAAAAAAAAAAAGCTCTTTGCCCAGTGCCTGCCGGCCGGCACTCGGCAAAGAAATTCATAAAAAATAAAAATGCTCTTTGCCGAAAAGCCGGCCGCTCGGCACTCGGCAAAAGAGAGGCCGTCAAGGCTAACGGCCTAAAAACTCTTTGCCGAGTGCGGCTTGGCACCGGGCAAAGCCTTTGCCGAGTGCCCGTAATCCGGCACTCGGCAAAGAGGTCTTTGCCGACCCTTTCTTTGCCGAGTGCTCTTTGCCGAGTGCAAATGTGCCTTTGCCGAGTGCTGCCAAAGACTCGGCAAAGATCCCGCTTCCTGTAGTGATTTATTTGTTTTTATCAGGTATAACATCAAGATGACTGGTATTTGAAATTATAGAATGATTCACGCACCTTTTGAGGTGGTCGAACCAGTCGAGAAGAAATTGTGATGCATGAATGGGTACGAAATAAGATCTGAAACTTGCGCCCCTACCAAGAGATTGACAGTCATAGATAAAAAATAAATAGAACTCTCATTCTCAAGATCTAGAAGGTTCATTAAAAAATAAGATGGAGACATTACCTTTCTGCCCGCTCACTATCTCTGAGCTTGGCACCACAAATTCTGGCATTCTGCCCCCTTCGAGACCAGTGGGTGGCATAGCTGAAACAACTTCAAAAAATTCAGATTTCAATCTAAAGTGATGGAACACAAAAAGAACTATAGTTTAACCAAGAAGATCAATTAATATGCTTCAAGCTAGTTCATAATGCAAAAGGTCAATTTATAGTATTACATGAATGTAATCACGTTAAACACATTCCAGCGATGTTAGGACTTTGGAAACTAAAATCCATGGTATTGCCTATTGGCCTTAAATTCATACATTGATATAGAGCCTCGTACATGAGAGCAAACAGAGACGAGAAATAAGCCGGGGGTTAGTACTTTAGAAACTAAAAATCCATGGTATTGCCTATTGGAAGCTAACTATTAAAACAAGGATATGATAACTGAGTGAAGAAAGCATGTATCTTAACTGGTCCTGTAAGTACTGATGACAACAAATCTAGCAGAACATTGCCGTATAGTTAATAAAAATTGGAATTAGACTAAAAGAAGACCAGCTTATTAAAAAGTTTCGATATTACAGTAAAAAGGGACTTATAATTGTTCTTCACATCAGTATTGTTAAGTGGAATTGCACGGAGCTAGCAGCAGACGAAGAAACCAAAATCACGGCTCCTCTACCAATGGCCCTCGACCCTCTTCCATGGCAACGATGGCACAGTCGCGGCTCCTCTACCAACGGCGCTCGGCCTTCTTCCATGGCAAGCGGCATCCGTCAACACGGCTCAACAACAATGTCGAGCACCGGGATCCCCCGACACAGCGAAGCAAACAAATCCCACAAAAATCCAATCTTGGCAAGAAATTTCGGATCCAGTTCTGAGATATGAGGTAGAAGACGAGTCTGAGAGAGTTAGAGAGAGAGAAGAGGGAGAAGGTCGGAGGTAGAAGACATTACCTTTCCCGTCGCAGACCATGTTCAAGGTCGCCGCTCCCTCCGCCGGCGTGGAGTCCTAGCGCAGATTCAATGTGCCATGGCCTTGGATCACCAAAGCTTCAACCGGATCTAAGGTTGAAGGCTGGTTTCATGGCTGCTCAAGAGGAACGGGAAGCAGATTCACTAATAAGACGGAGGGGAAAAGTTTGGACTCTGGAGGAGGGAGTTCGGCCAATCCAAACCTGGTGGCTGTGCTTTTGCTGAGTGGATCCAGGGGTGAGGTAAAAATGCCTATACACAAGGTAGAAAGTTAAATCTCAGGCAAACTCTCCCAGGCGCAGTGAGGCACGGCGTAGATCTCAGCAAAAGATACTGCGGTGGGAAAATGTCCTTCCCGGGAAGCTGCCTTCGGGATATGCTTCGCCTGTATGACACGTAGCACCTCAGAGGTTCAGCTTCAGCACTTGTGCGGCTCGGCTCGCTGGCATCCCCTAGGCTCCGATCTGATGAACATCAATCTCAGCTCCACTCCTCCCAGATGTTGTATGCATCACGTTCGCCTCATCAGCTAGCATCGAACCCTAGGTAGGCTAAGAATCGGCGGTGACGGCGGCGACGCGATCCTTCCATTACGAGAGCTCAAACTCCTTGCAGCAAGCGTGCGGCCGGAGTCCTTCATGCGAGCGCATCAATAGAGACGGCACGAGCTCCTCCGTGCATCCTTGTAAGCACACGTTAGGCAAGGGCATGGACTCTTCGAGTCATCATAGCATGGAGCTCGAGGGGCTGCACGCCCACTCCACCAGCACAGAGGACGAAGCAGCAGCAGTCCCTGTTGTCGTTGCTCCAAGGACGAAGCAACCTCTGTGGTAGTTGTTAGAGGCCAAGAAGATGTCATACCCATTGACGTAATGGCAGCATCTTCTTCTTTGATGGAGGTTATTTCGTGTACCCAAGCAGATGATGCCGTCGGTGGTAATGGAGGTGATGAATAACAAATAACACAGTGCGCATCTAGATCATCTTTTTTTTATAACTATGTGGTTCGATCATGTATTTAATGTGCATATTGCACAAGACACTTTTGGCGCTATTGATGCCAACGTTCATGACGACGACAAAACACTTGAATCAATGGAGGAGAAAGGACGGGATAAGGTAACAAAAATATAGTAACAAATTTGATACGATATAATATTGTGTAGCCTGACAGTGCAACTTTATTTAATTGACAATAATTTGCATAGGAGTTAGATGATAAAGTTGGGCAAACATTAATAGCTCCTAAAGTTGGAATGACCTTTGAATCAGAAGACAAAGCTTATGAGATGTACAACAGATATGCCGGTAAGGTTGGGTTTAGGATTAGGAAGAGCAAGATAAAGCGTCGCCAAGATGATACTATATGTCAGAAGTATATAGTCTGCAGTAACTAAGGATATCGAAGAAATAAGTCCTCACAGAATGATAGTACAAGGACAGGCTGTGATGCTCGTGTTCAATTTAGTGTCAACAGAGGGGGGGGATCTGGAAACTACAAAAGGTTGTACTAGATCATAATCATTATCTTGCTGGTCCAAATAAGTCACACAAGCTGAGTTCACAACGTGGTGTTATAGAGGCAGATAGGAAACTAATTGGCCAGATACGAGAAGCTAGGATAAAGCCAGCCCAAATGTATGAGTTCATAAAGAAATTTTATGGAGGGGCCGACAAAGTGCCATTTGCTAAGATGGATTGTGATAATGAGATTGGCCACGAGCGTAGGCAATATCTAGAAGCCAATGATGCACAAACACTATCTGAATACTTGATAAATAAACAGCTACAAGATCCAGCATTTTTTTATGCAATTCAGATAGACAAGGAAGATGGCCGCATAGCAAATTTCTTTTGGGCAGATGGTCAATCTATCATGGATTATAGATGTTTTGGTGATGCTGTCTCATTTGACACCATATTTGAGACTAATAAGTTTAAAATGCCTTTTGCTCCGAACTAATCATCATAAGCAAACAATAATTTTTTTTAGGGCTGCGCTGCTATTTAATGAAACAATTGAATCGTTTGTTTGGCTTTTTAAAACCTTCCTAGCAGCAATGTTAGGCAAGCACCCAAACACAATTTTTACTGATCAAGATGCGGCCATGGCAGGAGCAATTGCTTATGTATTTCCAAATACAAACCACCGCCTTTGTTTGTGGCATATTTACCTAAATGCTGCTAAACATCTTAGTCATGTAATTCATGAGTCAAATAGCAAGTTAGATAACAAGTCAGATAACAAATTTTGCAAGATTTTAAAAGATGTGTCTATGAAGATAAATCAGAGGCTTACGTCATTGAAAAATGGACTAAATTGTTGGAAACATATAATCTTCAGAATAACTCATGGCTGGCAAACCTATTTGATTTGAGGGCAAAGTGGGCTGCAGTATACCGTAACTCTTTCACAGCAGACATGAACTCAACTCAGAGGAGTGAAGGTATGAATAATGTCTTCAAGAAAAGATTTCGTAGGAAACTCGGTCTTTCGGAACTTCTTGTAGAGTGTGAGAAGGTTACAATTAGTCTTCGTGAAAAACGAGTTGGATGAAGGTTTTCAGTCACACCGAAAGAATCCTGTTCCATATGTTCCAAATTTACCTATATTGAAGACTGCAGCTGAATCTATACAAGGAGAATGCATTCAGAGTTTGAGAAGGAATTTAAAAACAGTTCACATTGTCTATTAAAGTCTTGCAGACTGAGGGGACAAACGTGACATTCTTTATTATGTATATGGAATCTGATCATGGAGCAACCGTATTATTCAACACTAAAGATTCAGCCATTACGTGTTCTTGCAGAATGTTCGAATCCATAGGTATGTAATTAATATAGTTTTTTATACAATTTATTGAACCTACCAACTCTATATCTTTTAGGTATATTGTGCAAGCATGCTCTTAGAGTCTTGAATATGAATGGAGTTTATAATTTGCCGCAACAATATATACTGCATAGATGGACAAAATATGAAAAAAAAAAAAGGATTTTATATTATCAAGCAAGGAAGTGAAGATGAAGATTTGAAAACACGTGTTCCACTTATATGTCGAGAGGCCACATCTCTTGCATTGAAGTGTTCACCGTCGAAAGAACTTCTTGATGAGTTGCAGGAAGCCATACGAAAGTTGGATTTGAAAGCGGATACTCATTTAAGTGAGATGCAAGAAAAATCCAATGAGGTTACTCAAATTCCAAATGAGTCTGACCCAAACACAGTAAATAGTGTAATATCTTTTAAAGTGATAAAAGGTCCAAAGAATACACGATTCAAAAATGCGGTTGAAAAGAAATCAAGGAAGAAGAAAAAAATAGTGCTAAGAACAAAGGTGGACGGTCCTCCCCATTGTAGCTTATGCTTGTTACAATAATTTAATTTAATCTTCCATTATCTTATATATTTAATTGTAGGTGACCATGCAAGTAACGATGTACAAACCAGGGACCATCATGCTGATCCAAAGTAAATGACTGTAAGACATTAGATATTTGCATAATTTGTTCACTTACATTAATGTTTTATGAACACTTTCAAATTATATGACACAGGATCTTAATGCTACGCAATCTTCGACCATGGCTGCTCCTCCGTTCATGCAAGGCGGATATGCTAATGCCATAATGCCATACTTCAATTATGTTCCAAACCCTTCTACGGAGGCTGCTCCATATATACCAGAGAATATACAGATCTTTTAATTGGAGTTGATCAAGATGCCACAAAGTGCAATCTACTGTTAGAAAGTTACATTTCAATGGAGTGCCAAATCATGAAAACATGTAACTGAAAATCAGCTGTAGATTTTTTTGAAGATTTACATATATTTTTTGTAAGATATGCATACAATTTGGAGAAGAACCAAATTTATTTTGGAACAATCAGTATATTACATTTTCCATTGATATAATGCAACCACTTTTGTCTTGGTATACTCGTACATTCTTTATCTGAAGAAGCTGGTGTCTGAAGCAATCAACAACTGATAGCCAAATAAGGATAAAAATGGTCGGAAACGGTCGAAAAACTCTTAAATTTTTTCTACTTTTACATTTGAAATACGAAAACGAAAGCGAACACGGTAAAGTCGGACACGAAAACGAACACGAACTTACGAAATATTGAGAATTTCGAAAACGAACCAATTCGAGTGGATTTATGTCGAACACGATCGATATACGAAAACTCAATACGGAATACCAACCCACACAATCAAGTACATGACTAAGTACATATATGATCAAGTTCAAGTGTATATAATAATTAATAAGTGCATAGTGAATGAAAAAGAGGCTAGGCACCGTCTACATAAGAGAGGACAACTGGCCACCAGTAGAAAGAACGCAACTGCGTGGTAAGCGGACTGTAATTGGGTTGTGTCACATGTGCAGTCGACTAAATTCGGTTTAAACCAGAATTTTGAATTCGAAAAATTTCAAATTAAAAGTAAAAAAGTAGAAAATGGTCGAAAAATATCTAAACCGTTTTCTACTTTTACATTTGAAATACTGAAACATCTCAAATACGAAAACGAAAACAATAAAGCCGGACAAGAAAATTCGAATTTGATCGGATTAAATATAGAAAACGATGCGATTCGATTTGGGATATTTCTGTTCTGTTTTCAACCTTATAGCCAAAGCACCTCTCTAACTGGAGCTGCTTTTGTATGTTTATAATATGGTGGAGACATTTGATTTTGTATGTATATATATACTCCATTGTTGTGTTAGCAGTTAGCACCAGCTCGAAGATTTCTGGATAGATCCCCTGTACGGAGCACGAAGGAGCTCGTATAACATCTCAGTTCCTACGTACTCGTTTTTCTAAAGCAGATGCGAGTATCAGCGGCGGCGCAATCTTGCGAGGGCGATGGCACGGACTCACGCTAGCCTGGAGGCTGGAGCCGAGAAGCTGTCGAACGAGTCGTGCGTACGCGAGGCGCTTGAGGCGGGCTCAACAAGGTCCTGCGGAGGAGCCGCACCCCATCCCGTCTGATTTTTCTCTCCGCCACGCGGCATCCATCCACACTAGTACCAAAATGCTTTGTATAGGCGGTGGCCAATCCATTTCTACTGACAGTTTTGCCGACCGCCAGTGGGAGAGGCCAGTGAAAATGGCCCATTTCCACTGGCGGTTGGATGAAAACCGCCAGTAGAAATTGATTTCTGACGGTTCTCTTAAGGAACCGCCTGTAGAAATCGCTGCCCAGAAAACGCGAAAAAATTAGCAAAAAAAATATTTTTAAAAAGGCAAAAAATATTTTTTGAACCGGGGGAGGCACCCGCCCGTCTCCATCAAAGTCGTAAGTCGCGCAATTTTCGCGTAAAATCGCGTGCTACGCGGCCATGGGGGTTCGAACTCGCGACCTCACGCTCGCGCATAACCCCCTCTACCACTCCACCCACAGGTCACTTGTATCTATATACCGTTTCGGTTCCCCACATATTATCCCAAACTGGTGGTAAATTCAATATTTCAGAGTCTAAATGAATTTAAATGAAAAAGTGTTCAACTACAAAGTTTCATAACTTTTCGAGATCTAAAACTTTCATTTAGAGTGTTTATCCATACGAGGTCATTTGCAAAATTTGAATTTTAAATTTGAAAATTCCGTTCGTAGTTTCCATAAAAAGATGATTTCAAATGAAAAAGTTATCAACTACAAAGTTTCATAACTTTTCGAAATCTACGACTTTTTATTTTGGGAGTTTCTCCATCCGAGGAAGGTTGAAAAACTCAAAAAATTAATTTTAAACTATTTCTATTGGCGGATTTCTTAAGAAACCGCCAAGAAAATAGAAATTTCTACCGGCGGTTCCTTAAGAAAACCGCCGGTAGAAATTGTATTTCTACCGGGCGGTTTCTTAAAAGAACCGTCTGTAGAAATAAGCCGATTTCTACAGGCTGTTCTCAAGAGAAACCGTCAGTAGAAATAAAATGCTAGTGTCAAGAGAAATGGTTTGTGTACTAGTGCCAAGTTGGGGTTGCATGATGGCGGTTGTACACTGTAACACTCTAGGTGTTAAGCATGCATTAGACATCATTATTATCAAGTCATAAGCACCATCAAACATGATCATGAGCATCATTAAGCATTAACCCTAAAAGTCACCTCATCATTTCATGTGTGTTGCATTTAAATTCATCTTGCTTGCTATGCTTGTTAATTAGAGTAATTAATCCTTATGTGTGATGCTTGGTCATTAATTTATTTGAGTGCTTAATGCTCTAAAAGGATTTAACAAAATTTTGTTAAAAAGATTTGGCATTTTGGAGCAAAAGAAAAAGGAGTAAAAATTCCCTTTTAAAAAGCCTCTCATCATTTGATTTTTGTAATTCAAAATTTATTTAGAATTTAACTTTGACCCCAAAATGAAAAATGTTCGTCTCAAAAAGTTCTACAACTTTTATTTTTGGATCACCACAAGAAAATGCCTGCAAAATGGTCAAAAAGGGAGCTTTTGTGTCAGTTTTGATTTAATTCAAAATTTCAAAAAAAAAGAGAAAACATCGGCGCGCTACCCTCGGCTGCCCCAGCCTGGCCCAAAATCGCCGGCCAAACCCACGCCTCTTCCTGCTCGCCGCGACGAATGCTCGCCGCGCCGCGTGAGCAGGCCGCCATGTCAGGAGGGGTCGCCGGCGCGGCAGCCGGCGTACGACGGCCCGGCGCGCCCCGAGACACCAGCGCCCGTGAAGAGGACCCGAGGAGCGCCCTCCCTTCCTCACTCCCCCCACTGCCGCACCGCCCGCTCCCTCCCCACCGCAGTAGCGTAGCAGCTCACAGCGGCGGCTCCACCTTTGCTGCCGCCGGAGCTCGCCGTCGCCGCTGTTCCACCGCCTTAGCTCAGCCAAGACTCGCCAAAGCACGCACTAGCCCGCCTCCACCTGCGCTATCTCTCTGCAAACCTAGACGCCGCCATCGACCACAGGTGAGGGCGAATCGGCCGTTTTTCCTCGCCGGCGCTTTATGGCCGGTGCTCGCTGAGCCGCGGTCCGCGCGGCCGGTGCCCCTATGCACCCTCTCCTCCGTTCTTTTTCGTGGCGCAACCGAGCCGTCTCGCCTTGCGCCGTGCGTTGGTGAGCCCTTTGAGCCGTTTAGAGCTCCTATCTCCCTCGGCGCCACCTCTCCGGAGTTTTTTCCCACCACCGTGCCGCCATGTACGCGGTCGGGGACACCTCCAAGCCAAATCCAACCATGAAACCCTAGGTTTAGCTCCGCCTTTGCTCCGGGGGACTCGAGCGCACCTCGCCGGAGCTTGTCGGTGCCGGAATCGGCTGCCATGCCTACATGCAGCGCCGCCACTCA
Source organism: Chrysopogon serrulatus (assembly GCA_015844335.1). Lineage (NCBI taxonomy): Eukaryota > Viridiplantae > Streptophyta > Magnoliopsida > Poales > Poaceae > Chrysopogon > Chrysopogon serrulatus. The sequence continues at coordinate 433,994 of JADLZL010001603.1, read as the reverse complement.
CCGCTCCACCTCGCGCCGGTGTTAGAGCTCACCTATGCCCTAATCAAGCACACCAAAGGTGCACCGTGCCGCTGGGAACACATTGGTGCCGCCCCGCCGCCGGAGACCTCGCTTTCGGGCGAACCGTCGGCCGCGCACCTCCCCAAGATCGGCTCGCAGGCCGCTGGGCCCCATGGGCCACGGGTCCTGCGCTGTCAGCGGCTCCTGGTCCAATGGACCGTGTGCACTTAGTATTTAGGTTTTGTTTTATTTCAAAAATGATTACCTAAAAAGCTAAAAAACGTTCCAAAATTCATATCTCAACAAATATAAGTCCAAATCTGGTGAAACTAATTTTGTTGGGTTTCTTGTGATGAGATCTATCAGAAAAAAATATGAGATGACATTATTGGGATAATTTTCTGCACAGTTGTAATTAATTTGTGAAATGCTTTGGTGATCTAGATAAATGCATAAGTAATTCTATATTGCTCAAAAAAATGTGATTCTTGTTTTGTTAGACTTGTGATGTGATGTACTTTCTGTGAAAAATATATGCCGTGCAGTTGCTATGTAAAAATGTTGGGATGGGATTTAAATGCATTTTAGGCTGTTTTGTTTGGTAATTTGTAGTGAATTAATTATATGGAATTATGACCTAGGAATTTTTGGTGACTACTCTTGTGCTAAGAAGTTCTTAAGAAAAATATAAAATCTGTTGTTTGACACTTTTCACAGTGCAAAGTATTTAAATGTGCTTTCTTGCCCTGTTGCTTGTTATTTTTGTGTAGGCTGTGTTCTGTATTAAAATGTGATGAAAATTTTATCATGAGCTCCAGTAAACATGTTTTTTAGCTACTGTAATTTTTGTAGAATTTTCTGAATAGTTGAAGTATAGGTCACAGTTCAGATCCTTGTTTTCACATGAAATGATAAGTAATTGAATTAATTGTTTAAAAGCAATTTTCTAGCTTTTTGAAGTTTAATTAATATGTATTGCTTGCTGGTGTCTAGATTATGAGTAGTTTGACTAAAACATTGAGTTTTATGAAATAGTGGTAGTGTCACTCTTATGTGTGCAGTGTGTGCGCCACACACCCACCTCTCTTTATGCACTTACTCAGTAAAAGGGAATAGATTGTTAGTAGAGAGGAGATATGCACCTACTCTGTCAAATGTCATGCTATCTATGTTCATCCATGACCATCATATATCATCATGTCTCGCATGCATTCGTTATATTCACACATAGGCATCGCATCATACAGGTTCGCAGGAGGACCACCCGCAGTTGGAGTTCGAGGAGAACCCCACCGAGGAGCAGCAACAGGAGGTGCCAGGGGACAGAGAGGAGGCCGGAGGAGAAGAGCTGCCGAAGTGCCCTGATCATCGCTCTAGTTCCTTTGAGTGAGGCAAGCCACGGAGCATTTCCTTACCTACGCTTTCTAATACTTTAATATGCTTTATGATTGATGTATTAACTGTAGGAGTTGTGTGCAATCGTTGATGTATTATATATCCTTATTTACTCTTGCTACCCCACCTTGATATCCTGCTAGTCTAGGACGAGTTAAAGTGCTTAGCTTGCTTAGACCGGTAGAAGTCGGGTGATTTCCTGTCACCTGCGAGCTATAGGTGGTCATTGGATTCTTATGAAAAGTCTTGTGTTTGATATCATCATGGAATCAAAATTGTCATGATAAATGGAGACCGGACGGAGCCTTATGGGTTTTTGGACCATAGTGACCCCGTCTGTGTCGATTAAGGACCGTACCATTGTACGTCCCTCGAGTCATGTTGAACTCATGCCCCACATTTAGCTGGGAGGATAAGTCTTTCCGACCGCGAAGCCTAACACTATTTAGGCTGGAATTCGATCCGTTCGCACCGTGATCGTAGATAGATGGGGACTACAGGGCGCGGAGAGTAAGTCCGGCTTGATGGTTCCGCTCGAGCAGCGGGGGCGGTCCCTAGGTACAGTGGTTCCCGTCCGAAACCGCGATTCTTCTCGAATAAGTGCCATGGTGACTGTAGCTCACTTTAGCAAGTGAGTGTGGTTTGTGTGGGAAATACTCCCCTGAGCTCAGTAGAAATCGATTCGAATCACCATCGCTCCTGGATAGTGAGCAATTGACTTGAGTTACGTCATCGTAGTAATGATTATGGAATGATGATAAGGATGATGATAGAAAAAGGCTATAAATGATATGGTTACTATTGATTGCTAATAAATACAAGTGATGACTAGTATAGGTGCTCACATAGCATAAATAGGAAATGATTAAGCTGAGCTATCACTTCACCTGCTTAAAATGGTTATTTATGTTTTTCCGCAAAAGAGTCGAGCTGGCCACTGATAAAGCCTATCATACTCCTTGGAGTCTTTTTAATTGAGTTGTCGAGTAAGTCTAGCTGAGTACATTCTCGTATTCTGGGTTTTGTCCCTTTTGTTGTTTGTGCCGATGGCCATTCGTACTATGGGTACTGTGTGATCTGTCTCTATCCCGTGGATTATTAGACCAAGGGCATGGTCGTTCTTAATACTCTCCCCACTTGTTTTTGTGGAATGACTCTGGACTGGCACCGTACTAAACTCTAAGTGTGTGTGGGTTGAGTTTTCAAACCACTTACTTTCCGTTACTTTAAATTTGGAGACTTGGATTATAATAACTTTTAATTGCGAACTCTGATGTAATCGAATGACTTGGAGACTTGGATTATAATAACTTTTAATTTCAGACCACTTACTTTTAAACCACTTACTACCGGGTTTATAAGTGCTCAAGTGTGCTAATTGTTTGTTTAGCGAGTGATTTTGCACTTGTGCTTTTATAAATTGATCGGTTCTCATTACGTACCGGCATCGAGCAAGGTTTAGCGACATCGTTCATATGTGCATTTAAAACAAAATAATTTGGTTTCAAAACTGAATTTTTAACTTATAGATCTATAAATCTTTGAGAAAATCTTGCTTGAAAACTAAGAGTGTGCCAGTGGTCATATCCTTTATGTCCAATTAAGGACACTAGGTGGCTATTTAAGTACTAACTTAGGGGCTTGCATCATATTTTCTTTTACTGTTATCCATGCAGCAAGGAAATTGTATGGGTGCCATTCGCTTGAATGGTAATGTATGGATCAAAAGCCCCCTACACCTCAGGAAGTGTGAGTTGTGAGGGCATGATCGTCCAACCGGTGGTCTAGGAAAGTGCTACTGTGGTACCGGAAATAATTACATGTCAAAACTATGTAATTACGAAGGTATTTAATTGTAAGTTATGCCGTCTGTTGAGACGATGCCGTCATTGGGACGAGGATCGGGTAGTTGTACTACATGTGCGTGTAATTGGGAATGCACGTATGTGTGAGTATTTAATTTTTACATTTCTGCAATGCATTATATTTATACTGTTGGGTTGGGCTGAAGTGGATTTTCTGCAGGTACATAACAACGCATCATGTAGAACGAATTAGTTACACGTTTATGAGAGAACGCTTGTATGCCACCGCTTATATCGCTAAGAGTTATTTTTCCTATGTTTATGAGAACGTAAGTAACGTGCATGCATTATGTTTGTTCATCTCATGTTATTGCATTTACTCTCCCCTTATAAATTGATTATCCCCTTTTAATAAAATTGATAACTTAATACTCATCTCACCATGGGGTAAACTTTACTACAGATGGCTCGCACCAAGCAGACAGCTCGCAAGTCCTCTGGGGGTAGGGCACCCCGTCGTCAGATGGCTCCCAGGACAGTTCACAGGGAGAGCTTTTTCCAGGAGGAGTTTGGTATGCCGACCTTGTTGTGGAGGGTGCTTAGCCATGCTGGCTACCAGGATGGCTAGGAGCCCATCTACACTTGGGTCACAGAGGAGCCGAGAGACCAGACCCTGTTCTACATGGAGGTGACAGTACCATCTCTAGCGGAGGACTCAGGCTGGGACGGTTGACGCATCGGGGCCAACGGCGTCACACCGGAGGAGGCCGCCAGCAGGGCCACCTTCTTTGTGTTGCGCTCCATCATGGACCGGTTCCCGATGAGCCTTGCCGCCGCTCTTGCGAGGGTGTTCCTGAGGTGTGATCCCCTTACTATGGTATGAGAGCAGCCTCCGGGGATGTCCCGCTGGGGAGGTGTCGACGAGATTGAGCACAGTGACAACACTGCCATGAGTGCCATGTACGCCATGATGCAGACTTATGACGCAAAGACGTAACAAAGATGCATAAGCTCACGGCGTTATAACAGATTCAGCCGAAAGCAGAGCGGATGGAGGAAACACATGCTGCTCAGGTAGCCAGAATTGAGGAGGAGGTTGATGGGATGACTGAGGAGCGTAACCAGGCACTAGCTAGAGAGCAGGAGGCCACTCAGGAGACCCTTCATCTGCGTGGTCAGGTTGACCGTTTGACCACCAGCGAGAGGAACTGTGAGCGCATGCTTGTTAATGTTGTCCAACAGAGGAATGAAGCCTGGCACGTCGAGGACCAGCTGAGGATTCAGTTTGCACACCAGGAGGGCTACATCGACCAGTTGCATGAGGCTTATCACCAGCTTCATAACCTGCACCACCCCTTCCACCAGCCTGGAGCCGCAAAGATGGAGCCTAGAGTTATAGCCACCGATGGAAGCGAGATGGACATCGATGGACCTCCAGCAGCTGCACCAGCACCTTAGGGCCCTGCAGGAGACGCAGGAGGAGCAAGAGACGTTGCAGTCGACAACGACTCTGACTTAGAGAGCGAGCACGAGTAGGCTAGTAGCTCCATCGCTAGTCGTAGATGCTTCTTTTGCGTTCTTTTTGTGTTGGCATGTAATCCTTATGTAATGTTGAGACTTGATGTACTTGGAACCTTGTTGTTGTGATGTGGCAACATCCGAACGCCGAAAGTCCAGTGTATGTATGCTGGCAATTTTGGTTGTATGCGTGTTGATGATGTTCTTTAAGGAATCTAATTAGTGATGTTGTGATTGTGGAAATGAATCTTTGTGCCTCTGTCTTATTGAATGAATTTATTTTTCTCCAATGATTCAGTGGGCATGATTATATATTCGCTTACAAATGTTGCAACATCACCTAATAATTACTTGTTGCTGAAATGTGCAGATGGTGGACACCCGTCGCACTGCCAATGGTTCATTGGCTGGTAACGGTAGTGGTGGCAGTTGTGAATGATGGCCGCGATCTACCACCACCACCTCCCCCGCCACTAACCGCGGAGCAGCTTTTTCAGTAGTTTCTTGGAAGTCAGCGCAATATGGAGGCCACTCTCCATGATATTGCAGCCAACACCCGTGCCGGGTTACACCAGGGAGGACAGCCAGCCAATCAACACAGTACCTTCAAGGACTTCCTCAACACCGACCCACCTAAGTTCACGGAAGCCAAAGAACCACTCGAGGCACTGGAGTGGATCAACACCATGGAACAAAAGTTCTGCTTGCTCCAGATGACAGAATCGTTGAAGGTCGAGTACGGATCTCACCAGCTTCAAGGCCCGGCTAGGATTTGGTGGTCCCACCATCACACCACCTTCCCACCCAATGTTCCTATCACCTAGGCACAGTTCACCTAGGCGTTTTGCAGTACCTATGTCCCGCCAGGCTTGATGGCGATGAAGGTAGCAGACTTCATGAAGCTGACCTAGGGGAACAAGACTATGACCGAGTACCTGCATGACTTCAACAACATGTCCCGCTACGCACCTGAGTACATGGACACTGAAGCCAAGAAGATTGCTAGCTTTAAGAGGGGTCTCAACCCTAAGATGGCCAAGACTATGGGTATCAATACCAGGACTACCTTCAATGACTTGATGAGTGACTGCTTGACCCAAGAAAACAACAATAATCTATACATTGCATCCAAGAACCGCAAGAGGAACTTTGAGGCAGGATCATCTCAATCCAGAGCTCCAGTGGCAAATCGCCCACAGTTCCGTCCTCCAGCTTAGGGTTCTAGGTTCAGGGCACCACCACTACCTGAATGCTCCACCACCACAGAAGAATCAGAGAGCTTACAGACCCCCAGCACCTCAGTCTAAGGTCAAGGCAGGCAGCTCCGCTTCAGTAGCTCCAACAGTGAGGGGACCATGCTTCAATTGCGGTCAGTCAGGTCACTTTGCCAGATTCTACCCATATCCTCAGAAGAAGTAGAACACCTACCAAGCCCGTGTGCATCACACCACGGTGGATGAGATTCCCGAGGGAGAGCTCATCACAGCTGGTATGTTCTCTGTCAACCAACACCCTGCAGTTGTTTTGTTTGATTCTAGATCATCGCATTCATTCATGAGTCAAGCATTTACATGAAGGCATGATATAGAGTTCAAGGTGTTAGATTATGGATACCGTATAAGCTCCACCGGTCCGAAAGTTTTGACCAACCAGATGGTTGTAGGGGCTTCCCTTATGATAGGAAACAAGAGGTTTAGAGTCAATTTGGTAGTCATGCCTAGTCTAACATTGGATGTTATTCTGGGGATGAATTGGATGAAGGATAAGCAAGTAGTGATTGATGCGGGAAAAAGGACTATTACCTTGAAAGACCCAGAGGGCGAGGGTACTTTCCAAGTACTGTTGCCTCACAAAGCAGATCTTGCCAAGATGACCTATGCTATCCAAGCTGCTTCTCTTCTCGAGATTCCTGTAGTGTGTGAGTTTCCAGATGTCTTTCCTGAAGAGCTACCAAGACTTCTGCCTGATAGGGAGATAGAGTTTGCAATTGACCTGTTACCTGGGACTGCACCTATATCCAAAAGACCATACCGTATGTCTCCTAATGAGTTAGCAGAGTTGAAGAAACAGTTGTTTCAGCTTTCAAAGTTAGGTTTTATCAGGCCCAGCACGTCTGAGTGGGGTTGTCCTGCACTGTTCGTGAAGAAAAAAGATCAATCCTTGAGAATGTGTGTAGATTATCAGCCACTCAATGAAGTAACCATCAAGAACAAGTATCCCCTGCCGCGCATCGATATCTTGTTTGATCAGTTGTCTAAAGCCAAAGTATTTTCTAAAATTGATTTGAGGTCAGGGTATCATCAGATTAAGATCCACCCAAAAGATATACCAAAGACTGCGTTTGTTACCAGATATGGGTTGTATGAGTATCTTGTCATATCTTTTGTCTTGACGAATGCTCCTACATACTTCATGAATCTGATGAATTCAGTCTTTATGCCTGAATTGGACAAGTTTGTGATCGTGTTCTTAGATGACATTCTTGTCTATTCTAAGAATGATGAGGACCATGCCAAGCATCTGAGAGTAGTTCTGACCAGACTTCGAGAACATCAGTTGTATACCAAGTTTAGCAAGTGCGAGTTCTGGTTAAGGAAGATTCCTTTCCTTGGTCACATCTTATCAGAAGAAGGCATATCAGTCGATCCAAGCAAGGTACAAGAAGTGATAGATTGGAAGGCAACAACCACCATCATCGAAGTGCGAAGTTTTCTGGGTTTAGCGGGGTACTACCGCCGCTTTATTCTAGACTTTTCCAAGATTGCGAAGCCTATGACCAGTCTTCTACAGAAGGATCGCAAGTTCGTCTGGACAGCGGAGTGTGCGACAGCTTTCCATACGCTATGGGAGTTGTTGACCACTACCCCTGTTCTAGCAAAGCCTGATATCGAGAAACCTTTTGATGTGTATTGCGACGCGTCGAAAATAGGTTTGGGTTGTGTGTTGATGCAAGAGGGCCGAGTGATTGCTTATGCTTCATGTCAGCTGAGAAAGCATAAGGTCAACTATCCAACTCATGATCTCGAGTTAGTCATAGTTGTGCATGCCTTAAAGATCTGGAGGCATTATCTACTGGGAAACGTGTGCAACATCTATACCGATCATAAGAGTCTCAAGTATATCTTTACGCAACCCGAGCTCAACATGAGGTAGCGAAGATGGTTAGAGTTAATCAAAGACTACAACCTGCAAGTGCACTATCATCCAGGCAAGGCAAACATAGTGGCAGATGCCTTGAGCCGCAAGTCACATCACCATACAGTAGAACCTTTGTTCAAAGATGGGTTCAATCTGATGCATCCTGCAGTGTTATACAATATTCAAGTCCAATGCCCTCTGGACAATCAAATCATTGAAGGCTAGAAAACTGATCCCGATATCTTCTATATCAAAGAAAGAATGAAGAAGGAGCCTACAAAGCATTTCAGACTTGATGAGAATGGCATACTCTGGTTCGACCGTCACCTTGTCATACCGAAGGACAGAGAGCTCAAGAATCAAATGATGGATGAAGCACATCTGTCGAAGCTATCCATTCATCCGGGAAGCAGCAAGATGTATCAAGAGTTGAGATCTCGCTATTGGTGGACCAAGATGAGAAAGAAGATAGCAGCTTATGTTGCCCGATGCGACACGTGCTGTCATGTCAAAGCCATTCATCTGAATCCTGCAGATCTGTTACAACCGCTGCCCGTGCCTGCATGGAAATGGGATGATATTAGCATGGATTTCATCACCGGGCTACCAACTACTCCGAAGGGAAATGATTCTATATGGGTGATTGTTGACCGTCTTACCAAGTCCGCTCACTTCTTATCTGTCAAGACCACGTACAGACCACCATAATATGCCGATCGTTATATTGCAGAGATTGTTCGTCAGCATGGTGTACCCAAGACCATTGTGTCTGACAGAGGACCTCAGTTCACTGCTCACTTCTGGGATCATTTGCATAAGGGAATAGGGATCCAGCTACTTCATAGTACCGCATATCATCCTCAGATGTCAGATCAAACTGAAAGACTCAACCAAACTCTTGAAGATATATTGAGAGCCTCTGTGCTGTCAGCTAAAGGATCATGGGAATCTAGGCTACCTTTGGCTGAGTTTTTCTACAACAACAGTTACCAAGAAAGCATCAAGATGGCCCCGTTCGAAGCTTTGTATGGCAAGAAATGTAGAACTCCATTGAATTGGGTGGAACCAGGGGAAAGAAGATACTACGGTATTGACTTTGTCCTCGAAGCAGAGAAGCAGGTCAGAATTATTCAAGAACACATGAGAGCTGCACAGTCTCGGTAGAAAAGCTATGCTAATAAGAGAAGAAGACCACTTACTTTTGAAGTAGGTGACTGTTGACACTTACTAGTGTATAATTTTTATTATCAGTTATCCCTGCATTATTTATGAATATCTACTAGAATAGGGTTATTACTAATAATTTCTATGAGTTTTGGTAAATTGTATATTTTCTAGGGAATTTTCTAGAAAAACTTAAAAGAGGGATTAGAGTGCATAATAATCACAAAACTTAACCGCGAAGGAAACGATCGCCATTTGGACGAGGGAAGGATCTAGAAGACACCCGAAGCAGCGGGACCGGCAGACCCCGACAGGTGGGGCCGGCCGGCCCCACCATGGCGCCGGGCGGTGCCCCCCTCTAGGGTTTCGAGCCCCCTTCTGGAAGCTTTCTCCACCGCCTCTCCTGATGCATCTCGGCCCTTGGTTAAGTCGGTTTGATCCAATGATGCGCATTTATTCCACCGGGCTATAAATAAAGGGCCAGACCCCCTGGAGGAGGCCAGATCAAGAGCTGAAGAGCCTGAGCATTAGATAGATATCCAATAGATCTAGGCTAGCAGTCAAGATAGAGAGTAGAGAGATAGAGTGGAGGAGTAGAGATTCGGAGGAATCCCAGCCTGTCGAAGCTTCTTCGTAGCTGTATTCGTCTGGATTCGGCTCCCTCACCCGAAGCTGCGTTCTGAGGTACTTTTGTATTCAACATTTTGATTCAAGTAAGCAGTTGTTCTTATTTGTTCTTAAGTTTGCAACTCATATTGAGTACTTTGATCTTGGTAGCTCCTAGGTTGAAGTAGTAATTCGTAGTGTAGACGTGGTGTCTAGGCTATGATTGCTTGTGAATGTCCCCTGATTAGCTGGATAGTGGTAGCTCACGAAGGTGACTTTATAGCTTCGTTGAATCCTCTGTAGTCCACTTCCCGTTGATAGGATTGATAGGCTTAAAGGTTCTTGGTAGGAGAGAACTTTGATTTCTGCTCTTATTCAGGTTACTTGTCCAATTAGAACAGTATTATACAAAGCTTACCGGTTGTCGGAACTAGAAGTCATTAGCTATTTCCTCATTCTCAATATTCTCTAGATTGATTGTGCCCCTTTAGATTAAGAACTATAGACTTAGTCATTATCACTACTGTTCCTTTGGGTTCGATATTAAAACCGGGTTGATCCTGGTGAAGTGCTGATTAGTATAAATCTGTGCGCTTACGGATAATCTGATAATAATTATAATATAGGGTGCAGTTAATTTATACCAACAGTGACTATGTTTACCTGAAGGTTTCTCCAATGAAGGGTACGCAGTGATTTGGAGTTAGAAGAAAACTTGCACCGAGATATGTGGGACCGTATCAAATCTTAGAGAAGAAGAGTGAAGTTGCATACAAGATACAGCTACCAGAGTCAATGAGATCGATCTTTTCGGTCTTTCACGTGTCTCAATTGAAGAATGTCTGCGTATCCCCGAAGAACAAATTGAAGAGCAAGAGCTAGAGCTTGAATCTGATCTACTTTATAAAGAGCAACCAGTGAGAATCATGGACAGCAAGGAACGGATAACTCGGAATCATTTGGTGCGAACCTACAAGGTTGTATGGAGCCACCATCATGATCGAGATGCATCATGGGAGACAGAGGATTATCTGAAAGAAGCTTACCCCGAATTTCATGAAACCTGGTTAGTAACTCAAAATCTCGGGACGAGATTTTTATAAGGGGTGAAGGGTTGTAACACCCTAGGTGTTAAGCATGCATTAGGCATCATCATTATAAAGTCATAAGCACCATCAAGCATGATCATGAGCATCATTAAGCATTAACCCTAAAAGTCACCTCATCATTTCATGTGTGTTGCATTTAAATTAATATTGCTTGCTATGCTTGTTAATTAGAGTAATTAATCCTCATGTGTGATGCTTGGTCATTAATGTATTTGAGTGCTTAATGCTCAAAGGATTTAACAAATTTTTGTTGAAAAAGATTTGGCATTTTGGAGCAAAAGAAAAAGGAGTCAAAAATTCCCTTTTAAAAGCCTCTCATCATTTGATTTTTGTAATTCAAAATTTATTCAGAATTTGACTTCGACTCCAAAATGAAAAATGTTCATCTCAAAACATTCTACAACTTTTATTTTTGGATCACCTCATGAAAATACTTGCAAAATGGTCAAAAGGGAGCTTTTATGTCGGTTTTGATTTAATTCAAAATTTCAAAAAAAGGAGAAAACATCGGCGCCTCGGCCTAGGCCGTTTTGGCCCAGCCGGCCCGCCCGCGCCGCCCGCGCCTTCCCGCCGAACGCGCAAACAAACAAGGCCAAGGCCCGGGGCCGACCCATGTCAGAGCTGGCCGCCGCGCGGCAGCAGCCGGCCGCACGGCCCCGGCGGCCGAGACACCAAGCGCGCCCGTGTGACGAGGGACCCGAGGAGCGCCTGCCTTCCTCACTCTCCCACTTGCACTCCCCCACTCCCTCCCTCACTCACAAGTAGCAGTAGCAGCGCGCAGCGGTGGCTCCACCTTTGCCGTCGCCACGAGCTCACCGTCGCGCCGCCGTTCCACCGCCTTAGCTCGTGCCAGCACCTCGCCAAAGCACGCACTAGCCCGCCTCCATGTTGACGGTGGATAGCGTCAATATTTAATAGATCAATAGACACAAGAAACACATGAATATCTAGAAGTCTAGGGTTTTATCTCGACAATTTTCACGAGTTTTGGTGATTTATCAATTTCCGTGGACTACTATTCAGCGGTGGAAAAGGATTTAATTATCAAAATACATCTCGGAATTATCCGCAACTCAAGAATACGCTACACAACTCTAGAAGGATCCAGAATACACCGGAGCGAAGGGGAGCACGAGGGGCTTCCAGGTGGGGCCGGTCGGCCCCACCTGTCATGCCGCCCGGCCCCCCATGAGGGGAACCTTCTCCCCCCTTCCGGAGTCTTCCTCCACCGCCATTGAGGGTTCATCTTAGCCGTCCCTTAAGTCGGTTTGATCTAACGGCCATCGTGCATCCCACCGGACTATAAATACAGGGTCAGACCCCCTTGGAGCCATCAAGTCATTTGGAGATCAAGCATCCAGAGCCAGAAACTCTAGTTCCTCAGAGTTCCTCTATTCTATAGTAGTAGCCTAGTTAGATTAGATCTAGAGGGAGTCAAGCTGAGTTAATCTAGCTTGGGTTCTCGATCGGTGTTGCCAGGAGCGTGGAGTTCGGTACTATTCTTGTACTCTTTGTATTATTACTACATCGTTCTTAGCAATATTAGTATTCATCTATGTTCTTGATTGCAATGTTTATCGTCTATTTTGATTACATGTCTAGTATAGTTAGTCCCCTGCTATTGAATTCTTATATATGCTCGTATAGCGCTCATCCAGATGTACACTGGGTGAGTGGTAGGCATTATGTAGGCATGGAGCCTAGATATTACGCTTATCTGCGAGTGCCCCCTGATGTGCCGTGTCGCTTGGTAGCTCATGGAGGTGACTTATAGCTTCATTGAATCCTCTGTAATCCACCCTTCGCACATAGGTTTGTAGAGCGCGGTCGCGATGGAAGGTGACAGTTGTCTTAATTTCCTTCTTTAGTTGATGCTCCTTATGTTTGATATCATAGCAGCCTAACAATGATTGCTAGATGTGTTTGCACTAATTGAAGTGTTCGTTGATGTGTAGTTATAGAATGACACTAGAAACTATTTCTCTAATATTCGGATCTAATGTGTTATTATGGTAGTTAGAGTGCTCTGAGTGAATCTATTATCTTAATATGATGCTTGATCAATGCTTATAATATATATATTTATCCCATGACTTATCCCTGTTATGAGTACATGTGAGGTTATGGTTTATGTTGCATTAATGGTATAAGTTATCAATATATTCTGCCTGACCTTCCCAAAGGTATAAATATAAATCGATAACCCGGTAATACTCTAGGTAAAATGCTACAATGGTATAATTATCTCGTGGCGCTTGCGGATTTTTTTCATGCATATATCTTTATATTCTTTCCAGTTACATAAAATGATATAGATCTATTTAGTGTTATTCTTGTAATACTGCTAGATAGTACCAACAAACATTCTTTGACACCATAGCTAGGGATGACAACCTAGTACACTGCTAGAGGTGTAGGTAATTGATAGGTGACTATTACCAAAACAAGTGATGAGTTAATTAATACCAACAAGCATTTTTGGCGCCGTTGCTGGGGAAGGTAGCTAGGCAATTAAAGAATATTGATTTACTTTTACTATTTGATGTGATAGAGATAACCATTAACCCCTGCTCAAGCAGGATTACCCTTGTTTGTCTACTTTAATATCTTATGCAGGGCAATGAATGACCGGTTTATGACCTTCCGGCAAGCTCCCACAAAAAAAAGAAAGAGAAGAAGAAACACATTTAATCCAAAATTTGAGAAAGAGGTCAACGTCACAAGATTTCAATTTATATCTCAAGTGATGGGAACAAAGATGCTGCATCACTCATAAATTCTATCATGTGAGTCATGGTAAGTATGATCAAATAAAGATGAGAAAGTCTTGCTCATGGACTTTAAATTTGATGAGTAGTTATCCTTTGCATTCCACTGCATATTTACTTTTCACAATCCAAACATCCATCTCATTTAGTTTAAAGTTTTTCATCCATAACATGTTTATTTCTATTCATATATCCATCCCACTTGCATTCTTATAAATAATAATAATAAAAAAACTCACCATGATCATGCTCTTTTATCTCTACTTGAATAAACTTCTATAATACTTTCATGCTATCTGTATTTGCTATAGTATGCTTAGGTTTGGCAGTAGCTTCATACACCTTTGAAATTGAGCTTTGATTGTTTTCTTAAGTTAAAGTAGACATGGTGTCTAGTTTAATTTTTAAATCATAAGGTGTGTTGATCATACTTCTAAAAGGTTTTTAAATTAAGCAAGGTGCTTAGGTTAAAATCCTTTCCTGAATCAAATTAGACGTGAGTCTAGGTTGATTTTTGAGCTAATAGTACATGTAGTAGATACTGGTTATTTTGTTGGACTAATCCCTACAAGAGAATTTTCAAATTTAATCTGGGTAAGTCAAGAAAGAAATTCACATATGAGATGAATCAAGACAGGTAATGACTCTGCACAAAGAAGGTATTAATGTTTATTCATTTATCTTTGTGCAAGTCATCTTTGCCTTAAACCATGCTAGAATGCAGCAACAGTGCAAAACATGATAGAAATAATCTATGCTAAACAATCTTAAACCATACATCATCTTGTTAGTATAGAGTTGCAAAAAGTATGGACAAAACTCGTATTCCAAATTTGCTATATTCCCTCGGGTATGTGTCCATTAACATTTTGCAGGAAAGAAACAAATCAACTGATCATGAGTAATGTCAATGGCAACCTAGCATTAAGCTTTTCCAGGACTCAAGCTAGGTGGATGATGAGAAGAGAGACACAGCTAAACCATTGGAGATGAAGTTTTCACATGAATATTAAGAAGTTCCCTCAATAACCATTAGGGACGGCCGGGCGTATCACTCACAAAGAAGAACCACTCATCGCCATGCCAAAAGAAGACAAAGACAACCAGAGTGGAACTTGAGTTTGCATCTCCAGTGGACCCCAGTTCATCAACCATGAATCAATTAAGATTAAGAAAAGGTTGATGAAGAGCATGCAATTGTTCGTATTTCCATCGAATGGTGAAAAGGCTAAGCTAATAGAAGGAAGACCCTGCTCAAAGGACCACAAGCTAGCACCAATGGATCAATCGGACAACCCTCCTTCTTTAGGTAAGTTTATCACTTTTAAAGAAGGGAGGATAAAGACATAAGGTATGTTAATCTAAGTCTCATGCAACATTAAATGATATTCAACATCTTATACCATGTTGCTCATTTATCTTTACCTTATGCCATGCTCAACCTGCTAAAATACATAAGATGACCCTTTGGTTCACCATACATATTCTTGGTTCTATTTGAATAAATATCTCTAGTCTTTTAAACTTACTTGTTCTATTATAAGCATGCCTTAGAATATTACTTAAACATAACTATAGGATCAAGGCATGCTTGTATAAGAATTTGGTTGTGTATACAGACTACCCTCTCATATATAAAAATGATTGAATCATATTAGGAGACTGTTTATAGAATCAAATCAAGGTTAGAGGTATTCCACAAATTAATATCTTCGCCTTAACCTTATTGAAAAAATAATGATGAATCATTGGCAAACACTATCCATCCTTTAATTATTATATTCCTTTGGGTATGTGTTGTCTACTAATCCCTTGCAGAAAAGAATTGAGAGAAGCAGAAGGCTAGAAGAGTGAGAAAGAAATACAACATATGAGACGAGATGCCAATGAACAACTCAAGATGCAAGGAAGAAAAAGACCAGTGAAATTCATCTATCCTTTACCACATGGTGTCATCACACTCCATCAATAAAGGTACCATCTTAAAAGAACACACTCTAAGCACAGTGTGGGGAGATTCTCTAAATCCTACAAGTGAAAGTTCTCAACCAATGACAACGATGCGCATAAGATTGGTTTTGAGATGCTAAAAAAAAGGGAAGAAGGTGGAACAACCATTGGAAGCGCCACTAGTGGAGGCACCACCTCAATCCTTATCCTCAAAGAGCAAACCGAAGTACTTGATCAATGAACCACTGCAAGGAGGAGTCCAACTCGAAGGACTTAAAACGTCGAATCCTCGCCATGAGGTAACATCGGTAATTATCCATATCTACTTTCTTGCATCGCATGATTTATTCTCCTTTTAGCATGATTACTTTTCTACATTAGTATTGCATAGAAAACAATAAAAATAAATAGATGTGCATTAGGCTGCATTCATCTTAAAAACTTAAAGCCCTATGTAAAAATCTTGTGGTATAAAAACTGTAGAAGTGCTCATTGTGGTGGCCGGACAATAAAAATAAATATCATACATATTTCCTTTCTCGCATATAAATCTAAAAACTCTAAAAATATTAATAGAGCATCCTACTTTGCAATACTTTGCTATCATAAAAATACTTTGAAACCTTCACAACACCCAATCCTCTAAAATGGCTAATCATTAACTTTTTATCCTAATACCATTCCACGAGTTTTGGTGTTTCGTGAGAGCTTTATGCAGGATAACTCCGAGAGCTAGGTCACCTAGGTAGCTTCATCTTTACTACTCGAAGTACACCTTTTCGACACACGCTTAACCCCCTTGGTGGAGGAAGTAACTTCTTAGGTGATGAGATTGAAGTATTCCTAGCAACACTTGCTCTTATAAGCATGAGTTCCTCTGTGAGGACCACTCAGCTTCAACGCTCAACTATGACAATATTCAGCTTGGGGGAGAGCATCCCCTAGTTATCAGGTAAATATACCTATGTGATTATCGAGTCTATCTTATAGTCATAAAATACCAAAAATATATGGGCACATAAAGGTCCACATCTGTAGAGTCTTTTATGAGTCCATTAGTTAAAAAGATATAAAAAAATGAACAACAATCAAAACCAAATAAAGATACTCTAGCTATTTATTAAGGTGTGATTATAGAGTGTGTTTAAAAGCCTGTCTAGTTGTTAAGAGTCAAATAAAAACTGAGTAACAAAAAAAATCTTGTCTTAGAAATGATGAATAGTTGCTCTGCTGCCGTATTCCTTTCAAGTGCCTAGTTTTCAACCTTAAGTTCTCCCGGGTTTTGGATATGACCGCTTTGATATAAGAATTTATTTTGAACCCGAAACTTGTGGAGGCATATGTTTGAGCTAAGTCTAGGTGATTGATGGATATGATATGAGAAAGTCTAAGCTGTTACCTATCTTATTCCTAGCGATACTAAGTTCTGGAGATTTATCTTTTGAGCTCTTGTATGACGAAGTTTGAACTCCTACCAAAGCCATATATATGATATACATTTAGATTAGGAAAATATTTGCTTATTCATGCTGCTTGCTTTACATTGAGTTCAATCAATCTTTGTTGTATACCTTATAAGAGTCTTGTCATGCTTTTAAAATCAAGATCACTTACACACTCCGCTCACCTATGCATTACTCCTACTCTTGGAGTAAGCGCAATCATTTTTTACTTTCATCCAGATCCACCTTAAAAATGTTTTTCTCCTACACTAGGAGTGAACACCCAAAAATATATCCCATAGGACAACCCCTGTTTAAATGCTCTAAGTGCTTATTGCTATCTCTCCAATTATCATATTGTATTCAAAGGATGCAAGTGGCTATGCAAAAGAAAAGTTATTGAAAAAAAAGAAGAAAGGGGAGTAAAAAATGGACAAGTATCTAATCAATTCAAACAATGGGTACTTAGATGCCTGCCTCCCTAAAAAAGAGAGAGAAAAAGAGAAAGAAAGAATAAAGATAGCCCATGTTTTCCCATGGAAGTTCTAAGTTCAAGGGAGAGATTTATTTTCAAAGAGCAAAAGTAGAATTAGGTTTAGCCACCATATATTCACCTATCCACTATATTTCATACACATGCACATTTTGGTTTAATTGTATGACTTGACTCTCTTTGGATCCATTGTTTGACTTTACAATATATGAATTGCAAGTATGCTCATCCTTGTTTAATGCCACTCCTATGAGATCCACTATAATTATTAGTTATAGAAAGGCATGACAATATTAATGCTTCAAGTGAGATCCATAAATACCACATATTAAGAGATTTGAGGGTGTCATATAATGAAGCTCTGAGTTTTATTTCAAACTTGCAAAAACTCTAGAATATTGGTTGAGTGAAGAATTTGAGACATAGTTCTTGACTTGATTGTTCTATCTTTCAATTGCTCAAGACCCATGTGAAAGTTAAAAAGCCCCATAGCTACAGGTAAAATGAGTAAGTTTGAAAGTTAGAGCAGTTTTGTCTAATCCGGAGGAGAATTTTTGTTTGAAAGCATGTGTACTTTTCAGGCATAAAAGCATTGTAGCAACTCCTGATCCAACTCTAGGCTTTTGCTAAGGGACTAGCAAAGGGTAAGCTTGGGGGAGTTGTTGACGGTGGATAGCGTCAACATTTAATAGATCAATAGACACAAGAAACACATGAATATCTAGAAGTCTAGGGTTTTATCTGACAATTTCCACGAGTTTTGGTGATTTATCAATTTCTAGGGACTATTCTAGAAAACGGTGGAAAAGGATTTAATTATCAAAATACATCTTGGAATTATCCGCAACTCAAGAATACGCTACACAACTCTAGAAGGATCTAGAATACATGCTCGTATAGCGCTCATCTAGATGTACACTGGGTGAGTGGTAGGTATTATGTAGGCATGGAGCCTAGATATTACGCTTATCTGCGAGTGCCCCCTGATGTGCCGTGTCGCGTGGTAGCTCATGGAGGTGACTTATAGCTTCATTGAATCCTCTGTAATCCACCCTTCGCACATAGGTTTGTAGAGCGCGGTCGCGATGGAAGGTGACAGTTGTCTTGATTTCCTTCTTTAGTTGATGCTCCTTATGTTTGATATCATAGCAGCCTAACAATGATTGCTAGATGTGTTTGCACTAATTGAAGTGTTCGTTGATGTGTAGTTATAGAATGACACTAGAAACTATTTCTCTAATATTCGGATCTAATGCGTTATTATGGCAGTTAGAGTACTCTGAGTGAATCTATTATCTTAATATGATGCTTGATCAATGCTTATAATATATATATTTATCCTATGACTTATCCTTGTTATGAGTAGATGTGAGGTTATGGTTTACTGTTGCATTAATGGTATAAGTTATCAATATATTCTGCCTGGCCTTTCCAGTGGTATAAATATAAATCGACAACCTGGTAATACTCTAGGTAAAATGCTACAATGGTATAATTATCTGTGCGCTTGCGGATTCTTTTCATGCATATATCTTTATATTCTTCCCAGTCACATAAAATGATATAGATTTATTTAGTGTTATTCTTGTAATAATGCTAGATAGTACCAACAAACATTCTTTGGCACCATAGCTAGGGATGACAACCTAGTACACTGCTAGAGGTGTAGGTAATTGATAGGTGACTTACCAAAACAAGTGATGAGTTAATTAATACCAACACTCCACCTGCGCCATCTCTCTGCAAACCTAGATGCCGCCATCGACCACAGGTGAGGGCCAATCGGCCGTTTTTCCTCGCCGGCACCATGGCCGGAGCTCGCTGAGCTCGCGGTCCGCGCAGTCGGTGCCCCTATGCACCCTCTCCTCCTTTCTTTTCGTGCGCAACCGAGCCGTCTCGCCTTGCGCCGTGCATTGGTGAGCTCCTTTGAGCTGTTTAGAGCTCCTATCTCCCTCGCCGCCATCTCGCTGGAATTTCTCCCGCCACCGTGCCACCATGCAAGCGGTCAGGGACACCTCCAAGCCAAATCCAACCATGAAACCCTAGGTTTAGCTCGGCCTTTGCTCCGGGGGATTCGAGCGCACATCGCCGGAGCTTGTCGATGCCGGAATCGGCCGCCATGCCTGCATGCAGTGCCGCCGCTCGCCGCTCCACCTCGCCGCCGGTGCTAAAGCTCACCTATGCCCTAACCAAGCACACCCGGTGGGCGGCCCGTGCCACGAGGAACACATTGGTGCCACCCCGTCGCCGGAGACCTCGTCGTCGGGCGAGAACCGCCGGCCGGGCGCGCCTCCCTTGCCAGCGGCTCGCTGGCGGTGGGCCCACAGCAGCGGGTCCAATGGACCGGGTGCACTTAGTATTTAGGTTTTGTTTTATTTTGAAAATGATTTCTGAAAAGCTAAAAAATGTTCCAAAATTCATATCTTAAGAACTATAAGTCCAAATCTGGTGAAACTAATTTTGTTGGGTTTCTTGTAATGTGATCTATCTAGGAAAAATATGAGATGACATTTTTTGGATAATTTTCTATGCAGTTGTAATTAATTTATGAAATGCCGATGATTTGGATAAATGCATAAGTAATTCTATACTACTCAGAAAAAAATGTGATTCTTGTTTTGTTAGACTTGTGATGTGATGTACTTTCTGTGAAAAATATATGCCATGTAGTTGCTACGTAAAAATATTGAGATGTGATTTACATGCATTTTAGGCTGTTTTTGTTTGGTAATTTGTAGTCAATTAATTATAAGGAATTATGACCTAGGAATTTTTGGTGACCACTCTTCTGCTAAGAAGTTCTTAAGAAAAATATAAAATCTATTGTTTGAAACTTTTTAGAGTGCAAAGTATTTAAATGTGCTTTTCTGCCCTGTTGCTTGTTATTTTTGTGTAGGTTGTGTTCTGTATTAAAATGTGATGAAAATTTTATCATGAGCTCCAGTAAGCATGTTTTAGCTACTGTAATTTTTGTAGAATTTTATGAATAATTTAAGTATAGGTCACAGTTCAGGTCCTTGTTTTCACATGAAATGATAAGTAATTGAATTAATTGTTTAAAAGCAATTTTCTAGCTTTTTGAAGTGTAATTAATATGTATTGCTTGCTGGTATCTAGATTATGAGTAGTATGACTAAAATATTGAGTTTTATGAAATAGTGGTAGTCTCGCTCTTATGTGTGCAGTGTGTGTGTCTTGGCCACACACACCCACCTCTCTTTATGCACTTACTCAGTAAAAGGGAATAGATTGTTAGTAGAGAGGAGATATGCACCTACTCTGTCGAATGTCATGCTATTTATGTTCATCCATGAGCATCATATATCATCATGTCTCGCATGCATTCATTATATTCACACATATGCATCGCATCATACAGGTTTGCAGGAGGACCACCAGCAGTTGGAGTTCGAGGAGAACCCCACCGAGGAGCAGCAGCAGGAGGTGCCAGGGGAAGGAGAGGAGGTCGGAGGAGAAGAGCTGCCGGAGTGCCCTGATCATCGCCCCAGTTCCTTTGAGCAAGGCAAGCCCCGAAGCATTTCCTTACCTACGCTTTCTAATACTTTAATATGCTTTATGATTGATGTATTAAGTGTAGGAGTTGTGTGCAACTGTTGATGCATTATATATCCTTGTTTACCCTTGTTACCCCACTTTGATACCCTGCTAGTCTAGGACAAGTTAAAGTGCTTAGCTTGCTTAGACCGGTAGAAGTCGGGTGATTTCTTATCACCTGCGAGCTATAGGTGGTTATTGGATTCTTATGAAAGTCTTGTGTTTGATATCATCATAGAATCAGAATTGTTGTGATAAATGAAGACTGGACGGAGTCTTATAGGGTTTCCGACCATAGTGACACCGTCTGTATCGATTAAGAACCGTACCGTTGTACGTCCCTCGAGTCATGTTGAACGCATGCCCCACATTTCGTTGGGAGGATAAGTCTTTCCGACCGCGAAGCCTAACACTATTCAGGCCGGAATTCGATCCGTTCGCACCGTATCGGAGATGGATGGGGGACTACAGTGGCGCGGAAAGTAAGTCCGAGGCCAGTGGTTCTGGCTCAGGCAGCCGGGCGGTCCCTGGGTACGGTGGTTCCTATCGAAACCGCGATTCTTCCCGAATAAGTGCCATGGTGACCTATAGCTCACTTTAGCGGGTGAGTGTAGTTTATGTGGGGAATACCCCCTGAGCTCAGTAGGAATCGATTCGAATCGCCATCGCTCCTAGATAGTGAGCACTTGACTTGAGTTACGTCATCGTAGTAATGATTATGGAATGATGATAAGCATGATTATAGAAAAAGGCTATAAATGATATGGTTACTATTGATTGCTAATAAATACAAGTGATGACTAGTATAGGTGCACACCTAGCATAAATAGGAAATGATTAAGCTGAGCTATCACTACACCTGCTTAAATTGGTTACTTATGCTTTTCCGCAAAAGAGTCGAGCTAGCCACTGATAAAGCCTGTCATACTCCTTGGAGTCTTTTTAATCAAGTTGTCGAGTAAGTCTAGCTGAGTACATTCTCGCACTCAGGGTTTTGTCCCTTTTGTTATTTGTGTAGATGGCCATTCGTACTATGGGTACTGTGAGACCTGTCTCTATCTCGTGGATTATTAGACTAAGGGTATGGTCGTTCTTAATACTCTCCACACTTGCTTTTGTGGAATGACTCTGGACTGGCACTGTACTAAACTCTAAGTGTGTGTGGGTTGAGTTTTCAAACTACTTACTTTCTGTTACTTTAAATTTGGAGACTTGGATTGTAATAACTTTTAATTATGAACTCTGATGTAATTGAACGATTTGTGAACTGTTGTAACATGTGAGCGATGATCGTTAAACTATGTACGATCTTGGTTGTTGATGTTTGGTTGGAAATCCTTCGTGATTTCACAGACTACCGGGTTTATAAGTGCTCAAGTGTGCTAATTGCTTGTTTAGCGAGTGACTTTACACTTGTGCTTTTATAAATTAATCGGTTCTGTTACATACACCCAGGGCAATTGAATAAAAGATGTGGTCTATAGAAAATCAGGATTGTGCTCTGAAAAGTATACCAAACTTGTGGGCCTAGAAATTTGATTTTTCTGATCAAATTTTATAAATGTAATTTTTTTCTAACCTAGCTTTACTGGGATGAAATAAATCTAAAATTTTCTGGCGTTCTCCATAGATATAAAATTCGCCCCATTTCAAGTTCGGACACAAATATAAAATTCGCCCCATTTCGAGTTCGGACACAAAAGTTATGACTGTTTTGAGGTATGCAGTTCGAATCAGAGTTTTATATAGACACAAGATACAAATCGATGATGATACGGGATGGTGGCGGATGAAGGGATCAACACAAACTAGAAAAGAACACAATCTAAGCCAGCAACAAGATGTTGACCTAGGACACAAACTCAATACAAATGGACTCTAAAACTGAATTATGCAAAGGCTATGGCACGGATGGTTATAGGACGTGAAATAAATATAGCGTTGGACTGTAGGATGAAGGCGAAAACACTCAAACTATGGGTAAGATACGAACCTGAAGGTATACCTTAAGCTCTGAATACCACTTGATGTTGTCGGGGTTCCCGATCTTCCGTTAGGTTCTAGATAACTATCGATTTGACGGAGATTGACACATCGATCCGGCTTCAGATCACAAAGACCCGAACCCCGCAACCTTAGCACCATGTCTCCTCTGGTTATTAACCGTGTCACAATCCGATTAACCTCGCCACGAAGGCTAATCCCTGGCTGTGAATCAAAGAACACAAGCAAGAACAAGATAATACGCAACTCAAGTGAAGTGACAATTGCGTATATATGATTAAGATCTCTAAGCGGTGTTTCACAAACCAATAACGGCGACTATTTAAAGATAGATTGATCTAAAATAAAACCAAAACCCTAATGAGAGCGGCGGCTATTGAATATAAGGTCTAAGGGTGGTCGCTCCCCTGGGCCGCGCCCCTAATGGGCTCAAACATGATACACGGCCCAACGGATCAAAAAAAAAAGTGACGCAAAGCACCACGACGGTTCGGATGTTGACTTGTTTCGATAATTCCCGTTGACTATTATGGAATTTGGACCTCAAACAAAATCCATTATTTAGCTTATGAAATTATCTTTCCATCCATATGTGCATCTAAAAAACGAAGTCCGAATGCATCCCGAAAGTCCCGTTTTACTGCTCGCTGGTTCTTCAAGGCCGAGGTTGACGTGAATTCAAGTTGGACTGGACCTCCGACTTGGTTTGGACGCCCTTACTGGCCCTCCTGAGGTGGTGGCTAAGGAGGAGGAACGTCCAAGAGCTTCCTTAGTGTGTTCTTCACCTTTTCGGGGTGTGCTCTAATTTGGCCCAGTGTCCCAAGGGTGAATAACAAGCCTATGACGACGATGTAGCTTCCGGCAGAAACAGTGACAACATGTTTTGATGATTTGGAGGCCTTGCCAATATGATATCCGGATGGAACCAGATTTATTTGAAATCTTATCAAATAAGCTTTCCATCAAGTATTCATTGACCTCAATCGCATTCCGGATAGTTGAGTTATGGCCTTCCTAGTAAGATACTATTGGGTCGCCGATGAACTGAAAGTTTAACTTTGACTGACTTGCACTTTTAGGCATATTTGTACCTACAAGAAAATATGGACATGTACATGTGGAACAAAGTGAGTTGTACCAAAAATCACTATACAATTGTAAGAACGAGCTCACCTTATAATCCATGATTGTATCCGCGGTGTCATATCCTCATCACCAGTGGCTACATCTTGCTGAGTTCTGGTATAACACTTGTCATCATTCTGCTCTTAATCACACACCTTTTGAAGTCCTTTATGGTCATCCACCAAGACACTTTGGGATTGATCCTGAACAAGATTGTGTGATTCTAGAATTCGATGACTGCTTATAGCAAAGACATATCATTTATTTGCTTTCATTCACCGGCCAGTTGCTCGAGCTCAAAGAAAGAATGAAAAACCAAGCCGATAAGCACCGAGTGGAAAGACAGTTTGCTGTGAGTGAGAAAATTTGGCTAAAACTCCAACCTTATGCACAATCATCTGTTGCTCCTTGACTTTGCACTAAGTTGGCTTATAGATATTTTGGGCCTTATGAAGTTGAAGCTAAGATTGGTCAAGTAGCTTACAGGCTGAAACTTCCTGCTCAGTCTGCTATACACCCTGTGTTCTATGTCTCGTTGCTCAAGAAGTTAACTGGTAACACTGCTGTTCCATTTTCCCCTTTGTTCTATGTCTCGTTTCTGATGGAGGGGGAGATTTCACGGTACGCAAAGCAGCGAACGGCCCAGCAAGCAGGAAGAGCAAGAGGGACAAGAAGCCCAACTCGAACGAAGTATACCGGCCCATTATGGAAGAAGTAGTCGGCCCATCGTCCAACCAGCTGCGTCTGGAATCTTGCTGTTGCGAACAGCTGTACTAGCATTCTGTTATAAGGGAGGGAGAGCAGACAAGTGGAACTTGTCTTGGAGCACGCCAGAATTGATGGTGGCGAGCTGCGGCTCGAGTTCACCGGCGAGCTCCATTACCTTGTATCGCTACTCCAATTCCGTTAATCAATCTACCTAGAACTATCCGTAGCAGTGTAATCCGGGCTGTTACAACTTGGAAGTGTTGTTACTAGTCAAACTCTTCTTCTACTTAATGAAATATGTGCCACAGGGACATGTTCGCAAAAAAACTCGGAACGGAGAAAGTACATGATAGGTAAGAAAGTTATTACTAATTAAAATCATGCCCAATTATGAAATAGTGCATACAACAAGTGACGCAAGTACTTGCAAAAAGACAAAAAAAAAAAAGGAAAATCCAAAGCGGCCAGCAGGCTAAGCTAGGCCTTTATATATTATAGGGTTTCTTGTTGAGAGAATAAAGTGCCTTCAGGATGCTGACGATCACACCAGCTATGGAAAAGACGGCGGCAATGGCCTTGTAGTTGTTGTAGACGAACTTGTACGTGGCGTTCCGCACCTGCCGGCGCCTCTTGTACGCCTCGATGTACTCCATGGTGACATAGTAGCGCTCGCCAAAGCGGAGGTGCTGGGCGAGCCCCTTGAAGAAGTGCAGCGCCTGCGTGTTGCTGAAGGTGCTGTACACCAGATGCTTGGACCGCAGCTGCTGCACGTCCTCCTCCCTGTCCATGAGCATCGCCAGCACCGACAAGTACGAGCTCACGACGTAGCCGTCCGACTCCGCGCTGGAGCCGGAGGTGCTCGCCTCCAGCGCCGCCATGTTGACGAGCCAGCACGCCGTGACGTCGTTCAGGAACAGCGGCGACAGGGACAGCTCGCCGAATAGGTAACCCCGACGGAAGCTCATGTCCCCGAACCACGGCTGCGCGCTGGGCGTCAGCGTGACGCCGATCTCCGACAGCTCCACGGCGCTGATGGACAGCGACGTCGGCGCGAAGCTCCGCACGTGCTCGGACATGCCGCCGAGCTGCGTGAGCCGGAGGAGCCCGAGGAGATGCGGCGGCGACTTCTTGTCTGGCACTGGCGGCATATGCTGACGGCGCCCTTTCTTCGCCCTCCCGGGGATGAAGTCGAAGAACTTCCTCCCGGGGATGAAGTCATCGAAGAACTTCTCCCCTATCCCGGTGACAAACCGGCGCACGTCGACGGACATGAACCCCATGAGCACCTCGAGCACCAGCCAGGGGATCTGGTTCTCGAGCAGGAAGATGTCCTTCTGGATGCTGGGCCCCGTGGACAGCATCATCCGGTTGCGCAGAACCGGCGTGGTGTCGCCTTCCATGTACTGCAGCAGGAAGCAGCCGTCCAGGAACATCATCTCCGCGAATTCGGCGTCGCTGACACCCGCGACCGACGGGTCGTCGGCGTCGTAGCAGCCGCGCGCGTCACTCACGACGGTGAGCACCTTCTTGTACACCTCCGCTATGGAGCAGCCCACCACCGTGCACAGGTGGTGGGCCGCCGCCAGCTTCACCTGCTCCATCTTCTGCAGGTGCGGCAAGCCCCGGTAGTAGGGGCCAATGGCCACCTCGCTCGGCACGACGTAGCGGCCGCCATCGTAGCCACCAATCCCCTTGAGGCCCCCAGGGAACCGGTGGATCTTGGTCAGCACCTTGGAGAAGTCGGCGTCGAGCTTCTCGGCCGCTCTTGCTGTCCTCACATCGATGGCTATTTGGTGCTGCTCTTGCTGCCTTGCGACGACGACGCCGGTGTTGGCGTTGCTACTGGTACTGCTCGTGTTCATGGCGCCAGGCACCGCTGTGCGTGCTCAGCCAGTCATCAGCCTCAGAGACGGAGCATGGCGCGCGACAGCCGTACGTTTTAAACTGGCATGCATCGATCGATGCACGAGTTTTGCAATGCTTGAGCTGTCAGATACTTGGAGTAACAGTCGATCTCGAAGCATTGTATCTGTATTTGTTTAGACCAAAGGCTTGTTGGCCCTGCTTATAGCAATCATTGTATCTGTATCAGCATCTCATGAATGGCGATGCAATGGCTGAAGTTTGTGTATTGGCCAGCTCGGAAAGCAAATACGTGTGCCCTTACTTAGAGCTTCACATTCACAGGGTGGTCACATTATTACACATTCTTAGACATAGAACTCGTTTTGAAAATAAAATATTTAAAAATGTATGTTGTTTTGTCAAGAACTCAAGATATGATTACAAAATGGATTATAGTCTTCTTCTAGTTTCCTTCGCCAAATCATTTGCCAGCGTATCGTCTTTTACATGTATATATACTACATGTACACGTGCATATGGTCCATATGCATGTCTACACACTCCTATGTTCCTAGCTAGTAGGGGTGAAATCGATCAGAAACATTCGAAACGATGTTAAAATATATAAAAATGACAAGTTTTTTTTGTTTGGATAAATAAATACAGAAACGATTGAAAACGATTCCAGCCTTTTGTGTTAAAACAACCTAGACCGTACCAGAGGGCATCTAGATGTGAGGTGAGTTGTGATTGTGAAGCACGTGCTAGCAAAGTTTCAGACAACGAATACGGATGAAGATCGATCATTTTTGTGACTTTGCCGATCAAGTTTATAAGAGCAAACACAGCACATGCATGCCTCGGTCCTCATTCCTCAGTTCCTCACGTGTACCCATCCAGAGTATCCAGTAGTATCCAGCAGATGGTCATTTGAAGAGGAATAAATGAACCTTATCCTTACACTGCAATTTTACTCATTTTTGGGTGAGAACCTCCTACGAATCCACAAAAATCAAACTATGTCACGGCCTTGAAATCTATATATAAAATCTTCTTGGCACCATGTTGCTGTGGTTGTGCTTGATTCCGAAGCAGGTCGGCACAGGAACCTGGTCCATGGGACGATGCTACTCATATCGAGATAGGCAAATGGCAACTAGAGCTGCAATGTCTACGGTCCTGTAAATTTATTTTCAGGAGCAGTGCGTGCGTAAGGTCAACCACGAGAGATGGTTGGGTCCCATCTTTACAAAAATGACATGCTTGTGAACTCTACCTAGAAATCAATTTTGTCGGCTGCTACAAATTGATTCATTATTGATTCAAATTTCAAATGCTTTAGCATAGTGCGATTTTTCTGGATTCATAAGGGGTGGTTGTTACACAGGCATGCATGACTAAAGTTGCAGCTCACTCCAAGGATAATAAAATCAATTTCATTGCTTCCTCTGTAGAGGACCATCCGTTGGAAGTTGGAACAAGCATTGATTCCAAGCCTTATTCCTTGCCCAATCTGGCATTTGATTCCAAGCTTGAAGATGACAAAAATGCAGTTTTGTTTCTTATCCAGGTTGTTCGTACCTTTTTTTTTCTATAGAGAAGAAGGGCGATTACTTATCTAACATCTGATGATTCAGAATTATATTGATCTGTCAATTGCCAAATCATGAAGCTTGGAACATTAAGCTTAAAATAATGACTAGTGGGGAATGCATGTAGTAGATGCGACAGCTTAACTCGAAGCTTGGAACTAGATGTTGGCAATGGGTTGAGCAAAGAATCTTTCCGGATAAAGGATACACTACTACATAAAACTTTACAGAGGCGGTTGATTTCGATTTTCGGAGGCGGCCATGGCAAACGCCTCCGACGCAAGGTCACGGTAAATGAGAGGATTAACAGAGGCGGTTGTTTGCCCGCCTCCATTAATTGATGAAAATAAAATAAAAAAAAAAGGAAAAGCCCGCACGGGCCTGGATTTGGACCGCACGGGCCTGGATCTGGACTGCAGCCGTCGATCCGGTCGCCACGACGACGACGCCGCCGCCGCCGATCCGCTCGACTCGAGGTTGAGGAGAGGAAGTGGTCGGGGGCTGCGCCGCTGCACAGATCCGGTCCCCACGAGTCGCTGCTGCCGCCCTGTGCCCAGCGCGCCACCTCCGCAACGCCGGTGGAGAGGGAAGAGGGGCCAGGGGCGCACCGCTGCCGCGTCGGGGGAGCTGCCGTCCAGCTGCCGGAGGAACCGCCGCCGCCGCCGGGGTTCGTCAATCCGCCGCCAGGGGACCGAGATCCAGCCACCAAGGGCGCGGATCCAGCCACCAGCACCGGATCCGGCCACCATGATAGCCGGAGGAGATGGGGGAGGAGGGCTTGCCGCCGGTGCAGAGCTCGCCTAGTGAATCCGCCGCCGTCTAGGTGCCGTGAGGAGCCGCCGCTGGTGGTCACTGGCACCCGCTTCCCGGTGGCTCGCCGCTCGCACCCGCTCCCTGCCCCCGCCGCGCCGCTCGCGCGCGTTGGCTCCCGCGCAAGGACGCGCCGCTCGTGCCCGTGCGTGGCCCATGGCCGTGGTGCCTACGCCTGAGAGGGAGGGGGAGAGGGTCACCGGTGCCTGAGGGGGAGAGGGTGACCGGCGCCTGTGACTCGTGCGAGCGAGCAGGGAGCCCCTATCGGGCCTAGTCTGAGAGAGGGGAGGAGGTGAGAGTAGGGAGGGAAGAGGAAACCCTAATGTCCCGGTGTCCCGGTTTTATACATGGTCGTCTATCGGGCCTCGTCTGGGCCGTTTGGGCCATGGCTAACATTAATGGAGACGGGCCTTATAAGGCATCCGCCTCTGAAAATGGCCACTATTTTTGCAGATGGGTCTCTTACAAGGCCCGCCTCGGTTAATCTATTAACCGAGACGGTTATTTTTAACCTCTCGGTTAATAAAAAGTGACCACCTCGGTTAATCGAGGCATTAATCGAGGCGGTTTTTTGGGCTGCCTGCCTCCGAGAGCAATTCTAAAGTGTCTCGCAAAAGATTTTTTTGTAGTAGTGATAGGAGTAGTTCATATCGCCAACAATGATTCTGATGGAAAAGGGGTTGAAAATGAGGGCGAGGCGCATCCCTGTCATGTGTATCAGTGTATGTCTTTTTTAGGGGAAGGTCGGTCGCGCGAGGGACACCGCGGGTGGCTGTTCTTGTGTGATCGAGGTCGATCTCACATCGGTCGCGGCCCTCGTCCCTTCGTTCCCTTCCGGGTAGGCGCGGAGGCGTGGTCGATTTCAGCGTCGAGGTTGCCCCTTTGTGCTGCTTCTCTCCCTTGCTTTCCTCAACGGGCAAATTCGCCTCGGCTCCGCGGTTCCAGCGTCGGCGACTTGGCCTCGCCTCGTCTAGATCGGCACCAAGCGAGTTTGGCGCGGTCGCAACTCTCAACTTCGGTCATGGCGCCCCCTCAACTTTCTTGCCTTGACCCACCCACTGCTATCTCACACCGATCAATCTCTCGTATATGCACTAGGATCACTCACCAACTCACTAAACTCGTCTCACATGAAGTATACGAGAGGAAGAGGTGTCGTTCTTGATGTATCTGTGCTATAGTGGGGTGGGGGCAAAAACTAACCATTTTGGGCCAACTCCCACAACTATGGACTCTTGACGGTCCTACTGCCAGGGAGCCCAATGGTCAACTGGCCCACCAGCTATCCCAACGGTCACATGGGCCTAACGGTCCAACCGCCAGAGCCCGCTTGCTTTGGTTCAGTGGCCCAACAGGCCAACAGACTAGCGTTACTACTTTACATACTTGCGGTCCAACCGCTAGGCTCAATGGTTGGACCGGCAGAGCCCTTTTCAAAAAGCTTATCAAACTATCACCTTTTAAAATGATTTTTCAAACCTTTATAAACTTGCTAAGTTTTGTCCCACGTGACAACATCTACCTTGAGCACATGTTAGCATTTTCAAATCGTTTTTTATTAAAGGTTTTCCAAACTCATTTTGAATCACCACTTGTCTCTAATATCAATGTGATTAGGACCTCACAAGTGGTGCTATTCCAACATGCAAACACGTATTTGCGCCTCTCAAGAGTATGGTTATATTTATTCTAAACCTCGTTATTAAAATCTTCTCTACAACACCTCATGGCCGACAAAATGAAATGCCTTGGGCAAATCCAATTTCTGTCAAATTAATGTCGAGAATCTGATAACTTGCCACATTTAACGATGATTGCGCATCACGTCCAAACCTAGACCGCGTTTGAAATCCGACGTTTGAGCGTCTGTTTGTCTCATACCGATTCCAACCCACATCATCGCCGTACCAGCAGACCGCCATCGATAAAGATGCTGGTATAGATACAATGCTTCTTGATCGGCCGTTACTCCAAGTATCTGAGAGCTTGTGAATTGCAAAACTCGTGCATCGGTGCATGCCATGAGAAGTTCGACCAAAACGGCTGTCGCCATGCTCGGCTCCGTCTCTTTGAGCACAGCAGTGCCTTGCACCATGAACACGGGCACCAATAGCAATGCCAACACCGGTGTCGTCGTCGCAAGGAAAGACCCACTAGCTATCAATGAGAGGATAGCGAGGGCGGTCGACAAGCTCGATGCCGACTTCTCCATGGTGCTGACCAAGATCCATCGGTTTTCCGGGGCCTTGGGATCGGCGGCGGCGACAGTGGCCGCTACGTCGTGCCGGGAGTGGTGGCCATCGGCCCCTACCACCGGGGCTTGCCGCACCTGCAGAAGATGGAGGAGTGAAGCTGGCGGCAGCCACCAAAATGAAAGTTGTAGATCTCGAAAAGTTATTTAACTTTATTGTTTACAACTTTTTCATTCGAAATTATTTTCTGTTTCAAAATTCAATTTGAACTTCAATTTTGAAATTGTTTAAGAACTCTAATTTCTATTTTTAATTTTTGGCTAAAACTTGTAACTAGTCTTTCTCTCTCGTACTAACTCCAAATCTAATGATTTTTTTTTTCTAAATTTTTTTAAATTATTCTCTATCAATTTAATGTATTGTTACATCTATTTTTATCATCTATCCATGTGACTTTGGTTTATCAATTAAAAATTTAAATTTTTTTTTTCACGAGCGTGCCAAGGCACGTTTTTCATTAAGCAGGAGAAGAGTTTGCGTCACCGCAAAAAACAGTACACCACGGCAATCCTAGGATTACCAAGCAGAGCAAACAAAGAACGAACAAAGAAACCAAGAAAGAAGGAAGGAAGCCGAACAGCAAACAAGCACAGCTAGAACTGAACATCCGAGCGCCACGCGGGGAGAAGCGCCTCAAGCCGCCTGAAACCAGACCGGCACCAGAGCCGTGCCTCGTCCAGGATCAACGAGAGAAGCTGCTGCACCGAGAGCGCCGTTCCGGAGAATGTCCTGGCATTCCTCTCCTTCCAAAGCATCCACCCGATCAGGAAGAACAGCGAATCGAAGCCACGACGGAGGGGCTTGGGCAGCAGCTTGCGACTCCAGAGCCACCATGCAATCGCATTCTCCTCCTCCACAACGATCCATCCTTGGAGCTGAAGGCGAAGAAGGCAGGAGGTCCAGACCTCCCTACTAAACACGCAGCCAAGCAGAAGGTGGTGTATAGTTTCTGAGCACTGATCACAGAAGATACAACGATCGGAAAAAAAAAATTTAAATTTCAAAAATAGTAACTTGAAATAATATTTTGAAGCAGTAAATGATTTTATTTGCAAAAGTCATAAACATAAAAGTTATAGAACTCATCAAGATCTATAACTTTTATTTTGATTATTTCTTCGTCCGACAAAGTGATAGTAATACTGTTCACAAATTTTACATATCTCTCACAAATTCTACCATAAACTCCTCATCGGCACCAAGCCTGGCGAGCACCTTGGGCGCCAGGCACACCTCCAGCGCCATGCACCCCATGCCGTCGTGCCCCTCAAACACGGTCACCTTCCCGTCCATCTTGTTCCCTGCGCCGCTGCGGACATCCACACCTGCTGTTTCCACCCGAATCCGTTGCCGTAGACATAAACCGCGGGCGATTTATACAACAGTTTTGAGGTCTTTCTTTTCATTTACAGTTATTAAGATGTTTAAAAAACTGACACACAGGAAATAAGAAGCTAAATTAAAAAGTAGCAACTGTAACAGTAAGCAACTATATATATCTCAAGCACTACTACTGGAGCTGGTTTTATTAGAAAAATCGTACTGTCAGCGGTGTAGTTGTTTGTGGTTGTTGTTGTAGTCGAGCATGGATTTCAAGATTCCAACGAGCACACCGACGATGGAGAAGAGCGTAGCGATGGTCATGGCCCTGTAGCCGTTGTAGAAGTGGCGATGGATGAAGATCCGCAAGGGCCTGCGGCGCTTGTACGCCTCGATCTCCTCCAAGGTGACAAAGTAGCGCTCGCCGAAGCGGAGGTGCTGGGCGAGGCCCTTGAAGAAGTTGAGCGCCTGCGTATTGCTCAAGGTGCTGTACAACAGATGCTTGGCCCGCAACTGCTGCACGTCCTCCTCCCTGTCCATGAGCATCGCCAGCACCGACAGGTAGGAGCTCATGAGCATCGCCAGCACCGACAGGTAGGAGCTCACTGTGTGCCGTCGGACTCCTCGCTGGCGCCCGAGGTGCTCGCCTCCAGCGCGGCGATGTTCACGAGCCAGCACGCGGTGATGTCGTTCAGGAACACCGGCGACAGGGACAGCTCGCCGCCGAACAGGTGGCGCCGCCGGAAGCTCATGTCCCCGAACCATGGCTTCTTGCTCGGCGTCAGCTTGACACCCATCTCCGCGAGCTCCACGGCGCTGGTGGACAGCGACGTCGACGTGGCGATGCTCTTGTATTTCAGCACGTGCTCGGACATGCTGCCGAGCTGCGTGAGCCGAAGGAGCCCGAGGAGATGCGGCGGCTGTGGCTTCTTGTCCGGCGATGGCAGCAAACGCTGGCGGCGCCCTTTCTTCGCCCTCCCGGGGAAGAAGTCGAAGAACAAGTCGAAGAACTTCTCCCCAATCCCGGCGACAAACCGGCGCACGTCGACGGACATGTACTTCGTGAGCACCTCGAGCACCAGCCAGGGGATCTAGTTCTCGAGCAGGAAGATGTCCTTCTGGATGCTGGGCCCCGTGGACAGCATCATCCGGTTGCGCAGCACCGGCGTGGTGTCGCCCACCATGTACTGCAGCAGGAAGCAGCCGTCCAGGAACATCATCTCCGCGAACTCGGCGTCGCTGATGCCCGCGACCGAAGGGTCGTCGGCGTCGTAGCACTCGCGCGCGTTCCCCACGAGAGAAAGCACCTTCTTGTAGACCTCCGTCGTACAACGGCCCGCTCCCATGCACAGGTGGTGGGCCGCCGCCAGCTTCACCTCCTCCATCTTCTGCAGGTGCGGCCGGCCGTGGTAGTAGGGGCCGATGGACACCACGCTCGGCGCGACGTAGCGATCGCCATTTTCGCCGATCCCTCGTAGACCGCGGGGGAACCGGTGGATCTTGGTCAGCGCCTTGGAGAAATCGGCGTCGAGCTTGACGGCCGCCCTCGCTGTCCTGACATCGATGGCTCGTTGGTCTTGCTCTTGCTTTTCGACGACGACGACGGCGTCGGCGTCGCTACTCGAGCTCGTGTTCATGGCGCCAGGAACCGCTGCGCTCACTGCTCAGCCAGTCATCAGCCTGAGAGACGGAACATGCCGCGCGACAGCCGTTTTAAACTGGTGCATGGCATGCACCGATGAACCAGTTTTGCCATGCTCGAGCTGTCAGATACTTGGAGTAATGGTCGATCTCGAAGCATTGCATCTGTATTTTTTGGACCAAAGGCTTTTAATTTTGGCCCTCAGTCTGTTCATTTCAGCCAAATCAGCCAAACATTCAGCAGTTTTTCTCTCACAACAAATAAAAAAAAAGTACTTTCAGCCAAGCAATACGTACGCCCTTAGAGCTTTACAGGGTGGTGACGTTATTATTATAAATACTGAGACATACAACTCGTTTTGAAAAAAAAAAAAAAAATCTGATAGCATTTATCCCAAGCCTCCCAATCTCTGATAGCATTTGATTCCAAGCTTAGGCCCTCACATAGTCACATCACAAATATATAGATGGTCCCCAGGTCTTTAATTTTTGTATATATATGTGGCTTGAAGATGACAAAACTGCAGTTTCGTTTCTTCTCCAGGTTCTTACCGTGCCTTTTTTCCATAGAGAAGAAGGGCGATTACTTATCTAATTATGTCATGGGCAGCCAGCAGGCTGCCACATGCCCAATAGGCCCAAGAGACAGTAGCGGCCCAATAGGCCCAAGAGTCAGTAGCTTAGCCGTTAAGTTAGGTTTAGGGTTAGGGTTAGTCCCCTCTCTATATAAAGAGAGGCACGTCGGTCATTGGTAATCAAGCAATGAATTATGAAGAAACAATTCTAATCCCCCTCAATCTCTCAAGCTCTTGGCAAAGCATAAGGCCTAGTTATCCCATACCCATCGTTCATAACATCTGGTATCACGAGTCCGTCGATTCTTCCACAGCCGCTGCCAATCTTCTCCATCAAAAAAAAAAAAAAAAATCAATCATCATCGATCCAGATCCACAAACTCCCAATCCCATACCCATCGTTCATAAC
This sequence comes from Chrysopogon serrulatus, assembly GCA_015844335.1. Lineage (NCBI taxonomy): Eukaryota > Viridiplantae > Streptophyta > Magnoliopsida > Poales > Poaceae > Chrysopogon > Chrysopogon serrulatus. The sequence goes on along the minus strand of JADLZL010001603.1, from coordinate 398,770 downwards.
AAATTAACATCTGATGATTCACAACTGTATTGATCTGTCAATTGCCAAATCATGAAGCTTGGAACATTAACCTTAAAACAATGACTAGTGGGGAATGCATGTAGTAGATGCGACGCGTTAACTTGAAGCTTGGAACTAGACGTTGGCAATGGGTTGAGCAAGGAATCTTTCTGGATAAAGGATCGATCATACCGCCAACAATGACTCTGATGGAAAAGGGGTTGAAAAATGCTTCTCGTCCATCACTCAGCATCTGACAGCCTGACGCAGCTGGAGGAGACTTACTGGAGTTTGGCTTTATTTTGGCAAAGATAGTGTGTCTAGTTCTCTAGTGAAGAACCATGCATATGCAAACAACTGGAAACAGGCGATTTGCCGAGTGTCAAGAGCACTCGGCAAACGGTAAAAAACACTCAGCAAATGGTTTGCCGAGTGTAACACTCGGCAAAGAACTCACGGTAAAAAAATTAATGGCAAAGAGAGATTTACCGAGTGTTTTTTATCGGACACTCGGCAAACCTTTTGCCGCCGAGTGTCGAGCACTCGCAAAGAGGCAAACGGAGATCAAACGGCGGCATCAGATTTACCGAGTGTCGGTAGGAAGACACTCGGCAAACCCTACACATTTGCCGAGTGTCTTTACAAAAAACACTCGGCGAATCTCTACGGTTTGCCGAGAAAGTTTTTTGGAAGACACTCGGCAAATAATGGTAGATCCTAAATGGCAGATTTGCCGAGTGTCAGGGTAAAAGCACTCGGCAAATCGGCCAAACAATGCCCTTTTTTGCATTTGTTCCAAACAACATATCACAGACAAAAGATGACACACAAATTATATATATACAGCAGCATATTTCTCACAGTAAACATTGCTCACAATACATATAGCACCATCATCACATATCACACAAAACTAACACAGGAACAAGTCCACAAGTAGTCCGTCACACTCACAAGTGCATGAAAGTTCTCGGAAATAAACACAAGTGCTCACAAGTCACAGGTTCATCACAAGCATAAGTCCGAAAGTGAATAAGCATAAGTATCATGGCGACGGCCCGAGGTGAGAAGGCCCTACGTGAGATCCTCCCGGCGACTCTCCGAATACACGAGGCTCATCATTCGATGCCACCGATGTAGGCTGCACAGAAGATAAGATATTGCATGTGTGAGTAAAATTAAATCATACAAGACTAAAGTATCTATTGTCCACTAGGTTGCAATTACTGTAGTTGTTTGACCCTAAGCGTAAACGTACAAACTAAAATGGTCATATACTCACTGGAGTAAAGTGTAGCTGAGGTGGGACCGGGACCACAAGTGGAGGTGGAGCGAGGAGTGTCTGAGGCAGAGGCGGTGCACCCTGGATGCCCCCCACCAAGGCTTTGCATGTACCAAACCATCTCCGTCATCCTCGCCTCCATCTGCCTCACCCGTTCTTCATGGGCTGCCCGCTCGGCGGCCCGCTCCGCGTCCACCCTCTGCTGGTACTCCTGCCGTTGCCTCCTCTCTTCTTCCAGCGCCGCCTACAAAATTCCACCCACATGTTAACACTGCAAAGGTAAGGTATGATAAAATTAATGAACAACGAATACAAGACAAATAACCTCGAGTGTCTCCACCCAGTGCTGTGTAGGGCTAGGCCTAGGTCATATGCCTGGGGCCCTGCTCGTGCTCCTTGCTCGAATCTGGGAGAGATTGGGCGTAGAAGCTGTGTCGATCACGCCATCGCCCAACCAGTACCGCTCATGCTTCTTGCCTCCTCCCAACCTCATGACAATTTCGCATCAAGGTCATGGGTGCTCGGATCGTGTCCCGAGCCATGTACTTCCCCTTGCCATCGGCGTGTACTCGGTGAGGCGTCGTGGATGCTCGGATTGGTATCTCACGCCTCCGTGGTCATCTGGGTTGTAGCTGACGTCGGACTTAGCCTTGCCCTTATGTGCCATGGAATATGCCATGAACTCGGGGCAAGGCTGGCTGCCGTGTGTGCTCGACTGCAACCAAATTAACAAGATTATTAAAATACATATCTTATTGTACTTTAGAGTAAATAAACGAATTCGCATACCCATGTTTGCGCTTATCCTCTGAGGCTACGGCATCCTTGGTGGTGTGCTGGACCTTGCATCTGAAGACGCTGTTCCCGACAAGTGTTGTGCTGGTCCACCCACCCCTCGCTGCACCACTTGCCCACTATGACTTCCCAGCAATCTCGGTGCGTGGAGCACCAACTCGGAACGGCCTACACATCAGCAAGTAAGAAATATAAGAAGATGAAATTAATCATACTTAATCTTAAAAGAATGATACCTTTAGGTACTGGTCTCGGGTCAAGAAAATATTTTTTGCTTCTGATTTGTTGACCTTCCTGCCTTCGAACCACGCACAGTAGTTTATGATAGCCTGGAGGCGCGATTTGTAATGCATGTCATGCACGAGCTTCTTACAGGCCTGGATAGCCACCCGATCCGCCAATTCCTCCACTCCTGGCTCGCATCTGTAGAAATCCTGCATATTGAGTGAAGTGTTATAAATGCATTCATTATTGGAAGAAAGGGTAATAGATGTGATATATTGAGCTATGTAGTGCAAGAATTACTTACCCACAGCTCGGCCCTGATCCGCTCTGCCTTGTTGTCAAACACCCTGCCAACAAGATCTGCTTCATCAGTGGCCGACTCGTAGTGCTTCCACGTGTAGGCCGGCTCCAGCACTCCACCGTGCAAAACCAAGCCAGGGAAGTGCTCTCTCACAAGAAGCCCAGGATGCCATTCACCGGACATTGGTGACCACCGGCAACCTCTAGGATCGTCCAAGACCTGCCCATATGATTAAGAAAATGATTAGTTCCTATTGATATTTTGAACATATCATACGCAAAAGTATTCGGAACATCTTAAGTTACTTACTTTGGGGTTCCAGATGAACCAACGGGTGTCTGTAGACAGGAATCGGTCTCTGAGGGAGGCTCGCCGGTCCTCGCAGGTACACAGCCGGCACACCTGAGCCAGCGGAACCCTCTCCTCCCTCCTCTCCCTCTTCCTCCTCCTCCTCCTCGTCCCTCTCCTCCTCCTGCATCTGCTGCTCGTCCTTCTGCACCTGCTGCTCCTCCCTCGTCCTCCTCCTGCTCCTACTCGTCGTCCGGCGGCACGGTGACAGGCGAGGGTTCTCTCCTCCTCCTCCTCCTCCTCCTCCTGCTCCTGCTCCTGCTCCTGCTGCTCGACCCTTCAGGCTCTCTTGGGTAGAGCGACCGCATGTTCCTCATACCGCCCACCATCTTCACTCAATCACCTCAAATAATTAGAGTAGACCACTTAGCACAAATAAACAAGTACATTGAAATAGATGCATAATAAATAAAACATAATAATAATAGAAATATTACATGTATATTAGAAATATTCTTCTTGATCGGGTAAGCTAGATCATAAGTCTAATCATCACTATCCACCAAGTCGAATTGTCGGTTAAGAAAGTCTAAGTCCAGAGGAGGAATATTGTCTTCATTTTCTAAATGCAATCGTTCTAGCATTTGTAAGTCCTTCACATTAACCACCTCCTCTCCTCCGTTCTCGTCAGCAACCCACTCGTTGTCTATCTCCATCTCGATCACTCCGGTTAAGTCTATCTCGAACTTTTCTTCTAGCCCCTTTTCTTGATAGAACTCTCCGTCATATGTGGTTGGGTTAATTAAGTTGTAGTCTTCATCGTTGGGGACCGGTATTCTACCGTGCGGTGATACCTTGTGCATAATATCCCATCCCTTAAGATGGTCTTTGGTTTTGCATGCATATGGGAGATAATAAACTTGCGTAGCCTGTTGGGCCACAATATAGACATCATCTCCGGGTAAGACGGAATCCTATCGAATTTTGACTAGCCCAAGATTAGCATGTGTCCGTCTAGTTACTGCAGGATCAAACCAATGACACTTGAATACGACAGGAGTTAGAGGTTTGCAACCTCTAAAATTGAGTTCGTATATCTCTTTAATTCTTCCATAATAGTCAACATTATCAAGGCTGAGTGTAAAAACTCTGGAACATGTAGTTCTTCGATTCTCCTTGTCATAGCTTGATGTACGAAAGCGGTAACCATTCACGTCATAACCGGTAAATGACCTAACCCTATATTCAAAGCCATTAGCAACCTGTCTCAACTCGGCACTCATTGTCACATCACTTTGGGCCTGCAGGATGGAGTAGGTTAGATCATTCTATTATTCGCACATGCATGCAACTTGTAATGTGAAAATACCTAAGAAGGGTACCTTGTTTTGGAACCAAGAAATAAAATCAGGCATTCCACATCCCGCCCCATTTCAAAGAATGGCATCACACTCCTGCGGGGTAGGTTCCCCCATTGATGTATTTCTGAATTGATCAAGAAATTCCCTGTGCCAACGAGAAACCTCAGGGTTGGTCAACACATATAGCATAACGAAACAGTACGTGAATATGGAACCAGTTTAGTAAGAACTTACCGCAAATACGGCTCCACTTCATCAAGGTTGGTCAACAGATATAGCATGATATTGCGCCACTCGTCAGGTCTTAAGGACTTGTTGGTAGATGCACTTGCGCTTTGTTGGTATTTTTAACTGCACTCCATTAAATAAGTTTTAAGTAGGATTATCCGCAAGCGCACAGATATCATACCAGTGTCACATTTTACCCAGAGGTTTTAAATATCGTATCCACAGGGAACAGTTGTGATGATGACAACGTCTATAGACTTAACCCTATAATTAGGCTAGATCATATCAAGAAAAAGTAAATAGCTAATGCACTCTAGTTCCAATAACCGGTAAACTTTGTTTAATATCGTCTTATCGGACAAGTGACCTGAATAGGAGAAGAAACAGAGTAATCTACCTACCAGACACCTATAAGCCTATCAGTCCTATCAACGGGAAGTGGACTACAGAGGATTCAACGTAGCTATAAAGTCACCTACGCGAGCTACCACGATCCGGCTGATCAGGGGACATTCACAAGTAAATCTAGCCTAGGCACCACGCCTACACTACGAAATACAACTCTAACCTACAGCGTCCTATAGATCAAAGTACTCAATATGAGATGTGAACCAAAGAACAATAAGAACAAATTGCTTACTTGAATCGAATGGTAAATACAAAAGTACCTCGAACGCAGCTCCCGGCGAGGAAGTCTGAATCTAGACGAATACTGACCACGAAAGAAGCGCCCGACAGCCTGAGCTCCTCCGCAATCTCTACTCCTCTACTCAATCTCTCTAATCTCTAAACAAAACTAGATCTAGAGGAACTAGTCTCTCCTAATTGCTACAACTAGATGAACTAGAACTAGATGAACTAGACTAGATCAACTAGAGGGACCCTAACCCTAATTATGTAGAGAATATGAAGCACCGGGGTGTAGAATACCTCTTGGAGGGAGCCTTGGGCGTCATTATATAGGCCGAGGTGGAGTAGGGGGCAAGGAACCGCCACGTCGAGAATCCGCGTCTTCATCTCATGTGTACCGCCGGATCAAACCGACCTAAAATCAACGTAGGGATGGCTTGATTGGCTTCCAAGGAACCGTGGGAGGAAGACTCCGAAGGCGGCGGCGAGGGATGACCTAGGGCGCCGACCGGCCCCGTGGTGGGGCCGCCGGCCCCACTGGCTCCCCAAGGGCCCCCGGCCGCTTCGGTGTCTTCTAGACCCTTCCCGAGTCCGATGATGATGTTGTTCCGTTGTGGATCAATTTCGTGATAATTGAGCTCTATAATCCCCATTTTTATGCTTTTCTGAAAATCACCCCGAAAATACGTAATATGCAAAACTCGTGGAATTTGTCGATAAAGCCCTAGACTAGTGTGTTTTCTTGTTTTCCTTCGTGTAAAAAGCCCTAGTAAAAGTTGACGCTAAGGAGTGTCAACAATACCCCCAAGCTTACCTTTTGCCGGTCCTTGGCAAACAACCCCAAGCCTAATTATTAAAATATTTAGATCAGGAGTTGCTGCAATACTTTTATTTCTTTTAAGTACACCTGCTTTTAGACATAAATTTTCCTCTGGTTTAGACAAAACTGCTCTAACTTTCAAACTTACCCATTTTACCTTTAACTATGCAGCTTTACAGCTCTTGCATAAGTCTTGAGCAATTGAAAGATAGAACAATCAAGTCAAGCACTATGTCTCAAATTCTTCACAAGTACTAATATTTCAGAGTTTTGTAAGTTTTCACAATAAAACTCAGAGCATAATTGTATGACACCCTCAAGTCTCTTATTATATGTGGTATTTATGGATCTCACTGAGACATTAATAAGGTCATGCCTTCCTCTAACTAAGGATATATATAGTGGAGCTCATAGGAGTGGCAATAACAAGGATGAACATACTTGCAATTCATATATTGTAAAGTCAAGCAATGGATCCATAGAGAATCGAGGTATACAATCAAATCAAGATGTGTGTGCGTATGGAATATGGTGGATAGGTGCATATATAGTATTTAGTGGCTAATCCTAATTCTACTTTTGCTCTTTGAAAATAACTCCCTCTTTAGAACTTTGTTCGCGGGAAAACATGGGCTATCTTTATTCTTTCTTTCTTTTTTTTTCAATCTGGGAGGTGGACATCTATGTACCCATTTGTTTTAATGCTGGGACACTTGTCCATCTTTTACTCCCATTTTCTTTTTCCTCTTTCTCTTTTTCTTTTCTTTTTTAATACTTTTACATAGCCACATGCATCCTTTGAATATAAATAATTGGAGAGATAATGATAAGAACTTAGAGCAATTAAATGGGGGCTGTCCTATAGGGTATATTTTTTTGGGTGTTTTACTCCTAGTGTAGGAGGAAAATATTTTTAAGGTGAATCTAGATAAAAGTGGAAATGACTGCGCTTACATCCTAGAGTAGGAGTAATGCATGTGTGGGTGGAGTGCGTAAGTGATCTTGATTTTAAAAGCATGACAAGACTCTCATAAGGTATACTCCAAAGGTTGACTAAACTCAATGTAAAGCAAGCAGCATGAATATGTAAAGGTTTTCCTAACTCTAAATGTATCATATATGGCTTTAGTAGGAATATAAACTTTATCATACAAGAGCTCATCATGTAAGATTTTGGGTTTTCAAAATAAATCTCCCGAACTTAGTAATGCTAGGAATAAGATAAATAGCAGCTTAGACCTTCATGTATCATATCAATCAATTACCTAGACTTTAGCTCAAGCATATGCCTCCACAAATTTTAGGTTCGAGTAAATTCTTATATCAAAGTAGTCATGTCCAAAACTTAGGAGAATCTATGGTTAAAAACTAGGCACTTGAAAGGAATTATAGTAGAGCAACTATTCATCATTTCCACTTTAAAAGATGAGAGAGAGAGTTCTTCAAACATACTTTAATTATTAAATCTAACACATACTATAGCTTACTAAAATAAAACTAATAGTAAAGACATACCATATTCACGATGATAACGGGGGTGCGTCTCCCTCAAGTTAATCCTTCGATCGCGTCGAGCCTTCATGTGCCCGAATATTTTTTTGTGTTTTTCTTATATTTTCTTATGATACTATTGTGAACCTTCATGTGCTCACATATTTTTGGTATTTTATGACTATATAGAATAGACTCTATAATCGCCTAGGTATAGTTACCTGATAACTAGGGGATGCTCCTCCCCAAGCTAGATGTTTGCAATACTTGGTGTTGATGATCTTTAGAGTGAGCTAACCAAATAGCCGGTTACGTGGGTGCCACCGATAGACTCTCTCCCTTGTCATAATGTTGTTCCTGCATAAGTATACTCCAACAAGAAAACCCAGAACTCGAGGCTTGAATTTAATAATAGGTTAGCAGTCGGCCCAAAAGTAATTGATTATTCCTTGAGTTGATTTGAATTGAAGATTCTAGCAGGATTCTCTTTTTAGGATTTTCTAGTTTAATTATGCAAAAATTAAATATGCGTGCATGATATATATATTTTGTTATGCCTCCACAGAGAATATTTATTCTTATGGGGCTTAGGCTTTTCATAATGCAAGAAAATAAATACAGAGCTATTATAATATTTATTTTTATTATTCTTCTTGCCACCACAAGAAATATCCCTACTGGGTTACCATAAGTTTATTCACGTGGAGATTTCAATATTTTATGATGCAGTAAATGAAGCAATAAATGTTTTTATTTTCTTTTTTAATATTTATGAAGATGAATATATTAAAGTAAAATTATTAATGTAGATAGAAATACTAATTAATTAGATAACTACCATATTACCTTATGGCAAGGGTGCGGAATTTTAAGTTTATTGACGAACTTCTTCTTCCACTCTTGTGTATCTCTCCATCTTGAGAGATGGAGGTCGTGATGGTTGCATACCTCTAGTGATGATGATGTCACCTTTGTTCTTTGATTTGGCCAACAGGTTGAAGTAGAGCTTTAATTATAGCCGGCAAAGATCTTGCTTTCGGTGTGCATGTTCACGAGAACTCTCACTTGTAGAATTAATAAATTTTGCTCGATGTGTTGTCCTTATTGCAAAACCAAGATAGAGATCAAGTGCATGGGCTCTGCTGGTGGAAAAACACCAACAGAACCAAATCTATTTCTTTATTTATTTTTATTTTTATTTTTTTTTTTATCCTTAGACACATTGAATAAGATAAAGTTGGTGTTACATGAATTGTTTATTTATGCCATGAGTGGTAGGATCAAAAGATTAAACATTTAATGTTGCATTTAAGTTCACATGGCGTAAAAAGAATGACTTGCTTAACCAATGGAAGGATTGTCTATATATAAAATTTTCATATGAGTATGACTATCATCTTTCCAAAATTGAATATAATGTTTTTAGCTTGCTTGATTAAGACTGAGATTAAGAGAACGATTACCATGAACAATCTTAAAAGACAAATCATGTTAAGTTAATCAAAGTTGATCAATTTAAGTTGTAACTCTAACATGTTTATGTTTTAATTTATGTGCATAGCTAGATTAAGAGAAAAGCAGTGACCACTTATCTTAAAATATTACTTTCATTATTAGAGCGTGATAGCACTAAGTGATGAAGGGTAAATGACTGGTGGTCCTTCCTCTTGAATCTTGAGTTGCTCATGGACATCTTGTCTCCTCTGTTATATTTATTCTTTTGCCATCTTTTGCTTCTTTGATCTTTTGACTCTTTTTACTCTAGTTATTATTATGTCTATAACAGTTAGTGGACAACACATACTCGAGCAGTATACAAATTTGAAAGATAGATTGTGTGTCCAGAATTTTATTGTGTTCTATCTATGCTAATAAAAAGATAGTGTTGAGATTATTTTAGCATAGACCATGTTCTATACAGGCATGGCTTGAGGCAAAGTAACTTGTAGTAGAAGATAAAGTGAATGAATCATTAATGCTCATAGTTTTCCCATCCATGATGAATGAGCTGTGTCTTCTTCTACAAAGTTATTGAAATTCATGATGTACCCTGTCTTATCTCTAATTCGAATTCCTCTCATGACTTACCCAAATTAATTTTTAGAATTTCCTGCAGGGGTCAGTCCAATAAAATATCCAATGTCTACTACAATACATTATCAGCTTAAAAATCAACCTAGACACCACGTCTAATTTGACTTAGGAAGGCATTCTAACCTAAGCACCACGCTTAATTCAAAAAGCCTTTAAAAGTAAAATCAATACACCTTTTAGTTCAAGAATCAAACTAAACACCTTGTCTAATTATGACTCAAGAAAACAGTTTAAACTAAGCACCATGCCTAATTCAAAAGGTGTATGAAATTTCTCCAAACCTTAAGTATACTATACCAAACAAAGGTAACATGAAAATTTATCGAGTGTTATTCAAACAGAGATGAAAGAGTATGATTAATAAGTTGAATAAAGGTAGAGACAACCAATATTAGCAATATAGGATTTTCTAAATAAGGTCATTCCCCAAGCTTGAATTTTGTAAAGTAAATATAAGCTTGAGTGGATGTCAAAGTTGCATAATGATTGGTTGGTCATACACAACACTTTGCCATTATTCATTTTCTTACTTCAAACCTGAAATGGTTAGTGACAAAAATATCCAAAGGAATATTTTGACAATTATATTATGCTAAAGGTATAAACTCAATTCATTCATTCATTTTTTAGAGTGGTTATTTTGGGACACAAAGTTATTCTTAGAAAACTTTCTAATTATTGAACTTCAAGTTGGTGAGGTGGTTTCCTCTAGAGCATTAACCTTTGTGCACCTATATCAAGATTACAACGAGATCTATAATATTTATGATAAATATATGCATCAACAACCGTCCTTTTAATGATTTTATGAACAGGTATAAAGAGGGGGTTGAAAATCTCATGTGTGATAATGTTTGAGAGACCAAAAGATTCAGGAGATTTCTCATATGAGCATGGATTTGATAAAGTGTTAATGAGATAATTTCCATGCTCATCGATATAATCACCCTTTCTAAACTCCAAGAGTGTCTCTTCATAGTTGTCTATAGGCAACAAGTTTGCCTCTATTAATTCATACCTATGACAGTCATTGGATGTTGTATCTTCTAGGATTTTCTATGAATTGATGCTTATAGGATTGGTCTCGTCTAAGGCTTTCTTCGAACTTGGGTGAGTTCTATTTATTAAGGAAATTGATTTAAGCTCACCATTTGAATCTAGACCAAGTTCAGATGCTAACATTAAGGCTTCGTCCTCCTCCATCCATTCTTTGACAATGGCAAATGAGTTTTTCATATGTTCTATGCATTCATGCCATTGTCGATGTTGCTCTTCTTGATTATTTCTATAGTCTTCATGACTCCTATACTTTGGGTATTCTAGTGAATTTTTAGGGTCGTTCTACGAGACTTAGGGAGAGAGTATAAAAAGGATCATCGGGGTCAAGGATGGGTTTAAAGTTTGGGTTCGAGATAAGTTATCTAATGTGGGTATAGAAGGGGAGAAGATATGATTAATTTTTGAGTGGCTTAGCTCTCTTTCTATGGTGTCACTAGACATGCCATCCATGTATTCTTCTTGATGTCCTTTAGGAGGGAAAGGAAGTTGAGGACACTTTTTCCAAGATGCTCTTCTAAGAAGGTCTGATTCATATCGATGTACGAGCATCTTAGCTAATTGGAAGTCTAAATCATCATTGTGAGGTTTTAATGGTTTAGGATTGATGGCTAAATCTTGGGATTGGGGTGATTGTGTTTCAGCTACCAAAACTTCCTCTTCTTGTTCGGGAGATGATTTCTTCTCTTCCTCAGAGAGCTCAGAATAGGCTTGAACAACCTTTTCTAGCATCGGTCTGACTTCAGTTATAGGCAAGTGAAGAAAAGCTCCTCCAGAGGCTAAATTAAGGGAGTCCTTAGATTCCTTGGTAAGACCCAAATAAAAATGTTGAAGAAGCATGGGGTCTGAAAAACCAAGGTCAGGGCCAAATGTGATAAGTTCATTAAAACGCTCCCATGATTTACTAAGAGATTATTGTTCTAGTTGCCTAAAAGTTAGAACCTCTTTTCGAAGGCTAGCTACCTTAGAGATGGGAAAGAAGTGAAAACAGAATTCAGAGTATAATATTTCCCAATCACCTTGCATACTCCCTACGGCTCAATTATACCAAAGTTTAGCTTTTCCTGTCAAGGAAAACGAAAAAAGCTTCCATCTAATAGTCTTATTAGACATGCCAGCAATGCGCAAGCATGCACAGGTCTGCTCGAATTCTCGTAAGTGTAAGTATGGGTTTTCATTGCCTTCTCCCGAGAAGGGTTTATCCCGAATCATTTTGATTAGACATGGGCGCAGCTCATAGCCAGGTGTTAAGATAGGTTCTATAGATTTTGGTGGCTTGAAGCTTTCACGCATGCCATAAAAACAAATAGGAATAGAATTAAAAGCATCCATAAGGATGAACACAAAAATAATGAAAAGAATGAGATAAAACAGGAAAAAGATAAAAGTATAATACAAGATTAAGCTAGACTAAGTCAAAATCAACAAACTGTTCCCCGACAACAATGCCAAAAATGCTTGTTGGTATTTTTAACTGCACTCCATTAAATAAGTTTTAAGTAGGATTATCCATAAGCGCACGCAGATATCATACCAAATTATCACATTTTACCCTGAGGTTTTAAATATCGTATCCACGAGGAACAGTTGTGATGATGACAACGTCTATAGACTTAACCCTATAATTAGGCTAGATCATAACAAGAAAAAGGAAATAGCTAATGCACTCTAGTTCCAATAACCGGTAAACTTTGTTTAATATCGTCTTATCGGACAAGTGACCTGAATAGGAGAAGAAACAGAGTAATCTACCTACCAGACACCTATAAGCCTATCAGTCCTATCAACGGGAAGTGGACTACAGAGGATTCAACGTAGCTATAAAGTCACCTACGCGAGCTACCACTATCCGGCTGATCAGGGGACATTCACAAGTAAATCTAGCCTAGGCACCACGCCTACACTACGAAATACAACTCTAACCTACAGCGTCCTATAGATCAAAGTACTCAATATGAGATGTGAACCAAAGAACAATAAGAACAAATTGCTTACTTGAATCGGAATGGTAAATACAAAAGTACCTCGAACGCAGACTCAGGGGCGAGGAAGTGAATCTAGACGAATCTGACCCACGAAGAAGCCGACAGCCGGAGCTCCTCCAGAATCTCTACTCCTCTACTCAATCTCTCTAATCTCTAAACAAAACTAGATCTAGAGGAACTAGTCTCTCCTAATTGCTACAACTAGATGAACTAGAACTAGATGAACTAGACTAGATCAACTAGAGGGACCCTAACCCTAATTATGTAGAGAATATAAAGCACCGGGGTGTAGAATACCTCTTGGAGGGAGCCTTGGGCGTCATTATATAGGCCGAGGTGGAGTAGGGGGCAAGGAACCGCCACGTCAGCAATCCGCGTCTTCATCTCATGTGTACCGTCGGATCAAACCGACCTAAAATCAACGTAGGGATGGCTTGATTGGCTTCCAAGGAACCGTGGGAGGAAGACTCCAGAAGGCGGCGGCGAGAGGATGACCTAGGGGCGTCGGCCGGCCCCTGGGGTGGGGCCGGCCGGCCCCACCTGGCTCCCTGGGGCCCCGCCTGCTTCGGTGTCTTCTAGACCCTTCCCGAGTCCGATGATGATGTTGTTCCGTTGTGGATCAATTTCGTGATAATTGAGCTCTATAATCCCCTTTTTATGCTTTTAGAAAATCACCCTCGGAAAATACGTAATATGCAAAACTTCGTGGAATTTGTCGGATAAAGCCCTAGACTAGTGTGTTTTCTTGTTTTCCTTCGGGTAAAAAGCCCTAGTAAAAGTTGACGCTAAGGAGTGTCAACACGCTTCGAGTTACCCTTTGAAAAGGCTGAGGTCCGACTCATTCTCGTCAGTATTGTAACGACCGGGTGGATTATGCACGCTAGGGAGTTTGTCACCATAGTATGTCGTTGTGAAGTTCGATACCTCCTCAAGAATGTATGCCTCCGCCATAGACGCCTCGATTTTATTTTTATTTCTATATTTCTTTTGGAGAACCTTTAAACATCTCTCCACTGGATAGCACCAACGAAACTGCACGGGCCCCCCTAATCATGCCTCGGTAGGAAGGTGCACAATCAAGTGCTGCATCGGATTGAAGAAGCCGGGGGAAAGATCTTCTCCAACTTACAGAGCAACACAGGGGCCATTTGTTCCAAGTCTTCAACCACCTTCCGAGATAACTCCTTCGCATAGAGCTGTCAGAAGAAATAGCTCAACTCTGTCAGCACTAACCACACATGCTCAAGGACATAGCCTCGAACCATGGCCGAAAGAAGCCGTTCAATCCATATGTGGTAGTCATGACTATTCATCTCTAAGACTTTTAGAGTATCTAATTTGACCCCCCTCCTCAGATTTGCTGCATACCCATTAGGGAACGTTAATGACTGGATCCATTCTAGTACTTCCCTCCTCTCGGGCTTCTTCAGGACGAAATCAACATCTGGCTTTGTCCAGTTCTTGCCACGTGTAGGAGGTTTCATTTCTTGCTTTGGTCTATCGCATAACGTTGCCAGATCCACTCAAGCCTTAATGTTGTCCTTTGTCTTATCAGTTTCCATCAGTGTTGCCCAAAGTGCCTCGGCAATATTCTTCTCAGTGTGCATTATATCAAGGTTGTGTGGAAGGAGTAGATCATCATAATAGGGGAGCCAAGTCAAGCCGGACTTATGAGTCCACATATGTTGCTCACCATATCCCACAAAACGATGTCCTTTGCCGTCATTGACCACGAGAGCATCTATTTGAGCATGAACCTCGGCACTAGTCCTCATTGGCGGTGCTTCCTCTGTCACTACGACACCTTTCATAAAATTCTTGATGTCTTGTCTGAATGGGTGAGAAGGAGGTAGGAATTGCGATGTTTGTCGAACGAGGAAAACTTGCCGCCATTTTGCAACCAAATGAACCTCACAGCCTCCTTGCATATCGGACATGGGTACTTCACGTGAACACACCAGGCGGTAAATATCTCGTATGCCATGAAGTCATGCAGGGAGTACTGGTACCACACATACATTTTCAAGTTATGTTTCGTAGCTCGGTCGTATGTCCATACGCCATGCACCCAAGCATCGATCAATTCATCAATCAGAGGCTCCATGAACACACTCATATTATTCCCCGGATGCCCTGGAATTATCAACGACAAGAATACGTACTTGCTTTGGAAGCATACGCCAGGGGGGAGATTCAGGGGGATAACGAAAACGGGCCAACATATGTATGGAGCAGCCATCATTCCATAAGGATTGAACCCATCTGTTGCCAGCGCAACACGTACATTTCGAGCGTCTTTTGCTTTGTCTTTATGCTTGCCATCAAAGTGGATGCATGCCTCACCATCGGATGCACGTACCATGTTGTCAGGATTGTATCGCTTGTCATTTTTGTGCCATGTCATCTGTTTAGCAAACTCCTCAGTCCTGTAAAGCCGTTGGATCCTAGGTATGAAGGGAAGGTGCCTCACCTGAGTTACGGGGATCGCAAGCTGCCTCTTCTGGCCTTCACTAGTTTCTGCCTCCAGGAACCTAGAAGACTTACACTTCAGACAGTATTTTGCGTCCGCGTGTTCTTTCCTAAACAGGACGCACCCATTCGGACAAGCATCTATCTGGTCATACGGCATCTTTAGTGCACGAAGTAGCTTCTGTGAGTCATACATGTTCTTGGGCATAATATGACCCTCTGGAAGCAAGCTGCCAACAACTGTCAGCAGAGTATCGAAGGTGTCTCGACCCAAGCTATACTGGGACTTGAACGCCATCAAGTGTGCAATGGCATCTAGTTGAGACACCATTGTGTGGCCATGAAGGGGTTTCTGTGCCGCGTCTAGCATATCGTAGAACGCCTTCGCACTTGCCTCTGGCTCCTCCTCCAGACGTTCTTCATTGAAGCGTGCTTCGTGATAGTCATTTAACATGTCTCCTACCCCCGCCTCATCATCATAATCCTCAAGGCGGGGTCAAACCACCTCCTCTCTCACCCGATCGACCTCACCATGCATGTACCACCGGGTATAGTTCGCCATATATCCAAACTTCCACAGATGCTTGCCGAGAGTCACCTTATATTGTCTTTTTCTATTTGCACACCTACTGCAAGGACACCAAACTGCATTCGCTCCTTCAGCACAGCCAAATGCCCGTTCTATGAAAGCATCGGTCTTCAATGTCCACTCATCGGTGGGCAATTGCCCTCTTCGCCAGCCCGTGTACATCCACTCTCGGTCATCCATCCTCTAGCATATGTATCAGTGAGTAATGTAACAAGCTAGTCTATGCAAGGTGGTTCCTACCATGTAATAGGTGAGGATAGATCCTAATCTCACCCGAGGATACATAGATGGGGTTAGTTTTCATGTTCTGCTCCGATCGGAGGCAGAATTTTTGCAGCACCTCCCTGCTGTTCTCTAAATACACGTCCCGACAGGGAGTGTGTGTATCCGGAGAACAACAGGGAGGTGCTACCAAAACTCTATCTCTGATCGAAAGCAGAACATGTAAACTAACCACATCTACGCATCCTCGGGCTGTCCAGAAAACGTGGACAATCCGAAACAGATAGGGTTAGAGATATGCGATGACCTGCATAGCATATCTCTAACCCTATCTTTTTCGAACGGGAGACACCTAACTGGTTTACGCGATGCATGACCTGCTACGGAAAGAGAGGTTATACCTTAAGTGGCGGTGGAGTCAGGCTAGCGGGGCCGTGGAGGGTCGCTGCAATGGCGAGGCGACGCGGTGCAGGCAGACCCGCACCGCTGAGGAAGATGATCGGGGTCGCGAGAATCACCGACTAGCCTCTAGCGGGCTCTTCTCTACAAAACACAAGAGCATACAAGATCAATTCAAAATTTCGGCAGCACCTCCCCTAGATGGTGACATTTCAACAACCTGCAATAAGCCACATACAACGGCACCATGGCCAACAACCACATAAAACGGCACGATGGCCGACAACCACAAACACACCACTGACCACTTTCCATCATGCATGGCGGAGTTTCCTTACCGAGGTGAGGAGGCACGAGCAGTGGTGCGGAAGGGCGTGGGCGACGTCGGGGGTGCCAACAGGACGGGCTCTTCTCTGAAAAAACATAAGACTGTCAATATAAAATTACGACCACCATTCCAACGCCAACGCCACCACCACCGCAGCACTAGGTAACTACCTAACTAAACAAATCCTAAACCCACCACCACCACCCTCAGTACCTTGGGGATCCTGACGACGGTCGACGGTGAGAGGCCGGGCGGCGCTCCTACTAGAGCCCGGTGGCTGGCTTCGTGGTCCTTCTCGAGCACCGGTACACGAGCACCGGGGGGGAACGCTGGCTTAGCAGAAGGTCGTGGACAGGCGCTCCTTCCTCCTCCTTCTTCCTTCTTCCCCTTCTCCTTCTTCCTCCTCCTTCTTTC
This sequence comes from Chrysopogon serrulatus, assembly GCA_015844335.1. Lineage (NCBI taxonomy): Eukaryota > Viridiplantae > Streptophyta > Magnoliopsida > Poales > Poaceae > Chrysopogon > Chrysopogon serrulatus. Next base: position 381,793 of record JADLZL010001603.1, on the reverse strand, counting down.
TCCTTCCTCCTCTCTCCTGGTCGGCTGAGCAGGGCAAGGCCTGCAGGGGGCCGCGCCTCCTTCTTTCTCCTACCTCCTCCTCTCTCTCACAGTCGGCCGAGGGGAAGGCCTGCACGGCCGGCGGCAGGTAGTGGGGGGCACGCGCCCGGTCCCACGAGATGGCGGCGGCGAGGCGGCCGGGTCCTCCTCTCTCCTTCTCTTCCTCCTCCCGGCATTCTCCTTATCTTCCCTCGTCTCCGGCGCCGGTGGGGCAGGCCGCGGGAACAGCGGTGGTGGTGGCGAGTGCCGGGCAGCAGGCGGGCGGGCGAGCCCGGGCGGCGTCTGCCGGCGTCCGCGCCTGGTGGGGCGCGCAAGGACACCGAAAGCGGGTAAGGGTGGCGTGTGCCAGCCGGGCGGCGGGCGGCGTGTGCGCGGTGGGCGGCCGAGTGAGTGAGTGAGTGAGGTGGGTCGGGCGAGGAGATGGACACGCAGCTGACGTTTGCCGAGTGCCGAATCGGCGGCACTCGGCAAACCAAGCCCGTTTGCCGAGTGCCAACGGGATCGGCACTCGGCAAGCGTTGATTTTTCTCGCCGCGTGTTCTCAAAAAAAATTTTAAAAAAATTGAGAATATGTTTGCCGAGTGTCGGATCGGGGACACTCGGCAAACCCAAATCCATTTTAAAATTATCGCTTGGGAAACACGGTTGCCGAGTGCCACCTCGAGAGACACTTTCGGCAAATGGTGAAATCTTGTCTTAGAGTGTCCTGTGTTGACACTCGGGAAACAGTTTTTTTTTTGGATTTTGGGTTTTAAATTTTTTACGCTACCTTCCTACATTATCTACACTAACATTTCATAATTTAGCACAATTCTTTGAAATCTTTCTATATTTCTTTACTTTATTTTATTTGATTGAATTTTCTTGCAAAATAAGAACTTCAACTGCAAGTACATCTAATAATAAAATTATATGAATAAAAAAATGATACTCATATTCTTGAAGGTTATTTGATGCCATATCTATGAACATACCCAAAATTTTGCGCATCTTCTTCTCCAAACATGACCCTAAACCGGTGGATGAATAGTTTTAAAATTCTATAAAATATAAACGGTGTCCGAAATTCATGAAATTTATCGATGAGTCGTGATATCGCATGTGGATGCGGTGATAAAAATTTGAGACGATTCGGAGCAAGTCGTCGCTTAGGGTGTTTCAAAACCCTAATCTCCCACATGTGATATCAGGAGACACACGTGAGAGATTAGGATTTTCAAACACTGTATGCGTGGCGGCGTGCTCGAAAGTTTCTCAAACTTTTATCACCACATTCACATGCGATATCATGACTCGTCAACAAGTTTCATGAATTTTTGACTGCGTTTGTATTTATTACAATTTAAAAACTATTTGCCAGCACGTTAGTGGTCATATTTCATGAAGATGGTGTGCAAAAATTTGGGTCTCTTTCTAGTTACGGCACCAAATAACACTCAATAATATGAATATTATTTTTTATTCATGAAATATCATTATTCCATGCCCTAGTAGTTCAAATTTGCATTTTTAGAAATAAATTGATGAAATGAAATAAACTAATGAAATATAGCAAAATATCTGAGAATTGTGTCAAATTGCAATATATAGGTCAAGATATTATATGAAGGCTATAAAAAAATTGGAAGTCAAAATTCAAAAAAATAAAAAACGTTTGCCGAGTGTCACGGAAAGACACTCGGCAAATCTATAGTTTTGCCGAGTGCTAATGGTTGGCACTCGGCAAAATGCTGCCAGAGGCTAACCCCGTCACTCTTTGCCGTGTGTTTTATTTTACCGAGGGTTGGCACTCTGCGACTTTTCAAGTTTGCCGTGTGTTTTATTTTTTACGGGGGTTGGCACTCGGCGACTTTGCAAGTTTGCCGTGTGTTTGAGTTTGCCGAGTGTTTGCTCTCGGCAAAAAGGCATTTATACCGAGTGTTTCTATTGTGCCGAGTGTTTTTTTTTTGGCACTCGGCAAACCACCGCTTCGCCGAGTGTCCGTGTTTATACACTCGGCAAAGAGGCCATTTCCGGTAGTTTGCCCAGAAGTCTACGTGCATGACACATGTAAAACCTTGAAATCACCACTACTAGAGCAGTGTTTGGCGCCATGGACACAAGCAAAACAATCTTCATCCGTGATGACTCATCAACCCATGAAATATAGTACTCGCTATCGACGAGACGACGGTGACGGCGAAGGAGAGGCTCAAGACCCCGTTCTCCTAAATCATCGAGAGCTACAGTTTTTATAAAAATAAAAAACATCTTAACGTATATCTTGCTTTCTGTTTGCTTAAGGATATGTGTAATTCTTATATGATAGGCAGTTCGAAGATTGTGCGACCATGGTTTATTTAATCCAGGTGTATATCTATTAATTTGCTCTCCCAGGAGCTAGTAATTCAAGGAGCGATAATTTTATCTTTTGGTTTGATTCTATTTACCCTTAATTATACTTCTGCTCTAGTCTCCTTCTATGTTATAAAGGTACCGTCATCTTGAGATGCAGTAATAAGGTTGCAAAAGGAGGACGACCACCAGTACATCAGTTTTTTTTTTTTTTTTTTTTGAGGGAAAATCAGTTCATCATTTAGCATAGATAGTTCTAGTGAGGGGGTCAGCTGGTTTCATAGAATCTTATAATAATCAGATGCCGGTTTAGGGTTTTTCAAAATCATTTTGAAATCACCACTTGTCTCTAATATCAATGTGATTAGGACTTCACAAGTGGCGCTATATATCCAACATGCAAACATGCATTTGCACCTTTTAATAGTATGATTATTTATCCTAAACCTGGTCATTAAAGTCTTCTCTACAACATCTCATGGCTAACAAAATGAAATGCCTTGTGCAAATCAATTTCTGTCAAATTGATGTCGAGAATCTGATAACATGTGACACATTTAACGGAAATCGTGCATCACATCCGTGAGCGTCTGTTTGTCTCACGCCGATTCCAACCGACATCATTGCCGTACCAGCACATTGCCATTGACAAAGATGCTGGTACAGATACAATGCTTCGTGATCGACCGACTCCAAGTATCTGGCAGCGCGAGAATTGCAAAACCCTGCATCGATCGGTGCATGCCATGCGACAGTTCAAAACGGGTGTCGCCATGCTCGGCTCCGTCTCTGAGCACAGTGCCTGGCCCCATAAACACGAGCACCAGTAGCAATGCCAACACTGGCGTCGTCGTCGCAAGGCACGACCCACAAGCCGACAGCGAGGGCGGCCAACAAGCTCAGCGCCGACTTCTCCAAGGTGCTGACCAAGATCCACCAGTTCCCTGGTGGCCTGAAGGGGATCGGTGGCAGCGATGGCGGCCGCTACGTCGTGCCGAGCGTGGTGGCCATCGGCCCCTACTACCGGGGCTTGCCGCACCTGCAGAAGATGGAGGAGGTGAAGCTGGCGGCGGCCCACTGCCTGTGCACGGTGGTGGGCTGTTCCACAGTGGAGGAGTACGAGAAGGTGCTCGCCGTCGTGAGCGACGCGCGCACTACGACGCCGACGACCCGTCGGTCGCGGGCGTCAGCGACGCCGAGTTCACGGAGATGATGTTCCTGGACGGCTGCTTCCTGTGCTGCAGTACATGGTGGGCGACACCACGCCGGTGCTGCGCAATCGGATGATGCTGTCCACGGGGCCCAGCATCCAGAAGGACATCTTCCTGCTCGAGAATCAGATCCCTTGGCTGGTGCTCGAGGTGCTCACGGAGTTCATGTCCGTCGACGTGCGCCGGTTCGTTGCTGGGATAGGGAGAAGAAAGGGCTCCAGCGCGGAGTTGGACAGCTACGTGGTGAGCTCGTGTACCTGTCGGTGCTGGCGATGCTCAGGGACAGGGAGGAGGACGTGCAGCAGTTGCGAGCCACAAGCATCTGGTGTACAGCACCTTGAGCAACACGCAGGCGCTCAACTTCAAGGGGCTCGCCCAGCACCTCCGCTTCGGCGAGCGCTACTTTGTCATCTTGAAGTACATCGAGGCATACAAGCACCGCAGGCCCGTGCGAATCTTCGTCCATCGCCACCTCTACAACGGCTACAAGGCCATGCATGACCATTGCTACGCTCTTCTCCATGCACTATTTAATAATTGGGCATGACTCTAATAAATAATAACTTTCTTATCTATCATGTATTCCCTCTATGCTTGTAAAACATGTAATTTAGGATATGATTATGCTTACCAAGAAGTGATTAATTAGGTGGTATTTTTCTCGGTCTGCGCGGTTGCAGGTGCATTCCATACGAGAAACGTCCTCAGCTCAGGCGGCTAGTGCTTCGAGGCGAGAAGGGAGGCGAGCCGAGTTAATTGATATCTGATAGCCACACATTTTTGTTGCTGGCTACGTTTTGCATGGGGATTTTTGCATGCCATTGTTTGTGCTGTGCGTGGCGTGTTCGCTTTGGCTGCATGGCGCTCGTTTTTTTCATGAACGACCTTCACGGTGCCAGAGTCCATGGCGCGAGCGAGCGAGGAACGGCGGCGATGAATGGAGGTGTGAGGATACGCGGCGAGGAACGGCGGCGAGAAAGGAAACGTGTTTGCATTCTCCATGCTGCCGTGCGGCTGCGATGCAATAAAGGGTTGCAAAGTGAACGGCCGACGAAGGAAACGAAGCAAACACAATTAGTGCTAGGCGGCGCGTGCGATTAGCGAAGGAAGGCAAAAGGATTCCAGGGGCAAATGCGTCCATGTATGAGGTGAGGTCACGCGGCCATAGCAACATGTTTTGTGAAAACGCAGTAGACACCCTAGGACGACATGTTTTATGAGTACGGAGGTACTCTCTCCGTTCCAAGTTTATTTTTTGAAGATGTCTTATGACACATATTTCATTAAGTAGAAGAGGAGGTTGACCGGTAACAACACTTCCATGTAAGCCAACAAGTGAAGCAAGTACTTGTAAAAGAAAAAAAAAGAGGATCCAAAGCGGCCAGCAGGCTGCTCAGCCTTTATATTATTAGGGTTTCTTGTGAGAGTAAAGTGCGTTCAGGATGCTGACGATCACACCAGCTATGGAAAAGATGGTGGCAATGGCCTTAGGGTTGTTGTAGACGAACTTGTACGTGGCGTTCCGCACCGGCCGGTGCCTCTTGTAAGCGTCAATATCCTCCAAGGTGACAAAGTAGCGCTCGCCAAAGCGAAGGTGCTGGGCAAGCCCCTTGAAGAAGTGCAGCGCCTGCGTGTTGCTGAAGGTGCCGTAGAAGATATACTTGGACCGGAGTTGCTGCACGTCCTCCTCCCTGTCCATGAGCATCGCCAGCACCGACAGGTACGAGCTGACGACGTAGCCGTCCGACTCCGCGCTGGAGCCGGAAGTGCTCGCCTCCAGCGCAGCCATGTTGACGAGCCAGCACGCCGTGACGTCGTTCAGGAACAGCGGCGACAGGGACAGCTCGCTGCCGAACAGGGGGCGCTGCCGGAAGTTCATGTCCGCGAACCACGGCTGCGCGCTGGGCGTCAGCGTGACGCCGATCTCCGACAGCTCGACGGCGCTAATGGACAGCGACGTCGGCCCGAAGCTTCGCATGTGCTCGGACATGCCGCCGAGCTGCGTCAGCCGGAGGAGCCCGAGGAGATGCGGCGGCGGCTTCATCTTGTCCGGCGATAGCGGCATACGCTGGCGGTCCCCTTTCTTGGCCCTCCCGGGGAAGAAGTCTAAGAACTTCTCCCCTATCCCGGTGACAAACCGACGCACGTCGACGGACATGAACTCCGTGAGCACCTCGAGCACCAACCAAGGGATCTGGTTCTCGAGCAGGAAGATGTCCTTCTGGATGCTAGGCCCCGTGGACAGAATCATCTGGTGGCGTAGCACCGGCGTGATGTTGTCCACCATGTCCACCATGTACGTTTTAAACTGGCATGCACCGATCGATGCACGAGTTTTGCAATGCTTGAGCTGTCAGATACTTGGAGTAACAGTCGATCTCGAAGCATTGTATCTGTATTTGTTTAGACCAAAGGCTTGTTGGCCCTGCTTATAGCAATCATTGTATCTGTATCAGCATCTCATGAATGGCGATGCAATGGCTGAAGTTTGTGTATTGGCCAGTCCGGAAAGCAAATACGTGTGCCCTTACTTAGAGCTTCACATTCACAGGGTGGTCACATTATTACACATTCTTAGACATAGAACTCGTTTTGAAAATAAAATATTTAAAAATGTATGTTATTTTGTCAAGAACTCAAGATATGATTACAAAATGGATTATAGTCTTCTTCTAGTTTCCTTCGCCAAATCATTTGCCAGCGTATCGTCTTTTACATGTATATATAGTATATGTACACGTGCATATGGTCCATATGCATGTCTACACACTCCTATGTTCCTAGCTAGTAGGGGTGAAATCGATCAGAAACATTCGAAACGGTGTTAAAATATATAAAAATGACAAGTTTTTTTGTTTGGATAAATAAATACAGAAACGATTGAAAACGATTCCAGCCTTTTGTGTTAAAACAAGCTAGACCGTACCAGAGGGCATCTAGATGTGAGGTGAGTTGTGATTGTGAAGCATGGAATCGTGCTAGCAAAGGTTCAGACAACGAATACGGATAAAGATCGATCATTTTTGTGACTTTGCCGATCAAGTTTACAAGAGCAAACACAGCACATGCATGCCTCGGTCCTCACTCCTCAGTTCCTCACGTGTACCCATCCAGAGTATCCAGTAGTATCCAGCAGATGGTCATTTGAAGAGGAATAAATGAACCTTATCCTTACACTGCAATTTTACTCATTTTTGGGTGAGAACCTGCTACGAATCCACAAAAATCAAACTATGTGACGGCCTTGAAATCTATATATCAAATCTTCTTGGCACCATGTTGCTGTGGTTGTGCTTGGTTGCGAAGCAGATCGGCAGGAACCTGGTCCTGTAAATTTATTTTCAGGAGCAGTGCGTGCGTAAGGTTAACCACGAGAGATGGTTGGGTCCCATCTTTACAAATGACATGCTTGTGAACTCTACCTAGAAATCGATTTTGTCGGCTGCTACAAATTGATTCATTATTGATTCAAATGCTTTAGCATAGTGCGATTTTTCTGGATTCATAAGAGGTGGTTGTTACACAGGCATGCATGACTAAAGTTGCTCCAAGGATAATAAAGTCAATTTCATTGCTTCCTCTGTAGAAGACCATCCGTTGGAAGTTGGAACAAGCATTGATTCCAAGTCTTATTCCTTCCAAGCCTTATTCCTTGCCCAATCTGGCATTTGATTCCAAGCTTGAAGATGACAAAAATGCAGTTTTGTTTCTTATCCAGGTTGTTACCGTACCTTTTTTTTTCCATAGAGAAGAAGGACGATTACTTATCTAACATCTGATGATTCACAATTATATTGATCTGTCAATTGCCAAATTATGAAGCTTGGAACATTAAGCTTAAAATAATGACTAGTGGGGAATGCATGTAGTAGATGCGACAGCTTAACTCGAAGCTTGGAACTAGATGTTGGCAATGGGTTGAGCAAAGAATCTTTCCGGATAAAGGATAGGAGTAGTTCATATCCCCAACAATGATTCTGATGGAAAAGGGGTTGAAAAATGCTTCTCGTCCATCACTCAGCAGAGCTGACAGCCTGACGCATCTGGAGACTTACTGGAGTTTGGCTTTATTTTTTGGCAAATGTGTCTAATTCTCTAGTGAAGAACCATAATCCTCACCATTGACGAGAGGACAGCGACGGCGAACGAGCAGCTCAAGACCCAGTTCTCCTAAATCATTTTGAGCTAGAGTTTTTATTAAAAAAACATCTTAATTTATCTTGCTTTCTGTATACTTATGGATATGTGTTACTCTCTTATATGAATATATGATAGACAGTTCGAAGATTGTGCGACCATGGTTTATTTAATCCAGGTGTATTTACTAATTTGCTCTCTCAGGAGCTAGTAATTCAAGGGAACTAACGATAATTTTATCTTTTGGTTTGGTTTGGTTCTATTTACCCTTCATTACTTCTGCTCTAGTCTCCTTATATGTTAAAACTGTATTGTGATGTAGTTGTTTTCATCTTGAAATGCAGTAATAAGGTTGGAAAAGGATGATCATCAGCTCATCATTCAACATAGATAATTCTAGTGAGGTGGTCTTCTGGTGTGTGCTAAACTGCTGAAGAGGCTGCGCTACTGGGCTGTATATAAGTTCCATCTTTCATTACATATTTTTGTCCTTTGGATTTTCATAATACCTTCTAATGAGATGTTCTCCTTTTTCCTTTTTCTGAGAAAGAAAAAAACAAGCCGGTGAGATTGGGTACATGCTATTCATGCTTGTTTGAGATGGTGACTGATGATTGCTTCAGTGATCCAGACTCAGCATAGGATGTTGTAGCTAGCTTTATACTACTACTCATATTAGTTGACGTTTTAGACAAAACTTAGGTCAAATATTGGGAACATAAACTAGCAATAATTTTTAAAATATTTAGTTTGAAAAGGTGAAACCTATATGTATAGATTCACCTTAAAACTCATTTTTATAAAAAGTAATTTTATTTTTAGTTTTCTTATATATTTTAATAAAAATAATGGATAAAATTAGGTTTTGGAGGCCGTGTCCTTGTCCAAAACGTCAACTAATATGAGTATGAAGAGAGTATATGATATGGGGTAATGTTCTTCTTGCTTATATTTCCAAAGAAAACAATGCTGATACGGAAGCGCAGAAGATCATGGAGAAACTAAAGAAAAATCAGGCGGTGCTCTGGAGCAGGCATGCATGTTTTTGGATTAGGCAAGATTAACCAGGAGAGCACCACAACCTTAGACCTCTTCAGGGTGCAGAATCAGCTACTGTTAACACTATCCCCAGTTAATCTCAAATATAGAGTTGCTTGTGGTTCGCCATGCTTGTGGTACTGAGAGCACAACTGAACAATGAAGACTCACGAACGATGGCCGAATGGTGGAGCTCCTGGCGGCTGCGGTGGAAGGGAGACAAGAGGAAAAGTGCGGATTCACTATTCGCCCTAACAGCATGAGAACTATGAAAGGAAAGGAACGCGCGCTGTTTTAGGGAAACCACCTCATCCGTCGCGCAAATACTCGTAACCATCAAGGCCACCGCTGACCAATGGGTTCTGGGCGGGGCGGCCAAGCTAGGTTGTTTACTTCGCGAGTAATAGGTATACGGCCGAACGCGAGGGGGGGAGAGCTCTCTTGTAAACGTCAAAACCCCTCGCGCAGTGTAAAAACGTTGTAAAAACTCTCTTTTTTAAATGCAATGATGCACAAGTCTTACGTATTCGAGAAAAAATATTATTTTTATTTTTCTATATATCTTTATAGGAGAATAATTATATGACCAATTTACGTTTATCCACAGTAGAACTACGCCTTCACAGAATCGCTGTGTATGATAAAATGTTTTATTTATTTATAGTGAGAAAATCATGTGATGGATACATTGGAATATATATTTCTCTTAGTTGTACTTCAATCCACTTCAATTCATATGCATTAGGGTGGATCGGGTTATAATTTTCTAGCATAATAGTACCTAAAGATGCTAAACAACTTTATGTTCCACTTGAGTTCATTATGTCATTACAATTCTGCCAACTTATCACCTATTCTAACAGTATTTTTCTCTAAAATAAATCAGCCGGCTTATAAATCCTGCCAAACAGATAATCTAGATGTGAAAAGATGTAGCACACACACTAGCCTTTCTCCGGAACATACGGTACCTTTCCATGCCGTTACCTTGGATTGGTTTGCAGCTCCACACGTAATCACTTCAAAAACATCCATGTGCAGCCTCTCAATCCCTCCGTCGCTCATTAATCAGGTCAGTTTCTCAGTTAATAAGTGAGGAATCTCATCGTCAAGATACGCACTTGAAAAAAGATATGTTATCTTCTCTCGAGATGTAATGTCGCTGAAGCGCTGAAACATTTTGAATTGAATAGTTCTCGTTCCACGTATATCTTACACGTTGTTTGTGATGCAATGGATTTTTTTTCGAACATGCAAAAAATTTACATATCTTTGTATTAAGGAGAAAGTTTGTAATACATATGTTGTGGGAGCACAATAGGTCAAGCTTTTACAAATTGGAACTAAACTCGAGCCCTCTCTAGAGTAATACAGCTTAGGCTACCATACCAGACATAAGACAACTCAAGTTTTTGGCGTCTTCTTTGACCCACTAGTCTGCCTCGTGCTTGATCACGGTGAGCATACAATGGAATTTTAACCTTAATTAAATCGGGTTGATTAAAAATAAAGGGTATATAAAAAAGTAAGAGCAAAGATGAAAGTCACATAAATAAAAAGTAATTAAATATCAACTTTATACTTGAAACAGAGTCGCGGATCGATCAGCCCAAAACGGCATACGTTTCGGGTCACAAGACAAACTGCTCATGGAAAAGAGAGGGGCCAAGAAATGCCTTCTGCATGAAACGCTAGCGCTTGTCGACACTTGGTTTCGGATAAGTTCAAGGCAAGCGTAACAAACAAACCACCTTCATTCATTTTGTTTATCTTGTCAAATGAGCCACCCGTCAACACTCTCCAAGTCCACAAAACCGCTGCCATTTTCTTTCTTTATTCAGATATAAATTGCAAGCTGCTAACTACTCTCTCTCCATGCCAAAATGCCAGAAAGGATTACAATTGAACTAAAATTAATTTTCCTCTTTCTAGACTTCAACACTTATGTTTCAAATGCTAGGTTTATAATAAAAATATTCCGCAATTAATCATACTTATTTGTTACAAATTGTAGTAGCTTTCCTGTTTAAATTCAGCCAAACTAATTATATGGCTACGAAAAATTTTTTCGGAAAAAAGTAAACTGACTAGTACTAAAAACAATATTTTATCTTTTTTAAAAAAAACGGTTGGTGTACGAACCAGTGTGTGTATATACACACACTAAACCACTCGTCACACTTGTATAGAAAAAAAAGAAGCAAAAGGTCACCAGAATCGATTCCTTTCTGTGTGCTGAAAGCACAAAACGTTTCTACTGCAACAACAATCTGTGTGCTGAAACGAGGGGCTGCTCTCAAAGCCCAGGGAAAACGGTGAGTCTCTGACACGTGGGCTTGTCAGCTTCGGCTCCAGGTAATAATTGATCAGAACTGAACCCCGATCTTTATTTTGGCGTGACCGATACTCTGATGAAGTGATTGTTGATGATGATGATAACTGAACCTTGACTTAAATCCTACGCGTCATTCTCATCCGTCCTTCTGCTGTGCCTTATCCACAGCACCAGCACCAATCACAGCACGCCAAGTGTCCCAGAGCCACCGCCTGTCCAGACCACCCCGTTCCGTTGGCCACAGACGATCCCAATCCCCCCGCTCCAACCCCAGCCCAACCAGCGGCAAAACCCTAACTCCCACGCCGGCCCGGTCCAAACGCCTGGACACGTCCCGAGGCGGAGGGCCCAACAACACCCTCCACCCTCACTGACTCGCGGGGCCCAGATCCAGTTCCTCCCACGTGTCAGTGAGGCGTTGGTGCGCCGTGCTGACCCGAGCCGGCCGCGCGGACAGCGCCAGGTGGAGAGGAGACGGGGGGATGGATAGGGATCCGCGACGGCCGGCCGGCCCAGACCAGCCGGCCCACATGATAGGCCCAATGACGAGCGGGCCCGGAAAGGCGACGTGTCGCCCGCCGCCTGCCTCCGTATAAAATGCCACGCCTCGCCTCCCTATCCTTCCCGTCACACTCGCGTCGCCGTCCCGTTCCCCCCTCTTTCTCTCTCTCTCTAGACTAGCAGCAGGAGGAGAGTGAGGAGAGAAAAAAAAAAATTATCCAAACACACTCGCTCGCCCGCACACAAATCTCGCGCACGGGTTCGGGCGGCGCCGGCTCGATCCGCGGCGGAAACCCTAGGTACGGGCTGGAGAACCCCTCCCCTTCCTCCTCTGCCTCGCACGAGCCGCGGCTCCCCCGTTCCGGCTTCGCTGACGCGCGCGCGGGCGATGCTCATTTGTTGTTGCTGCTGCAGGTGGTGACGACGGTGGTGCTGGAGGAGGAGGGCTACTACAGGGAGGGATGACGTCGCCGAGGAAGGACGTGGGGTTCCTGACTCAGGACCAGCGGGAGAAGCTGCGGATCGCGGTGCAGAACGCGGAGACGCAGTCGCTCGCCTCCCCGCTCTCGCCCACGGGAGGGACCACCTCCGCGTTGCTGCAGCAGTACGAGCAGCAGATGCTGGAGCAGAAGCGCGCCGCCGCCGCCGCCGCGGCTGCTGCCGGGAGGGGCGGCGGCGGCGGAGGGGGGTGGGGGGGGGGCCCAGGCACGTGCGCCGGTCGCATTCCGGGAAGACCATCAAGGTGAAGAAAGGTGAGGTGGCGGCCGCTGCTCGCCTCGCCAGCGGGGTGCCTCTATCTGTTCGTTCACGCATGCTATGTTTAGTACTGTACCTTGTTTGCTTGTTTAGGATAGGATAGGATGGTTTGTGTGAATGATGTGCTGCTATTATTAATTTGCTGCCCTGTTTGCGTTGGTTTGGGTGTAATGCTAATTTTGGTGTCATGATGTTTTGCTTATGGTGCTACGAATGTAGGTTCAGCAGCTCTGTTCATATAGCTCTCCTTGTTTATTAGGAATATATATGTATTTTTTTGTGGGGTCTCCTTGTTGCCTGTAGTTCTGGATATGTAGTTTCCTGCTAGTTTGTGGCTCTAGAAATTGGGGCACCTTGGGTTTGGAGATGATAATTAACTCGGAAATGTAGCATTGATGCAATTTATTGTGTACAAACATGGATGCTTTATTAGCTGCTAGTGCTTACCTAGCTGCCCAACTGAAATAGTTATTGTAGTAGGTTGGGTAAGTATAGAAGCACTTTGTTTAAAATACTCTGTGCTATATCTACACGCTTGTTATGTAGATGGTTAGCATTGAATACCTGGTGCACAATGGTTGTTCTGTGTGCGGATTACCTTCTAGTCTGAGCTGTCAATATGGGATTCGCTGGTGGTTGAGCCACCCATAAGGGAATGATTTTGTTGGACCATGACATTTGTATATTTGGCTGTGTAGTGATTTTTCTATCCAAAGGTCAGTTCATTTTAGGTATGTGCACTCTATCTTCATTTGCCAGCCTTTTAGCTATTTTTGTCGCCACCGTACTCTTTTGTTGTATGTCCGTGTAACGGTACAAACTGTTCTTAGGTCAAAATATGGTAACGTAAAATTGAATGCGCACATTGTGCCCTTTGTTCTGATAACCAGCTTTCTGTTGATTGAACCACCGAATTGTCCTGTGGCCTGTGGGTGGGTATGATGTGAACCATCTTCCACAAGCCCGCTGCTAATTCAAGGGACCGCTTCAAGAAGCTCCTGTATATACCATTTAGGACATGCTTTATGTGATTTGTTTTATGAAGTATGGATACTTCATTTATTTATTATTTATCGGTCACCTATCATCCTGTTTGGCAAATTGTGTCCTGAACTCCTAACTGGGGTTCAGTAGAGCATCCTTTAGATTGAACCTATTCATTCAGAATTGTTCTGTTCCTTTCAGTTGACAATTTTAGTTGATGATACTTGGACTTTGTCTATGCATATGTGTCCACAAGCTAGTTCACGGGTGCGAATGTATTCAGTCGAACAGTGTGGTGTGTGTTGTAAAGGGTTCTTAACCCACCTTTCTTCTTAATACAATGAAGTGCAGCTCTCCTGCATTTTTCGAGAAAACAAAATGTGTTCGCAACCTGAATGTTTGAAAGTGGGCTGAGCGGAAAATCCATACCTCTCTTATAGCATGTGGTTCTATTGCCTTTATTTAATTGCCAATTCTTGTTTTCACTGCTCACAGTATTGCATTGCTTTGCAATAGCTGCATCCTTGGTGATGCCAACTATCAATGCACATCAAAACATGGTCTGCCGTGCTGTTATGGCCTTACTTCTGTTTCCTTTTTTGTTTAGAAATTTTGGTTAGAATTTGATTTTATCTTTTTTATCTTTCAGTCATGGTTTCCTTAGCTTGTTTTGTATTCACATGATGTATTGGGGATATGTTTAGAAGCATGTTTGCTTCAAAGGTCTAGCCTGAATGTATTTTGTTATATCTCTTATGTGAAAGCAGGATATGTATTGACATAATTTACTGTTATAAAATACCAGCTGTCAGGTGTACTTTGGATGTTCATGTTCCTTTAGCTTTATTCTGCTTATTGCAGCTCTTGCAACTTAAGAAACAAGAAAAGGATCCATCTATGTGTTAGATCTAATTTATCATATTAGGGATGGCTAAATGTTATGCAGCCTATGTGTAGCATTTTTAGCTTCTGGCCCAACTATCTTTTGATAACATGTAATTGGCATGTGTGTTGCGCAAAGATATGAAATGCAAGTGTGCAATGTGTAATTTTGACTCTACTTATCTTTTGATATTGTTGCATGCTAGAGTGTCAGTTGTTTAGTTCTTGGGAGTTTTTTTTATGCATGAAATTGCTGACTAACCTATGATCTAAGTGCAGCACATAGTTGGGCTTAGGCCCTGTGTGGTTATAATAGCTTAGTAAATAGTACTGTGAGTTATACCTAAGATTAGTACTACCATGTTTCAAACTTTCGAAGACAGAAAAATGTGAACTATATCTATGTTCTACTGTATCCTAATTGACTTGCTGAGGTTTCTATTGCAGATGGAGCTGGTGGCAAAGGGACTTGGGGCAAACTAATTGATACTGATGCAGAGGCATGCCTTGACCGAAATGATCCAAATTATGACAGTGGTGAGGTAATGACTATTGATGGTCTTGATCCACTTATTCTTTCACTCTACTACAAACAATTGAGTGTCAAATACTCAATCTCAGAAACTATTGTAGATCACCTTTTATTTAGCTCTAAGTGTTTAGTATCCAACCATACATGTACATCGATGTTGATCTCTTTTTGCTACTCAGGAGCCATATGAGTTAGTTGAAGCCCCTGTTTCAACCCCACTAGAAGATTATAAGAAAGCTGTTATCCCATTAATTGAGGAATATTTCAGCAATGGTGATGTAAAATTAGCTGCTTCTGATCTTAAAGAGTTGGGTTATGATGATTTCCACCGTTACTTTGTCAAGAAGCTTGTTTCCACAGCAATGGACAGGCATGACAAGGAGAAAGAGATGGCATCTGTGCTTCTATCATATCTTTATGGCAACGTGGTCAGTTCAACTCAAATCAGACTGGGCTTTGTGCTGCTATTAGAGGCTGTTGATGACCTGGCTGTTGACATACCCGATGTGGTTGATGTGCTCGCGCTTTTCATTGCACGTGCAGTTGTTGATGACATTCTGCCACCTGCTTTCCTCAGCAAGGCAAAAAGTAAATCTCTCAGGATCTTCAAAGGGTATGCAGGTTGTACAAATTGCAGAGAAAAGCTATCTTTCAGCACCCCACCATGCAGAGTTAATTGAGCGACGATGGGGTGGTTCAACTCACATCACAGTAGAAGAGGTCAAGAAGAGGATTGCTGATCTTCTAAAGGAATACATAAAAAATGGTGATACAGCTGAGGCTTGTAGGTGCATCAGAGAGTTGGCAGTGCCCTTTTTTCATCATGAGGTCGTGAAACGAGCTCTTACTCTTGGAATGGAGAGTCCAGCTGCTGAAGCGCTCATTGTCAAACTTCTGAAGGAAGCATCTGAAGAATGTTTAGTAAGCTCTAGTCAGATGATGAAAGGATTCTATCGTGTTGCTGAGAGTCTTGATGATCTCATTCTTGATATACCATCTGCAAAGTCTGAATTTCAGCTGTTGGTATCGAAAGCCATTTCTGAGGGATGGCTAGATTCTTCGTATGTGAAGTCAGGTGTCAATGGAAGCATTGAAGATGATGAACATGAGAAGCTGGCAAGGTACAAGAGGGAGGCTGTATCTATAATACACGAATACTTTCTCTCTGATGATACAACAGAGGTTATCCGTAGTGTCAAAGAGCTTGGCTATCCAGAATATAATCCAATCTTCATCAAGAAGCTCATAACAATTGCTATGGACCGCAAGAACAGGGAGAAAGAGATGGCATCAGTTCTTCTGTCCTCATTAAACATGGAGTTGTTCTCGTCTGAAGACATCGCCAAGGGATTCATAATGCTCCTTGAATCTGCAGAAGACACCGCACTGGATATATTGGATGCCTCAGATGAGTTGGGACTGTTCCTAGCCAGGGCTGTGATTGATGATGTTCTTGCACCTCTAAACTTGGATGAGATTAGCAGCAAACTTCCACCAAACTGCAGCGGCGCTGAAACATTGAACATGGCACGCTCCCTTGCATCAGCCCGTCATGCTGGTGAGAGGCTTCTGAGGTGCTGGGGTGGTGGAACTGGATGGGCTGTGGAGGATGCCAAGGACAAGATTACAAAGCTCCTGGAGGAGTATGAGAGTGGAGGTGATTTAGGGGAAGCATGCAACTGCATCCGTGAGCTGGGTATGTCTTTCTTCAACCATGAAGTTGTCAAGAAGGCGCTTGTGATGGCAATGGAGAAGAAGAATGAGAGGACCCTGAGCCTGCTGCAGGAGTGCTTTGGTGAAGGGATCATTACCATCAACCAGATGACCAAGGGGTTCTCAAGGGTCAGGGATGGGCTCGACGATCTGGCTCTTGACATTCCTGATGCCAGGGAGAAGTTCCTTTCCTATGTGGAGCGCGCGAAGAAGAGTGGATGGCTCCTGCCTGGGTTCGGTGTTGCATCTTCGGTTTGAACAGCTGGGCAGAGAAGTACGAAGCTGAAGCAGAAGGCAGGCGCAGGCCTTAATGTGGCTCAGCAAACCCAGTTTGGCTGTGTTTTCGTCATCGTTTGTTGTTGCCCTTGCGCGTAGGTAGCAGAGCGAGCCCCTCCTGGTTGCGGTGGTGGTGGCTTGTGTGTCTAGATCTCGCATCTGACATGCTCATGCTGTTCTTGTTTCATTTCTTTTTAACTCACCATAGAACCCCTTTTTACATCAAGCGAAAACAGAGAAGAGAAAAGACATGTTGTAAAAGTCCTACCATGCTCCGCCTTCGTTGTGGCTGTTTCTTTATTTAGCTGCGATCGTGGGTTCCTGCCTTTCAACTCTAATAATCTGCAGGGAGTCAAATGCCGCCTGTCGGATGATTGGATGAAGCGTGAATTTGCCACGATTGTCCCACAGAAATTAGGATGGTTGGATTGTGACTGATGTGCTACTCTTATTCTTGTGGAGATTTTGTTTCAAAAAAAGGTTGAATTATGTCTCATTTGCTACTCTTATTCTTTGTGGAGATTTTGTTTCAAAAAAAATATTCTTTGTGGAGATGATGTGGCCCGGTGAATGCTTGGACCTAGGCTGCGAGATATGCGCAATTTGCCGCCTCAGTCTGGACTGGCACTGTATCTTGGACGTTTTCTTTTGTTTTAATGATGCGGCGAATGCTCATGGACTTGGGATTCTGACTTCTGATACCATATCATGAGTTTTTGAAACTCCATACTGGTGTGATTTTAAATTTCATGCTCCAACTTAGAATTTTGAAGGATTTTGGCAAAATTTTGAATTATACATTTGAAAAATAAGTCGACTCTTTCAGAATACCCGTGCTCCAAACGGCCCAACAAGCAGGGTTATTAGTAAAGCATAAAAACCTGTTCCAACAACTTATTTTAGCTTCAAACCTATTGTGCACCCACTCCTTAAACTTTTTTTTATAAGTAAACTAACTCCCAATCTACCACGCTAACTCAATCTATCGTCCTATCCTTCTATTAAAAAAAAAAAAAAAAACAAAAAAAAAAAAAAAAAAAAACTCCCCATCGGTGGTGGGCCTGGTGGCGGTGGCCTTGGCGCTGTTTTCTGTTTTCCTTCGTGCTTCACAAGAATCGGATGTCCTGCTACTATTTTCATATATGATAATATTGAAAAATAGAGTAGGCAACGGCCAGCCGGTAATGAAATTTCCGGCCAGAATATTGAAACACACACATTTGGAGTTTATGGGTGCGAGTGAGTTATGATGTGGGGGATTTCCGGCCAGCGGGTAATGAAATTTTGTTTTGAAGGTTTTGAGTGTGAGGTAGGGTGTTGGGGATAGCTGGCCAGAGTAGCAAAGTTGTGGCAACTCAGCAAGAATGACTTCGACAATGTGTACTCCCTCCGTTTTAAAATAGAAGTCGTTCTTACTTTTCAAGAAGTCATCTTCTTGTAGCTTTGACCAATTATATATAAAACAGTATTAATATTTATAATACATAAGTAGTATCATTAGATAGATCGTTGAATATACTTTCACAACAAACTTATTGGAAATATAAATGTTGCATGTATTTTTTATAAACCTGGTCAAAAGTTAAAAAAAACTTTGAACTACACATATCCCATAGTGACCTTCTTTATGAGACGGAGGGAGTATGCTTTTAGGAAAAAAAAACCTGTTAAGAGTGTATTTTTTCCTATCTAATAGTTTTTTGGAAAGGTTCTAAAACTAGATTTTTAGGACTCATTTTTAATATATTGTTAGAGATGCTCTTATTAGGAAGCAGATGATCAATTAATCATTGCATCTAGATGATGAATGATAATTGCATCTTGTTTGTTGCTCTCATAATTTGGTAGTGATTTTATAAAAGTAGTAGAATAGTATAAAATAAAGGGGGCAAACCACAATACCTCTCCTTCTCTCACATGATTCCGCTCCTCCCCGTTCCGTCCATAACCCCCCCCCCCCAACCACCACCACCACCACCGACCCCGCCGCCTTTGGTGCTCCACCTCTCTACCCTCCCTAAACCCAATCAAAGGAGGAATTTCTAGGCCCCTTGCACCCACCGCCACGCCGCCCACCCTCGCCCCTCCATGCCTATACGGCTATACCCTCCTATAATGCCAATCAGAGGAGGAAAGTCGGACCCCTTGCCCCCCATCACTGACTCTACCCAACCCGATGTCAATCGCCGCCTCGCTTTCAATCACTTCAATCACAACCACCGATCTGACCACCGCCCTTTCTAAATCCTCAACCACAGATCTTCCACCCCTAACCCGAAAACTTCAAACCCTAACCCTAACCCAAAATCATAATATGGGTCAAAGGTCACTAGAGGCCGAGGAGGTCAACAGAGAGAGATCGAGATCCACAGAGATATAGGTCAAGGATGTCAACAAAGATGGAGATCAAGAAGGCCAACCAAAGATAGAGATCGAAGAGGCCAACGGAAATAGAGATCACAGAGAAGAGGAGGTAACCATCAGATTTGGCTTTTTACTTTCTGCTTCTTCCTTCCAATTCTATCTTACTTATTTCCTTTTTCGGTTTTGGTTGATTTAGACAATGAGTTGATTTCTATTTTTTGGGAGGTCTCGATTTAAGTTAAATGGAGACGCCTCTCCATTTAGCTTTAGGTAGAACAAAAGCGTGCCATCCAGCAAACTACGAATATGATTATGCTACCAAGAAAGTTTAAGCATCTAACTATAAATACAGTTATGCTACTAGGAAAGTTTAAGTTAAATTAAGGGTGTGTTTACCTGCGCTCTTTCGATTCCATGGGTTCTTCTATTTGTTTACTACTATTTTGACTCAGATGCAGCACCTTTCTCTTGATCTTTATTTTCTAGATGAGTCTTCCTTGGTCATCATCACTATCCTCATGATCAGTTCTCTCACTAGATTTTCCCTCAGACTTAGAGCATCCATTAGCTAAACCACCACCAGCCTCAGTTGACACATGAACTGAATAACCATTACAAGCATCAGTGCTATCCTCAGCAAGCTATTCATGACATAGTGCAAAATGCGTGTGACCCCTTCATCCGACATTTTGACGGCTTGCACCTTCAAGGTTTGGGAGCCTCCCCTATGGTTTTATTAGGCTTATAAAATACCTTGACCTACACATGTTTCTTGGTGGACTTTTTGACTCTAAAGTAGAGGTCATTCTTAGACACATCGGCAGCTGGTAGAAAAAGAATCGTAGTATGATTTTCCTCATCAAACTTCAAAATCAGACATTTTATCCTTTGAACTATCAAAATCGTTCAAGTTCATTGTATGTTGTGGTTTGGAGTGTTAAAATTCAACAAATACTTTATAAGGTTTTTAAACCTTAGAAAATGTATCTAACCTTTGAAAAAAGTTCAGAACAACATAGAGATAGATCGAGGTATGCAAAGCGTGAAAACATCTTTAAAAACTTCAAATAATTAGGTTTAGATCAAGGAAAATGTGGACTGATTTTCCTAGATCTAAACCTATTTTTTGAAGTTTCTAAATATGTATTAACAAACTCTAAAAATTTATTGGATTTTTCATGTCTCACTCTATCTCTAGATTATTTCTTTTCCAAAATTTAAGAGTTTAGAAATGTTTTTTTGGTTTAAAAATCTTATCAAAATATTACCGCCTTCTTTTAACTAAAATGATTAATCCGTCTTCAAAACCAAACCAAAACTAAGATAGGAAAATAGCTGAACGGTTTTGAGAGTCAGAGTAAGATATCTAGTTTTAAAGAAAAATCAGACTACAGCGATAGCTCAGTAAAACAAAATACTTTTTTCAAAAATGAAACCAAGAACATCCAGAGCCCTTTGCAGCCTTTGCATCTACGGCAACATCCGCCAACGGCCACACCGCCCGCATCAACAATCCAACGCGTTGGAGCGGAGCTCCATCTCGCGGAGGTATGATCAGCAGAGGCGGGCAGGGCTCAGCATCGCCTGCAGTGGCCGCCGTCCTGAGCCCGGCGATGCAAGTCTTGTTTGCTCTTGATTTGGGTCATGATTTCACGGAAACAATAGAAACCGGCATAAAACAAAATCAAACGCACAGCTATAAACTCGGTAATGCTACCAGGAAAGTTTAACCATCCGACTATAAAACATCTTTATGTTAGCGATGCACATCTGCTGTGTCTTTGACCAGCATCTCACCCCATCGGAGGCAAGCTACAGTCAAGAGATGGACACACTTTTGACAGTCTGAAGTCTGGAACTGATTCGACCATCAGAGCCGAACCAGAAAACATGATGAAAGAAGACTAGCAAGAATGGACAACCATAATGTCAGGTTCAGCCAAATGGCAATCAGCATACCCCAGCCTTTCTTCTACTGCCCGTCTCCAGCTTGAACTGCAAAGGGCTGCTCTGTTCCTGGCCTGCTGCAAACTACCCAGCTTCTGTCTTTGTTTTGCAGTCTGGTCCGATCTTGCAGAAGCAGCAGCTGAACAGCTTGGCTCGGCGTTTCTCCCGCGTCTGGGACTTCTGACGGGGAGCACAAGCACCGCAGGGTAGAAGGCGCGAGCAGCAGCCATGGCGAACCCCGCCTTCATCAGCCTTTGGTGTGTCTCCAGCAGCTTTCAGGGGAGCATTTCCTGGGGTGGACGCTGCAGGTACAACAGAGATCTTCTGGTAGCTCAAGATCTTCGGCTCCGTATCCACTGTGTCACCATCCACACTGCCATGGAGGCACCCCAGGATGTGGGGCGACTTCTCCTTGGCCTGCCCCACGAGTGGGGAAGGGCAGTCTCTTCTGGACGACACGACGGTTCTGCAGTTTGAGGTGACTGGATCCTTTGCCTCACGGTCTTCTCTTGATTCCATGACAAGGCTGACGGATGAGTCCTTGGATCCAGCCCTGTTGCCAGAGATAGGCGAAAGGTTGATTCGGATGTCGACGTTGCACCTCAGCAAATTCTGCAGAGATGCGCATAGTGGCTTCCAGAAGCTCTCTGATGTAGGGACAACCTCAGGATGGCAGAACTGTAGCTCAGCAACTGCCACACCTACAATTTTGAGCCAAAAAGAATGAAATCTGACTTGTGTAGAATATCCGTAGTCAGGAACACAGTGATGCTAACTGAATGTATGCAGTCCAAATTGGCAGGCAATATTTAATGCCTAGTAATGCAAGATGCACCCCCCATTAGGAAGACAATTGATGCCTAGTAATGCAAGATGCAACCCCATTAGGAAGACAACACTAGCTTATCAACAAGTATGCCCATTGCTATATCATGCTTATGTCCAGACAAACATGTGCTTTCTGAAATGTAGCACTGAGCAACTGTTTGGAAAGGTGTATTAAGGTGGACCACATCAAACAACAACTACAGAAAGTAGGGACGCGCTGTTCAGTGAAAAACAGATCCGTCTCCCAATAAAACAGAAGAGGTCCCACACGCAGAGCAAATTACCTTGGGTTGTATACAGAGATGACAACTTCCCATCCTTCCGTAGTAGATTTTGAAGTGGAGGGGATGAGCAGTTTTCAAGAGCTTTAATCCATATCGTCTCCAATACATCTGGATCTCCCAAATTCATGTCTAGAGACGTAACTTTGTTCTGGGAACAAAGATGGGAACTCGTATCTAAGCTTTCATCTTTCAGTGCTGCAGTCCCATCATCTGCACAAAGTACAACTAACTTATCAGTAAACAGACATACTGATAAAGTGACATTGACATAGTTCCATTTCACAGTGCTTCTTACTCTCAAATATTCCAACATTCAGGAGAGATTAAATTAAGGGGGCAGAGAATATTAATTACCTGTCTGACTTTCAGTAAACATGCTTGAAACTGCAGTATCATCTAGAGAGTAGGGTTCTCTCATATTAAACTGTAACAATGCAGCAGTAAGCCATGTAGACTGGTTTTTTGTGGTCTTTAATTGCTTTTCAGTTTCAGAGAGTATTTCCAGTGCATTCCTAAGTTTGTGTACATCCACATCAGCAGCTGCGAAATTGATAGAAAGTTAGAAAGAGATGGAAACAGTAAACGGGTGTACACTGAGTGTAATAAATACTCAGTCCATCCTGGAATACAGTACATTATGGCTTCTAAAATTTGTACCGAAAACATAAGTGCATTCTATATGGTGCCCATGCTTAGATTTAACAAAGTTTGCTAAAAGGGAAACCATAATTTGGAAAGAAACTCCTTAATTGGGTTTAATCCATGGGTACACGCATCATTTGAGTATTCCCTTAAGTTGTCTAAAAAATTTTGGAATGCATTGTATTATAGGACGGAGGGAGTATTAAACAGTATTATGCAGCTAACTCTAAAAAAAACATAATCTTATCTTCAGCAAGAGTATTCAGTAGAAATGAGACTATATCTTGCACTTCAGCAAAGCTTATCAACAACAGCATAAAAGACCTGAGGCTATCTAATATGCAGATGCATAATTTTCAAGCTTAAGAAGGAAGAGAGCATACATGTATTTTTGCCGGTAACTCTTCTAACTTCTGAAGAATCTGACGGGTGCTTCCCAGCTAAAATATCCATGATAAGATTTGCAAGCTGAGCCAACAACTGCAGAGGGTCAACTTTTGAGCTCAAAAGCT
Source organism: Chrysopogon serrulatus (assembly GCA_015844335.1). Classification (NCBI taxonomy): domain Eukaryota; kingdom Viridiplantae; phylum Streptophyta; class Magnoliopsida; order Poales; family Poaceae; genus Chrysopogon; species Chrysopogon serrulatus. The sequence continues at coordinate 358,478 of JADLZL010001603.1, read as the reverse complement.
CCCTGGCCCTCCTTACAATTGTAGCAGCATCTGATGACATGGCCAGATTGAGAAGATCAAGCAATTCCTCATCCGAGACATCACCTATCTGGGAAAAAGGAAGTAAAAAACAGTTCAGGTGCCGACAAATTGACGGTTTCCAGAGGAAAGGATTAAAACCGTACAAAAAGGGAAAGGAAAAACAAAGGAAGCCCAGGTGGCGACAAATTGAACGTTTCCAAAGGAAAATGGTTAAAACTGTAGATTGTCGTGACTCCTTTTCAGGTAAGAAAACTGGAGGAATTAACCTACCAGCTCATGGGTCACTGATTTGCTGATTCTTTTTCCAAGTAGAGTCAGTTGGTCAAGCATTTGAATTGCATCTCGAATGGAACCGTTAGCCTTGCGTGCAAGAAGGTCCAGTGCCTCAGCTTCGAATTCCATGCCTTCTTTTGTACAAATCTTGATCAACCTGCGGGCAATCTCTGCATCATCAATCTTGCAAAACCTGTAGCTCTGGCACCACCCTATGGAATTGCTTGGTAGCTTTTCAACATCAGATGTGATCATAACAAAGATTGTGCTCTCAGGAATCCCTTCAAGGCTATTGTAGATGGAGTACCATCCCTCCTTGTCCATGTGCTGGCAATCATCAACGATAAAAACCTTGAAGTGTGAAGAGGCAGGGACTTCACAGGCATTCCTAAGCAAGGCAGCTACCCTAGATTTGCAATCAAGTTTCGAAGCATCAATCTCTACCACACTGCTGCTACTTCCCGACAATATGTCCACGCACTCATCACAGCGCCCACATGGTTGGCTCGCACCAGGGGTCTGGCAATTCAGCGCTGCTGCAAACGTTCTAGCCGTGGACGTTTTACCCACGCCGTGTGGACCATGGAAGAGATAGATAGGAGCAATCTTCCCTTTCAGAACAGCACCCGAAAGAGACTGAGCAATAACACCGTGCCCAACAAGCTCAGAGAAAGATCTAGGGCGGTACTTCTGAAGCAAACTCCTGGAGCTCTCCTGGAACGTGCTGGCCTCCCTCCGGCCAAGCTCCTCCCCATCACCCACCAAACCAAAACTCCTGTCCTTTGAGCTCCTCGACATCCCGGAGATGGCGGAGCAACAGCTCTGGTTGTGGAGCGCCGCCTTGGCCATGGCATTGGCCTTGATGATGTTGATGGGCGAGTCAGCGAGGCGGCCAGACCTGAGACTGTCCCCAAACTCCTCCCTCCTCCGCTGGAGGTGATCGTGCGCGTTGTAGCTGAAGCTGTGCCGGCTGTAGGTGGTCTTGCTGCTGGCCCCCTCCGGCTGCTCGTCCTCGTCGAGGGAGCAGCCCTCCCAGATGGTCTTCTTGGCGGAGAACTTGGCCAGCGAGTTGGTGTCCGGGTCCCTCAGGGATCTGGACCGCATGATGGCCATCAAGGCCCTCGAGACGGGGATGTCCACCGAATGCCGCCGCCCATCAATCATCTTGCTGCCGACTGCCGCTGCCTCCACTGACGAATCCTGCGATGCAAACCAAACCAGCGTGTCACGGAATGGAACAAGAAGGCTACCACGGAACAAAAAAAAAATAAACAAACAAAATCAGGCAAGGCATTGCGCGGTGAACACTGAACACACACGGTGGAAGCGGCAGTCAATCCGTCCTCCCGGCGGCCGGCGGCCGGAGCACCGGTCGGGTCGGGGCACCGAAATGCAGACTGGGAAAGAAAATCTCTAGAAAGGAATCACCTTTACGATCTTCCGTCGGCAAGCACAGGCAGCATTGCCATGCGAACGGCCTCGCGAGGAAACCGAGCGGAAAAGAGACGAGAATCCCGCGCCGTGCGTGGTTCCGTCCGAGCAATCCCGGGAATTTTACTTTACACTAAAAACCCGCCTGTGAGGAACAAAACGGAGACGCAAGCGCGAAATGCATCCACGAGCGGTGAAAAAAATCCCGGCAACCAAAATCAAGCGGGAGAATTTCGCTCCGCATTCCGCAATCGTCGCGCGAGAAGGTTTGGGGATGAAAAGGAAAAAAAGAAAAGAAAAATCCAGCGACCGGGACGAGGCGAAGCGCACAGAACCACGAAGCCAAAATCCATCGGAGAAGAAGGAACAAAAACCCAAACAGCAGCAGCAGCACATCGCAAGAGATGGAGCGAGGTAGAGATGGGGGATGCAGAACCGTACCACACCCTCGACGACGGCGACGACGATGCACGCGAGACAGCGGAGCCGCGGAGCGCCTGGTCCGCCGCCCTCCACTCACTCCCCCTCACGCGCCGTCCCGTCTCCCTCGTCGTCCCACCGCCGCGGTCCCTGTCGCCGCCACTACATTAATAGCGAGCGACACGCTCGCGAGGAGGGAGGAAGAAGAGGAAGGAGGTGGTGGGGCAGGCGAGGGACAGGAGTGAGGAGTAGGAGGAGGAGACGGGGAGTGGCAGCGGGCCGTAATTACCGGGGCCGGCCGCGGGGTGGAAACGGAAGCGGTGGCGTGCGGTGCTCCTCTCGGCCTCCTCGGCCTGGCGCTGCTGGAGTGGAGGGTGGAGGTGGAGCTGGCTGGCCGCTGGCGGGAGCGGAGCGGGGAGGAGAAACCTCGTGCGCCGTGCCCGCGGCGTGGCACGCCCGCGTTATTGCCGGCGGGACTCGGGGGTAGTTTGGTCTTTTCGTCTGGGGGTTCTGTAGAATTCCGTTGCGGCGGGAGGAGATGGGTTTCAGTGGGCGGGCGTGGCGGTCAGTGGATGACAGGTGGGCCACAAAAGTGGGGCTCGGTTGTCAGTGAGAGGGGTGGGAGGTGGGCGGCGTGAGGGGTTACTCTCCCGGGGTAGTGTCACTGTGGGGTGTGGGCCCCGCGGGGGTGAGGGGGAGCTCGTGACCCCACCGCTGGCCGCTTGACCATGGTCTCGTCTCTCGTCACCCTCGTGTTTCTCTCTCCTACTGGTTTTTTTTTTTTTGCTTGCTGAGTCATTCTTGGCTGGTTGTTTTTGAATTTTGCCGAATTTTGGCTGCACCTTTGTAGTTGGTGTTCGATTCAATGACAATGAGAACGTTGGAGGGGAGAGAGATTATAGGTGTTCAAACTACACAATGTGTTATTTTATATATGGCAATGACAAACCCCCTATGTCGAGAAATTTATCAATGGTGTGAATTGTACTTTCCGAATAAACGCAATTGTTATCTTTTGTTTCTAGTAGTAGGGTGTAAAACCCTTTTTTATATATACGATAATAACGGTCTCTATCTCGGGAGAATTACCAGTGGTGTAAACTGTATTTTTCGAACAAACGCGACGGTTATTTTCCGTTTCAAGAGCGAGTCAATCAATGCGAATCTTTTGTAACGAACCGCGTCGATTTGTTGAAAGATGTTCCTGCCCTTTTCACATGTGCTCCTAAATGCCACGCACAGTGTGGATTGTATTTTTTTTCGATGAACACGACAGTTGTCTTCCGTTTCTAGAAGGAGTCAATCGGTGTAGACATTTTGCAGTAGAACATGTAAAAACTCTTTTTGTATATACGACAATAACGGTCTCTATCTTGGGAGAATTACCAACTGTGTGAACTGTATTTTTCGAACAGACGCGATGGTTATCTTCCGTTTCGATAGCGAGTCAATCAATGCGAATCTTTAGTAACGAACCGCGTGGATATGTTGAAAGACGTTCCTGGCTTTTTCACACGTGCTCCTAATGCTACGCACGGTGTGGGTTGTATTTTTTTAAAGGGAACGTGCCAGTTGTCTTCCGTTTTTAGAGGGAGTGAACCGGTGTAGACATTTTGCAATGGAACGTGTAAAAACCCTTTTTGTATATACAACAATAATGGTCTCTATCTCAGGAGAATTATCAACGGTGTGAATTGTATTTTCCAAACGGACATGTTGGTTATCTTTCGCTTCTAGAATGAGTCAATCAGTGTGAATCTTTTGTAACGAATCGTGTGCTCCCTTTTTAAACACGATGCCACATAAAACTGTATTTTGTGAACGGACATGTATCTTATTTCCCATTTCTAGAACAAGTCAACCGGTGTAGACATGTTGTAGCGGGTCATGTGAACCTTTTCCTTTTTTATATGTACAACAATAATGGCCGCTATCTTAGAAGATTTATCAACAACACGAATTGGATTTTTTGAATGAATGCAGCGATTATCTTCCGTTTCTAGAGCGAGTCAATTGGTGCGGATCTCTGTAACGAACCGTGTGGATTGTTGAAAGACAATCCTATCCTTTTCCGCGTGCTTTCTGTTTAAACATGATACCATGCCTGCTGACTTTCGTTTTAGAGTGAGTTAATCCATGTATATGGTTTTCAAACCAACCACTGACATGATGGTTATCTTCCATTTCTGAAGAGAGTCAAACGGTGTAGACTTCTGTAATGAACCACATAGAACTACTGAAACGATAATCTTGCCAAACCACATAGAACTACTGAAACGATAATCTTGCCATTCACACGTGCCACATGTTTAAACATGGTATGCGATGTACTTTATTTGCACATAGGCGGTGGGAGGAAAACCAAAAACCATATCGAAATTATTATTTTCTCTCTAGGAGTGAGAGGACACAACACAGTAAGTAATCAGTTGTTGCTTATTTACTCCTGCCTGGTGGCCCTCACCAGAATTAATATTTTTTCCCCTGGACAGTCTCCTAATGATGATTAAGAAATTAGTAGCAACGGTATCCTGTGCTCCCTTTTCCGTTTCAGCCTATCATCTCCTGCCCCTGTCACAAGAATCAAGGTGGTGGTTTAGGTTAATACTACTACTACTAGCATTGCTTCAAGCAAGTGTGCTTTTGTATGATTATGCTTTTCTCTTCTTTTGAAAAAAAAATGGTTTCTTGTGCACAGATGGATGGATAGATGTTCCATGCTTGCTTGGGACCTTCTCTTCTTCTCTGCCATTCTTAACCCCTCGCTTCTTTTAACGAGGATCCGGTGGAAACCGACAGCAACCAGCGGGGACCAGACCAACGCTAGTTGGCGTCCGGCGACCTGTTTTTGTGATTATTTTATTTCAATTTATAAATATATCACTGCTCCCTAATCTTCTAGAGTTACCAGTATCTTACTATTACTAATTAGAGGCCCCAACGGAGGCACCACGTTGATTCTCACCAGACGCGCTAAGAAAAAAGATAAATCATAGAAATTCTCACAATAATCGAAAAACATCCAAATTTTTGATTTGGTAGACTCTAATCATCATCATTAATATTAGCCATCGGATCTATTATAGTTTATTAAATTTACCCACCAATGCCATTATAAGAAGTATATAAAATAACCCCCCTAATTTTGCAAGTAAATTACCCACTTTTGCCATTATATGAAATAATTTAATATTTATATATACAGGTCAACGTTCATATATAGTAAAAAAGATCGTTGTTCATATATTCGTTCGTTTTCTTGCCGCTTGCCATTCTAGCCTCTCTTCGTTCGATATAATGGGAGGCCGAAGGCCATACAACGCGGCCAACGAGGAAAGCCATCTAAATGAAGTTCAAACATTTCAATGCGCTCCTCCACAACGTTTCTGATTAATCTAATCTAACTCAACTGGATGATGGAGGGTCGGAGGGAACACGCCGCCTGACGGCCGATGCCCGGAGGCATGATTCATGCCCTGCCGCCCTCGGCCCGGCTCCGAATGCAACATCGGAGGTTCTCATTCGGTATTTTGCAAGTTTCGTCTGCAGTCTGTGTAGCCACGTCTATAAGGGTTTGCTATTTTGATTCGCTATTTGGCTTAGGTAAAATTGAATCTTTGCTCTTCGTCTTTCTGCAGAAAATTATTATCTGCTTAATTTTTATAATTATTATTGAATTAGTAAAATCGAATTTATGTTGAAAGTATTTAATATAATAGCCCAGCTTCTTGTGATCGAGAAAAAAATTTGGCTAGCATACCCTGATCTAAATTCTAGATCCACCACTGCTTGCTACGGGCGCGAGCTTTGGCAGACAGTAAGATCTTTATCTACATTACTGTGATCTAAAAGACACCCCGCAGCAAATATGATGTCCTTTGTCATCGTGACGGGTGGAGTTATAGGTATGCTACTCTTACAACATGTACGCTGCTCTTGCTTCAAGCGCGAGCTTTGGTGGACCGCGACATCATTGTCTATATTACCGAGATCTAGAAGACATCGCGCAGCAAATCTAACGTCCTTTGTGAACGCACGGGTGATGGGTGGAGCTATAGGTATGTTGCTCTTGCAGCAAGTACACTGCGCTTGCTGCAGGCGTGAGCTTTGGCGGACGGCCAGCGAGATCTTTATCTACATTGTTTACATAGATGAGTGTCATGTTGTCGCTAAGCCATAGGTATGCTACTACTCTTGCTCGCTCATACTACCATCTAATCTCTACTCCGCAAATATATCCCATGTTTATTTGTACAATTGAAGGAGTGAACTAGATGATTAGATGAGAGGATCTATCTAACAAAGGTGCATTAGAAGGAAGAGCAAAGAAATATATTCATATATTTGTTAGCACCTAGAGTTTATTGCTCTAAAAACATTCTTATATAAATACTTTCTAGCCGATGAGGAAATTTTTTTAAAATAATAATATTGCAAATGTTATTTAATGATCCATGTATAATCCATAAACATGATACTAAAGTATTTTATTATTAGAGGAACATAAGTAAATAAAGTAAAATTTTCAAAAATAATCTATAACAACATAAAATATCTACATTGACTAAAAATCAATGGAGCCTCTTTATATCTAAATTGTGCACTTCTACCATTATGAAAAATAATAACTTAAGCCCCTCATATTTATAAATTGCCCACCTCACGCTATTATGAATGTCAATGCAAAGTCAACCCTGAGTTTGCATTCAAATTACTTAGATGTGGTACAAAGGAAGGTAGCATATAGTACCATCTTTTAATTTGTATCTCAATTGTCCACATCAGTTGTTATAGAAAATAAAAATATCATTCCATTCTACATCTAAATACTAAAATAAGTTATTGCAAGCAATAATTAAATATCTATAAATTATGGCAGATATATTTATGAATTAAATATTTTTACCATTGCAAATATAATAGTAAGCATAGTGCTTTGCACAATATCCAGCAAATAAAGATATATACATCAAGGTAAAAATTTATTTAATAGCTTATCAAGAGTGGAAAAAAATGTTGTCTTAACTGAACACATAGTAACAACACTAACAATTCACTTTAAGTTTCATCTATACTCTATGATAATAAATTTTATAAGTTATTAAATAATTTATATATTTGGACAAAAACCTTATGTCCTATAAATGTGGTAATTCCATTTTAAGCACTATATATTTTAAAAACAATATAGATTATATAAAAACTCAAATATCATGTCAAATCTACATCTAAATTGTCATAATGTTCACTTAAAAATAATAATAAAGCATATATATTTCTACATTACTTACTTCTGTTAATATTAATACACAAAAATTTGATTATAGTAAACATATATTTTGTGCCATCATGCAAATATATTTTGCATGCACACGTGGGAAATAAATATATGTTATGTTTCCATAATCATGAAAATATTGATTATTTAAAATTATATTAATAATCATGAGATAATATTTGCCCAAGTTGTTACTTAGATATATCTTTACATTTATCAATATATCTATATTAAATCTATAGGAGTTAATAAGATTTTAGATCCACGATGTTAGAAGATATGGGCTCCAACAAGATCACCATAGTTTAAGCTAAGTTAGTACTAAATCATTGCTAAAGATATATAAAATTATCCTACAAAGGAAATATTAAGTTAGTCACAATTAGATAGAGGTTATAAACTATCTATTTATTGCTAATTAGCTTAGAAAATAAGCAAAAAAAAAAAAAAAATATATTCAATAAAAAATAATGTGTATGTCTCATGAGGTTCTAGCCCGTGCGAGAGCACGCGGGTTGATGGACTAGTACTATACTAATCACCGTTGGTTAAACTAGTATAAACTAGTACTGGTAGGGTGATTATGATTCCATCTTTTGCATCCATCATGTGTGGACGGTCTTTCGCTGGTCAGATCCAGTGGCTGCACTGCTGAAACCAATGTGGTGTACTTTATTCGGCGGCCCATGCCGACCCAGCCCATGAGCAAACTGGGAAATGATGGCATCATCATGCATGTTCCGCCGTCCGTAATTGGCGCTGTTGCGTTCCTGTACATGTGATTTGATTGCTCTAATCAGCATCATTGGGCCTGGATTTGCCCCTAATCATGATTTGAAATCTAGGATTTTATCATGGGTTATACTACCAAACGGAACTGGTTCTGGTAAAATTACTGTGAACAAACGAAAGATCATATCTGATGCACAATCTCTATTTAGCACTATTGCGTTGTGTTCTTTTAAACTCTTCCAGCTGATTACTTTAGTTGATTGACCTCTCATTTTCTCATATATGAATATATTTGTTTCTTTGCATGTTAGCTTAGCTGACCGCTTTTTTTGACAACATAGTGGCTGTTGTAAAACTCTACTTTTTAGATGGGCTTTCTTTTACATAATGGCTAAATCTTACAATTTAGCATCTTATTTTGACAACATATATTTGTCCCTTAGAATTGCTCTTAATCTCTCATTCATTCCTTGCATGAGCATCCATGGATATCTTTGATCAGTTCATCATCTTTGATTAGTTTCCTTGCATGGCTCTTGGACTTGATTCGTTGCTAAACTTACCAACAGATGAGCGTGCACTAGAGTATACATGACGTGTTGACCAAATGGAGTTTCCAACATCAGCCTGTAGTTGTGAATTCGCCATTCTCAAGATTAACTTCGCAAAATAGTTATTTGCATTTCAACAGTGCATTTTGCAATTTTGCCATTCTCAAGATTAACTTTGCAAAATTACCGCTTAGATCACACACACCTTGATCCACATGCCATTTTGCCTCTTCTAATCATTTTTCCAATTGTTTCTCTATGAGTGTATCTAGCACCAGAATTGACTAAATGACAATTATGTGAAGCCCATTTTTAAAGATGGCAAATCTGCAAAGCCCAATCTTAAACATGGAAAATAGCCACACTCTTACTGTGACTCTATTTTAGGCCTTGTTCTTGAAAGTTTTACAATCTGAGCAACCTGTATTTTTTGTATTTGGCAAATATTGTCCAATTAGTAGGCTCAAAAGATTCGTCTCGTGATTTACAACAAAACTGTATAATTAGTTATTTTTTTACTGACATTTAATGCTCCATATATGCGGGTAGAAATTGATGTGATGAAGAGAGAGTGGAAAAACTTGTAACTTGCACACGAACTAAACAAGGCCTTACATGTATTTTATACTAAGCCATTAGTAGCCAGTAGGCCGTGTCGTCATTAGTTTATTTTGTGCCCTTCAACCGGACCGGGAGTCTGCCCTACACATAGATCTTGTAGAGGCCTTTCCTCTCTAAAAAGATTCAGCCTTGGGGCGTCCGAATTGACCCTTCGTCGTTTAACTTGCGTTGGACCTACAAAGATAGGGACAGGGAGACCCTAGCATATGACATTCTAGTTAAACTAAATCACAAGTCGCGTCCAATCCTTTCCAAGAAAGAAGAAAAAAAAAATGCCAAGCTAGGTCCATTCGACTGTTTCCATGGATAAGACATACTGCTCGTGCTATACTTTAGAAACCTCTTCCAATAGTATGCCACTTATTATATGATTATTGTTACAACTAGCTAGTTCCATTGGCCCATTTGTACTTTGGAATGATACAAGTTTTGCCTTGCCCCATCTGTCCTTGTGTCATTTGCATTTGCAGGGAGTACAGTACTAGTGGTACTGAAAAATGATATTTAGGTAGTCGTGCTCATTTATGTGAGATCCCATACATGGCCTCAAGTCATAACTTTGAGATTATGTTGTGTCACTGTTAATAAGCATGCTAGCAGGGCGAACAGTTTTTTTTTTAACAAAAAAAAAAGTTTCACAGACAATGCCCCAGTCCACATGCATTTGCAAGACGAGTAGAACTTGGATCGTTTTAATTCAGTTCTAATAACATGCTGAACAAATAAGAGAAATGTATGGCTAAGCCACCGACCGGCTGATTAAGCTAATAATTTGAGCTCGTAAAAACGGAAAGAAAGTTACAAAATTATAGGATCCAATGTTCTGAGATTTACATGAGAAACAAAACAAAAACAATAATTGGGGGAATATGAATATCAGAATCCAAAGAAGAGGAATAGTTCTAGTGTCGCCTTGTCCTCTTCTCTTTCTGCTCTTTGGGTTTTCTTGCTGTGAAAAAACAGCACTAGATTGGATTAGCTGTGCACAGGGGAAGGCTCTGCATTGCAGCGACCGCTTCTGGAGCCTGCACTCTGCAAGGCAAGCAGACAAGAGCCACAGGACAAGAGCTGCTGAGCCGTGCATTTGAGATTCTCCTCTAAAAGGTTAAAGGTCTGTATATACACACACTCCCATTCCCATACCACATACTCTTGTTTCATCCAGATGGAAAGCTAGAAAGGCAGGTAAAAAGCTCAATCACTTAACTATGTACTAACACTCCAGTCAATACTGCATTCTGACGGCGTCTTGCTCCTGCTGCCGTTGTTACTGAACGCTGCTGCTGTGTATCTGCACGGTCCATGTTCAGGATCTCACTCTTTGGTCCAGCTTTGCCGTGCAATAATAACTGGAGTGAAGTAGGGCCAGCCAATGAACAGTAGCAGCGGCAGTAGACTGTGGACAAATGCGTGCATGCTTAGCTGGGGAAAGGAGAGGATACATGTACAGTGCCCATATTACAGGGGCAGCAGGAGAGGATCTCCATGGCAGCAGGACAAGCTGCAAGGACCGATGTCTCTTCATTGCGGTAAGGCCTGTAGGTAGGGCAAGCAGAGTTAAAACGCCCTCACTTCAATGGATGCGGCGAGTGGTACTTGCCTGCATGCGTTGTGCTTGTGCAGATCGTCAAGGATATGATGATCATGGGTGGTAAAACTGCCAGCACAACATTCTGCGATTTAACAGCCAACCAGAAAGTCATGTTTGGTGTTTTCAGAAAGCAGAAACATACCAGTACAGAACCCTATTTTCAGAAGCAGAAATAATGGTCTATATCCTGAATTCTCTGTGCATGTGCATGAATGCAATACATACAAATGTACTTGCTGGGAGCAAAAATGAAAAGCATAGGACATGAAACTGTATTGATAGCCCACTGCATCTAATCAAATGGGCTTCAAGTATACTGTAAACACTATCTGCACTTAAATAGGAAGACAGCAAACTAAATAGGAATTTTTTAGCAGAATAATGTAACTGAAACAGCACATTATCCTTTGAAAAATGAAACAGCAACATGTGCGAGGGTAAGCCACAACATATTATGTATATATGAAGAAACCACCCAAAAAAAATCCAAACCCAAATTGAGCGCCTCAATGTGCTCATTCCCAGGATTTTTTAGCAGTTTATCCTTATAACTTAACTTTAGAGTACAAAATATGTTTGACAGTCAGTAAGCACAAGAAGCTAGAGATTGAAGGGACACTTACCTGAATATTCTCACAACCTATTAAATATTGTCGACCAAAATCATAAAACAATCTTCAGATAATATCAACATACAGACCCTACATCACCAAGTATACGAGTCATGCAGAATACAATTCAATTCATACACCTCTTTAATACAAAACACATACACGGATACACCATGGCACAGAGTAGCAGAAAACTCACCAGTTTGTCCTGGTGATCTGAAGAGCCAGAACAGGGTATAAGTAACAACAGGGCAGTTCCATATCAAGACACTTACAGAGACTCAAGAAAGAACATGGGCATGACTGAACAGTGGGAATCATAGCTTAGAACAAAACCTTCTAGGAAGTTTTAAATTGCCATGGACCACATGAGCCATATCACCAATAAAAATTTGTTCTCATTGCTATGCTCCTATGGAAGCATTATAATATATACTTGGACACCAAAAGGAAACATAAACTCATGTATCCCACAGCAAGCTACCAGAATTAAACCCGTATTCAGGTAAAGGGAAACAATCTCCTTGCACCAGTTGCCAGTCCAAGTAAAGGTATAAATGCAATGAGGCCAACCATGATTCATTCGCCCCCTGCCCCAAAGATTCATAACAGGAATACCATAATTTCTTCAGCTGTTTTCTAGCACTATAGCAGTGACACACTATATGAGATGCACTTTTGTGTGTAGGGAGGTGATTAATACAAATGTAGTATAGCAAATTGGTCCAGTATCACATATCTAAGAGTGTTGGCATATAGAGATTAAAAAGTTCTGCTCACAACATAAATGCAAGAGAGCAAAGCAGCCCAAAGATTCGTAACCGAAATACTCTGAACTGGGTGTATGCCTCTGTGCTTTACTATTCTTTTGGAGGCGGATGCATCTACTGTGTAGCAGAAAGACAAGAAAGCACAGAGGCATACAATAAAGAACGTGGAGATATTAGAAACCTGGGAAAAGAACTATGAATAACAATAGTATCCACTGTACATTTAGAAATTAGCATAACTAAAAACTCAGAAGGTATCAACATAATTTCTAGTACTTAAAGCAACACATGATGCAATCTACTAAAATAAATGCACTCGGAGGGATACTAACCCGTCATGAAGACCTCAAATATTTTATATAGTTAAGGTCAGCAATCGGTCAACCCTTCATTGGTCGCCGCTATAGTTATGCACTAATCAAGGAATTCCAGGATACACAACCTTAACTAGCATCCCATCGACATAGATCACTGCCAGCAGCCAAGCAACATAAGATGAATCAAAGAATTGAAAACAAAGATGTCCAGAAGAAATCCAAGTTTTATAACATGGCCATGCATCTGTTCACCTTCCTTGTGAGCATAAGTTTTTGCACAGGCTCTCGATACTAAAGGAAATATCAGGTTATCAGGCTTCATACTCTTTTCCTGAGCTTTCTTGAAAAAAACACTGGCACCTTTTGGTTCATCACTCTGAGCAAGGCCCCTGAGTAGAGTATTCCAAAAAAAAAGGTTTCTGCTAATTGGATCTGCTCAAATACTTTATGAGTAAAAGCCAAATATAATTGCTGAAGAGCATAAGATCTGATAACCTTGGACATTGCATATTGACAGGTGTGCAGGCCAGAAACTATGAGATGAGCATGGAGCTTCTTTACAGCTTCCACCACTAGTTCACTACAAGACGCTTAAAGAGGAGCAACAATTAGACATGAGGTTCACTTGACCTGCTTCCTGCAAAGAAATGTAAAATAGATAAAAGGTCTAACAAACAGCTGTACTGGGAGTGCAGTCATTTCGGAGGTGAAAACAATTGAACAAATGCAGCATGCCTTTGAGGCTTATTATGAGGACACAAAAAGAAAACAAAGTAAGATGCCACAATGATAGTGCTGAGTTAACAAATATGGGATTGCAGACATATTGTTTATGACAGCCTATTTAGCAATCAAGAATCAATAAAATTTTAATTTTGCTTCTTTACATGGAAGATAAAAAGGGTAAAATATCAGGAGATTTATTGAAGTTGGTATACTACAGGGAGATACTTGAGGTGGAAAGGTTGCAAAAAATTTGAGAGAGCTTCTACCTCTCATCAGACTTAACAATTGACAACTACTGAATCTCACCAACGAAAGCAATCCTAGGAACCTTAGTAGTTTTCCTTTTCCTCTCATCCAGTAATTTCCATGCTTGTTCGGCATTACCAAGCTCATTAAGCATATCGTACAGCACTGAACAATCACCTCTGCATTCTCTTTCTAAGTCTAGTATCTTCTTTATCGCCCGCGCCCCCATCTCAACTTCTCCATACTTACTGAGAATTCCCAACAGTATCCTCCATACAACTACGTAACTGTATATATAGGCAACCCTTCTATTGTTTGATCGGACTCACACAAGACACAACCGTCCAGACCTTCATAGTATGTCTATCTGTGACGCACCCAAAATGCTTTTGAAAAAAAAAGCTTTTGAAAAAAAAACCGCTAACCCTTGCTCTATTGAGCCCCCATGACTGCAAGTCTGCAAGCATAGATGACACTGAAGAAGGTGACTCTGTTGGGCCTTTAATCCCTGCTGCTGTCATCTCTGCAAACAGCTCAAGTGCCTCAACTGACAGCCCATGCATTGCAAAACCAGAAATTATCGATGTCCATGACACTAGATAGCCATACCGCTACTCACCCATGATGATATCCATCAAAGAGTAGATGTTGCCCGAATAACTAGTAAAACAGTTACCTCACCCCAGCTAATGCCTCCTGCCATCATCTGGCGCAAAAGAGCAACAGCCTTGCATAAAAGGCAGGCACGCGTATACCTATCAATCAACCTCACCCATCCGGCGAAGCCAGTGCTCATCGCATTCCGCGAAACCAAATTCTTCACCAGCATTTCATCGGACACCTTCCGGGCTACCACCAAGCGCCTAGAGAGACAGCACATACTTTGACTGACAAGGCGGTGATGCCCACGTAGGCATGGAACTCGAACCTTTTGCCTTGCCGACCGCAAGCCCGTGGAGCTTGCTTGCGCTTGCGCGCCGGCTCGAGGCCACCGGCAAGCCTTGAACAGGAACGCGAAGGCAAGTAGGCAACGTGTTATCAGCCAGGGCCAGGTAGACAGGTAGTGGCGCGCGTGCCTCAAGAGGAGAAAAAAAACCAGAGCTCGGGTTCTTTCTCGTAGAACACGGTCTTTATTGGGCCGCGAGTGCGAGCCTGAAGTACAATGGCCCTTTGGTATTAGAACGGCCATGGGCCTGATTGGACCTTCATGACGCTCGTTGCTGCCGTCGATGAAAAAAAAAGACGAAATGGTTTCTTCATTTGAATTTTCTACATATTTGCTCCCTTGTTTGAAACTGAGACTTACCAGCGAACGGCACCCACCCGTGATTAGTGTTTCTTTGTGTCCTCAAAGTACTTAAGCGGTCAGTTTTTTTTTTTTGCGGGTAAGCGGTCAAGTACTATTGATCACAAACTAGCAACCTATCTAATCGGCTTCATTTTTTTCTTCCTTTCATCGGCAATTAAACTCTAATTACCTCTTTATAGCTTATTTGTCAGTGAAGTATTCATGTCAACCACAACAACAAAAAAATGACAAACAAGAAAAAAACTCAAGAAATATCCAAAATGACCTGAAAATCCTACCAAAATTTCACCCACACAACCCTCAATTTCCTTTTTCCCCCCTTGAAACGGAATGCGGTCTACGGCCTAGAATATCAAAGCAACACATCTTGAATCAAGTTGCCAAATGATTTGCTTTTTAAGACCATGCGATCTAACATTGAAAAAAAAAGTATCCAAGCATGCAAGGTTAGTTAAATACTGGGTCTAGGTGAATATGTTTACCTCCCACCACAAGAAACCTAATTAAATAAGCTATTTTTTCTTTCATCGTAAATTAAATTGTAACTACATCCTGATAACCATTTTCATATATTTTCCTACTCTTTTTCCCAAAACAATATGTCAACCATGACATCAACGCAAACAGAAAGTGAAGAAAAAGAGGGAAAAATCAAGAATGATCCAAAGTGATCTAAGAAAACGCCCTAGAAAGTCAGGAACTTTGCTTTGTCATCTTGCGAGCGGCCCACGAGTCGTCCACATCTCCGCGCTCCCACCCACAAACCAGGCCCAAACCAAACCCCATCACGGTCCCACATGTCATCATCCCGCCCCAACCCTAGCACCGGCATTCCGATCGCTCCCATTCCGGCCCCACATGTCATCCACCCACCAACGACCTCACATATAAATACCCTTTCCGTCCACAAGCCCACCACGCGCCCGCAACTTTTTTCCAAAAAAAAAAAAGGAGGAGACTCCCCAAATCGGAATCCGCACCAATCCATGGCCGCCGCCGCCTGCTCCGCCGCTCGCCGGCGGCGCGCGCGCTCCTCGCCGGCGCTCTCGTCCCGCCTCGTCGCGTCCAAGCCCCACTCCTCGTCCCCGCACCCCCGCCGCCGGCGAAGGCCGCGTCCAACACCAAGACCTTCTCGATCTACCGGTGGGACCCGGACTCGCCGTCGACGAAGCCGCACCTCAAGGACTACCAGGTGGACCTGTCGGACTGCGGGCCGATGGTGCTGGACGCGCTGCTCAAGATCAAGAACGAGCAGGACCCGTCGCTCACCTTCCGCCGCAGCTGCCGCGAGGGCATCTGCGGGAGCTGCGCCATGAACATCGACGGCGACAACGGCCTCGCCTGCCTCACCAAGATCTCCTCCGCGTCGTCGGCCTCCACGGTCTCGCCGCTGCCCCACATGTTCGTCATCAAGGACCTGGTGGTGGACATGACCAACTTCTACAGCCAGTACAAGAGCGTCGAGCCCTGGCTCAAGCGCAAGGACCCGCCGCCGCAGCAGGGCAAGGAGATCCCGCAGACCAAGGCCGATCGCGCCAAGCTCGACGGCATGTACGAGTGCATCCTCTGCGCCTGCTGCTCCACCTCCTGCCCATCCTACTGGTGGAACCCCGAGGAGTACCTCGGCCCAGCCGCGCTGCTCCACGCCAACAGGTATACCTCCGCCGCCTTGTTCTGTGATGGATGATTGCTGAGTGATCTATGCTGGATCTATTTGATGATTGCTGAATGATGTGTGATTGATCGGTTGCAAGTCATGCTCTTCTGATCATCATGAAGTAATTCCATTTGAACTGTTTGATGATTGCTGAGTGATGTGTGGTTGATCG
Organism: Chrysopogon serrulatus; assembly: GCA_015844335.1. Classification (NCBI taxonomy): domain Eukaryota; kingdom Viridiplantae; phylum Streptophyta; class Magnoliopsida; order Poales; family Poaceae; genus Chrysopogon; species Chrysopogon serrulatus. Next base: position 341,752 of record JADLZL010001603.1, on the reverse strand, counting down.
GTTGCAAGTCATGCTCTTCTGATCATTATGAAGTAATTCCAGTTGAAGTGGTGTGTGTAGATTGTTTGATGTAGTTGATAGCTTAGCTATGTGAGTCTGGAAATGACTGTGTTCCAGGTAGATTGCCAATTGAAGTGATGTGAGTAGATTGTTTGATATAGTTGATTGTGATCCAGGTAGATTGGTTATTGGTCTGATGTCTTGATGAATTGTTTGATCCTTAGATGTGATGATCCTATGTTGTTTATCTTGGTGGCGGTGACACCCATGAGAAGTGGTTTCATGATCATGATCGGGTGGCTGCTGTGACTATGATCCGATGATATTAGTATCACTAGTTATTAGTTAAGGAAATGTGTTGAATGTATTTCTACAGAAGATCGCTTAGACAGCTTTAAAGGCATTGTGGTTCTAGTATTCTTCTGGCATTTAGCTTATGAGTTGCAGACACGCCAGACTGCCCAACTTAAATTAAATATGGTGGATGTTTTGGTGAATCTATTCCTCTGATAAGTTTTGGGCAGTGGCATGCTAAACTGCTAACCTCTCTTCCAGTATAGAGAGTGCTAGTTTCTCGCTTCATCACTGTTAAGCTACACTGGTGATCAAGCGAATTTAAGATGCTAAAGCCAGTTCTTGTGGAATTTTATGCACTTGTTTCCCTTGAATGATAGCTGTCTAATATGATAATTTTTCTTTGCTCTAAGTTTTAGGATGTTGCTAAGTCCATGACACGTTCACCCTTTTTAGGCTTCCGCTGTGGGGGACGCTTATCAAACCAAAACCCAACATGTTCATGCACCTTCAAGCTCGAGGATATCATGGGGTGTCAGAGAAGAGAAACCTGCGGGACCACAAACGTAGATTGCTTGCAGAAAAACATGAGCTGAGGTCAAAGCTGTATAAGGCTGTCTGTAGGGACCCTGAGCTTCCATTGGATATGCGGGAGAAGTTCCGCTATAAGTTATCCAAGTTGCCAAGAAATAGCTCCATGACACGCCTTAGAAACCGCTGCATTTTCACAGGCCGGTCTCGTGCTGTCTACAAGAAATTCCGCATGTCCCGTATTATGTTCCGCACATTGGCAAACAAGGGTGAACTGACGGGCGTAAAGAAAGCATCGTGGTAGATGCTAACGAGCCAGTAGAAAAAAGCGCTAGCTCTGCAGTAGTCCAGGAAAATAAGGTTGTTTACATGCAACCTTTCAGTGTGTGTGATCCCTGAAACAATCTTTAAAGTTTCTGACCAGCAGCCAATTTTATTTAAATATTTTAGCTGAATCAGTGTACTGTACTGTTTTTTTGGGATATTATGCACTTATTAAGTTAAAGGATCAGAACATGTTTCTGAATGCAGAAATGTTTTTGTTTTGCCTGTTATCTTCACACTGGGTTATGAATATGTTGCGTCTGTTTCTGTTATCAGTTACTCAGTACTCCATGTTGCTAAGTAGTTACCACATCACTCCAAAGTTTACATCATGTACTCAGAATGGTTGTGATTTGTGAATACTGTATGCTAGAGTAATCCTGACTTCATAATTTGTTTGTTTCAGTGTTTGTTTGGCTACTACCATTCTATCTTCTGGACTTCTCACTTCTCAGAAGTCTGTTCAGCATTGCGTATTTGTTATCCTTGCTGATATGTTGAGTCATTTGTTATTCTAGTGTTTTATTTGATTGTATGATCCATACACGAGCTGTTTTATTCATCTTAAGTCCTTTTAATTTATTTGATTTTCACATGGAGGGCTTGTGTTAGATCATAGTAACTAGATATGGCAGTGAAGTTTCATCAATTAATATGATAACCAACTTTGTTTGCAGTTAGTGTAATTAATGAACATTAATGTTTTTTAGTGTGCAGTATTTTATATTCCTAGAGTTGAGCCGAGACTAATCAGAATTAGTTAATAGAGGTAGTTAGGTGTGCCTTAACTTTATGCTCCAAAAACTACTGTTTGAATATCGCCTTTTAGGTAATAATGTTGAGTACTTTTACTGTTTTATTGACTTATTGTCTAATTGTTATAAGAAACTGTTTCTTCTGGACAGAGCATATCTGTAAATGCTACTACATACTGTACATGCTGCAGATCTGTGTGTAGATACAATCACTGGTATTTAAATTTTAGAGTCTAGTTACTTATTTTTGTGATCGAGTTTTCAAATTTATCTCCAATGGAGTGATTGAAGTACTTGCCCGCTTCGGTTCAGTTTTTGAACTTTGAACTTGTGCTGCCCAAGTAATAGTGTAGGACATGCTTGCCTGCTTGGCACTGCACGATGGCTCTTGTGCTATAAAATATCCATTCGTTGTTCCAGGTGGATACAGGACAGCCGTGATCAGTTCACCAAGGAGCGCCTGGACGCCATCAACGACGAGTTCAAGCTCTACCGCTGCCACACCATCAAGAACTGCGTGCATGCCTGCCCCAAGGGCCTGAACCCGGCGAAGCAGATCGACACCATCAAGAAGCTCGAGTTGGACGCCTGAAAGCGATCATGCCTTCCCTTCGAAACCATCATGGAACAAAACTGTGAAAATTTGCGATAAACTTGCCTCTTTTTTTTTTTTTGGTCTTTGCGCGGTGGTTTCTACCTGACGAATAATTCCCGATGGGGGCCTCCTCTCTGATCCTCGCATTTTTGTCAGGTGGAGGTAGTGTAGGGAGTGAATAACTGCTACCGTATTTTATTTTTATGCTGTATCTAATTTGGTCCTCTGCAATGCATTGTATGCATTACTGTCATTCATGGATGATTTTCAGTTTTCACTGCGTTTAACAGATGTTTTCAGTTTTCACTGCGTTTAACAGATGCTTCGCATGATTGTATACCGAGCAATGTCATTAATTGTTGGCGCGGCGCTCGTTGGTGCTTTCCTCTCAACCGGCCCAGCCCTTTTTCTGTTTCACACTGGGCTCGACCACCCCCAATCCGCTATCGGCCTTGAAGGCCTGCTCGGCCTTCCAAATGTATTTGGGCCTTCTGGACCTGCAAAACGTGAAGTATTCGGTTTTATTTAACTGGTATGTGAAGGAATGAGTATAGGAAACGTATTCCGTTAAATGTTTGAACAAAGTTGCAATGTATTGTTTGCATTTGGAAATAATTAACATGTGGGATTTCCAACTTGCGTCAAACTATCTCGAACTACTACTAGCTTAGAAATAAGCTATCGCCAAGAAGTGCTAAACAGTTAGATTATGTGTCTCACGGATGATGTGATGAAAGTTCCCGAGCTTGCAAATGGATAATTTCTAAGCTGTGTGCGCCTAGAATTTGTCACAACTTAGAATTGCATGCTGGAGGATAAATCCTCTTAGATTGATACTCATAAATATTTCAAGTACATAACCTAATCTCTATAATACTTCATTCATTCCAAACTTTAAGATGTTTTTGGATCTTTTAGATTTACTATGCATCTGGTCATAGTGTATACCTATGTGTAGCAAAAGCTATGTATCAAAAAAAAAAATCAAAACATCTTATAGTTTGGTATAGAGGCAGTACAAAACTTGAGTCAATCTTTAGCCTTGCTACACGCCTGTCATTTTTGCCTCGGTTTTCTGTACCGTTGGCAGGGTTGCCTGCCGTCAGATACAACCATACAAGGCGAAGCAAGTGAAAGTGTTTTTTTTTTTATAAAAAAAACTAACTCAATGCCTAAGGTGAGGACACATTGGAACACATTAGAGTTATCAATTTGAAACAACCATATCAACCTGCAAAGAAGCATGTCACCGTAATCAATCAGGTGTTGAAAATAAGATACTACCTCGACCGCGCGCAAAATTTTAGCGCCTTTCTCAGCCCTCCTGTTACAAACAACCATCAAAATGTTTAGAATATTGTTCACACATTTTTTGTTATTGGTTATACTGCTGGCATTGTTTGAACTATTGTTCACTAATTTTTTAGTTACTTGTTAAGAATCTTGTTATGTTCCAAACACTGCTATATTCTTTAAACCAAGGGCGAAGCCGGGAAAAATTTAGGAGGAGTTGAACAGCGGCGTCGGCTTGACCGCCAGGCACCGACCGCTAGCGCCCGGCCACCCACCGCGCCTGGTTGCCCGCTCACTACTCGCAGCCCCGCGCAACGGCAATTCCCACTTGCCCGAGACCCTAAATGGCCGCGTCCGTGTAGTGTAGGAGTGGCGCAGGCCGAGCTTGAAGCCATTGCTCGATGGGTTTGGGGGACAGAACACGGTGAATTGGGAATTTGGATAAGATTTCTTTCATTGATTGGATCTTGGATTGGGCCTTGTCTGGATAATCTTTTGCCTCTATAGATTTGGCCCAATTAGCAAGAAAAGAGGTCCAGCAAATCTCAGCCCCTCCTACTTGTCCATCTATGGCTGAAATTCCAGGCGAAGGCTCTAGGAGCGGTAGAGCGGGGGCTGGAGCCCCCCAACCACACCGCTACTCCATGCATGCTTTAAATCACTGTCCGCACATATCGCACTACCGGCTACGTCCCATGTGTTCGGGCCAGTATGTATTAAGATAGAAATAGAAAATTAGGGTGAATTTAGCTATAGTGTACTGAATTCTAGTGCATGCAACGGAAAAATCAATGGCTTGAGTATTGAAAATAATAAATTATGCATCAGCCTTGTCTGTAAAAATGTTGCTGAGGAGGTAGAGTTGGACCTTAAATTTTATTATTCTTATGATTTTCCTACTTTCTGTTGACCTACAACAAGTCTATAAATTGATTAAATATTTGACTTTTTTCTGTAAAATTACAGGACTTACCTCGTGTTTGATGGGTGATAGATGAAATTCTATAAAAAAAAATATTGAGGATTGTGTTAAGTTAATAAAATAGAACTATTTTTTTCATATTGCATCATGCATTTAATGTTGGCTTGTGTTCTTATCCAACGCGTAAGCTAATTGTTTTCAACCTTAGGGGCATATGACCCATGTGCATAATACATAACACTGCATGCATGTTGGAATCAGGGTTTGCTCTCTAGAACTTGTCATACATAGACAAACATGTCATACGGATAAACTTGTCATGTCTGAATATGTATGGATAGGCACCGTTAGAACTCATCACCTAGACACAAACATACACAAACGCACATATTGCACTCGTCATGTACGCAGTCTCAAGGGACATGCAATTCGCGACATATCGTGTTTTAACGACGTCAATTATGTAATTTTCACACTATGGAAGGATCTAAATAGTATCACGCCTTCCATAGTTCTATTCATTAACAAAAATATTTTGATCATAGTGATTGAGAAAGAAAAAAATTGACTGAATAAAATAAAACTACTAAGAGTAGGCGAATTCTACCTAGAAATACGATTATCTTGGGATAAAATTTAACTGCTAGAATGTGTTTGGGGTTTGTTTGGATATAGTAGCTAATTGCTAGCTAACTAAAACTGACCCTAGTGCATTGAAACAAAAGGACTAGTGGGCTAATTTTTTTAGCCAAAGCCTTAAACTAATTATTATTAGTCAATCTCAATTAATTTAAATTATTATTTTTAGCTCAACTAGTAACACCCTTTTGCTGATCCGAAGATACTTTCATTTAGGACTACAAGAATATGCATCTGAGGTATTAAAATTAAGAGTTAAATGTACGGGGCCCTTAAACTTGTAAACGTGTCATATAAGCCCCTAAACTCACAAAAACGGATTTTTGGCCCTCTAAACTTGTTAAGTGGTACACCATAGGCCCTTAAACTTTGAAAACAAAGTTCTGGCCCCTAAACTTGTTTATTGGTACACCACAGTTCCCTAAACAAGTAACTTTTGATATTTTTTAAAACTTTTTAAAAATCCAAATTAAGAAGCAAGGAAGGAGTACCTGAAAAGCTCCAAAAATCTTGATATTTTATAGGTTGGTAGAGTGAATAACAAGAATCATAATGGCATAGAACATGCTAATTTTTAAGTAAATTTTGAATTATTGTATTTCAAAAATGATCAAACTTATATATTCTATAAATTTTTAGGATATTCAAATGACAATAAAAATCTCTAAAAAATATATTTGTGCTATGGACTAATTTACTTTATACAAAAGTATTATTATTACTACCAATAAAAAAGGTTTAGAAAAATATCAAAAGTTACGATTCATGGGCCTGTGGTACATCAAAATGATCAAACTTATATTATTATTACTACCACTTAACAAGTTTGGGGTCTCAGAGTTCAGAGGGTCTGTAGTGTACCACTTAACAAATATGCCAAAAATGCATTTTTAAAGTTCAGGAGCTTATGTGACACACACTTACAAGTTCGATGGCTTCTGGTACATTTAACTCTAAAATTAACGTCGCCTAGGCTAGCCCTTTGAGAAGAACAGCTATCAGTTATGTGTGGGATGGTTACACGTTGCGTCCAATGACGGTGAAGCAAAGCCATGCTTGTATTTGTGGTGATACCAGAGGGATGCAAGCGGAAGCGGGGTCCAAAAAATACTTTCGGCAGAATTAGACAGTTTGCCCTATTTTTTGTGCACGTTGTTGTCGACCAAAAAAAAAAAAATGTGTTTCGCTAACAGAAGCATATTCTGGCACGCTTTCTAATTCCAATTTCTAGAGCACCCTAGTAGATTCATCTCGGTTGGCTGAACCTGCGATCTCAAGGTCTCCCTTTGGTGTCGATGCGGGACCCACCCCGTTGCTCCCCGACCAATGGCCATGGAGACGCAAGGATAAGGTGTCAATTCTCGAGCACACAGTGGGCGCCTCCGACCTTGCAAAGATAAGCCCGATCAACGGAAAAGGTAGCTCGCCATTGCACTGCGCACCCACACCTCACATCCGCCGCCAGCCATCTCTGCTCTCGCAAGCAAGCACGCCGACCTGCTGCCATAGTGCCATGGCGACCATAGCCACGATGGCCTTGCTGAAGCCCGCCAAGATCGTGGCGCGGTCGGCGCCGCCGTCTACCAGCGGGGCCAGCAGCGCCGCCGCCAGCAGCGTCTCGCTGCGCGTCCCGACGAAGGCCAAGAAGACCGCGTCGGCCGTGTTGTCGACCACGCCGGCGGCGGCCACGGCGCTGGCGGGCGCCTTCTTCTCGGCGCTGGCGACGTCGGACGCGGCGCTGGCGGCGCAGCGCGTGGCGGACGTGGCGGCGGCGGCGGACGCCGGAAGCGACAACCGCGGCCAGCTGCTGCTCATCGTGGTGGCGCCCGCCATCGGCTGGGTGCTCTACAACATCCTGCAGCCGGCGCTGAACCAGCTGAACCGCATGCGCAGCCAGGCCGTGGTCGCCGGCCTCGGCCTCGGCGCCGCCGCCACCGCCGCCGGGATGGCGGCCGCGCCCGAGGCCTCCGCCGCCGCGGTGCAGGACCTCGCCGCGCTCGCCGCCGCCGCCGCGCCCGCCGACGACAACCGGGGCCTCCTGCTGCTCATCGTCGTCGCGCCCGCCATCGGCTGGGTGCTCTACAACATCCTCCAGCCGGCGCTCAACCAGCTCAACCGCATGCGGTCCGACTGAGCTACGAGCTTTGCTCATGCACCCCGACGGCGACGGCGACGGGGACAGCGGAGTGTGCGTATCTGCGGCGTGCGTTGGTGTGTTAAGAACTGTAGTATAACGTGAAGCGTGGTTCATGTATGTGCCTTGTCTTTCCATTTTCATTGTTGATCAAATGCAAAATGCAGTACAGCTCTCTCTCTCTCTCTCCCTCTCTCTCTCTCTCTCATTATCCAACATGAGTAGTTTCTCCAGCTGAGTTTCTGGCCGAAACGATTGATTTGGTATGAGAGAAAAACGCTGCTGAAATAGTGGTGATGAATTATGCTTTGTCATTGCTCACCAAATGCCATCCTAAAGCATGAAAATGTTCAGGGTTTTCAGTTTTGACTTGTTAAATTGGAGTTGTTTGTTCCGTGCTTGCCTGCCAACGAAAAGTTGATTTGGTATGAGAGAACCGCTGCTGAAATGGTGGTGATGAATTATGCTTTGTCATTGCTCGCCAAATGCCATCCTAAAGCATGAAAACGTTCAGGGTTTTTAGTTTTGACTTGTTAAATTGGATCTGTTTGTTCTGTGCTTGCCTGCCAGTGCTGCTCTCCTCCTCTTGACAAATGGCAATGAAGTTGGTTATGCTGAAAAACGAATCTGAGTGAGCTAGCATTCACTACCGGAATCCGGCTCTTTGCCGAGTGTTAATTTCTTTGCCGAGTGTTTTTTTTTAGGGCAATCGGCAAAGACTCTTTGCCGAGAGCTAAAGAAAAAAACTCGGCAAAAAAAAAGCACTCGGCAAAAAAAAAGCACTCGGCAAAGAGGCTTCTTTGCCGAGTGCCAAAAAAAAAGCACTTTCGGCAAAGAGTTCTTTGCCGAGTGCTTTTTGGCACTCGGCAAAAGAGGCCTCTTTGCCGAGTGTTTATTTATTAGCACTCGGCAAAGAAGGTCTTTGCCGAGTGTTTTTTATTTTACACTCGGCAAAGACATATTTCGTAGTATATTTTGGAGCAGTAAACTAATTTAAATGAAAAAAATTTAACTACAAAGTTGTATAACTTTTCAAGATCTACAACTTTTATTTTGACCATTTCTTAATTTGACAAAGTAAAATTAAATCTATTCACAAATCTTACATCTCTCTCGTAGTTTACAAAACTACAAGAGGAGATATATAAGATTTGTGAACAATATTTCTACCACTATGCCAAATAATCAAATAACCAAAATACTTTGTAGTTGAATACTTTTTAATTTGAATTAATTTTATTAACGAAAAAGTACAATCGCATGTCTCAAATTTGAAATTTGAATTTTTAAAGTATCTCGGATGGGGAAACACCCAAAATGAAAGTTATAGATCTCGAAAAGTTATGAAACTTTGTAGCTGGCAACTTTTTATTTGAATTTATCTTGTCACGCGAAATCGTATCCGAATCCGCTCAAATTTAAAATTCAAATTTTACAAACAACCTCGGATGGAGAAACTTCTTAAATAAAAATTGTAGATCTCGAAAAGTTATAAAACTTTATAGTTGACAAGTTTTTTATTTGAATTCGTTTAGAGCCTCAAATAAGTAATTTTTACTCGATTTTGTATAATATTTAGGGAATCCAAATAGAGTATAGACACAAGTGAGTGTGTAGTGCGGTGGTAGGGAGGTTACGCCAGGGAGAGGTCGTGAGTTCGAATCCCACTCGACACAATGTTTCGAAAAATGCTATAAAAAAAAAAAATGTAGATAGAGACGAATGGGTGCTTTGGTCGATGGGGCCCTCCCCCGATTAAAAATATTTTTTTGCTATTATTTTCGGGTTTTTTTCATTTTGATCTTTACCGAGTGTCCGAAAAAAAAACACTCGGTAAAGACCTCTTTGCCGACGGATTCTTTGCCGAGTGGCCTTTGCCGAGTGCAACACTCGGCAAAACCTTTGCCGAGTGTAATATAGGCTTTGCCGAGTGCCTCAGGCACTCGGCAAAGAAGAAAAATCCGGTAGTGATCGGGGAGTGTCCTTCGGTTCAGATTCAGTTTACAAGTAGAGCAGCTTGGGGTGTCTCATGTCTGCATGGTGGATGAGTTGAAAAAAATTATCTCGAGTAAAAAAAATAGTTGCAACCATGTAGCCAAACCCTGCACGCATTCATTCCGTCGAACGGTTGGCGGGCGTGGCGCACGACGTCAGTGCTCACGCTGCTCTTGGGAGTCACAGGAATCGGCGCGAGGACAGTGGAAACGGCGCGCAGTCGCGACTCACGTGGCGGTGGTAGGCAGTCGGCGGGGACAGTACGACAGCGGCGGCGACGGGATCTGAGGAGCATGGGGTCAGGGCTATCACCATTAGGGCCTCAGGAGCGTGAAGGCCCCACTTGTCGGCCACCCCTGGACATGGTTCATGTTTGGTTGGGTCTCTGGAGTCTTGGGCCGAGCCGGGCCGGAATCCAGGTCGGCCTGCTACTTCTCCCTTTAGCTATTTCCTTTTTTTTATTTCTCTCCTTCCCGAAGACTCCCTCCCTGTTCCTCCAAGAAAAAGGGCGACTCCAAGGTAATTGGGTACCACCGTGCCGGTGGACTAAGGAAGCTGTGGATTCGGTGGGGGTGTACATATTACAGTAGTTTCAGAGTTAGGGTTAGGAACTTTCCTGAGCTTCTCCAGCGTCGGCCATGGTGATGTTGAGCAGATTCATGTGGTGGTCCGTGGGTAGGAGGCGCACAGCGACAATATCATTTGCAGGACATTTGGCATTGGTGATGTTTTCTCTATTTTTTTTTTCTTCTACATCCATGCTCGAATCTTTTGTGTGCTTGTTTGGTTATTTGTGGCCTTCTTGTCAATGGTGTCACTGAATCTGTGTACTACCACATGGTTGTTGCTCGAAGAAGACTCGGTGTCTTTACCAAAGTGTTCACCGGGCTTTTGTCCCTCCCAGGAGTTTTCCCTGGGAGGTTACGGCTCTACTTGCTTCTCTATGTGGGTAGGTGTTGTTGGATCTACTTTGTAGGATTGCTGCTTGTTGGTCGGAGCATGCCGGTGTTGCGACTGGTGTCTTTTTCCGGTGAAAGTGGTATTTTGCCGAGGTATTTAACGTTTGAACATCACTATGTGCTGCTGGTGGGGCTTCAAATTTGAAGACTCTTTGACAAATCGGAAATCGGCCAGAAGCTTCATGCCGGTTCTTCTTCATTGCGGGAGATGGAGAAGGTGCAGGCTACAACAGCGAAGGTCGCGCGACGGTAAGGGCACTAGAGGCTCCTGTAATGATCTTGTGTGTAGTTTTAATTTCTTTCAGGAGTACCCGGTCAGGAACTTGATTGTAAGAGTCCTGTATCAATAAAAACCAACTCTTTTTTTTAAAAAAAAAAGCTATTTCCTTTTTTTGCTAAAAAAATAATAAAAAAAAAGTTGCCCTGCCCCGGAGGCCCGCACAACCATGGCGCCGCCATTGCCGCCTTCGCTGATGGAGGAGCTTGTCGAGGAGATCCTCCTCCACCTCCCGCCGGAGGAGCCCGGGAGCCTCGTCCGCGCCACCGTCGTCTGCAAGCCATGGCGCCGCCTCGTGTCCAGCCCCCGCTTCCGGCGCAGGTTCCTCGAGCTCCACCGCACGCCCCCGCTGCTGGGATTCATCTGCAACTACAACCGCAGCCGCTCCATCTTGGTGCGCACGAGCGCCTCCTCCCCGCTGCACGACAACACCAGCGCCGCCGGGACCGCGACCGCCTGGTGCGCGCTGGGCGTCCGCCACGGCCGTGTCCTCCTACGGGATGCTCTCACGGTCGAAGTCCTCCCTCGTGGTCTGGGACCCCATCACGGACGAGCAGCGGGCGCTTCCCGCTCTGCCATGGCCGACGGTGAGCTGCACCGCGGCGGTTCTCTGCGCCGCCGGCGCCGGCGCCTGCGACCACCGTGGCTGCCACCGTGGACCTTTCCGTGTGGTTTTCGTGAGCACCGAACGCAGTTACATGTTCGTCTGCACCTTCTCGTCCGACGTTGGCGCGTGGAGCCGTCCAGTCTCCATTCAGCACCTCAATAATCGCTACTACACCATTGGTGGGTACTCGCCCAGTGTGCTGCTGGGGAACAATCTCTATTTTGGGATTTCGATGACGAACACAGTTCTGAATTACAATATGGAGCTGCGTAAGAAATCGTGGATTCAGCTTCCATCCCTGCGACACTACGGTCTGAAGAGTTCTGTGATGACGGCGACGGACGACGGTGAGCTGGGACTTGTCCGTGTCCGTCTATCGGACGGCATGCTCTGCATGTGGTCGAGGATGGACACCCATGATGAAGCTAGTGGTGGATGGACACAATTCAAAGTCATTGATCTTGGGACGCAGCTCCATGTCCGTCGTCCTGGATTTGTTCCGAAAGCTTCTCTGGTCGGTTCCACAGATGGTCTCGGTATTGTTTTCGTGACGGTGGATGGCGTGCTTTACATGGTCGATCTGAAGACCAATATGGTGAAGAAGATATACAGTAGTGGCACAGAAATGGACACCATCTTTCCATACATGCTCTTCTACAGTCCAGGTATACGATTTTACTTGGTTCGTGGTTTTGCAATAGTCTGAACAAGTGGTAATTCAGTTGCTACCACGGCACGATAGGCTCAAGAATATTGAATCTATGAAATTGCAACACCACAATCTTATCTTATATTATCTATACCTGGGTCGATCCTACCTAAATCTTTTTGTTATCTACCATTCAGATGCCTCCTCCCTATGTTTAATCCTGTTCATCCTTAGCACCTCATCTGTCAATGGATAGTGATATCGGTGCTAAATTTTAGGACATAGTTATCTTAATCGTTCATCGAGGGCAAATTTGATTACTTAATCAGCTGATGATATTCTCAAAATTTGTAAATTGTTGCGGCATTGGAGGCAGCCTCTTTAGGTGAGGAACCAAATGTGGCCGGATCCAGTGCATGACAGGACAGCCTATGGTGCTCATGGGAGAGGTTCTCGGCCAAGGGAAAACTGGGTAGTAGTAAATGGTAAATAGCAAGCATGAGATCTCTAGTCTAGTCTCTTGTAGGATGGCTCCTTTTGCATCAGTGAGACCTTAATTTGTTGGCCTTCAAGTTCTGTGTTTTTAAAGCAGGACTTAATTTTCTTATAGCGTTTTAGCTTGATCATTGGATCCAGGTTATATTGAGCTTGTTTGTAAGCCGTTAAGTGCCGCGCCCGAGGCCTCCGCTGCCGCGGTGCACGACCTCACCGCGCTCGCCGCTGCCACGCCCACACCGACGACAACCGGGGCCTCCTGCTGCTCATCGTCGTCGCGCCCGGCATTGGCTGGGTGCTCTACAACATCCTCCAGCCGGCCCCCAACCAGCGCTCAACCGCATCCGCATGAGGTCCGACTGATGAGCTAGCTGGCAACAAGCTCGTGCACCCCACGCCGGCGACCGCGACGGCGGAGTGGGTGCGTATCTGCAGCGTGCGTGCGTTGGTGTGTTGTAGTATAACGTGAAGCGTGGTTGATCTACGTGCCTGCTTGTCTTTCCATCTTCATTCTTGAACAAATGCAGTACAGCTCTCTCTCTCTCTCTCTCTCAATCTGTTACATACATACATACATACATACACACACACAGTATTCTCTACAGTATCCAATATTAGTAGGTTCTGTAGCTGAGTTTCTGTTTGAACGGAACAAAATTGCAGGTGGTGATGATGGTGAATTATGCTTTGTCACTAGAAACACCGGCGCGGCTTTGCCGCCCCCTTCTTGAGTGGGCCAGCCAATCGCCATCCTAAATATGGATTGTGATTTTCAGCGTAGAGGTATATTCGCTTATATGGAATATGCAAGGGTTAAAGATAAAGTTAAAATTTATCGTGTTATGCATCGAGAAATTAATATTTGTAGTTAACTTTTTTTTTATTCAATGTCATATAGTTATCTTTTCGATGTTGTTGATCGAAATGATATGAAAATGAATTGCAAAAGGTTTATTGATGTTCTGAGCAGATTGTAGTATAGAGGCAAAGGCTGCTTTTTTTTAGTAAATAGAAAATAAATCAGTAAAATATGTCATTTAACAGCAGGTTTAATATATTTTGTTAGCTTGCTCTGAGTTAGACAAAGGCAGCAAAGGTGGTTTCGCAAATTTTGGGTAGATGTAGCTTCACTTATTCATTTAACAACTTAAATATGGATTTAACTTGGTTAAATAGTACTGCACATAAAAAGTTGTCAAACAGTAATATGACTTTAACATGTAGAGCATGGAAAGACAAGACGAATAAAATTGGTTTCATCAATTTTAGATATCTATAATTGAAGATATAAATTTTGCAAGATTGAGGAAGTTTTTAGTAATTAAAAACAGTGCCAAATCTTTTGTGAAGGCAGATATAAACATGCTGAACTTACACAAAAAGTTTCATCATCAAAAGATTATTTTTTTTGGCAACGAAAATCATGCAACGAGCATTTTATCATTTATTGAGTGAATTTTTAAGCATTTCGAAAATATTGTTTTTGGCCAATACATATGTTTCTGGTGTAGATAACATCATAACGAAGCTAACAAAACAAGTTTCACATTTTTAGCATTTTTCTTTGAATTTCTATGCATTTTCGAAATTTCAGCCAGATTATTGATTAAAAAAAGAGGAAACCATATAGGACAGACTCTTTATGCTAAGGCCCCTGAGAATTTTTGAAATTATTTTCTAATATAGCTGACACTATACAGAACTATTTATTTGAGTCACGAGATTTACATTGGGAATCCTGGAAAAGCTTATAATCCATTTTTGGCCTTGTTTCTTCTTCCTCAACGCACGGAGCGCAGAGGGAGGGCGTTCGGCTGTGGCGGTTTTGGCCAGGCGCCGGGCGGCAAGCGACGACGCGACGCGCCGCCTGTGCCAAGGCACCCGCTGGTGCCCACAGCGACGTCGCCACGGCCGGCGGCGAAGCTGGGCACGTAAGCAGGCGTTCGCAGCTGCTGCAGCTGTCGCCGCTGTGCTCGAGACCGAGCTGGCCGGGCAGGGGCGGAGTGCGGGGCGCCGGGCGGGGACGTGCGGGCGCGGTGGCGCGGGGCGGGACCGGGGCCGCCTGCCGCGGGCGCTTGCCCGCTCGGCTGGAGTCGCGACGGCGGTGCGCTGCTGCCTCGGGACACGTGGCGCGCGAATAAGGCCGGAGCTATGGTGCGACTTTCGTACTCGTAAAGATTGCTCGCCAAATGCCATCCTGAAGCAAGCATACATGCGCAATGTTCAGGGTTTTCAGTCTTTGGACTTGTTGGAGCTGTTTGTTCTGATTATTGGCAAATGGCAATGAAGTTGGTTGTGCTGAAAAACAAATCTGAAGTTCAGTTCCGGTGAGCTAGCATCGGGGAGTGTCCTTCAGTTCAGATTCAGTTTACAAGTAAAGCACGCAGTATAGGTGGCTCATATCTGCATGGTGGATGAGTTGAAAAGAGCATCTCGATGAAATGCGTGCAGGGTTTGATTTACATGGTTGCAACTTTTTTTTAGTCGAGATTTACACACAGGCCCTACCTGTCAGCCAGGCACCCGTCGACATGGTTCGTGTTTGATTGGGTTTCTGGAGACTCCTGGGCTGGGCCGGGCCGGTACAGATTTTTTTTTTAGAAAAGGCGGGCCGGGACAGAATCCGGATCCGCTACTTCTCCCTTCAGCTCCCCTCCCTGCCCCGGTTGTGCCGCCACAGCCATGACGCCGCCGCCGCCGCCGCTGGTGGAGGAGCTTGTCGAAGAGATCCTGCTCCGCCTCCGGCCGGAGGAGCCCGCGAGCCTCATCCGCGCGTTGGTCGTCTGCAAGCGTTGGCGCCGCCTGATCTCCAGCCCCCGCTTCCGGCGCCGATTCCTCGAGCTCCACCGCACGCCCCCGATGCTGGGATTCATCTGCAACAACAACCACAGCCGCCGCTCCATCTTCGTGCACACAAGCGCCTCCTCCCCGCTACACGGCACCACCACCACCACCACCACCGGGACCGCGTGGTGCGCGCTGGACGCCCGCCACGGCCGTGTCCTCCTATGGGATGCTGTCACGGTCAAAGTCCGATTCCTCGTGGTCTGGGACCCCATCACGGACGAGCACCGGAAGCTTCCGGCTGTGCCATGGCCGACGGCAAGCTGCACCGCGGCGGTTCTCTGCGCCACCGCCGCGTGCAACCACCGCGGGTGCCACCGTGGACCTTTCCGGGTGGTTTTCGTGGGCACTGAACCAGGTTACATGTTCGTCTGCACCTTCTCATCCGATGTTGGCGTGTGGAGCCATCCAGTCTCCATTCAGCACCTCAATAATCGCTACTACACCTTCGGTCGTTACTCGCCCAGCGTGCTACTGAAGAACGATCTCTATTTTGGGATTCCAATGACAAACACAGTTCTAAAGTACGATTTGGAGCTGCGCAGCAATTCGTGGATTCAGCTTCCAGCCCTGCAACACTACGGCTTGAAGAGTTCCGTGCTCATGGCAACGGACGACGGTGAGCTGGGACTTGTCCGTCTCCGTCTATCAGATGGCAGGCTCTGCGTCTGGTTGAGGATGGACACGACTGAAGCTAATGGTGGATGGACACAATTCAAAGTCATTGATCTTGGGACGCAGCTCGATGTTCGTCCTGGTATTGTTGCGAAAACTTCTCTGGTCGGTTCTGCAGATGGGCTTGGTATTGTTTTCATGACGGTGGATGGCACGCTCTACACAGTCCATCTGAAGACCAATATGGTGAAGAAGATAGACAGTAGTGGCACAGAAATGGACACCGTCTTTCCATACATGCGCTTCTACAATCCAGGTATATGACTTTACTTGGTTCTTGGTTTTGCAATAGTCTGAACAAGTAATAATTCAGTTACTACCATGGCACAACAGGCTCAGCAATATTGAATTTATGAAATTGCAATACCACAATCTTTTCATTATCGACAATCTTTGAAATTGATTAGGCATGCCTCTAGGAATTTATTGTTCTACTTAGAGTATATATCTTGATTAGTGCTCTCATGGTAAGCCTGACAACTTAGCCCGGGCCAGAAGGTATGCAGCAGGGGAGAGAGAAAAAATGTATCTACTTTCATGAGCTTCTACTATGTTTAATCCTGTTCATCCATAGCCCTCATCTGTCAACGGATAGTGATATCAGCGCTAAATTTTAGGACCATATTTATCTTAATCAGCTTGTGCAAGGGTGGCTGTTGAATAAAAAAAAAACTGTTGTTTGGTTGGTGAGGAATATATAATTGTTCATGGAGGGCAAATTTGATTACGTAATCAGCTGATGATATTCTCAAAATTTGTAAATTGTTGCAGCATTGGAGGCAGCCCCTTTAGGTGAGGAACCAAGTGCAGCTGGATCTAGGGCGTGATTGGTTGGGAGAAAGATTGAACTTGGCTCGCACCGGCCAGCCAGGCCCCTAGCCACCAGGCTCATCTCATGCAAGAGCAATTTGTTTGGTTCATCGGCTGTACGGAGACAGGATAGAGAGGAATATTGTTTGGTTGAACAGCCGAACTGCTTTTACAGAGACAAAAGTAGCTGGTGGAACGGGCGTTGTGCACCCCGCAAGCCAGGCTCGCCAGAAACGAAATCTGATTTCGTTTCTCCGCGGCCAGGCTGAGTGGGCTTGTTTGCACCCGTCGGACCAGGCTGAGGCCTGTGTTTAGCCAACCAATCAGCGAAGCCTTGCATCCAAGCGGCCAGGTCCTGGTTTCTTCACGGAACCAATCACGCCCCTAGTGCATGACAACCTATGGAGCTCATATGAGAGGTTCTTGGCCAAGGGAAAACTGGGTAGTAGTATGTAGTAGTAATAATTTTTTTTTTCTCGAAAACGCAAAAAGACTTGCGTTTTTTTTCATTAAGAAGAAGAATGCGAATGCAATGCAAAACAAACGGGACCGGGGTGGAAACAAGATTTGAAACACGCTCAGCCACCTCCGGTCAAACGAACACAAAAGAGAAAGAAAGAAGGCCGCCTCCGGCCGAACAAATAAGCTGCGGAGCGGAGCTCACGCGAAACCACTATCCCAACAACAAGCCTGCTAACGGCCACGAAACACAAGGAGCACCGGGCGGTAGACGAGATGGGAGCTCATGGCGGCCTCATCGAGCCTTCAAGAAGGGGAATGACGTCATCGACGCCAACTCCGAGAGGTGCCCCCCCCCCGAACCTTTCGTTCCTAAGCCCGCCCGATCGCCGCAGAGACGGGCGGAGGGTCGACGATGCCTTCGAAGGGAATGAATGGCGAACGCCATCATCGTCGCTCCCGGGCGAACCCGAGGAGAAGTGGTTTTCACCATCGCCGTCGTCTGAGCGGTCCCGCCGCCCCGAAGGCTTTTCCGCAAAGATTCGTGCCGGGTAGTTGGGTCGGTAGCGGGCGTGGGGCGGCCCGGCCAAGCACCCACCACCGGGTGGGGAGCACAGCCCCGTAGAAGGAGTTGGCACGCCCCGGCCCGCCGCCCAGCCCCAAATCTTCGGCACCACCCGCCCGAGCCGAAGTCCCCGACCTCAAGGCTTCGGGTTGGAGAGGTCTTGGCCGGTGGATTAGGATTAATGCACGGGCGGGCCGGGCGCATGGCGGCGAATGCGTCCGCGAACCCGGCAAAGGAGTGGAAGAGAGCGCGTGAAGCCCGATCCCACCGACGTGGACCGCCCCTAACGCACCGGAGTTTGGGTGGGTGGCCTCCCCCGCCGCACAACCCCCCGCCGAGGCCCACTCGAGGCCGGGGGTGCGGGCGGGCGAGATATGCGTCGTGGCGACCATCGTCGAGGCCGTCTTTGGCGCGTCATGGTCTTGATAGGTGCGACCCGTGTCGGCGAACCGCCGCGCCGCCTCGAGGGGCGGGCGGGGAGGCTGGGGCCGTCCGCCGCCAAGAAGTGCCACCTGCGCCCGGAGTTGTGGTTGGGGAGCTTCCCGCGCCGCGACCAGGCCGAGGCCTCTCGCCTCAAGGCCGAGTGCGCGGGCGAGGGGCGCAAAGGCGGCGTGGCAACGAGACGGCTTCGAGCACTCACCGCCCCATCCCCACCGGCGAGGGCGGAGGACCGCTGGTCCGAACGCCTGGCGCCGTCGGCGGTATCGCCGGGAGGACGAGGGGCGAGGAGGAAGCGAAGGAAGGGTTGGGGCGGCACTGCGTCATCCCCACCACCCCGCCCAGGATGAGAGTCGGGGCATGGGAGGCAGTCACGGCCGGGGCGCTGGGCGCCTCGCTGCCGGCTGGCCTGCGCCAGCGCCCAGCGTGCAGCCCGCCGGTGTCGACGGGGCGCCCGCGTCGGTCGGCCGCGCGCCCGAGCCGAGGGGCCCGGCCAGGCGCCGCCCAGCCCACCGCCCGCCGCCCCACCGCGAATCCGGCCCGGCCGGTCTGCCGGCCGCCGCCGCCGCCGGCCGGAAGGTAGGGCGTCGACGCGGCCGAGGGCGCACTCTTTCGCCGCCGCGCTGAGCCGGGCCGCGCCCGCATCAGCGTTCGCGAAGAAGCGCGAGGCGCTACGCCGCGCCGGCCGCCAGCGCCAGCGAGGCCCGGCCGACGGCGCCGCCCGCCACCGCCGCCGTCGCCGAATCCGGGCGCGAAGTGCCGGGCCGCCGCCGGCTAACGCGGGAGGGGCGCCCCCACCCACCGGGCCGTCAGCGGGGCCGCCGTGGCGAGATCCGGCGGGAGGCCGGATCCGGGCCAAGGCCGAAATCCGGCCGCGCCGGCGCGCTCACCGCGGGGGAAGGGGGCGGGAGTGGGGTGAGGGAGGGAGAGGGAGGAAGGCGCGGGAGAGCCGGGATGGAGCGCTTGTTGGGCCCCTCCCCCCTCGCCAAAGGCCGCAGGCAGGAGAGGAGAGGGGGGCGGCCCGGACGAGCCGAGGAGGTGGGGTGGGGGGCGGCGGGGGGGGCCCCGGGTCGCCCCGGGAGGGAGACGACGCGAGGCTAGGTTAGAGTCTCGTGTTGAACTATGAGTGAATTTCCCCTGTAGTAGTAATAATGATGGTAAACAGCAAGCATGAGATCTATAATCTCTTGAAGGATGAGATCTATAATCTCTTGAAGGATGGCTTCTTTTGCACCATTGAGACCTTAATTTAATTTATTTGTTGGCCTTCAAGTTTTGTGTTCCAGTGAATGGAACAAGAAGTGCCCCAAGCAGCAGCAGTGGTTGATGGCAAACGTCATGTTTTGTCATTGTTCGCCGAATGCTGTCCTGCTGAGGCATAGCCACTTCTAGTAGCGGTTCAGGGTTTTCAGTTTTGGCTTGCTGGAGCTTTATGTAAGTTGTGTGTGCGCGGCTAGCAGGGCTGGCCGCGCGGGAAGCATGGTGGGAAGATGTAGGTGTGAGGGAGGGAGGTATACTAGGTGGGTAGCTAGAGGGCTCAACTGAACAGGCCGCCCGGGATGCGGGAGGTGGCAGCCAGATTTTGCGCACGGCGGCGATGGAATGGAAGCGGGGGTTGGTACAGGGCTATGGAAGTCGATCAGCGCGAGCGGGAAATCTGTTTCTTGCGAATTGGTAGAACTGTCCATATTAGAAGAAACTGTACAAGCACGACCGAAGAATGACAGCAAATTGCAGGTCTCTTTTTCTTTTTTCCTTTTTCCCGTGAAAACAAACTCTGCGTTTCTATGGTCTTGCTTATGGGTAGTAAACCAGAAGCAGAGCAGTATTTCTACTGTGTATTCCGTCCGTTCTGAAGGCGGTCGGTCAAGGTCAGAGCTGCTGCACTTGCATGCGTGCGCCTTGACTCGCGCGCTGCCTGCCTGCCTGTGCTCGCATGGCACCACCTCTGCCGCAAAGAGGCGCCAAACCCAACGCAACCGGACGCTGCTGGATGCCTGCGCCACTCGCATGGTGGTGCTGGTGCGCGAGTCAGGTTCAGGTCCAGGTCCCACCGTCCACGTCTGCGGCGGTGCACGGACCACGAGACGAGACGAGACGACCTTCCCCTTCACCTTCGACACCGGCCGCCGGCGCGTGTGGGACGACGGCAAGGCAAGGCTGTGCTGTGTGTCCGTAGCCCGTGCCTGGCTTTTTGTTCTCTTCCGAGTCTGTCCGGGCCATCCGGCACGCGCGCCACGCCTCCTCGGCGGCTGCAACACCGCCGGGGCCCCGGGCCAGGTAGGCAAGGAGGACACATCGCCGCGCCGCGCCGCGCCTGGGCCCGGTGCCATGCTGCCAGGTGTAGCGTAGGTGATGCACACGCCTACCTGTCTACCACTACCATGTGCGATGCTGTACTACTACTACTGCGCGTCGGACACCTCATCTGCTTTTCACTTGCTCCGGATTCTTTTTTTTTTTACTTGCTTCGTACTACTACTACTGGCGCTTCCGTTGTCCAAGACAAAAAAATTGACCTAAGCACCGTTCAAAAAAGAAAAAAAAAACCAAGCTAAACGAACTTGACCAGGTTTATAAAACATAATAACATTAATATTACATTTTAAATAGATTTATAAACATGCTCCTTTAGTCCCAAAATGAATACTACGCTTCTATGACCTTTTATTTTAGAGAAGATCAATACAATGTAAAAGTACGTATTTGCCTCTACCATATTGCACTTCGGAAGTAGGATTTTTTTTTAAAAAAAAGGCCTATTAGGACCTGTTTAGATGCATCTAACTAAAGTTTAGCTAACTAAAATTTTAAAATAAAATTTTAGCCAGCTAAAAGTTTTTTAACTAAACTTTAGTTTGGGGTGTTTGGATTCTCCAAATTAATAGATTTAGCTGAATTTTAGCCGACTTTTAGCCGGATTGAAAATTTTAGCTAGTCTTTTAGCTACACTGTTTAGATGTCAATAGGCCTGAACTAAGTGTACCAATTACCATATCTAGAAATGCTTTTATTTTAGAAAAGACTTTACTTGTTGGAATTGTAATTACTTTGGGACGTAGAGAGTATATTCCATAATATAATGATGCCTAATATACCCATAAATTTAAAACTAATTGACTTATTGGAAGACACGGATTACAGTCTTGTTTATAACAGACGGAGTACTATATTGTTTTAGTTTTTTTTGGTTTGGAGTTAGATTTCGCTAACATTTAGACGCACCAAGTTTACAAAACAATGCACAAGCATCACAAACATCAAATTGGTTTATATTAGATATACCTTGAAACACATTTAACAGTGCATTTATTTGCTGTTATTGCTGACATTACTAGTTTTATTAACTTGGTAAAAAAAGAGAGAAAACTTTGACTTATAACAAAAATCATTTATATTTTAAGCGCATGGAATCAGAATGTCCAAACCTTGGATGTAACGATGTATGAATGTACGGGAATATTTATGCATGCGAAGATTAGACATTTACAATCATATGTCACTATTAGCTTTGTGTATATGGTTATAATATCATTAATTAACACGCGTCCAATACTGTACCCTGCTGGTGACAGGTTGGGTGGAGTGACGAGTTGTTGAGACGGCTATTTTCAAGCATCTCATCACCGATTATTATATTCTTCATCATATCCGAAATTATAAATAAAGCTGTTTTCTTGTTACAGGAGGTAGAGTTAAATATACAGTGTCTAAGAGAACTAACTTTATCATACAACTCTGAATTTTGGTAAGGATTATTGCATTCTTCATTTGAAATGATAAATAAATATGTTTTTTATTAGAGGAGGTAGAGTTAAGTATACAGTGTTTAAAAGAACTACCTTTATCACTGAATTTTGACAAGGATTTGTGCATTCTTCATCCGATATGATAAATAAAGTGGTCAGAGGAGGTGGAGTTAAGTATACATTGTCCAAGAGAACTACCATTATCACATAACTCTTAATTTTGGTAAAGAGAACTACCATTGTTGGTAAACCAGGTGGTAACCCAACAATTAACATGGTTGCATACATCATGTGAGACGAATACTCGATTATAACAATGGTTTGAATATACAATATTTTACCTCACCGCTGCCCTTTACATTTTGTTGTGCACATGTGTCAAGACAGTTTTCAGACATCAATTGGACAATACTTCATACTTGTAGCCTTGGGCTTCATCACATCAACTAAACATTTTATTTCACATCCATCGTTTTTGCTCCTGTACATATCCAAACTGGTTTGCAGTGGTACTTTATTTTTTGTGCAAAATTGAATTTGATGTGTGAGCTCCCTCTTAATGACAATAACGTGACATCCTCTCTAATCAAGTCCATCACAACTCGCGTCATATGATCTTGGTGGCGACGATGTGAACGTGCACGGTGCACCACCTTCCAGCGTCACAAAAACTCCGTGAAGCCCTTCAAAGCTTTCCCTTTTTACGCCTCAAAGTCCTCCTGCCCTACCACGACCCTCCTCGAGTACGACGGAAAGGGAACACCGCAATCCGGCCCACCAATGCCGTCGCTCCACTCGGCGGCGGGCCGCCGCCACGTCGGCGTGTGATGGGGAAAAGCGCCTCGCCACCCTGCTTCTGAGCTTCTCGCCGTGGCCGCGGGAGATCTCTCGCTTTCCCTCCAAACAGTCGCCCAAGACCCCGCATTTCACGACAAAGAACCGTCCTTGGGCTGCGTGCGTCAAGCCGTGGAGGCGCCATGGCCAGCGGCGGGCGGCGGCGGCGGCAGGCGAAGCCGAGGGCGAAGGCCAGGGGCAAGGGGAAGAGGACCAAGTACCTCAGCCTCAGCGACCTGATGGTTAAGGCAGAGGAGGTGGCAGCGACGCCACCGACGCCGACGGCGGAAGAGCCGGCGTCGCCGGGCTCCTCGTGGGAGGAGGAGGCGGAAGTGAAGCTGGAGGAGGACGCAAGCGGCGACGGAGGCGCCGGGCGGCAGCAGCAGCAGGTGGAGCCGTTCCCGCTGCACCACGAGGCGTCCACCCTGTTCGAGGCCCTGCCGGCGCCGTCGCTCTCGGACATCCTCGGCCCGTCGCCGTCCGCGTCGCCGGACGGGGCCGGCTCCGGCGCCTCGGGCCTCCCGCGCGCCCAGGAGGAGGACCTCGCGCGCCGCGCGCCCGGGGCAGGGAGCGCTGGGTGTACTGCTCCTCGCCGGCGGCCACGCCGACGCCGACTGCCACCGCCACCACGTCGTCGTCGTCGCCGTGCTCGTCCGCCGCCAGCACGGGCGCGTCGGCGCGCTCGCTGCTGCTCAAGCTCGATTACGAGGAGATCCTCGCGGCGTGGGCGGACCGGGGGTCGCTCTACATCGGCGCCGGCTCCGGCGGGTGCGGCGCCGGCTCGCCGGACATGCAGCTCGACGCCGTAAGCTCACATCCGCTCCCTGCATAGATTCTTGGTCCGCGCGGGTCTCGGTGACACGGCTGTGAGTGTGACCTCGGTGCCGCCGCCCTCTGTGCAGGTGCAGGTGTTGGTGGAGATGGAGCCATCCGAGCACGCCGTGGCTGAGCCCTCAGGGAGGGCGGAGAGGGTGAGGAGGTACAAGGAGAAGCGGCGGAGGCGGCTCTTCGCGAAGCGGATCCGCTACGAGGTTCGCCGGCTCAATGCCGTCAAGCGGCCGCGGTTCAAGGTGACGAATTGACATCACCTTTTCTGCTGATATGATGCTATTGCTGATGTCTCAAGTTGGCACGACAATATGACATGAGCTGCTGTGATCTCATTCATACATCTCTTTATTAATTACTGATGGGCCAAGGCAAGAATTTGTTATGATCCTAGTACTACAAACACTGCTCTGAATCCACACTCTGAACTTCAAATTGATTGGTGTTTTGGAGTTTTTGGGATTTTGGATGCATTATTATGTCTTTATGCATGCATGCATGTATTTGTAGCTATAACCTGGTGCTTGAAATTTTGCTAATTTCATTATGCAATGGCAGGACTATGGGTTTTACACATTATCAGTTCAGCACATAAATTCACTGTGCCCAGAGCATTTGAGTTGCTATGGTATCTTTATCCAAATTCCCTAAACAGAGCATCTGTTTGTTTGCAAATGAGTACTCAAATTGCATTCCACATTGTCTGTCAGGGGTAAAAAGAATAGATTGTTCATCATTGACATTCCAGATGTGTGTTGACCGATCCCACAAACATAATATAATAAAATAGTCCTGCCCATTCTGAATATGTTCAGTTGTTCATGCAAACGTGAACCTCACCTTCTGCTAAGAAGAATCTCAGCATGCCCTACGTTGTCTATCTCACCTTCTGCTAAGAAGAATCTCAGCATGCCCTATGTTGTCTATCTCACCAATCAATGCCACTTATCTTGTATTGGACTTTTTATGCTTAGGGAATCATATGTTGTCTCTAAGAAGAATTGATGAACTAGTGTCAATCCTCAATTCAAGAAATGAAAATTGATCAGAAATACTTGTTTACTGCCCTGCAAATAGACCAGTAATGTTCTGTTTTGAAGTATACTATTTTGGACCACATGCTTCACCTTTTTTTTTTTACTAATTATGTTGTCATCAAACCTTGCACCACTTTACCACAAATACAGCCCGGTTTTAGGGTCAACCCTCTGGGGATTGGGGGCTGGACATCCTCTGAGTAGATGCATTAGGCTTTTTGAAAGATCTTTTCTTTTTTCTTTTTGCAAAGATCAACAGTAGGCTTTTTGGCAAGCTGGAAAAAGTAACAGTTACGAATGTGGGTGCAGCAACTTCGAAAAGCAAAGAAAAATATTTTCTGACCGTGGTTTACATGAATTCATGCAGGGCCGTTTCATAAAGGAACATGAGGAAAGCGAGCTCGGGCCTACGTAGCCTCGTTTGCTTCTTCCATCGCCACAGGGATAGCCCGTGTATATATACGGTTAGTTGCCTTGTTGTCTTATCCCAATTCAGTCGTTGTACCATCTACCCTGCCCAAGGGCCAAGCTTCAGGTGTAGATCAGTAGATGCAAAGTTATGTTTCGTAGGATGCAAATAACAGAACTTAGAGTGAAAAAAACGGCAGGTGCTGAATTGTTCTCGTTTCAAGATCCATTGGTTCGGACTTGCTAGTTTGCACTGTGCACAAGGGCAGTGCTCAGTTAGCAACAATTCGACTGAGGCAGGCCTTGACAATTTGTCAATTTGACATCTGAGTCCTCTGATTAGCACAAAGATGACCTGTGTTTCTCATCAGTATGCTTATAGACATCCCTTTACCTACAGTTGCAATTCTAAGCACAGAGAACACCTCTTTGTAACCAGTGCTGAATCACGGCATGGGGATCGATCTTGTAAACTCTGCAGCTGCCACTGCTTGCTGTTTCTAGAGTTCACTGCTACAGACGCACGCTGGTGATTCTGTTCATGGGTCTAGAGTTTATTTTGTGACCATCAGTTCTGGTTTATGGAAAATGACCGTGTTCTGTTGGTAATAACAACTCAACCAAATCTTAAGCAAAGCAAGGACTGACGCATGTCTCATTGGTTATATAATCTGATACATGTTTCTCAAATGTACTACTGTATGTCACAACAGGTGTTCCCTGTTCAGAGCCCTTTTGTAGCATTGCATGCATGGCAAGTGAACTGAATAGCTGCTAGACATAGAATGTTTGTCTAAATTCATATCTAGAATTATATATTTTCCCAGGACGGATGGCGTAGTATCTTGTAAAACTGTAACCAAAAAAAAAAAAAAAGAGGAACTGGGGATGTTGCTGCCTGCTGCTGGTAAAAAAAGGCTAAGCGCCGGCATGCAAGCAAATGCATGTGAATTGAGGGTGGACCTGATGGAGATGGAGGTGGAGGATCGGTCCACACTCCATACCGTCGTGCCGTTGTGCTGCTGCCGTCAGGTACTATCATCAGCCATGCATGTCAGCATGTGTGTGAGCCGTTCTAGGGCAGAGAGGCCCACCTGTCAGGCAGCGTTGTCTTGGACTTGCCCCGGGCTGCTCCGGGGCCACCTGTGTATAGGTGCGACTCTGGGGAGGTGTCTTGTTTGTTCCTTTGTGGCTGCCACCTGGGCGGCCGGGAGCGCACACTGTCGGCGACGGCGTCGGCGTCGGCGTCAGCGACAGCTCGGAGAGCCTTTGGCTGCGTCGTGGACCACCGGCGGCGGATGGTCAATGGATGGGCATGTGCAGATGTGTCGGCCGGGGCCGGCCGGGCCAAGAATTTTATCGCCGTTGCCCGTTACCTTTCACTGTGTCTGTATATCGGGTACTAGAAATCCAGGACCTGTTTGACCTACGAATTTCCTCTGATACAGGAGTATCTCTATGAAAATTCTGGCGGAATTCATCAGCTGCATGCAGGACTGCGTTTTTTTTTTCTTTTTTTGAAACGTGCAGGACTGCGTTACCATTACTGCTCCAAAACTAGCGCCTCCAATCAGTCGAAGCCGGGTCTAGCGGGGTCAGGTAAGCTGGCGCCTGCGACTGAAGGCGACGGCGCGAGGAAGCCGGGGGAGCGACGTCGAGGAGGGGGGGCGGGGCGTGACGTCACGGCGGGAGGGCGGGCGCGATGTGCCGAGGCACGGGGCGCGACGTCACGGAGGAGGCGGACAGCGGAGGCCAGCGATGCGGATTGTTTTGTTGGGCCGGGTTACCAGGTGCTGGGCTCGGTGGGTCGCCAAGTTACCGTCCGATGGACGGAAATTACCGTCGGGCGTCCGAGCGATGGCAGTGCCGAAACTAAAAAGGATCTCTTCTAGTCTAGTGGAAAAGGGGATTATCTACTTTACCTTTCAATTCATTTGTGTCTATCTAGTGCGAGTGTGTGCAGTTGTGGCTATCCAAGTGCCTATGCAAGTGGCTTGTGCCGTATATGGGATCAGCGTTCAACACTTCGTCACAGTGGTGACAGATGAGATACATGAGCTTGTACCAAGGTTTCTTGCTTTGGGCCCCGTCCGCAGCATTAGGTGACTTTCACATGTACTTCTGTCATGTCTTCCCAAAAGCCTAATTTCCTGGGTGCAACTTTTTGGCCACCCTTGGGAGCGCCAGTTCTGGACAGTTTCGACGACGACGACGGTTCATCTTCGACTTCGAATACAAAGCGCAGTGAGAACTCCTGCGAGGGGGTGAGCAAATTTGATCACGCATGCAGTTTTAGTAGGCGTGTAGAGATAGCAGTAGTACAATTGTTCTATAAAGATTTTACATTATAGGTTACAATTATTCCAGTTTCAGGATAAATCTAGAGACAATATTCATTTCATGATAACATAAACATTGGTGTTTTCTATATATACATAAACTAGTTTGATATAGAACGAAACTAGATTTTTATGCTTTAGTATTCGCAAAATGAAACTGAATCCTTAATTCTTTTTGAGGACAGAACAGAAGTAGCAGTACCCGAGTTGAGTGATCCTTACTTACCGAAGCTACGAGCTTACTCATCGTCGTCAGGTCGTGAGAGCGAGGTGTATTCGTGGATGCGACACTTGCTGTCGTCGAGCTCCAGGATCTTCTTAAAACAAATGTGTGTCCCTTCTACCGGCAGGCACGACGGATCTGCAACTGAACGCATCCCTGTCATGCCTTGCTCCTTCCAGCCTCTTCCCTGATAGGGATTTTTGCCTTCCGAGTCGGGTCATGTGAATCTCACGATGTACCATGGTTTGTCACTAGTCATATTCATTTTGTCCATGTCTATTTCGTGACAGAACTGTTTGAGTTCATGAGGATGAAGACTACACCCGTTTTCTCGCAACCTGACCTCGACGTCCCTCATGAACAAATCGAACCTCCGCTGAGCTTTCTCCTTCGCGCACCACTGGTCCACATATTCATGGCTGTATTTTGCGGTATCTGGGAGGCTGCATCTGCTGGAGTCTTGGTTAAATCTTGGGTGGGCTGGGGAATCATCGATGGGGGAAAGGAAGCAACAAGTTCATCTCCATCTCCATGGGGAGGCATCTTCACAAACTCAGGTCGACGAGGCACCTAGCTTATGAGAAGATATTGTGCTAAGCCCAAAGGGAAGTAACATAAACACTTGGCATATGTTTTGAATTCAGCATGCACATGTATATACTTTGTTCCATCACGCAGCAACATGAAATTGATGTTTCGAATACTTCTAAGCAAAACAGGACATGCACAGTACAGTTTCATAAGTCATAACCCACTCAACCCAGCTAATGATTTTTGGATTCGGGTCAACCCAACCCAATTTATTGTTGGGTGCAACGGACACCAAGAGCATTAGATCACCTGTAACCGAAAACTCAATAATAACTCATCATCCACCATGCACGCTCCTCGGCTGCCTTTATACACAGTATATTGCCTAAAACATCATCTGCGGCGGCCGGCCATGGCAGACGATCGACGGAGCTACCGCCACTATACTGGACTACAACAGCACATGTAATTGGCGAAAGGCGGCTAGTCGGTGGCGGCGAGCAGCGAGTCCCAGTCGATCTCGAAGGACGGGTACTTGGTGAGCGCGAAGCCCGCGGCCTCGTCCCACGGCGCCTCGCTGATGTTCAGCTGCGCCATGTCCGCTACCGGCGTCGAGGAAGGTGAGGACATCTCGTTGTCCGACCCGGACCCGAAGCCGGAGCTTTCGTAGGAGGAGCTGTTGCTCGGAGACGCCGCTATCGCCCGGGCGTTCTTGGACGACGACGACGCAGCGGCGATGGTGGCGCCGATGGCCTGCAACTTGGCGTCCACGGAGGCGTGGAGCGGCCCCCTGGACGCTGCGTTGTCGGGGAAGTTGAGCCGCGCCGCGTCCCCGTGGAGGCGGTACGCCGCCTGGTCGTAGGCCAGCGCCGCCTTCTCAGCGCTGTCGAAGTTGCCGAGCCACAGGCGGGTGCGGTTATGGTCGAGGTGGAGCTCGGCCACCCACTTGCCGCAGCGGCTCTGCCGCACACCGCGGTACAGCTTCTGGGGCCGCTGCGGAGCCGGCGCCGGCGGCACGCGGATGGCGGGCGTCATGGGCTGCGCCGCCCGCGGGCCCAGGCGGGTTCCGTTGCAGGTGGAGCTGGGCCTGGATGAACTGCATCTGCGCCGGGCTCAAGTGGCTCGCCGGGAACTGGGCTCCGGCCGCCGGATGCGGGAGAGGTGGCGCTGGCGGCATGGCCGGAGGGGATGGGGCAGCATCCTCTTGCATGAAGGACTCCATCGCTCGGAGCAGATCCTCGCTGGGCAGAGGCGGCATGACCGCCGGAGTCGAGTGGCGTCCTGGACCCCGCGGAGGCGGTACACCGCCTGGGCCTAGGCCCGGGTTCTGCTGCAGGTGGAGCTGGGCCTGGATGAACTGCATCTGCGCCGGACTCAAGTGGGTCATCGCCGAGTTCTGGGCTCCGGCCGCTGGGAGAGGCAGAGGTGGAGCCGGCGCCGGCGGCACGGGGATGTCAGGCGTCATGGGCTGCGCCCGCGGGCCTAGGCCCTGGTTCCGCTGCTTGTGGAGCTGGGCCTGGATGAACTGCATCTGCGCTGGGCTCAGTTGGCTCGCCGGGTACTGGGCTCCGGCCGCTGGGAGGGGCGGAGGCGGCATGAGCTCCGGAGTCGAGCGGCGCTCTGGACGCCACGGAGGCGGTACGGCGCCGCCTGGTCCTCGTCCTCCGCCTGACTCGCCATCGTTGAACTTCATGTGCGCCGCGCTCAGGTGGGTCGCCGGGTACTGGGCTCCGGCCGCTGGGAGAGGCAGAGGTGGCGCCGGCGGCATGACTGCCGGAGTCGAGCGATGCCCTGGACGCAGCGGAGGCGGTACGCCGCCTGGTCCTCGTCCTCCGCCTGGCTCGCTGTCGTCCGCGTCCTTTCAGGTTCAAACAAATTTGTCAGTTAGTTGATCAGCGTGGCGATTGGAACACACTGTCATGAACATAAAAATGGATTCCATATACAGGGATTAACAATATCACGCATGGAAGGATTTTATATATATATAATAGCAGGCACTACGGCCTATCTATTACAAACATGGGCTCGGGCAACAAGAGTTTTTACAAATTCCAGGATAGGGTTTTCCACACATAGACATGAGCCGGGTCCCAACACATTGCAAGCTTAGCTAATTCATAAGCAACCGAGTTACAAGCTCTTGGAATAGAGCATGAAACGAGCGGACACCATCAATCTGCTTCTGAAAATTCTCAAGGCTTCTAGGCCTTATATTCTATTCCTAATCAAACACGATAGTACAAATTTGAATAAATATATAATAAGCACCAAAGTTTCAACTTTATATGTGGATATATATATATAAGACAATTCTTTAACTAACAATACTAAAAGTTAAAATCCAAAAGTATATATTCATGATGTCAAAATAAAAGGATGCAACTTTGATATAACTTAAGCTTAAGTTTCAATTTCAAAAAAAAAAAAAAAAATGTTGAAGACCTAAAGATATGCAACGCAAAAGATTATAGCACATCTTGATAATACTAAATGAAGACTTTCAACTGAGCCTCTCCGTGTTAATCATCAAAAGATGAGTTTTTCTTAAAAAAGACAGATAAATAAATACTAGAAATTATTATAATAATCATAAAATTATGGTCATTAATTAGGTCAAAATTATGGTCATTAATTAGGTCAATTGCATTCATTATAGAGAATAATAGCTATTAATCTATATCTATTTTCCAAAAAAATACCCACTTCTGCTATAACGAATAACCCTCTAAATTCATAGCTAACCTACCAACCTTTGCCTTTAAGATCAGAGAAAAATATACATTTTTACTGGTGTCACAGATTTTGGAACTCTTTGTATAATAAGGTTGGTCAAGCTTAAGAAAGTTTGACTTAATACGTCTCTAGATTTTTTTTTTGGCGAATAGCTCTAGATGTTAATTTGTTTTTGGACTAATAAAGGCGCCATTTGGTGGTGACATTACCTCTCTTTCGTTTTGGTATGCTTCGTCTGATCTTTCGAGCATATTGATAATTTGGTTCATTGTTGGCCTTTTCACCCGATCTGATTTGACACAGAGTAGAGCAATCTGAATGCATTTTTTTATTTGTTCGTAATCAATGTCTTCAGATGTATACCCTTGTGCTTTTGTGGGCCTATGTCTCCAATTGTTAAGCACCTGCAACGTCAGATCATATGTGACACGTATAGAAAGTTTAGTACTCCCATACAATAGATTATGAAAAAAGGGCATGTGCGTTTAAAGTAGAAACATTAGTCGTCTCTTACAAGGTCAATATATTGCTGGGATGTTGTTTCGGTCTCATCTGTTGGGTATTCCTTGAGGCCCGTAATTATCTCTATGATTATTACCCCAAAACTAAATATGTCAAACTTTTTTGTGATCATACCTTTTTCTATGTATTCGGTGGCATGTAACCTCTGCATCAAATTAGCAGCGTGTCAATTTGAAGCCACGTGAGAGAACTGAACTGTAAAGAAAAAGACATTTTGGTTCTGGTGATGAAAAACTGGGTAGCATTTTCGCTTACAGTGTTCCCTTACAACTTGTAGTGCATGTTCGAGTTTGCTCTTCACCAAAGAGCCTCGATAAACCGAAATCTGCAATTTTTGGCACCATATTGTCATCCAGCAATATGTTTGCAGGTTTGAGGTCCACGTGAATAATAGGAGTAGCTTGCCACTCGTGAAGATAATGTAGACCAAAACAAATGCCCTCGATAATTTTGTAGCGTGTGTTCCATTCAAGTCCAGAAGTTTCATCTTGTATTTGTAAAAGAGCATGCATCAGAAAAATGATGACTAAATAAAGTAGTACATATTTCCTAGATAACATTTGAGTAGGAACTATGCTTAAATATAAATGCACAATTCAAAGTTCAGACATGATGCAAAGAGATAGAAGAATGGATTGTAGTACCTGAAAGATGACCACGAAGACTTCCATTTGGCATGTACTCCAAGCACAACAACCTCTCTGGCTTCTCAGCACGAACAAAAGTTCCATTGTACCGTACAAGTTTCACCTCTGTTTCAGAACAGTAGCCTACAAACTGCACTATATTTGGGTGTTTAAGCCTCATGAGATGCCGCACTTCGTTTTCGTAATGAACATCCTGAAGCCCTGTGATTGTCGATGCAGCAAACCTCTTGACAGCAATCATATCTCCATTTGCTAGTAATCCCTGTTCAAATTTAGCTCTCCTATTGATACATATAGCGTAGCTGGTTGGTATATAAGGATGGAAAAGATATTATTTAAATAATAATTACCTTATACACCTTACCGAAAGCACCTTCACCGAGTAGATGGTCATCGAAAAATTGTTTGTGATCTGCCTTAACTTATCTAGTGTTAAATTGATGCTCCCCAGCCTATTACACCTACTACTTGCGTTGGAAACTCTCCGAGTGCGCAATAGGCCTGCCTCTCGTTGGGCATGTTTCCTCTTCTTCGATATAATCAGGGCAAGAGCCCTAGAAGACTGACGCCCCACGCTGTGCGGAGGTTGTCGTTGCGGTGCCTTGCCTCTCCTTGAGGTTTCAACTCCACCCAAAATACTTTGTTCCATGTTTCTCAAGATCGTTTCTTAAAAAAAATGTTTCCCGAGATGAATCACAAAATTTCTTCGAATTGATTTACAAGTTTTCGTTGCATCGGCTCCAATGCCTACTTTTAAGGGAATAAAACTTTCCTTTTGGCATTCTGGAAGGGAAAAACAGATATATCTCTCTCTTAATGAAATACGTGCTCATGCATGGTCGCGAAAAAAAGATATATTCTTGTGGCATAAGGAAAGATGGGCAACTTAGATCTTACATTGTTTTCGTCCCTCAGATATCCAAGATGCTGCTCTCGGAGATGGCTGCTAAGATTAACATCATATCAGCAGTCGACTGGACGATCTGGATCCTCCTCGTGCTGGCTAGTTTTTTTGGTGCTTTGTGCGCGCCACGGGAGGAAAGAGCTGGAATGTACAATGAGAGCAGATTGAGCGAGGGGTCGTTGGCAATTTAAAGATGGCAACGGGGATTGTCCCCGACGGATATTGGTAGAACGTTCTCATCATCTCTGCAAACTAAAATCTGTCCCATTCCCGTCCCCGCTCGCGCGCGGGTATAGATTTTCCCTGTCCCCATTCCCGAATGGGGATTTCATACCCGCCGGGTACCCATGCATGCCTGAGTACACACCCGTGTACAATCAACATTGCACATGCCGCAATAACACAACAACTGTCTAGTGCTTCAGTGTAAAAATGCAAAAATAAACAGAGTGTACGAGTCTGCAGCATATATAAGCACTTAACTGATTGATAACAAGCTAGTTAACAACTAGTACAAGTTGACAACTAGCTAGGACGGCGGTAGCAGATGCAGAGGGAGCTTTCTGCTTCTCAGTTGCAGAAGCAGATGGAGCATCCATTGGATGCGACGGCAGCTTCGTTGGTCCTGGATCCGGCGGCGGCGTCCCTTGAGGAACAGGACAGCGGTGGCTACGGCTGTGGAGTAGACGAGTAGTGGAGTAGCGACTGTGCTCCCTCCCGGCCGGCGGCTCCACTAGATCTGGCGGCAGCGGTGGCTACGGCGGTGGAGCAGTGGAGTGGAGGGCCGGCGGCTGGGATTAGCGGTCAGGTCAACGGGGGAGTCGCGCGCCACCCGCGAGTATACATACCCAATGCAAGTGGAGACGGCCGACGCGAGGAATACGAGAGGGACGATGGGGGTGTTCTCTGTAGCTTAGGGTTAGCATTCATTTTATATGAGGCGTGGGCCAATACTATATAGTATTATATGTTAATTGGGTTTGCTTTGGCTTGGTTATCTTTATTCTCGCGTCGGGTTTAGCTGAACACGGCCTTCGACGACCATAACATCTCGGGTTAAGCTCCACCGGCCCTTTCATGTCGGCCGGGTTATTAAAGCTCCACCCGTACGTCCCGGCTGGTATACCGTATACATATATATATACTCGCTGCTGCCTCTCTACTCTCCCAGACTACCACCAAGCTGCAGTTATACCTGGCTTCACGCGCACTCGCAGCATGCAGGCTTACACTCACACGGTCACACACACCTTACTAATTAACCAGCTGATCAGGTCACAAGTAGAGATCATAGCAACAATGCAATATATGGCGTGGTTCCCAGCAGCCCCGATCGGCGCTATCCACGACGCGTCCAAGCTGCATGCATGCCGTCCGCGCTGGTGTCCTGCAGCATCTTCTTCTTGAGCGCGTCAGCGCTCGAGCTCATCATCGTCTCCAAGACCCCGGGCGCTGTCCTCGTCACCCTGGCACGGCAGCGCGGGCCGCCTACGAGACGGCAGTCGCGAAGTGGAGACGGCCGAGGGCCGACGCGAGGAATACGAGAGTCGGCGAGGATATGGTACGTACCCATAGGATAGGACGGTTGATGAGATATAAAGTGAAAGGGTCAGATGTGCGACACGTGGAAATGTCGATTTTGGTGTCCCTGCACTGCACCTCCTGCTTGGCCGGGGCAAGCTCGCCCGCAAGACGCTCTGCGCAACCCGTCCGCCAGCCCAACATCGGTCGTCCCTGCTTCGGATGTTGCGCCGGCGTCATCCCTACTCCTACGATCCATTCTTTGTCGCTGTCGTGCTTCCGAGTGCGGGCGTTCATGCGTCCGCGGCCAACCACTAATGATCTTAGCATTTGTCCAGCTCATGACCGAGAATTGCTATCGACTATTGGATATATGTATGGTGTGATACTGCTGATATTTTTCATTTATGGATTTCTGAAAGATGGACCCTAGGAATTTCTCATTACATATATGTAGCACAAACATACATCATCAGGAGGCTTTTGATTCTTATTTCTTATGCAGGATTTGATGCAAGAACCAATGAGTTTCAGAGTTGCTTAAGGTGCTCAATAGTAGAGGCAACTCGTACTTGTCACCCTCTTTGCTAGGGAACTCTTGCAGGAGTGCTCGACAGAAGCTGAAAGTACTCCTGCGGATGTTGAGGATTTTTTTTTTTCAGGTGAAAACTCAGCGTAACCCAGCTTTTATGTAATTTGTATAGATCTTGATTTGTTGCGCGATTATTAAGCTAGGGACCTTGGGGGATTATTTGCCCGGATACGGAAATATACCCTATGTAGTTCTACTTCTACAGTTACTAGCCTCAGACAGAAAAACACTCAGCAGAACGCTGGCGCTAGCAAAGCAAGCTGAGTACAATCCAAAAAAGGACACTTTTCTAAACAAATTCCGTCCACATGTACTGCAGGTTATAGTAGTTTAAATTTATGCAGTTCTCTAAACAATAGCCAACATGTACTGTAGCTTATAGTAGTTTAAATTTATCGAGGGCAAAGAACTAGCAGCCACGTTCAGTGGCACGTAGCTTAAGAAACAATTGACACCAGTCTGCGATGCACAAGGGCGCAACAATAGTTCACCAAACCATTCATACAAGATAAACGAGCTGCTAAACTACTCGTTCTTCTTAGCCTTCATGTTCCCCTTGGGCACCTTGCTCAGGATTCCTTTGGTCGAGCAGTCGAGCTTCTGGTACTGATCTGGCAACAGAACAAGAAGGCTGCAGAGGAAATAATCGACTTGGTCTTCGTACTTCTCAAAGCGCACTAGAAGTGTGTGAGCACAATAAACAAACCCTGTTCAAATCAAATATCTTTGTTGGTATCAAGTATGCTGAAATACATGTATCCATTAAATAGGAACAGGGTATGTAGTTTGAAAGTGGCAATGTTGTTGACAAGAATGGAAGCTATAGGCCTAGTACCGTTATATATGACATAGTTAGGAAACTGCACCAGCTTCCAATCAATACATACATCAGCCCACAACCTGGAGATCGCTCGAAAGAAAACATAGCATCACAATTCAAAAGTCTGTGCGTGATATGATGAAGAGATAGAATAGGAGGAATGCTTAAAACTGAAATTCAACTATATTATAAATGTATACGAATCATATTTGTTTGAATAGATGAGCCCAGAAAAGTTTCACTTACTGATACAAAAATGCTTCAAGTTTCTTCCACTGAATGCAACAGCAACGCTCACAAACAAACCCATTAGGAAATTCAACTTGGGAAACCTGAGAAGGAGATCTAAAAGCAAAAAAAAAACAACTTTTGCTTTCACATACAGGTAGTTGCTAGGACGTATGGCATAGGGGTAACTCTTAATTTTGCTTTGCACATACATCAGGAACGCTCCAAGTTCATACAGCAATGGTTGGAATAAGTCACAGCCATACCTTCAAGTTGTCGCAAGGCTACCTAGTTTATAAACCAAATATGAGTATATGATTATGTGCTTCCAAGATGACCAACAAGAAGATGAAACGGAGCCATAGCTTTAATAACCAACTGTACACAGATTTTGTCAAATCATGGTCCGACTTCTCCAACTGCGTCAATGGCAAAAGCATTCACACATTTGAGAGCTTACTGGGTAGTCAGGGATACCACTGTCTCAGTTTGTATGACACAATACCCAACAGCGATCACCCTTGCGCTTGACAATAGAGGTGTTAGCCATAAATTCTCTCTGGCCATGTGCGTGACAAGTTTCCCGTGCATTGCATCCACCTGCTAATTATGAATTAATTAAAATGACATATAATAGTTGAAATATAGCTAGCAATAGTCTATGGAACAGAAAATTGCATAGCCACATTAGACAGGAACATAACAGAATAGGATGCTTTTGTCTGTAAAGGTACTCGAATTCAGGTCCTATTTGACCTGTGAATTTCCTCTGATATATTTCGGCGGAATGCTGCTTCAGCACTTTTCTTTTCTTTTCTTTCTTTTTTCTTTTTTTCTTTTTTACTGAGAGAAGAATAGAACCAGGTACTGCCTGAAATTGCTACAGCTACTCAAGATGGGCCTCGCATGAGTCGCCACCCAGCTTGGCCCAGTAGTCTCTATGCGGAACCAGAGTGGGCCAATCCCAACAGCGAAGTCCAGACGCTGGAATTGAACTCTGAGGCCAGTCACTAAAAGCCGACGTGGCCACCAGCGGCGTGCGGTTGGATAACCTGCTGAGAGATGAGACGAGGGATGCAATGTTTTGCACAATAAAAATATTCACTCCATCAAATCATAAGTCACTTTAATTTTTTACATCGATTTTGCTATATACATAGGTAGATATAATGAATATCAAGGTACATATATAGATAGATAGATACTCCCTCTGTCACTAAAAAAAGAGTCATTCTCGCTTCATAAAAAAAGTCAATAATTTTTAACTTTGATCAAATGTATTTAACAAAATATTAATATTTATCATTGAATATATTAATTTATAACAGACTTATTCAAAAAATCAAATGTATTTAACAAAATATTAATATTTATCGTTGAATATATTAATTTATAATAGACTTATTCAAAAATATAAATATTACACGTATATTCTATAAATTTAGTCAAAATTAAGAAAGTTTGACCAACACGTTTTTCATAGTGACTCTTTTTTAAGGAGTAGATCTAACAAATGTCTAGGTACATAGCAAATAGATGTACTAGAAAAAAATCAAATAAGTGACATGTAATTTGGAATCAAAGTGACATGTAATTTGGAACATAGAGAGTAGTGTGCATATATATAGTAGGTGCACCATGACATGATCTTAACAAAAAGGACAAGATTATTACAACTAACAGAAAGCGGCCACGGGCAAAAAAGGATCCCTACTCTCTAGTCTAGTGTGGAAAAAAAGGGACTATATCTAATGTAATCTACCTGCAGTTCAGTGCACTACCTACAGAGTGTGAAGGACGACCTCAACCTATAGCTAGTGCGTGCGTGCAATTGCAGTTGCAGGTCTCCAAGTGTTTTATCAGGTTTTTTGTTCCATGATGCTCGGAATCAGCGTTGAACACTTTGTCACAGTGGTTACAAATGGAAAGCATCAATTTGTAGCAAGTATTCTTCTTCCTTTGGGAGCCGCCCGTATTAGTAGCAGGGACTACTTTGACATGTACTTTGGTCATGTGTTCCCAAACCGGTGATTTCACGGGAGTCTTGGGGCCATCCTTGGGAGCGCCACTTCTGGAGCGCTTCGAAGACGACAACGCCAAGGACGGTGCTGGTTCGTCCTCCTCTTTGAATTCAAAGCGCAGTGAGATCTCCTGCGATGGAAGGATCGACCAAAAGTTAGATATGATTGATGATCACAAAGTAGTATCTTTTAGTATATGTGTAATACATAGTTGAGTGATCCTTCATTACCGCGGGTACGAGCTTATCACTACCATCGTCGGAGGGTACGAACAGGGTGTACTCGTGGGCGCGCCGCTTGTTGCCGTCGCCGTGGTTGTCCAGCTCCAGCGTCTTCTTGAGGCCGACGTAGCGTCGCTGTTGTCCTGGCGCCGGCGGCTGGGGCGACGGATCAGCAACTGGACGCAGCCCCTTCATATTTTTCTCCTTCCAGCCTCCCTGGTGGGACTTTCTGCCTTTGGAGTCGGGTCCCCCGAATGGCACGATGGACCACCACGGTTTGTCCGTTGAGCTGTCACAGTGTCCCATGAACTCGACAATCTGAGGGTGCGTGGACTCGAACTTTTCTCCCAGTTTCAGGGAAAAATTGTGCGTGATCTCCTCCAAATCCCGTAACCGGATCCGTGACATCCAATTCGAAATGTGCCCTTCTGTTAAGAGGTCCTGCTCGACGGCTCTCTTGAACGAAGCGAGCCTCCGCTGATCTTCCCCCACGTGCTCGATGGCGGTGTTGACCTCGGCCGTATCGGCATCTCTACTGGAAGCAGGGCGGCCGTCTTCGGGAGCCGGAGCCGGAGCCAGAGCTGGAGCGGGAGCCTCAGCCTCCACAAGCTTCTCATTGGACACCGTCAAAGGGTCCACTTCCCCGAGGAGGCGCTGCTCGACGTCGCTCTTCCACGAATTGAACCGCCGCCGCTGAGCATCTGGCTCCAGTTGCTGGATCTCTGTCGTACCGGCCGTAGCACAGCAAGGGGCAGCAGCGTGTCCGCCTCCCCCCACAAGGACCGGGGGTGCTACCTGCTGTGGGGCAAACATACTTGCTAAATGATGTCACAACAACTGCCTTTATGATCAGACTAAAAATATATTTTTTCAATAGTGTACTTGTTTTTTGGTGTCTCAGATTTTGGAACTCTTTGTATAATAAGGTTGGTCAAGCTTAAGAAAGTTTGACTTAATACCTCTCTAGATTTTTTTTGGCAAATAGCTCTAGATGTTAATTTGTTTTGGGACTAATAAAGGAGTAGTTTGGTGGTGACATTACCTCTCTTTTGTTTTCGTATGCTCCATCTGATCTTTCTAGCATCTTGATAATTTCGTTTGTTGTTGGCCTTTTCACCGGATCAAAATTGACACAGTGTAGAGCAATCTCAATGCATTTTTGTATCTGCCGGTAATCAGTGTCTTCGGTAGTGCGCCTACGTCTCCAATTTTTAAGCACCTACAACGTCAGATCACACATGAAAATTCTAGAAAGTTAAGCTCCCATGCAAGATAGATTATTGAAAAAGGGCCTCTGCATTCAAAGTAGAAACATACGTGGCTTACAAGGTCAATATATTGTTGGGATGTTGTTTCAGTCTCATCTGTAGGGTAGTCCTTGCGGCCCGTCATTATTTCTAAGAATATTACCCCTAAGCTGAATATGTCAAACTTTTTTGTGATCACACCTTTTTCTAAGTATTCCGGTGGTATGTAACCTCTGCACCGAATTAGCAGTGTGTCAGTTTGAAGCCTTGCGAGGGAATTGTAAAGAAAAAAAGCCAAAAAGGCATTCTAGTGGTGAAAAACTAGGTAACATTTTACTTACTGTGTTTCCTTACAACTTGTAATATATTTTTGCATTTGCTCTTCACCAAAGAGCCTCAATAAGCCATAATCTCCAATTTTTGCCACCATATTGTGATCCAGCAATATGTTTGCAGGTTTGAGGTTCATGTGAATAATAGGGGTAGATAGACACTCATGAAGATAATGTAGACCATCACTAATGCCCAAAATAATTTTGTAACGTGTGTTCCATTCGAGTCCAGCAGTTTCATCTGTATTTGTAAAAGAGCATCAGAAAAACGATGACTTAATAAAGTACATGTTTACTACTAGATAACGTTTGAGTAGAAACTCTACTCTAATAGAGCAACTCCGGCGGGCCTCCTATTTGAACCAATAGCTAAATATAGGGGTTCAAGCAAAAAACTCATGCTCTAGCGGGTCTCTACTAATTGGGGGGGGGGGGGGGGGTTTAGGACTGCTCCATAAACTCGTTTCACAAACTTCACTATAGAACAGCTCCACAAAACCTAGAGTTTGTGAAGTACCTCTTTAGGTGCTCTCACAACTCCACCTTTTTTTCGAGTTATATGCATAGAGTTGAAACCATTTGACTAAAAAACATAAAGCGGAGCAGTTCCAAAGACCCTCTAAGACTCTAAAATTTAGTTGAGCCCAAAATTCTTCTTAGACCCAATTCTGATTGAGTCACCCCTGGCCCCCATCCACCTAATGGTGTCGTTTCTCCTCCTACGCTCGGAACTATAGTGCCCGCTCGCCCTTGCCGTCGCCCAGCACGACTCCACCCTGCTCGCAGCATGATCCCTTCCCACCTCCACCATGGCCCCTTCCCTCCGTATCGTCTGGCCATGCACGAGTGCGCCCCCTGGCCATGGCGCACGACTCCGCACTGCCTGGCGTTATGCGCGGCCTAGTCCATATCGCTCACGAGCGACCCGTGCCATGGCTGCTGCAGACGTGTCCCTTCTCCTCGGCTGACTCCTCACCTGTTGCGATGAGGCCTCTCGTCGCAGCAGGTCTCTATGTGGGAGGGCGAGCGAGCAGCTCCCCACCAGCGACCGTGACTCCGCATCTCTCCCCGTACGCCTCGCCCTTGTGCCTTCCCGTCCGTCCCGCATGACCAAGTTCGTCTCCAGACCACTTCCCTCTATGAGAAAATAAGATTCGGCAATGATACGACACGTACTTCCGATAGCATCGGACGCGTATTCGTCTCCCTCCCTGCTTTCTCTCTCTCGCGCGCTTTTCTCACCTCCATGCATCCGGAGACGATGATGATGGTGTCGATCTGACAAGGTAGGTGGGGAGTGTTTTGGATCTGAGGCCTCTCTCCCCTTTCTCCCTCATCTAGATATGCTCCTCCCCGCTTGATAGGGGTTCGTGGCGAGATCTGGTGGTTCACCTCTCACTATGTTGCAATGAATTTATCTAAATGTTGCATTTAGTGTTTAGTTATGTTGCCGTGGTTTAAGGTTTATTTTTTCACCATGTTTCAATGGTTTCCTTTGTTTGTTGCACTAGCCTTTTGGTTGATGTTTGCATTAGTGTTTATTTGATGTTGCAGCAGGTTTATGTGTTTACTTTTTCACCATATTTCAATAGTTCCTTCGTTTGTTGCATTAGCCTTTTGGCTGATGTTGTAGTAGGTCTCGTGTGACGTTTTTCATCTAGGTGGAATCTCATCCTTGTTGCAGTTGGTTTCTTCATTTGTTGTATTTAGGTTTCCGGTGATGTTGCATTTTGGTTTTGAGATTTTATTTCAATTTTTTTTGCTCTAGTTGCATCGTGCCCGATGGCTGCTGTGGTGGTGGGGGGGTTGGAAGCCGAGCAAGGGCCGGTGCGAGCCGAGCAAGGGCAAGGGGGGTCGGGCGCTGGCGGGGGGTGATGCCGTGTGGGGTGGGGGGCGAGGTCGTGCCCGGCCGGTGGTCGGGCGTCTTTGTGCGGGAGGGGGGTGAGGCCGTGCGGCGGAGGGGGTGGTCGTGTTCCTCTCTTTTATTTTAATTTTTGCTTTTTTCGGACGGGGGGAGACAGGGGTGGGAGGGCGTTCGATGGGCGGGGGGCTGAGGCGGGGCGGGAGGGCGTCTGATGGATTTCATCCCCCCGGACGTCCAAGCGCCCGGGAGTGCCGATTTGAGTATGATAGGTGGGTCATATATGTCATTCGCTTTACAAATAGATTTGAGGGCTATGGTTTAGGGATTTCTGCTGGAGCGCGGTCAACAAATCAAGGCCCTTAAGTAGGGGAAGCCCCAAAACAAAAAGTAGGAGATTTATTTTTGGGCTACTGTTGGAGACGCTCGATATAAAGGCACTTTGAAGTTCGGATATGAAGAAAAGAAATAGAACAATGGATGGATTGTGGTACCTGAAAGATGGTCACGAAGGCTTCCGTTTCGCATATACTCCCAGAACAAAAACCTCTCCAGCTTCTCAGCACGAACAAAAGTTCCATCGTACCGTACAAGTTGTTTCAGCTCAGAAATGGAAGAAGGGGAACTCCCATAACAACACAGTATATTTAGGTGTGGAATCCTCGGCATACGGCCGGCTTCATTGGCGAATGTGATTGTCGATGCAAACCTCTTGACAGCAATCGTATCTCCATTTCTCAGGATTCCCTGTGAAAATATAGCTCTCCTATTGATACATAGTATAGCTTAGCTGGTGGCGATGGAAGATATGATTTACGTAACTAATAATTACCTTATACGTCATACCAAAAGCACCTTCGCCGAGTAGTTGCTCATGAGA
This sequence comes from Chrysopogon serrulatus, assembly GCA_015844335.1. NCBI lineage: Eukaryota > Viridiplantae > Streptophyta > Magnoliopsida > Poales > Poaceae > Chrysopogon > Chrysopogon serrulatus. The sequence continues at coordinate 299,011 of JADLZL010001603.1, read as the reverse complement.
AAAATTGTTTGTGATCCGCCTTAACTCATGTAGTGATAAGACGGCGCTATCGAACGAACCGAACCTCCGCTGATCTTCCCCCACTTGCTCGATGGCGGCGTTGACCTCGGTCATATCGGCATCTCTACTGGAAGGGCGGCCGTCTTCGGGAGCCGGAGCCTCAGCCTCCACCAGGTTCTCATCGAACATCGTCAAAGGGTCCACTTCCTCGAGGAGGCGCTGCTCGACGTCACTCTTCCACGAATCGAACCGCCGCCGCTGAGCATCCGGCTCCAGGTGCTGGATCTCCGTCGTTCCAGGCGTAGCACGGCACGGGGCAGCAGCGTGTCCGCTTCCCCCCACAGGGACCGGGGCTGCTGCCAGTGGGGCGGCGGCGGCGTTGACCCCGACATCTGTACTGAAGGGGCGGCGGCCATCTTCCGGGCCTTCCGCCGGCGCGGCAGAGTTGACCATCCCAGACAAGTCGATTTGAGGTGATAGTGGAGGGGACCACGGAAAAGATCCAAAATCATTGAAGAGGCTAATATCGTCGTAGCTGAGGGTTTCGAGGTCCATGTCCATGGCTATGTTTGGTGGTATTTGGTCTGCTGGATGTGCTGGAGTCTTGGGTAAATCTTGGGTGGAGTAGGGAATCGATGGGTAGAAGGAAGGAGGAAGTTCGTCTCCATTTCCATGGGAAAGCATCTTTATTGCCTGACTCAGAAGGTCGATGAGGATCAGCTGTGGAGGAAGCTTGAGCTTCTGGGTGGAGGAGGAGCGGATGAATGAATTGCTCGACGATAGGGAAGTTGCTTGCTCTAGGTGACCTCCTTTTTAAGTGCTACAGGCCCGGGTCCTCCTTCCACCCGACGTTGGGGGTGGGGTCCAGCGGGGCCCACCACAGGGACAAGTGTTTTCCGGTCTGCTCTTTGCAGCACTGCTGCTGCATTACTCGTCACCGTAGAACAAACTAGCACGGCAATGTACACGGGAAAAAAACACTCCTAGCAGCTGGCGCCGGGTGCAGCCAGACCCGCGGAAGGTAGGGTGACCGCCGGGTGGCGCTAACCCGGGTAAGGGCAAAGACATCGCAGAGTCGCGATACACGCTCTACAGAGGATACAGCCTCCCGAGACCCAGGCAGCCGGTGATCCAGTACAAAAATTCATTTATATCTATTTTTCTAAATACACTGATATATATTCAAATCATAGCACAATCTAACCATCTTATAATTTGAAAATAGAGGAGTGACAACAAAACGGCAAACTAAAGGATCTTGTAAATGATGTTCCAAATAATACTGCACCAAAAAATTACTGATACACACACAATTGAACGATGAAGTCAAATATTGGGGTAATACTTGTGATTATTGGATGAACATACTAACACTAGTTATGATGTCGACTACGTCTTTTGATGGCTTCAAACCTTAGGACAGTATACTTGTGATTAGTGGGCTCAACATGCAGCTGATTGCCACAGACCAATAATATACTTATATTGTACTTCCTTCACCCTAAATTATTAGACATTTGATTTTTTTTACCTCAAATTCAACTACTCGTCTTATTTAAAAAAATTATACAAACACAGTAAAATTTTAAGTCATTCTTAAAGAATTTTTATTGATAAAGCAAGCCACAACAGAAGAAATAATATTTTATTAAAAAAATTAAATAAGGCAGTGGTCAAATTTGATATAAAAATATCAAATGTCTTATAAGTTGCGATGGTATAATATTAAGAAAAGAAGTTATTATTCTATCCTTTTTTTAATTATATCGTAATGTCCTTAACGGCCTCCATGTTCAGTACATGATGAGCTAAAAGGAATACTATAGTAGACTACCAGATCAGAGATGTACATACGAAGAAAGTATAGACTAGTTTCATCAAAAAAAAAAAAAAGAGAGTATAGACTACGAGGCCGGGTCTCCCCTAACCCGGCTTTTATGGTGCGGCCGCCACTATGCGGCGCTGGAACAAAGGTAACTGTGTGGCGACCTGATCTTCGCTATACTCCCTCCGTCCAAAAAAGTACGACGTTTTGAGTTTTTGTGTCACAAGTTTAACTCGATTTGTAGAAAAATGTACAATATTTATATCTTTAAATAAATTTATTAAAAAACTAGATATAAAGATCTTTCCAATAATACTAATTATGATACTAATCGATGATATTTATTATTTATAAAAATTGCCGACAGTCATTTCTTAGGAAGCGAGAATGTCATTCTTTTTTGGGACGGAGGGAGTAGAAAAATAGAAAGTTGTTACAATCTTACCACGCCCGCCGGGTGAGGGGAAAATTACCTATTATTGGCTAGCGTTGCTGCCGAGTGAGGACGAACCTGGCAAACCTGTGGAAGGTATATATCACGGTCACGCTATTCATCTAGGCAACGGGGAGACCGGTTGACGATCTACTCCCTCCGTTCTAAAATAGATGATGTTTTGGATGTTCGTGCCACAAGTTTGACTCGATTTGTAGAAAATACATATAATATTTATATCTCTAAATAAATTTGTTAAAAAAAACTAGATCTAAAGATCTTTTCAACAATACTAATTGTGATACTAATTGATATCATTTACTATTTTTAAGAATTGCCGACAATCATTTCTCGAGGAAGCGAAACGACATTCTTTTTGGGACAGAAGGAGTATGTCAAGTTGTCAACAACCACCAAGCATCCAAGCTATATGCATGATTAAACACGCTACTCACTGACAACACTAACCCAAGCCCAACATCACATATGCTAATTCACAGTAGAAGCACTAACACACTTTACAAGCGCTAATAACACAATAATACGACAAACCAAGGATCTATAAAATAATAGCCATAAAAGATGTCATAATCTTTTAAATGATGTTCCAAATACTACACCAAAAATTGATTGATACTACACACAATTGAAAGATGAAGTCAAAAAAGCACCGGTAGCACTGTGCACATCATGGTAGAGTCACATAGCTGGTCATCTCATATTTGCACTCATTTTGATTAATTGACTCTACGATATGTGCAAACGAAGAGCGTAGACTTACGAGGCCGGGTCTCTCCTCACCCGGCTTATGGTGGGGCCGCCACCATAGGACGCTTATTGGCTGGAACAAAGTTAACCGCGTACTGTGTGGCGACGTGATCTTTGCCTATAGAAAATTTGCTACGATGGCTCAGTCCTACACCACCCGCCGGGTGAGGTGCAAACCCGTGGAAAGTATCGTTGTCACGATAATTCAACCGGGTGAGGGGAGACCCGGTGACGATCTATGTCAATAGTCAACAGTCACCTGGATGGTTAAACAAGCTAATCACTAACAACACTAATAAGCCTTACATATGCAAATTTGCAATAGAGGCACTAACCTAGATTCAAGCACTAACACAATTTTGCCTGGAAAAAAATAACTCATGTTTATTCACCTGAAGGATAAAGATAAAGGTTTATTTCAAAATTAGTCAAATTTACCATGCATTTTTACTGAGCTACTGTTGTAGTTCTGATTTGCTCCGAGAAGGTTCAGCCTGATCAAGTAGCTCTACCAATCTGACCGGCCATCCATGAAGCTGGTAGGAAAGAAAATACAGAAGATTCAATAAAAGCACAATAAATGGAAAACTTCTTTAATGCACTATGGGTAAACACTTTAATGCACTACTGTTGACCAACATTTGTTACATATATGATCCAATCTGCCTCCTCAATATCCAGTCGATACCTCCATAAAACCATGGAACAACAAAACTTAGCCATTGTAAAAAGATTAAACCCACAAAAATGATATTTTAATTACTACAATTTAATAAAGAAGTTTTAGTTACAATAAAGCATGTGAGGGCAAGAACAGTATGTTCGGTAAGCACATGTGCTCTATTAAAGGTTTATAGGACATAACAACATACAAAGACAGTGGAACCATATTTTTAATTTTTTACATACTTTTATTAATTAGTACAAAGTTACAAACTATTTAATAAGCACAAATCAAATTATACCAAGAACTCAGGGATAATGTATCCAATGAGGATGAAATTTCTCCGACAACACAATCATGCAAATGCAAAGCCTACGATAAAAATTCATAATAAACTACATATATTAATCATAGAATGGCGGAATTCTAAATATGCAGCAAAAACTCCTCCCTCCTCAAGCGGTTGCATGACCCCCTCCTCTAGCAGTGATGGTTGGTCTGCGGTGCCTCTCCTCCAGTGAAAGCAATGGATCCGCAGGCGGGGGAGGGGTTGACGACGTGTCCTTGGACACGGCCTTAACCGCGGTTTTGCCTCCTTTCTGGTGCGCATACGTGTGGCCCGCTGTGGGCTTGGCAATGGGCTCCATGAGGCGCGGACTATGCTTGCTTCCGGATTGGCGACGAACTCAAGCACGTTTGTTGCTAGTGGTAACGTTGCGTTCTCCTTAAAGAATAATATCATTAAATCCTAAAATTTATATTGGAAATTCGAGCATCCTCGCTAAATCAAGAACTTAAATTTGAATAGACATGTTGTACCATGATAAACATAACTAAGCGCTGGGTTAACATGTAATGATGAAAACATTAATTGTTTTGCGAGAATGAAAACATTAATGAGAGGAACCCCAAGAGGCTATTTATGTCTTTCTTAATTCATAGAAACAAAAATTGTGGTACAAAAAATAGCTCCAACAATCTCAATAAATATATATTTCTCGCTATATAAAGATAACGAACAATGATGGTTCTCTAAAATGCATACAAGACATATAAACGTTGTGGAAGAGTAGAAATGAAAGATATAGAAAATAACTTTTACTCAAATGACTTTCCAAATGCTAATGTAAAAGTAAATTTTATAGACCTAATCAAGATGCTTTTACTATTAACGATCGGATTATTCACTAGAATTGATTCGAATGTACACAAAAGACCTTTTGGCTCAGGCATCTTCACGTCGGGTTGAGCTGCCACCCGCCGTATCCCTTATTATTTCCACGCCGGGTTGAGATGCACCCGCCGCGCGCGCGTCCCGCCGCGACGTTTTTTATACATGTTGATGATGATAAAAAAAACTCTTTTGGCATAGTAGTGGTGAGCAAGTGAGTTGTTGGACCGGGTATACCATGCATATGCATGTATTTAATCAAATCATTTAACCACTGCGCTACTTGCGATTAGATTACCCGTCACCTTTTCGCTCGTCTTCGCGTCGATCGGGTTTAGCTGAACCCGCCCTGTCACGCTGGGTTAAGTAATAAGCTCGTACGTACCTCGATCACTTCCTTCGGTAGTGCGTGGAGCAGCGATCAGTGATTCAGTCTCACGCCCACAACCTTTATTACTAGGTGGTCACAAGCAAGTAGTGGAGCATCCAGAAACAATTAATGGCGTGGTTCCCGGCTAATCTGATCCGCCTGATTACCACCGCCATCCACGACGCGTCCAAGCTGCCGGCCGCGCTGGTGTCCTGCGGCGTCTTCCTGATCGCGTCAGCGCTCGCGCTCATCGTCTCCAAGACCCCGGGCGCTGTCCTGATCACCTGGCACGGCAGCGCCGCCGCCTACACCTACTACGCCGTCCTGGTCGTCACGGCGGCGCTCGGCGCCACGGAGGCATTGTTCGGGTTCTAGGTTTTTGCCGCGCGACCTGGAACGCTGGAGCCTGGCCGCCAAGGTCTTGCTGTCCGTTTCGCTGGTGCCTCTCGCTGTTGTGTTGGCTCTTTGGGCCGGCCTCAGGGTTTAGGCCTGGCCCTGTCTGGTATGAGTTTTGGTTCTGGCCTGGCCTGCACACCGGATGGGCCGGCAATTCCACGGTGGTTGGTGTGTTTTTTAGACTTCGAGAATCTCCAGATCTAGCGGCTCAGTCTTTTAAAGGTGTTTATAGGTGTAGTAGGGTTTGCATACGTGTGTTCATAGAGATGAGTGTGCGTGCGTGTTGTACTGTATAATTCTAAAAAAAAAGTTGATTGTTTTTCTACTTATTTGATTTTAAATGCTGTAGTATGAGAAAGTGTGGTCTGTATGAAGTGGGTGTTATAGCTGTAAAACGATGCGTATATATGTGCCTGTTCGTGGTGGCCTTGTCATGCGAGTGTCGTCTGTACCGATTATGCTCATCTTCAGTGTACTCTTTTTTCTGTGTAACTATCTTCAGTGTACTCTCTTAAAAAAATGTATGGTCTGTATTTTTTTTACTCGAGGGCCACCCCATTTCCATTACTGAAGCAACAGAAACACAACATTTAGAGTTTTCAGGTAGTAACAAAGAGAGCATGAGGAGCTAGAGAAATAAGTTTGATTAACAGCAAAAAACGGACAGAACCAACTAACTACTGAAAAAAGATACAGCCAACATCAGAGAGGAAGCTAAAACAGCAGAGGCCCCAGCTTCAACTGGACTCCTCTTCGTCGCCATCACCTTCATTGTTGGCATCCTGGACCATCTGGACAGTCCTCTATGATACGGTGCAGTTCTCGCCGACGCCGCCCACCTCTCAGGCAACTCGAGGGCGACCGCGTCGCCTGCGCCCGAAACCCCATCAGCGCCTCCTCTCCGGCCGCTGTCTCCGCCCTCCGGCGTGCGGCGGCCAACGGCGGTCTCCCCAAAACAGGAGCCGTTCGCACTCCCACTCCCTGCCCCTCGTTCCTTCTCCACCCGCCTGCACCCTCTTCACCTCCTGCGATCAAAGGGGGTGTTTGGCGGCGTCCAGGCGGCTGGTCCCTCGTCGACGATAGGAATCAGACTTCTTGGCGTCATGCAGCCACGACGGATCCAACATCTCCTCCTGCAATAATGCAAGCACGCAAGCAGTATCGAAGGAATTGGGTCTCTGCAAATGAACAGCATTACAAGTTTCTTCCCGCGGGCCATCGCTGAAACGGATAAGCATAGAATTGAGGGTCTGTGTGACGACTATAAGCTCTGAGTTGAACAACGAGATCAGCGAAACGGTCAGCATACTCTTGCACGAAACTTGCTTGTTTGATTTAGAACAGCTGACGAATGCAGAGCTCGTATTGGTCCTTGCCCAAACGATCAAGGACGAGCGTACAAAAGTCAGGCCAACTGAAAGACTTGACACGAGGAGGATCCAATGACTGAAACCAGCGAGCCGCCGCAGACGATAGATGCATCATCGCGACACGAATCCACATATGGGGCTCAACAGAATACATAGAAAAATAATCTTCACATCGAGTGATCCACAACTTTGGGTTCTCGCCATCAAACCCCGGGAAATTCATCTTACGTAGTTTGCTACTAGAAAATTGTGGCCCGAAATGAGAAAAACGATCAGGAACACCATACCGCCACGACCCTGATGATCACCAGACTCCAACAACGAACTCGAACGAGAGACACTAGTACAGAAATGCTCTATACCGGGCGGTGGGTAACCTATTTCTACCTGCGGTTTTGACAACCACCAGGTGGGAAAGGCCAGTGAAAATAGCATATTTCCACTAGCGGTTGTTTGAGAACCACCAATAGAAATCGATTTCTACCAGGTAGAAATCGCTGCCCAGAAAAAAAAAATAGCAAAAAAAATATTTTTAAAAGGGCAAAAAATATTTCTGAAACCGGGGAAGGCACCCACTCGCCCGTCTCCGCCCAAGTCGCAAGTCGCACGAACCCGCGACCTCGGTCTTGCGCGATCCCTCCCTTACCACATATAGACACAATCACTTGTGTCTATATCCCATTTTTATTCCCCACATATTATGCAAACCCAACAAAAATTAAATATTTAAGGGTCCAAACGAATTCAAATGAAAAAATATTCAACTACAAAGTTTCATAACTTTTCGAGATCTACAACTTTCATTTAGAGTATTTCTCCATCCGAGGTCGTTTGCAAAATTTGAATTTCAAATTTGAAAATTTAGTTAAATAGTTTTCCATAAAAGATGATTTTAAATGAAAAATTGTCAACTACAAAGTTTCATAACTTTTCGAGATCTACAACTTTTATTTTGGGAGTTTTTCCATCCGAGAAAGTTTAAAAAATTCAAAAAAATCAATTCCAAATTATTTCTACTGACGGTTCTCTTAAGGAACCGCCAGTAGAAATCGATTTCTTGGCAGTTCCTTAATAAATCCGCAAGTACAAATAGTCGATTTCTACTAGCGGTTCCTTAAGAGAACTGCCAAGTAAAAAAGAAAGTCGATTTCTACCGGCTGTTCTAAAGAGAAACCCCAAGAGAAATGAAACGCTATAATGTCAAGAGAGAAATGATTTGTGTATTAGTGAGAGCGGCAAAGTGAAACCTGGATGCAGAGAAAAAGTGGGGCTGGGATTGGGTGGGAACAGATTGCACGCACCCTTGACCGTGACTTGAGTTTGAAACTCGAACCCCCGGTTGCTCAATTCGACGCAGTGCCCAAACAGGCTGATGGCCAGGTTGCCGGCAGATGTTGTCGCCGCGGCCACCGACGGTGTGGGAAGGATGCCGGCTGATGTGGCTGCGCCCGGATCAGGAACTACCTGATCCACCTTCTTGCGGAGGACGCCGACCTCCGACCGTAACTCGTCAACAGACGAATCCACCCTTGGCCGCCAATCGTCGAACACCTTCGCGGCAGCTTCCAGATCTCCAAATCGCTTGTTGATAGAGTTCTCCATGGAATCCATGCACGAGGTGAGCGAAGACTGCAGATCAGACATCGATAAGCACATCGCCTTGAGCTCGTCGAAGATCAACTTAAGTTGGGATCCATCACACCCGCCATCAGATGTTACATGGGATGTCGGAAGGAGTTTTTTAATACTAATAAAAAAATAAATTACAGAACTCGTTAATAAACTATTTGATATTTTTTTATACTAATTAATCTATAATTAGCACATATTTACTGTAGCACAACATTATCAAATTATGGACTAATTAGATTTAAAAAATTTAGATCTGTAAAATTGTCGCAATCTCTGTAATTATTTATTTATTTAGTCTATATTTAATACTCCATATATGTGTCCAAAGATTCGATTGGATAGGGCAAAAATCTTTTACCCTATCCATCTAAAAATTAGTTCGTGAATGTTTGGATACTAATTAGAGGAATGCTATATGAGCTAATTATAAAACTAATTACACCGCCATATGGTACTTAACGAGACGAACCTATGAAGACTAATTAATTCATCATTAACAAATATTTAATAGATTCATCTCATGAAATAGCCTCCGGCTGATAAATTAGTTTTGTAATTAGTATTTATTTAATACTCTAAATTAATATCTAAACATTCGATGTGACATGGACTTAAAAAATAGTAGGGACAATTAAACACATAGATAGTTGTTCATTACAATAAGCATAGCCCCTCACGCAAGAAACTAATGAGTACTCTCTCCATACTTGAAAAGAATGCTGTTTTGAACAGCAACACGGTCTTCAAAACATAACTTTAAATTCTTATTTCTATAAAAATATTTATAAAAAAATATATGTATACTTTTATAGAAATATTTTCAAGACAAATCTATTTTTTTCATATTTTTAAACTTCATAACTTAAAAATTATTTATAATTTATATTTCTAATATTTGATCCAAACCTTATCCAAAATAACTTTCTTTTCGAATACGAAGCAGTTCATATAGGGTCTGTTTGGTTAGGTGGCTAACCCTAAACCTGGCTCCAGATAGCCAACTTTCTGCTATTTAATTGACTATAAATAATCTGAAGCTAGGATCAACTAAGCTACTTTGGAGGTCCTAGCGTGGTTCTGGAAAAACGAGATGGCATTCCGTTTTTTCTGGCCAGGCTTGGCTAAGCTCCGGTTGCAGTCTGGTTACCGCCTAGATCCCGCACACTCACACTCCTCCGCTCGCCTTCTTTCGCCGCCGTGCGTGCCGCAGTATTCCTCCGACGCGAACTTGACGGTGCTCAGGGAGCTGAGCGCAGGGAGCACGCGGTCGATTCCGTGGTCCACGCAAAGCTCCGAGGAGGTCCACCAGTGCTCTCTCCGGCGTTCACTCGAGCTCCGGCGAGGTCGGCCGGTGCTCCCACCGAATAGGCCACCTCCGGCACGCCTCCGCACGAATCTAGTCCTCACCTGGCGAATCTGGTAAACCAGAAGTAGCAGCATCCGGTCCTCCTCCAGCGGCCCGCATCTGGTCCATCTCCAGCGCGCGTGGTGAGGCCATCGTCGAGGAGGCATGGTGACGATGGACACCTGAACGAGCATGCAAACAAGCTCGAGCATCTTGCTGCCCAGGAACAGGGATGTAACCGCTCTTCATCTCTTTCGTTATTCGAGGACAACCGCCTTTCATCTCGCTGCCCAGGAATGAGGTGGTACTTGCCACGGACGGCGTCGTTTACATCACTGGTCACTGCGTTGGTGCTGCTCCGCCATGGTTTTTGTGTTCGTGCTAAGTTGTTGCATCTCCTCCAATGGCATTCGTGAGAAAGAGCTGCGCCACGTCTCCCACGGGGCACTTGGACGAGCAGGAGCAGTGACGGCGCGCGAGAGTAGGCTGTGAGAAGTGGCGCGAGAGTCCACGGGGCACTTGGTCCTCTTCTTCATGAACTTCTCAAATCTCTATTCTCTTCACAAAGAGGGCCATTTGTTTATCTTCATTTGTGTTGTGCTTGCTTCATCATCACTTGATTCTTGCTTCTTCTTACCTTTTGATGAAGTAGCCTTAAATGCAACCACCTCCTTCTCCTTCTTCTTCTCTTTGTCCTTCTTCTCATCCTTGGGACCCCTATTCCTTTCTGCACGGTAGGTGTCATGTGTGATCACCTCACCTAGTACTTGGTTTGGGGTTTGTTTGTCAGACCCATCTCTCACCATCATAGTGACCAAGAAATCAAATCTTTCGTACAAGCTTCTCAAGAATTTGTGAATGAAGTCCTTATCCTCCACCTTCTCACTCAAGTTCTTCAAATCATTGACAATAACTTGCAATAGGTGGAACATCTTGACTATGCTCTCATCATCCTCCATCTTGAATGAAGCAAATTTGTCCTTGAGGATGTATGCCTTGGCATCCTTCACGGCTTGAGTGCCCTCATATATTTCTTCCAATCTTAATCAAACATCATGTGCTCTCTCAAGATCCTTGATATGCTCAAACACCTTTGAATCAAGAGACTCATACAAAGTGTTGATTGCAATATCGTTGAATTGGAGCTTCTCTTCTTCTCTTGCGTTAGGATCATTGGGGTCGATCACCGTAAAGTCCTTGTCCACTACTTCCCACACCTTTCGGTTGAGTGATTTTAAGTGTGCACACATCTTGCGCTTCCAATGATCATATCCGGTTCTATCAAAGTGTGGTGGCTTCCCCACATGGTTGATATGGTTGACTTGAGCTATTTTAACACCGTAGGATGTTAAGCCTCAATCAAACAACGGTGACCACGACTCTGATACCACTTGAAAGGTCCAACTGGATAGGGGGTGAATAGTCTAATTAAACTTTCTACAAATACACTAGATGAACGGGTTAGTAACAAAAATAACGATCAAGCGAATTTTGCTCTAGCCTACTAGAGAGGGGGTTTGCAAGCCTCCTAACCAAACAATGAGCAACCTAATATACTAGAGCACACTAAGAGTAGTGTCGTTAGCAATCAAGCTATACTAACAAGTTATGCTACACAACCTAGTATACTACTTGCACAATGTAAGGAGGGGATCAATGTATGCAAATCGAGCCTTATGGATGTAGTCAATCACCGTCTTGATTCAATCAATTGAAATCCAGTTGATGATCCAATCAATTTAATAGAGAGCAAGTGATCTTGATGGATCAACCACAAGAAGACCAAGATAATGATTTATCCCCGAGGTTCACGTGCTTGCCAACACGCTAGTCCTCGTTGTGTCCCCCTTGACCACGTGGTTCGGTGGCTAATCGGTATCACAAACCGAGTCTTTCAAAGGCACCACAAGAATCTAGCAATGGCTAGGAGTTGAATGACATGCGCATTCCACTAGAGTACCTTTTATAATCTCCATGGAAAAAGGTAAAGAACTCTTCATAACTCATCGGTGTGGCCAAGAACAATCACTGGGCTTGCTCACACCTTCTTCTAGCTGCTCCAACCGTCTAGGTGGTGGCAACCACCAAGAGAATAAGCAATCACGCAGCGAGAACGATCACTAGTGCCACTAAATGCAAGAACTCACAAGCAATGCACTAGAATCTCTCCCGATCTCTTTTTAGATGCAAGCAATCAAGCAAGATGAGAGGGAAGAGGTTGACTCAGCTCTAGGGTGTTCAACAAAGATGTTGGTATTTTTAACTGCACTCCATTAAATAAGTTTTAAGTAGGATTATCCGCAAGTGCACAGATATCATACCAGTGCCACATTTTACCCGGAGGTTTTAAATATCGTATCCACAGGGAACAGTTGTGATAATGACAACGTCTATAGACTTAACCCTACAATTAGGCTAGATAATATCAAGAAAAAGGAAATAGCTATTGTACTCTAGTTCCAATAACCAGTAAACTTTGTATAATATCGTCTTATCGAACAAGTGACCTGAATAGGAGAAGAAACAGAGTAATCTACCTACTAGACACCTATAAGCCTATCAGTCCTATCAACGGAAAGTGGACTACAGAGGATTCAACGCATCTATAAAGTCACCTACGCGAGCTACCACTATCCGGCTGATCAGGGGACATTCACAAGTAAATCTAGCCTAGGCACCACGTCTACACTACGAAATACAACTTTAACCTACAGGGTCCTATAGATCAAAGTTCTCAATATGAGATGTGAACCAAAGAACGAATAAGAACAAATTGCTTACTTGAATCGAATGGTAAATACAAAAGTACCTCGAACGCAGCCTCCGGGCGAGGAAGTCAATCCGTAAGAATACAGCCACGAAAGAAGCGCCGACAGGCCTGAGCTCCTCCGCAATCTCTACTCCTCTACTCAATCTCTCTAATCTCTAAACAAAACTAGATCTAGAAGAACTAGTCTCTCCTAATTGCTACAACTAGATGAACTAGAACTAGATGAACTAGACTAGATCAACTAGAGGGACCCTAACCCTAATTATGTAGAGAATATGAAGCACCGGGGTGTAGAATGCCTCTTGGAGGGAGCCTTGGGCGTCATTATATAGGCCGAGGTAGAGTAGGGGGCAAGGAACCGCCACGTCAGCAATCCGCGTCTTCATCTCATGTGTACCGGGCGGGATCAAACCGACCTAAAATCAACGTAGTGATGGCTTGCTTGGCTTCCAAGGATGCGTGGGAGGAAGACTCCAGAAGGCGGCGGCGAGAGGATGACCTAGGGCGCCGACCGGCCCCAGGGTGGGGCCGACCGCCCCCCCACCTGCTCCCAAGGCCCCCCCGCCGCTTCGGGGTCTTCTAGACCCTTCCCGAGTCCAATGATGATGTTGTTCCGTTGTGGATCAATTTCGTGATAATTGAGCTCTATAATCCCCTTTTTATGCTTTTCTCGAAAATCACCCCGAAAATACGTAATATGCAAAACTCGTGGAATTTGTCGATAAAGCTCTAGACTAGTGTGTTTTCTTGTTTTTCTTCAGATAAAAAGCCCTAGTAAAAGTTGACGCTAAGGAGTGTCAACAATACCCCCAAGCTTACCTTTTGCCAGTCTCTTGGCAAACAACCCCAAGCCTAATTATTAAAATATTTAGATCAGGAGTTGCTGCAATACTTTTATTTCTTTTTAAGTACACCTGCTTTTAGACATAAATTTTTCTCCTGGTTTAGACAAAACTGCTCTAACTTTCAAACTTACCCATTTTACCTTTAACTATGGAGCTTTACAGCTCTTGCATAAGTCTTGAGCAATCGAAAGATAGAACAATCAAGTCAAGCACTATGTCTCAAATTCTTCACAAGTACTAATATTCCAGAGTTTTGTAAGTTTTCACAATAAAACTCAGAGCATAATTGTATGACACCCTCAAGTCTCTTATTATATGTGGTATTTATGGATCTCACTGAGGCATTAATAAGGTCATGCCTTCCTGTAACTAAGGATATATATAGTGGAGCTCATAGGAGTGGCAATAACAAGGATAAACATACTTGCAATTCATATATTGTAAAGTCAAGCAATGGATCCATAGAGAATCGAGGCATACAATCAAATCAAGATGTGTGTGCGTATGGAATATGGTGGATAGGTGCATATATAGTATTTAGTGGCTAATCCTAATTCTACTTTTGCTCTTTGAAAATAACTCCCTCCTTAGAACTTTGTTCGCGGGAAAACATGAACTATCTTTATTCTTTCTTTCTTTTTTTTTTCAATCTGGGAGGCGGACATCTATGTACCCATTTGTTTTAATGCTGGGACACTTGTCCATCTTTTACTCCCATTTTTCTTTTTCCTCTTTCTCTTTTTTTTTCTTTTTTAATACTTTTGCATAGCCATATGCATCCTTTGAATATAAATAATTGGAGAGATAATGATAAGAACTTAGAGCAATTAAATGGGGGCTGTCCTATAGGGTATATTTTTAGGTGTTTTACTCCTAGTGTAGGAGGAAAATATTTTTAAGGTGAATCTAGATGAAAGTGGAAATGACTGCGCTTACATCCTAGAGTAGGAGTAATGCATATGTGGGTGGAGTGTGTAAGTGATCTTGATTTTAAAAGCATGACAAGACTCTCATAAGGTATACTCCAAAGGTTGACTAAACTCAATGTAAAGCAAGCAGCATGAATATGTAAAGATTTTCCTAACTCTTAATGTATCATATATGGCTTTGGTAGGAATATAAACTTTATCATACAAGAGCTCATCATGTAAGATTTTGGATTTTCAAAATAAATCTCCAGAACTTAGTAATGCTAGGAATAAGATAAATAGCAACTTAGACCTTCATGTATCATATCAATCAATTACCTAGACTTTAGCTCAAGCATATGCCTCCACAAATTTCAGGTTCAGAGTAAATTCTTATATCAAAGTAGTCATGTCCAAAACTTAGGAGAATCTATGGTTAAAAAACTAGGCACTTGAAAGGAATTATAGTAGAGCAACTATTCATCATTTCCACTTTAAAAGATTAGAGAGAGAGAGAGTTCTTCAAACATACTTTAATTATTAAATCTAACACATACTATAGCTTACTAAAATAAAACTAATAGTAAAGACATACCATATTCACGATGATAACGGGGGTGCGTCTCCCCAAGCTAATCCCTTCGATCGCGTCGAGCCTTCATGTGCCCGAATATTTTTTGTTTTTTTTTTATATTTTCTTATGATACTATTGTGAACCTTCATGTGCTCACATATTTTTGGTGTTTTATGACTATATAGAATAGACTCGATAATCGCCTAGGTATAGTTACCTGATAACTAGGGGATGCTCCTCCCCCTCAAGCTAGATGTTTGCAATACTTGGTGTTGATGATCTTTAGAGTGAGCTAACTAGCAAATGGTTCTGGTGGGTGCCACCGATAGACTCTCTCCCTTGTCATAATGTTGTTCCCGCATAAGTATACTCCAACAAGAAAACCAAAACTCGAGGCTCGAATTTAATAATGGGTTAGCGGTCACCAATAAGTGATTGATTATTCTTTGAGTTAATTTGAATTGACAGGTCCTAGCAGGATTCTCTTTTTTTTTAGATTTTCTAGATTAATTATGTAGAAATTAAATATATGAGTATGATACATATAATTATATTTTTATGCCTCCACAGAGAATATTTATTCTTATGGGGCTTAGGTTTTTTTTTATTTATTTTTTTTATGCCACCACAGTGAATATTCCTACTGTGGTTACCATAAGTTTATTTACATGGGGCTTTCAATATTTTATGATGCAAGAAATGAAACGATAAAGATTTTTATTTTATTTTATTTTTAGTATTTATGAAGATAAAAATATTAAAGTAAAATTATTAATGTAGAGGAGAATACTAATTAATTAGATAACTACCATATTACCTTATGGCAAAGGGTACGGAATTTTAAGTTTACCGACGTAACTTCTTCTTCCACTCTTGTGTATCTCTCCATCCTTGAGAGATGGAGGTCTTGTTAGTTGCATACCTCTAGTGATGATGATGTCTCCTTTGTTCTTTGATTTGGCCAACAAAGTTGAAGTAGAACTTTAATTATAGCCGGCAAAGATCTTGCTCAAGTGTGCATGTTCACGTAACTCTCACTTGTAGAATTAATGAATTTTGCTCGATGTGTTGTCCTCGATTGCAAAACCAAGATAGAGATCAAGTGCATGGGCTCTGCTGGTGGAAAAACACCAACAGAACCAAATCTATTTCTTTATTTATTTTTATTTTTATTTTTATTTTTTTTATCCTTAGACACATTGAACAAGATAAAGTTGGTGTTACATGAATTGTTTATTTATGCCATGAGTGGTAAGATCAAAAGATTAAATATTTAATGTTGCATTTAAGTTCACATGGCGTAAAAAAGAATGACTTGCTTAACCAATGGAAGGATTGTCTATATATAAATTTTCATATGAGTATGACTATCATCTTTCCAAAATTGAATATAATGTTTTTAGCTTGCTTGATTAAGACTGAGATTAAGAGAGAACAGTGCCATGAACAATCTTAAAAGACAAATCATGTTGAGTTAATCAGGTTGATCAATTTAAGTTGTAACTCTAACATGTTTATGTTTTAATTTATGTGCACAGCTAGATCAAGAGAAGAGCAAAGGACCACTTACCTTAAAATATTACTTTTATTATTAGAGCGTGATAGCACTAAGTGATGAAGGGTAAATGACTGGTGGTCCTTCCTCTTGAATCTTGAGTTGCTCATGGACATCTTGTCTCCTCTCGTTATATTTATTCTTTTGCCATCTTTTTGCTTCTTTGATCTTTTGACTCTTTTCACTCCAGTTATTATTATGTCTATAACAGATTAGTGGACAACACATACTCGAAGGAGTATACAAATTTGAAAGATAGGTTATGTGTCCGAATTTTATTGTGTTCTATCTATGCTAATAAAAAGATAGTGTTGAGATTATTTTAGTATAGACCATGTTCTATACAGGCATGGCTCAAAGCAAAATGTAACTTGCATTAGAAGATAAAGTGAATGAACCATTAATACTCACAATTCCTCCATCTATGATGAATGAGCTGTATCTTCTTCTACCAAGTCATTAAAGTTCAGCATGTGCCCTGCCTCATCTCTAATTCGAATTTATCTCATGACTTACCCAAATTGATTTTAAAAATTTCCTGCAGGGGTTAGTCCAATAAAATATCCAATGTCTACTACAATATATTATTAGTTCAAAAATCAACCTAGACACCACGCCTAATTTGACTTAGGAAGGCATTCTAATCTAAGCACCACGCTTAATTCAAAAAGCCTTTGAAAGTAAAATCAATACACCTCTTAGTTCAAGAATCAAACTAAACACCTTGTCTAATTATAACTCAAGAAAACAGTTTAAACTAAGCACCATGCCTAATTCAAAAGGTGTATGAAATTTCTCCAAACCTTAAGTATACTATACTAAACAAAGGTAACATGAAAGTTTATCGAGTGTTATTCAAACAGAGATGAAAGAGTATGATTAATAAATTGAATAAAGGTAGAGACAACCAATATTAGCAATATAGAATTTTCTAAATAAGTCATTCCCCCAAGCTTAAATTTTGTAAAGTAAATGTAAGCTTGAGTTGATGTAATTTAAAGTTGCATAATGATTGGTTGGTCATACCTGACACTGCCATTATTCATTTTCTTACTTCAAACCTGAAATGGTTAGTGATAAAAATATCTAAAGGAATATTTTGATAATTATATTTCTATGCTAAAGGTGCAAACTTAATTCATTCATTTATTTTTTTAGAGTGGTTATTTTTAGGACACAAAGTTGTTCATAGGAAACCTTCTGACTATTATACTTCAAGTTGGTGAGGTGGTTTCCTCTAGAACATTAGCCTTTGTGCACCTATATCAAGATTACAATGAGATCTATAATATTTATAATAAACATATGCATCTACAACCACCCTCTTAATGATTTTATGAACAGGTAGAATAAGGGGGTTGAAGATCTCGTGTGTGGTAATATTTGAGAGACCAAAAGATTCAGGAGATTTCTCATATGGGCATGGATTTGATAAAGTGTTAATGAGCTCATCGATGTAGTCTCCCTTTCCAAACTCCAAGAGTGTCTCTTCATGGTTGTCTATAGGCAACAAGTTTGCCTCTATTATTTCATGTTTATGACATTCATTGGATGTTGTATCTTCTAGGATTTTCCATGAATTGATGCCTATAGGATTGGTCTCGTCTAAAGCTTTCTTCGAACTTGGGTGAGTTCTATTTATTAAAGAAATTGATTTAAGCTCACCATTTGAATCTAGACCAAGTTCGGATGCTAACACTAAGGCTTCGTCCTCCTCCATCCATTCTTTGACAATGGCAAATGAGTTTTTCATATGTTCCATGCATTCATGCCATTGTCGACGTTGCTCTTCTTGATCATTTCTATAGTCTTCATGACTCCTATACTTTGGGTATTCTAGTGAATTTTTAGGGTCGTTATGAGACTTAGGGGCGAGAGTATAAAAAAGGATCATCGTGGATCAAGGATGGGTTTAAAGTCGGGGCTCGATATGTTATCTAATGTGGGTATAGAAGGGGAAAAGATATGATTAATTCTTGAGTGGCTTAGCTCTCCTTCTATGGTGTCACTAGACATGCCATCCATGTATTCTTCTTGATGTCCTTTAGGAGGAAAAGGAAGTTGAGAACACTTTTTCCAAGATGCTCTTCTAAGAAGGTCTGATTCATATCGATGTACGAGCATCTTAGCTAATTGGAAGTCTAAATCATCATTGTGAGGTTTTGATGGTTTAGGATTGATAGCTAAATCTTGGGATTGGGGTGATTGTGTTTCAGCTACCAAAACTTCCTCTTCTTGTTCGGGAGATGATTCCTTCTCTTCCTCGAGAGCTCGAGAATAGGCTTGAACAACCTTTTCTAGCATCGGTCCGGCTTCGCTTATAGGCAAGTGAAGAAAAGCTCCTCCGAGGCTAAATCAAGGGAGTCCTTAGATTCCTTGGTAAGACCCAAATAAAAATGTTGAAGAAGCATAGGGTCCGAAAACCAAGGTCGTGGGCCAAATGTGATAAGTTCATTAAAACGCCCCATGATTTACTAAGAGATTCTTGTTCTAGTTGCCTAAAAGTTAGAACCTCTTTTCGCAGGATAGCTACCTTAGAGATGGGAAAGAAGTGTAAACAGAATTCAGAGTATAACATTTCCCAATCACCTTGCATACTCTCTACGGCTCGATTATACCAAAGTTTAGCTTTTCCTGTCAAGGAAAACGGAAAAAGCTTCCATCTAATAGTCTTATTAGACATGCCAAAGAATGCGCAGCATGCACAGTGTCCGCTCAATTCTCGTAAGTGTAAGTATGGGTTTTCATTGCCTTCTCCCGAGAAGGGTTTATCCCGAATCATTTTGATTAGACATGGGTGCAGCTCATAGCCAGTGTTTATGATAGGTTCATCGATTTTGGTGGCCCGAAGCTTTCACACATGCCACAAAAAGCGTATAGGAATAGAATTAAAAGCATCCATAAGGATGAACACAAAAATAATGAAGAGAATGGGATAAAATAGGAAAAGATAAAAGTATAATACAAGATTAAGTTAGACTAAGTCAAAATCAGCAAACCGTTCCCCGAAGAACGGCGCCAAAAATGCTTGTTGGTATTTTTAACCGCACTCCATTAAATAAGTTTTAAGTAGGATTATCCGCAGTTTAAGCGCACACGATATCATACCAAAGGTCACATTTTACCCGGAGGTTTTAAATATCGTATCCACAGGAACAGTTGTGATAATAACAACGTCTATAGACTTAACCCTACAATTAGGCTAGATAATATCAAGAAAAAGAAAATAGCTATTGTACTCTAGTTCCAATAACCGGTAAACTTTGTATAATATCGCCTTATCGGACAAGTGACCCGAATAGGAGAAGAAACAGAGTAATCTACCTACCGCATACACCTATAAGCCTATCAGTCCTATCAACGGAAGTGGACTACGAGGATTCAACGCAGCTATAAAGTCACCTACGCGAGCTACCACTATCCGGCCGATCAGGGGACATTCACAAGTAAATCTAGCCTAGGCACCACGCCTACACTACGAAATACAACTTTAACCTACAGGGTCCTATAGATCAAAGTTCTCAATATGAGATGTGAACCAAAGAACGAATAAGAACAAATTGCTTACTTGAATCGAATGGTAAATACAAAAGTACCTCGTAACGCAGCCTCCCGGGCGAGGAAGTCAATCCGTAAGAATACAAAATAAGAAGCACCGACAGGCCGGAGCTCCTCCGCAATCTCTACTCCTCTACTCAATCTCTCTAATCTCTAAACAAAACTAGATCTAGAAGAACTAGTCTCTCCTAATTGCTACAACTAGATGAACTAGAACTAGATGAACTAGACTAGATCAACTAGAGGGACCCTAACCCTAATTATGTAGAGAATATGAAGCACCTGGGTGTAGAATGCCTCTTGGAGGGAGCCTTGGGCGTCATTATATAGGCCGAGGTGGAGTAGGGGGCAAGGAACCGCCACGCCGGCAATCCGCGTCTTCATCTCATGTGTACCGGGCGGATCAAACCGACCTAAAATCAACGTAGGGATGGCTTGCTTGGCTTCCAAGGATGCGTGGGAGGAAGACTCTAGAAGGGGCGGCGGCGAGGGATGACCTAGGGCGCCGATCGCCCCTGTGGGGGGCCGGCCGGCCCCACTGGCTCCCCTCGGCTGCCCCGCTGCTTCGGGTGTCTTCTAGACCCTTCCCCGAGTCCAATGATGATGTTGTTCCGTTGTGGATCAATTTCGTGATAATTGAGCTCTATAATCCCCTTTTTATGCTTTTCTCAAAATCACCCCGAAAATACGTAATATGCAAAACTCGTGGAATTTGTCGATAAAGCCCTAGACTAGTGTGTTTTCTTGTTTTCCTTCGGATAAAAAAGCCTAGTAAAAGTTGACGCTAAGGAGTGTCAAAAAGATCAAAATGTGCAAGAGAGATACCCCAAGCCAGCCAACATGCTTAAACAGCTACCACTCAAACAAGTGAACCGCTATGTTTTAGGTAGGGTCGACTCGAGACCATCGACGCCGGATGCCCAAAGATCGGATGCGTCCGACGCGTGTCCTCGAGGCTTGGATCGTCGCCACGTGTCCTCGTTTGAATTTAACCGCTACCCGCGCAGACGAGGAACCACCGGACGCCAGAGACGCTTCCGCAGAACGGACACGTCCGATGAACCTAGCTCAGCTCGCACTCGCCGTGCGTCATATGACACGCACCGGACGCTGGCACACTCACCGGACGCAATACAGAAAGGTTCAGAAACTTGGACGCACCTGTTGACATTTCTTAGCGTTATCACAGAGAATAGAGGTAGAATCTATCCCTGGTAATGAAGCAAGAAATGCTTGATGGCATACCTCAGTACCATATCACTAGATTTAGGTCTAGCCATGGTACCGAGGTACACCTCACCAGTTATTCTCTCTGCTGCTACCAGTGATACACCCCTAATGATAGTTTCAGGATAGCCTGGCATAGGCACCGTGGCATACCAAGACTATTCTTACCTCTGTCAAGAGAGTTATACCCTAGTAATGTTAGGACTATAGCCTTAGCTGCTAGTGCCTTAGAGATGCTATACGGCGCACTTTTAGCATTCCTTAACACTAGTGCTAAAACTATATTCCTAACTAAATACAGAGAGTGGTGGTTAGGAATACAGAGAGTGGTGATATGGTAATTCTTTGCCGTCATAGATGTGAATCCGCAAGCACACGAAAATACCGTTGTAGTATTTCAACCCCGAGTATTCCTAGGTGTCATATTTATATTTTCCTAAAGGAAAGTTAGTATAGATTCTAGTATGAAACTATAATCATAAATACTATACTTTGTATGAAAGATAGACCAGTGTTTGTAACAGGAGTAAACAATAATGGTTTCCATAATAGTGGACACACACAGATAAATGACTCTTAAGCGGAAGAAGATGGCAGCACAACGAATAAAAGAATAAAGAATAAATAAATATTCTCCGGGAGCAATGGTCCTATTACACCTAATGCCTAGAAAGTAGTTAGTCACACAATTACATGAGTTAGAGATAGAGTTGTGTTTGCGATAGATTAGAAGACCACCGGGCACTGGTCTGCCAGTCAAGCATGGGTGGCGATTTAGACTCCTACACCATAGCCGAACGTGGGGGATTACAAAGGACGGACAGGGCTGTCACCGCCTGCCGCCTACCACCTCAATCGTGGACTATTAAGTGCAATCACCGGTTCCCCTATACCCGAGCACCACGTTCATATATAGGAAAACTATCCAAGTCCCCCCAGGTCTCTCATCCTACGGATGAACGAGTAAAGAACTTGGATGTTGTGCGATGAACCACCATCCCTCCCACAAATCTATTCCTAATCATCTAAGTGTATGAATGGTTAAGAACAGAATTCTATATGCTAAGAATATGATATGAATACTATGAACTAGCAAGCATATCATGAACAAGTTATATGAACTAGAAGTCCTATGTTCTATGATCAAATCACACAAACTATCATCTAGTTCATATAACAAGATCATATCACTAGAACTATACTCTAATTTTAGAACATTGCTATATTGATAAAAAGAGAAAAAGAACATAATGGAAAAAATTATATTCATACCAAAGACTAGCCAAGATGTCTCATCTTACAAGATGAGCCTTGCTCCACTACTACTACTAAGGATAAAGTGAAAAATGGAGAGGGAACACTTGAGAGTACAAGTGAGAGGTGTGGTGTGTGTTCACTACTACAAAACAAGGATATTGTATCACATTCCTGTAACACGTTCATCATTGTGTTCCAAAGAAATTCGTAGTAACACAAATTTATATGTTACCGGCTTACGTTGTAACACAAAACACTTGTTTTATAAAATTGTGTTACTAGCTATGATTATAGTAACACATAAGTTAATGTTACAGAAAAAATGTTACAAAAATGGTACTATATTGTAACACATAAATGTAACATATGGAATATGTGACAAATATAGACCCTATAGTAACACAAAATAATGATACAACTAAAGTGTTACAAAGAACCATACTCCCTCCATCCAAAAAGACCATTGTTTTTTTTTTTTTTCGTGCCATAAGTTTGACTCAATTTGTAGAAATACGTATAATATATATATATATATATATATATATATATATATATATATATATATATATATATATATATATATATATATAGTCAAAGTTGATTCCCTCGGAAGCGACAACGACAGTCTTTTGTGACGGAAGGAGTATACATGTAAACCTTCCAATTCATGGGCAATGACAAGGGCTTCACACTAGGTGTAATCCTATCTAATAGGAAATTACATCAAGGTGTTCATATGATATTCAAGGAACGAGTAAAATATTCAAATGACCATGTAGATGTCGAAACCCACATTGAAATTTTTGGGCTAGGCACAAGACATTGTAGATGGAGTGACATCATGAGAAGAACAAGTACGTTGGTGAAAAAATAAAAACAAAAAATGTGTAACACTGAGAGGGAGAATAGTAGTTTCTTTAACATTGCTGCTTGAACCCATTACTTACCTTGACCCTACAATTATATAGGGAGTATAAAATTTTATCCTTCTTAGTCGATAAGAAATCAGGTTATATTACAACTCATTTTAGCTTGATTTTACTTTTCTATGCACAAAAATTGAGTGCAAATGTTTCTTTGTTTTGAGTAACAAAAAAAACTATGCTAAAAACATAACCCATCCTTTTCTTTATGGATTTGAGAAAAGACTAAAACATCTATGCTTTTGATTTGAGTTACAATCCCATCTCGAATACTTGATTGTCCAACAACCTTGCCTCAAATTTCAAATCAAACATACTTCTTATCCATCAAATCAACCAATCTAACTTGGTTTTTAAGACAAGTTGTGATAAATAATGGCAGGTATGGAAGCCAATAGCAAAGGTTAATCAAATAAATAATTATTTGACAAAAAAAATCTCTGGTATTTTATATTTAATTTTAAGAGAGCAAAAAAAAATTCTAAAATGCCTAAGGCATTTCACTACGGCCTTAGAACATTATTGGAGGCAATTCTAAAATATGCATTCACAAAAGAATTCAGCGATTTCAAAACTACCAAAGGTGATATTCGGAATAATATGAATCATCTAGACGTTAGCCAAACATAACCTAAGTACAATCTATGGTTATCTAATTATCTATGGACCAAGCAGATCCAAACGGCTGCCACATAATAGTTATTGCCCTCATGCATTTGTATATATCAACAGGTTTACAAGCCCAATAATAATAATGACAAGAATTAAAACACACATCTTAGAATCTTCTCAGAATCCCATTTACTTGGCTTACACAACTAATGCTAGATCTTCTTACACATAGCTTGGACTATGAAAACATGAGGTTCCAATTCGGCACAATGTGGTCCTGCTAAACAAATAAAATTGAGTTAACAATATCTTATCATCATAGTTCCATTGCACCAAAATAATGTGCATAAACATAAAGATTGGTACACTTTTGGAAGGACCTGCGCATTGATAATGACAAGTTCATCCAGGAAAGGATTAAAGCTCATCTAAGATCAGTTTCTTCCCACCAAAAAAATAATGAAAACTCTAGCAAGAAGGCCAAGGGCATAACTGTCATTATCACCCATTCCCTGCACATTTATCTACTGCTATGCTCTATATAACATTGCTAGGAGGATAAAACAGGTTTAGAAATAAAAGGTGTTAGCATTCACTACAAGAAATGCTGTTTTTGTGATTTAACGCGTGTCATAAACCACGTGCCTTACACCACGGTTTATGACGTCAATATGTTCATTAAACGTCAGAATGCTGACATTCGACGTTCTATGAACATCTGACGTCATAAACCTTGGTTTAAGGCGCATGGTTTATGACACACGCTTCGTCAAAAACCGGCAAGTTTCTTCTAGTGATTTGAGTAGTTAAACTTTTTCATGCCTAATTGTATGCATAGCATTCTTAGTAAATGTTCTTTCTAAAAGAGAAAAAGACAGATCTTCCCCATGATGATCATTTTCAGTTCTAACTTTTCAAAGACCAGAACAAACAATTGGCCAAGGAAAATACAGCTTGAGTAAGACAGACAACTGGTAATAATTAGAAGCAAACTGAACATAGTAAAAAGCCCAGCCAGACCAGAGCACAAATTAAATAATTTATTACCCTTTCTATATAATCTTACAAGAACATATAAGTTAGAACTATTGACAACTGTGTAGATATAAGCAAAAAGGTAAAAAGAAAAAGAAACTAACATTAGTGAACTCTTGTCATGATAATCTTCATGGTCCCACAATCAAAAGTCTCATAAACATATATGGAAAAGGTTCGAAGTTATAGAAATGACTAGGAAGCACTAAGTGATTGCTAGCAAGCTATTTCATTTAGGAAAAAGTATGCCGATGCATTAATCTTACAAATGATACTTCCAGCAGCTGCAGTGCAACAGACTTGTTGGCATTAAACAGGAACGGCTAATTATTCTAAGACACTTGGAAAGCAACACCATATTAATTATTCTCAGACAGCCAATAAATAAAGCAAATAATTTTCATATTCAAATGGTGGACATGATGGTTCAGTATGCGCAAATTGGCAACTTTGACATCAAGAAGATAAATGAGATACGAATATGAGATATTACCACCAACTAGCAGTCATAAGTAAGGGCAGGAAGAGTCTCGTTATTCTATCACCTATTGAAGTCCAAATGTACCATCTGCATCTCTTCTGATATCTCAACTTCCACAGCTGCATGAGATCGAGTCTGCAATGAATATAAAAAATTAAAAGTTCCTGGTTATTCAAGTCCTAGACTAGAATTAAAAGGCAACAAAATAAAAACTGTCCAACGCTTTAAAACCTTGTGTAATCTAAATGCTACTGCATCTGCTCATCTAAAGTAATATAACATCCGTCATCCCTCGGGAACCTGCATCTGCACCGCTGCGGGAGATCTACTCCAAAAATCACAGCACAAAAAAAAGCAGTTGATATCAAATATCAGATTATTAGTAAATTGATGATATCCGGAATCTACATGCTGCCTACCACCGCTCAAAGATGGGGGCCCTCCACAGCCCCCAATCCGCCGGACGCCGGAGCTCTGTGAGATAGAGAGGGAAGGCCGAGGGCTTACAGTCAGCGTAGATCGGCCACGTCCACGCCAGAGGGTGCCGAACAACGGGGTGGCGGCGGCGCAGATCGAAGGGACGGAGGGAGGTGGAGAGATAGCGTATGGCGTGGTGCTGAGAGAGATGTCGCGCGCTTGCTAGTGGCGGAGGCCGGAGGGGAGACGGAGGTAGATGCCGTCCGTGGCATGGGGGATTTGATTTGGATCGAGAGAACCAGAAGTGCGTGGGGGCGCGGCAATACTGCGCGGCAAGCCGGCAAGGAGCGCGCGCTTCTCTTAGGAAAAGATTAGGGAAAAAAGGGCGGGCAAGAGTTTGAGGATTTCTTTTCCTCTTTCCTTTTGCTTTTCACACCAAGCTTGAGAGCTACGTTAAAAGAGTTCTATTTTTGTCTAGCTCAACATTTTTTTCGATATCTTTTGTTTGCAACTACGGTGCATGAGGAGCCTGATGAATATTTTTGCAATTTTTCTATGAACTAAGTATTTAGGACTCTAGAAAAATTCGAATAAAAAAATTATCAACTACACAGTTTTATAATTTTTTTAGATCTACAACTTTTGATTTTGATCATTTATCCATCAAAAACATTTGAAGACTTAAATTTCAAAGATGTGAGAAAATTCAATTGTCATTTTCTTTAGATAGATGATTTCAAATGTAAAAGTTTCTAATTACAAAGTTGCATAACTTTTCAACATCTACAATTTTTGTTTTGAGCGTTTCTCTATCTGTGGTAGTTTGAAAAATTTAGATTTGAAATTTTATAAATCAAACATAATTTTTATTGGACAGGTGATTTCAAATGAAAAGGTCAACTACAAAGTTGTGTAACCTTTGGAGATCTACAACTTTTTGTGTTGGTTGCTTCTCCATCGGGGATCTTCAACTACCACTATACACTCACTTATGTCTATAGAGTATATAGACTACTTTAGTATTAACTTCTATGAAATTTTGAATTTAAATAGAAAGACATCATAAAGATTTCAAACAAAAAAGTTATGAACTATAAAGTTGCATAATATTTTGAGATCTACAACTTTTATTTTGGTCCCTTCTCCATCCGAGATCGTTAAGTACCATTACACACTCACTTATTACTAGAGCATATAGACTTCTATAAAATCTTGTTGTGTGTACTTGGATCCAAATGATCTTAATAAAAAAAGTTTGAACTGAAGACCAACAGTAATATCATTGTTGGTTTTAGCCAAAAATCGACAGTAATAATCTAATATCAGTGGTGAATGTCAATTCTATAGTAGTGAAGGGCCAACACTGATCGTCAAATTCTATAATAATAGTGAAGGATTTAGATATGTATGAAAGAGATTCTTTTAGTAGAATATGGGAGGTACTAGTATAAAGACAAACCATAGAAAATGGTATATTTATTGAACAATGTTTCAAAACATAAATATATAAAAAATAAATAAAAATATAAAAAAGTTTTAATAAATATGTTAATATTTACCAAGAAATAAACTATAATATATAAAAATGCTATGATAGCTAATCCTCCGTTCGAAATTATAAGATATTTGATTCGTACTTAACCTATCGAACTAATCTCTAATCTACCATCAAATCAAATTTAATTCGCACAGTTCTTTTTTTTCTAGTGACCAAATCTTATCTATTTTTGATCGATGTGAGCGAGCACCATTCGTGCACTATAAAGGCCTACTTGGTTCAAAGCCAATTTTTGCCCAACATAATTCAAAATTTTGACTTGCCAATAAAAATTTATCAAAGTTAGGACAACTAAGGTGGTGAGCCAATTTTTGGCCATCAACTAAGTCAGAGCCAAAATTGTAGCCATACCCTCATTTTGGTTGGGCAAATTGGCTTTGAACCAAACGGACCCTAAATTAGATCAGAGTTCTTGTTCCATCGATTTCTAATTCCTAGTGCTAAATTTGCAATTAAGAAATACAATGCATTTGCACATACACACTAAACACATTAACACATTTTATGCAATTAAATAAATTATTAATTTTGAAATATATTTTATAATGACGTAGAAAAAAGACACCAAAAAGACCCGCCTCATAGTTATTTCCACCATTTTTTTTTACTGGCGGACTCGTTTCCCACCATTCTATTTTAACTTATATAATTGGTTTTGCCACCAAAAGTTTCAGTTCCCACCATAAAGTCCAGAAGGGAGGGGATAAATTATGCCCTTCGTGATCCTTATTTCTCGCGAAGTCAAAGCTGGTAGTTTCGGCTTTGGCACTCGGTGATGAGATGAACAGAAATTGGTGTCATGCGAATCGGCGACTGACTCCGATTAAAAGTTTCCAGTCCCTCGCAGTCGATTCCAACTTGTAAGGTACATCAATCCTGATCCCAATCCCCTTCCGATGCTACTCTTTGACGCAAGATGAATAAAATTCATCTGAAACAGAAACAAATCAAATCGGAGTGGTGGAGGTGCTCCGGCGCGAGGCAGCGAGGGGTGCTCGAGGGAGGCTCCGGCGCGAGGCAGCGAGGGGTGCTCGAGGGAGGCCATGAAATCATGAATGGCGGGCACCACAGCTTCCATGGTTCGCGGTGGCTGTTGTTGAAGACGGCGGCCATCCTTATGAAAATCTGCAAATCTTATTTTCTTAACTAAACATCACTTATTCTTCAGAATGTATTGTTACAAATCCTTCCTTTTGTCAGTTGAGGTCATC
This sequence comes from Chrysopogon serrulatus, assembly GCA_015844335.1. Lineage (NCBI taxonomy): Eukaryota > Viridiplantae > Streptophyta > Magnoliopsida > Poales > Poaceae > Chrysopogon > Chrysopogon serrulatus. The sequence continues at coordinate 270,106 of JADLZL010001603.1, read as the reverse complement.
TTAATAACTAATTTCTCCTAATGTTTCAGGAGACTAAACGGAAGGAGGACTACAATTTTGTTGTTTCAAATAGGAATGAACTCTCATGTAGATCAGGTATCTATTTTCAAAAGGAAATACTAATCTCTGAAATTTATAGTTTCATGTCGTATGGTACCCATGTGACACTTGTTCCTGCAAATAACAATTATGTGCAAAATAATCATTTCTGTTAACAAGGTTTTCAATACGAAACCGTATAAAACTGGTTCGGACTCTTTGATAAGGTAGCCATTCCTAATAGGGCCATGCTTTCTGGTAGTGTGTTATTTAGAGATAGGGCCTGGAACTTGAAGAAAGGTACTGTTCACTTTCATTAATCTGCAAATCAGAAGTACCCATAATGCAACTTCAAAAGGTTCTTTTGTAATAAAAAGTTCTAATAATTCATGGATGGCTGAACCTGTATGTCTGCCTAACAATCTTAGTCTGACATTCTCTCTTCTCTTAAAAATGTACTACAAAAAATATGTATGTCTGCCTAACCGAACTGATTATCGCTAAAAAAATATTACAAAGAAAAATATATTGCAACTTAATTTAGTGGCTGGAGCTCAATATGGTAACTCCAAATATTCCCGGCATTACTTGTCATCATGAGTTGTATCTGCAGTCTTGATCTTTAATTATTAATGGCCTTCTTTTAATTTTTGTTTGCCATCTTCCTAAGAGACAATTTTTACTGGTGCTTCTACGTGGATTCCTATCTCACTGTTCAATTAATGTGATTACTTTGCTCCCAAATTTCATGTTTTTCTATGATAATAGTTTGTAGGAGTAGGGTGTTGCATTTCTATTGTTTGATCCGGCAAGTAGGTGTTATTTGATCCAACGTTTCGTTGGTGGTGTCAGAAAAAAATGTATGTGTCTCTCCCCTTTGCCATACCCTCATACCTAAAGATCCTGCACTGGGCTGTTATTAGTCATACTACAGGTATCCGATAGGCATGTCAAGTCAATGCCAATAGAACATATATTTTAGGATTTGATTTGTTGAATTACGCTAGAATTATGCCCATATAATTCCAGTCAATTTACACTGCAATAATTGCCATCTAAACCATGATAAAAAGGAGATCAACTATGTGTACTAAAGAATAGTATTTGTGAATTGCGAGTTTTTCATAATGGAAATAATGTTAGTTTGCCATAATTGCCAGTGATATTGATTTAATGATTTTTGAAGCTATCACAGTACTTAACTTCTCTAACTTTTGCAGGAAATGACAAGTTAGGAAAGAGCTTGAGAGCCGGTGAACATCGTAAAGCATGAGGTAAGATCACATATGAATGCCTCTTATTTGGTACACTAAATTGAAAGCTCAGTTTAGATAACATTGTAAAATAGATTTTGTTCTTATTTTTTGTTAGTCTTTATCTTATTTCCATCTTATGTGCTTGATGTTTATATCATTTATTAGTGCTAAATTTTATTGTGCTACTATGGATGTGAATATTTGCCTATTTGGACATTGAATCTTGAATGTGATGGGGGCTTCTCTAGGACAAAAACATGACCAAAGGGAAATGGCTAGATACTCACATGTTAGAGGAAATAAGGTAACTTGAAGAGAATTCTTGAATGCAAGACAATTGCAGAACAAACAATCATAGCAACCATGGGAACCAAGAACTAGCAATGGTAGCAATGTTTTTTTTGTTATTTGTAACTCTATATTGAAATGTATTTAGGAAGCTCACTTTTACATTTGTCATAGTGAACTTTTGTGCCTTATATTATTTCGTACCTCATTTTATACATGTAAGGATCGTCATGAAGTGCTTGGAGAGACTACAACCATTGCACATCAGAGGTGTCTCGTGACAAGGCTACATGCCACAAGAACTCAAAACATAAGGAACCCCCTCCAATGAAGGTAGACAGACATAATATCACTTATTATCTTATTCTATATAATACTCATGTTTGTTGGTCCTAAGTGTTTGTGTCAAATTAATATAGGTTGGTCCAAGATGCTACTCATGAATGCAAAACATCCAAATAAGCCTAGACGACTCCTTTGAGCACTTACCCAGAAAGCATGTGGTGGTGGAGCTGAGATAGGAAATCAGTTCTACAATGTGCGTATTAGTCATCTTGTTGGAAAAGATGATCCATTAAAGCCATGGCTAGTACAATAAAGGTGTACAAGAATGGATGAAGAAGCAATGAAATTTAAGAAGACTAATTATATGGCATTTTCCTTTCTAGTACTATGTGGTATTTTCGTTTCTAGTACTATGGACTTATATTTCTCAATACAATGTGCCCTCTAGAGACATAATTGTGTCAATATACTGTGACTTGATCGAACATGTACTATCTTTGAAACCTTCGTATGATCTATGGATCGTGCCATGATTATTCAAATTTTTTATTTGTGTGATTTTGTAATGTGTCATGTTTGTGTGATTTGCAATGTGTATGCCACATGAAAAGGTAAAAATAAATATTTATTTTAAAATTTTGAATGTGTTACAATAGGTAAAACATGTGTTACACAACATATGTACCTCTTGTTCCAAGCTATTTACTCTGGCACAATGCAAAAGTGTTAATAGAATTACAAAAAGTGTTACAATATAGAATCAGTGTAACACTAGAAAATGTTACAATCGACAAATAAATGTGTTACAAACTATATAGTCTACTGCAGTGTGGAAGTGTTCCTAAAGCTAAAAAAAGTGTTACAACAAAAAATCATTGTAACACTAGAAAAATGTTCTTATAGACAAATAAATGTATTACAATAAACTAGTCTATAGTAACACGGCCAATTGGAACACAAAGACAAAAGTGTTACTAAGAGAGCTAGTAACACTTTTTCAAACCTATAGTAACACAAGTTGGTGTTACTATATCCTTGCGCTGTAGTAGTGGTTGTGTGAAATGGAGAGCTCCACCCCTCGATTTATACTTGATCCAGGTCAGTTCAGGGGGTAGGGGCAGTAATGACCAGCCAAACCGACGTTGGAACTGTCTCCACAAACCGCCAGAGAAAGACGGGCTAGGCCGGATTCCTTAGGGGTGCGGCCGCACCACCCCTCTTAGTCCCAGCCTTGGCCCAGTGGCCCTCTTCTCTTCCTGGATCTCTCTCTCTCTCTCCCATGAGTTGTTGGCCCAGTCGAGTCTTTTGGTTTTGGGCTTTACTTATTTTGTGAAATACGCCTTGTCGGAAAGCGCATTCTCATGACCTTTTCTTCTTTTCCTTGTATGTTTCCTGTAGATCAATAATACTCCAATACAAGTGAAAATAGGTCAATAGTAAAGGCATATGTGAATATGGCTATGATAATTCTCCCTTTTTGGATAATAGTTGGCGGTTAGAGTATGTCGGTATTTACCGCCAACAGCACCCGTCCGACGGGTTGGCATCGGAAGCCCCAGCGTCCGATGAACGTTCCACGCGTGTTCTGACAACTGAATCGCTTTACGTCAGATGCGCAGGCGAAATAGCTTCGGGCGCACAGATGCAAGTACTGTGCAACGCCAAATTTCCCAAGAGCGTCGGACGTGTCCGATGCCCCCAGCAGCAGCGTCCAATGCAACGAAAAAGACTCCTTACTTCCAAAAATCGTCGAGTCCGCCTCACAAGCTCGGCGGGAGGGGTTTACACCTAAACTCTATCTTCCCCTGCTCTCATGTGCCAACACTAAAATGTCTCATCACTTGTGCACGTGTGTTAGCATTTTCAAATGAATTTTGCAAGAGTTAGGTTAGCACACTAGATTCTAATACAATGCATGAAGTCAAACACCCAGTGGCACTTGGATAACCGCTTTCGACACGTGATCACACCTCTTAATAGTATGGTTATCTATCCTAAATGTACTCACACACTTTATGGTGTCTTGAGTACCGAAAGCAATTGGCCCTATAACTTATACCTTCGCCTTGAGCCCATTTGCCTCCATCCCTTCTCCTTTTTATCACTTCGAGCACTAGTGGTCATCTCCATCCATCACCTTGCTCCATCTTGAGTGGACCATCCATGCTAAGGCTACCCACATGCTTAACCAAATGGATTAGTCTAAGGTTTTATCAATTAGACAAAACCAAACTAGGGCTTTCATTGCCGACGCTTCCTCCCAGGGAAGAGCTCACGCATGCCCTCACGAAGAGTGGGGGACAGCGACGATTTGAAGGTCTGCTGGAACTGCTCGAAGGAGCCTTGGTCTGGTAGTTGCATCTTCACAGTGACGCTCAGCTTCTGCTCTATTCGATTCAGCTAAAATGCCATTTCAGCTTATCAGTCTATAGTATTTTTGTCTCACAGGAAATCAGCTGTTTCAACAATGGCCCTGTTCGCTTGTCTTATCAACCGGTCTTATCAGCCGTTCGAACAGTATTTTTCTCTCACAACAAACTAGCCGGCTTATCTGACTAGCCGAACACCCCAAATATTTTAGCTTATCAGCCGGCAATTAAGTCCTGCCGAATAGTCCTGCCTGCGCCTCTGGTTGGGGACTATGGAGTCCACCTCCTCAATCTCCGACCTGATCTTGATCCTCCTCAGGCGCAGCGGCGACCGGATTGATGGAGCTGACAAACTTAGGAACCACGTCCACCACCTTTTTTTCTTTGAGGAAAACCGCGTCCGCGCCACCTTGGTACCGGTCTCCTGCTCGAGTTCGAATGAATGAGGCCCGTCAAGGGAGCCCTAAGCACCGGGCTCCCAGGCGGTGTGTGAACTGGCCCATCAGGAGCGACATCGGCTATACGGAGCGATGTGGGCTGAGTAGGATTTCTGAACTCAACCTCTAGGGCCCAGGCGGCCTCAGTGCTCTGCGACATGGGCCGAAGCGCCGATGGAGCGAAGAGAAACTCTGGCCCATCTAGCGGATCAGGCACCCTCCGCTCCTCTGACCCGACAAGCAAGGTCAGGTCTCCCATCCAGCTGGGAATCCACGCAAAAGAATATATCCCCATTGTATCTGTTCAATGCATGTTTAATTTTTTTGAAGTTACCACGACGTTTTTTTTGCGATAAAAGAAGAATTATATTAGATAATAGCTGGATACATCAACACATTACAGTTCATCTGGATTAGATAAATATCCAGAAATTCATCTAAATTGTACCCACGTTGTGAATAGCTCCAGATCTCAAACCCAAACCTATTTGACGCTTTGTATGGATGACTGCACAGGCAAATACTCGGCAACAATTGTTTTCGGCCAGACAGTAGATGCCCAACGGACGGCCAACATTTCTGCAGACGGAGTTGAGAAACTTCTTCTTCTTCCTTGTGTCTTCCTTTTTCTTCTTTCTGCCACCAAAAAACGAGGAAGACTGATCTAAAAATTATTCTCCCTAGTCCTTCATCGTGGCCAGATCCAACCACAATAAAACGAAGAAGGGACCGGAGAAAATTATTCCATGGCGGCGGCATCATCTCCGCCTTGGTGCCGCCGTTTGGAAACACACGTCTCCATGTCGTCATGTCGATGAAGATGCTGATGCCATAGATGCCGCCTTCATCTTCAACATGTCCGCCATAGAGAAAACGATTCCATCCCACACCCTCGCTGTTGCTGGAGAAGAGCAGGAGGAAAAGATAAATCTTCAATACCAAGAAACTTGGTATGGAGAAACTTTAAATCTAAAGACTCAATCTAATAGAAAAAACTTACTAGAAAACAATAGATACCCACTCCCTCCGACCTTCGGCGATATGCTGGAGGAGGAGGAAGGAGGACCAGCGGTGGAGACACCGAACGGTGGTGACGGCAGGAGTCACAGGCCCCAAGACACCCTAACAGAGGCGCGGTGTGTTGCTTTGTTACGGCCTCACACCTGCGCTCGAGCGACCAATCATAGTTACCACGACGTTGGAAATCACCAGCCAAAACGCATCCGCTCAACTTAAAATCTAAACCTGAAATCCTAAAGCCTCTTCATTTTTTTTCAGCTTGATGCAGGGGACCGCAAATGTCAGCTTCGTATCCACAGCACACAGCACGGAAGTGCACGTCAAAGTCTGATCCAAATCCAACTGCGGCTGCATTCCTTCACGGAGTAATGGAGAAGAAACTCCCTCGCTGTCCAGTGGCAGATCCAGAAATTTTCTAGAGCCTGGATGAACATAAGAATGAAGAACAAGTTCATAAACATATCGACTACCGTTTTAAACTAAAAAGTATGGTTTAACTAGCTCCTGTTCATTTTGAGAAAAAAAAAGAAGAAATGGTTAAAATAAGAGTTAAATGCACCAGCGGCCCTTAAACTTGTAAGGGTGTGTCACTTAGGTCCACGAACTCTGAAAACGTATTTCTGGGTCCCTAAACTTATAAGGGTGTGTCACTTAGGTCCACGAACTCTAGAAATGTATTTTTGGGTCCCTAAATTTGTAAGGGTGTGTCACTTAGGTCCAAAAACAAATATTATATTTCTATTTCTATTTCTTTTCAATAATATAGTTGTGAATAGCAAATAAAAATAATATTTAATATGACATCATCAATAAATAAATAAATTAAAGTTTTAACAAATTAAAAGAACAAATATATTTGAATTAAATTAAATTAGAAAAGTACTAAAATTAATTTAATCTTTATGTATCATTAGAAAGTTAAAATTAATACTAAAGTTATCTATAGATATACAATTAAATAGGTTTTATACATTATTAGCAATAATAAAATTAAATAATTGTTGATTTTAAGTAGATTCATGATATCTTATTTTCTTTGCGGATATACATACTATCGGATATTGTTGAATACGGATCTAAAATCGGACGGATACGAATAGCCAAACTAGATGTATTCAACTTCATTTTTCTCTATCCAATTAATGATACATAAAGATTAAATTGATTTTAAAATTTTTTCTAGTTTAGTTTAATCCTAATATATTTATTCGTTTAATTTTTTAAACTTTAGTTTATTTATTTAGTGATGAGGTCATATTAAATATTATTTTTATGTGCTATTCACAACTATATTATTGAAAAGAAATAGAAATAGAAATATAATATTTGTTTTTGGACCTAAGTGACACACCCTTACAAGTTTAGGGACCCAAAATGCATTTCTAGAGTTCGTGGATCTAAGTGACACACCGTTACAAGTTTAGGGACCCAGAAATGCGTTTTCAGAGTTCGTGGACCTAAATGACACACCTTACAAGTTTAAGGGCCGCCGGTGCATTTAACTCTTAAAATAATGCATGGAGACAGAGACAGAGCTATATCGGGTTAGACCACACCAATCACAGAGCAAGGAAAAGGAGATATCACCAATTATCTCAGTAATTATGACAATAAATCATTAACAAATTGCTACTCATAAGCTCACAGGTATGCGGTAGATACGTTTTTAAACATTGTTCAGAGACCGCCGAAGAATGGTAATTTAACTGTTGAGTAAAAATAAAATAAAAAATTAATTATGTACTACTACATGGTAGCTGACTAGCTGGGAGTACTACTATCGGCATCTTGTTTGTCGCTCTGTGAGACTTGAGAACCAGTTTTTATTCTCCAAAGCTGCGGTGTTGCACTGCCTCTGCTGCCCTGTGTCAGGTGGTCGCCACGGAGAAGAGCCCGGGCAGGTGCCCAGGGTCTCCGGGCCCTGGGTCCGCCTATGGCGCTGTCGTCCCAGTTGAAGAAGCAGCGGCGATCCACGGCGTCCCGGACCAGCTCCTCCCAGATGGAACCGCTGCCGCACAGGGTCGCCGCGTTGCCCAAGATCCAGAGGCAGTGCCTGCACCCACCAAGAACAACTCAATGCAAACGGAAACGGAAACGGAAACGATAGGGCTCAGTTGCAGTCTCGTTTGTTTTTTGGCCTGAAAATACTACTGTATACAGCGGTTACCTTGCCCTCGTCAGAGCGACGTTGGCGCGTCGGAGATTGGACAGGAAGCCGATGGATCCTGCACCGTTGGATCGGACGGTTGACAGGATTATGATGTCTTCCTCGCTGCCTTGGAATCCATCCACGGAGTTGACGCGCAGAGTCAGGGGATGCATGGATTTGGCGTCCCCTATCTTGTACTGAATTGCCTCCACCTGAGCAGCGTATGGGCAGATCACGCCAACAGAAACTCCTTGCCGGCTGCTGATACAAGCTGAATGTACATAGCCAAGAGATAAAAATGCATGCCAACTGCAATAAGTCGTGACCATTGATCTAATCTATACAGCAGCATTTTTTTCAAGTGTGAGAATGAAAAAAAAAATCATGAATTAATTTAGTAAATCTATAAATATGAATTCAGTTACCTAATTTTAGAGCGTTCAATATCTCCAATATGACAGCTACCTCGGCCATGTTTCGCTTGCTCCGGCCGGGATCTTCCCTTCCGTCAATATTGATGAATGAGTAGGGCCCAAACATTGGATCTTGAAGGTACTTACGCGTGTGCCCCTCCTGCGTGACATTCGCGCCATCCAAAATCTTCTTGTCGTAGAAGCTCAAGTTTGGGAAGATGCTTATAGAAGGGTGCATCCTGTACTGAATGTTCAGAAGGTGCTTCTTCTGTCCCAGCGCACTTAGCCTCTCAAACAGGCTCCTGCCCAGCATTGCAGTCTCTGAAACCTGCCAAAAATAAGAGAGTTGCCAACGCTCAATTTTGCTCAGAAGTACAAACTAGTAGCTAGGAGCATTATACTGCCCAGACAGAGAATATAATGCACGCAAAGCACATACGTAAGCACTAACCGTCACCGTACCTTGCTTTTCACAGTTGCTGGCAGTTGGCACTCATCGCCAATAAGAACAGCATGCTTCAGTCCAGAGAGTTGCAGTGGTATGAGGGACTCGCATTCCTTCAGCTGCGCAGCCTCGTCGATGAGGAGCAGATCCATCTTCTGATTATTCAGTTTGGCCGAGCCAGACACCGTGCAAAAAACAAAACGCGCGCTTCCAAGGCAGAACTTCTTGATTCTGAAGTCAGAGCGTGTCACAGGAAGCTTCAGCTCCTGGAGGAGAGTTCTCGTGACGTCAAGGATTTGTGCCTTGCTTTGCATAAGATTTTGGACGAACTCTGATTTGCCCGCTTCACCAGCTGAATAATCACTGCATTCCTCTGCATTCGTAGTCATGAAGACAAGCACTGCTACATCATTTCCAACGATCCTCCTACCAAGCAACTTGCTGAAGTCTTTGAGCATTTCAATCAGTAAGACAATGTTCTTGCAGTTCTTCTCCAAAAGGACGGCTCTAGATATTTGAGACAATATTGGTCTGAAGCAGTTGCTCAGCCCATCAGATATCTGATGGAGCCTCGACCTGACGAAAGATGACTCAGTCATTTTTGTCCCGCGGACATTCTGCCGGCAAGCTCCTTGGTACTGAGACCTGACTGCTATCGCTTCTCCCAGGAACACGGCTACTGAATCAAGGCAATGCCTCCATCCCGTGGCCGGTGAGAAGCACTTCTTGAGCCTCTTCACGCGAGTGTCGAGGAAGATCTCGCCCAGGTCAGCGTCGACGGCCATGCGTTCCCGGTTGCCGAACAGCAGCAGGTCGCCGTGGCACACCCCATCCGTGGCGGCGTGCTGTTTCCACAGCGTCAGGAGGCGGGACGCGACCTGGCTGATGGCGGTGTTGGTGGGCGCGCACGTCAGGACGCGGCATTTGGCCTGGCTCGTCAGAAGCAGGAGCAGCAGCACGCTGATCGTCTTGGTCTTGCCCGTTCCGGGCGGGCCCCAGATGAGGCTGAACCTGTTCGCGCCGTCCTGCCGCCGCGTCGCCTTGACGCAGCTCAGAATGGACTCCGTCTGGGAGTCGTTGAGCTTGAACGTGGACAGTTTGGCCGCCACGTCTGCGTCCGCGCTGCCGGTCTCTGGCCGAGCTGGAGCCGAGGAACCAGCCGGAAACGATGTGCTCTGCTGGGCAAGAGCGTCGACCAAGTAAGGAAAGCCAGCCAATGCATGCGTGCAACAAGCGAAAATGCCAGACGTGTGCGTGCGTGCGTGCGTACCTGCGCGTCGCCGGCGACCACCTTGACGAGGGCAGGGCTCCTCTTCACGGCGGCGTCGTAGTCCAGGCACCGCCAGATGCGCGCGTAGGGTATGAAGCTGAGCAGGCTGACAGCGCGCGCGTAGCAGCAGGTCGCGTCTTCGATTGTCCTGGACGCTCTGATCTGGAAGCCGGTGCGGTCGACATCCTGGACGTGCGCGACGCAGTACGAGCCGCCGCCGCCGTTGTTCCACGTGAGCTCAGCTGGTCGGCGAGGCATGCCGTCCAAGAGCACGATGATGTCACCGATGCACGGCGCCGCACGACGCGATCCACGGTGTCGCGCAACCGTGGCCCGGTACACCAAGGTGGAGTTCTTATTCACGCCCTTGCCAATGCTGGGCACCAGGGACTGTATGGGCACGGCCGACGGGTGGTTGGGGAGCGACTCCAGGTTAGAGCTCATCTCGGCCCGCATCTCCTCCAGCAGCGGGATCCTGAACGCGTCCAGGTAGCTCTTCAGCCCGGAGAACCTGTCGGGTATCGTGCTAGCCTGTCACAGAGCATGGACCTCGTGCTTAATCAGAGACTAGCTTGCAATGGAGGGTGGAAAGGGCGATGTGGAAAAAACAAGGTCTGACGAAGCGGAGAGACTAGCACCGCGATTGCCGAATGCAAAGAGCCTAGTGATCGTCGAACCTTGTCTCTGAAGAAGTCCGGGTTCATGACGTCTTGGAGGGACCAAGAGAAGATGAGGTCGACCAGCTCGTCGTCTGGCCGCTTCTTGCCCGCATTCGCCGCTCCCTTGCCCTTCTTCCCCATCAGCGTTCACGGCCCGAGACGATCGGATGCCCTCTAGCCTGGTGGATCAGTCAGTTCTGCGTGAGCCGCGGTTCATCGTCTCGGTACGCCTCCATATAATACCTTTTGTAACAAGAATGACACGAAAGAAGCAAAGCTAAGAGATTCGACATGGGTTCCACTTCTCGGATCTTTGTTCCTACGATGACTTAGACGCTAAGAGACTGGCAGAATTTGTAGGAAAATTTTGCTTGACCCATGAGATCTTGATCGATTCTCGGATCATTGTTCCTACGATGACTTAGCAGCTAAGAGACTGGCAGAATTTGTAGGAAAATTTTGCTTGACCCATGAGACCTTGATCGATCCGCAGCCTTGGATGGTGTTTTGTTGCTATTCGTTTCTTTCTTTGGCTTTTGGCCCGTGTAAAATTCTTCTACTTTTAACTCTCACAATATTGGTGTTAGCTTTCTCTCAAAAATGCATAGATATCACTTTTTTAGGAGTCAACTATTTTTAAATTTAACTAAATATATAGAAAACAATATTATGAGGCGTAATGTTTTTATAATAAACTTATGGAGATATATGAATATTAATATTACTTATATAAAACTAACTAAAACTTTTTTGTATAAAACTAATTAAACTTAAAAAAATTTGATGTTTAAGAGAGTTATCTTTACTTTTTATTTATGGCTAGCGAGCAATCTAGTATAAAAATGTCTATATTTAGAAATCTATTTAGGGCCCCTTTGGTTCATAGGGTGGCCAAAGGAAGACCGTAGGATAGAATTTTGTAGAAAATTTTCCTTTTCTGTCCTTTGGTTCTGAGCAAAAGTAAAGAAAATGTTCCATAGGAATACAATTCCATAACTCCATTCTATAGGAAAAAAAGAATGAGCTCTGACTTCATGGAAAAGTTCCTGTGGAACGGGCTAGGGACGGCCAAGCGGAAGCTCTTCTGCTTTGTTCTGTTCAACAGACACAAGTACTGCTGCTACAACTTGCACCCATCAGGAAGTTGTGAACTTACGTGCGCATAAAAGATGCTAACATGCATGTTTTCTTTGATAACTCATGAATGGTGAAAAAATGTAAAAAACCAGTCACATATCCTAACGATATATAGTATTTTTGGATAATTTTACGTATATTTTTAGCTAAGATAAGGATCATTAAAAAAATTTGTGAAGTAAATAAGAAAAATGAACACACACATACGCAACCGGTCACTAGATTCTCGTTTGCTTGCAAGGCTGAATTCAGGCGACAAACAGGATTGCAGCCACCATGCCGTTTGCATGTAGGGCGCAGGGGATGGGCGTCGCGTTCCTATGTTTTACCCGTGCTCCTGCCAAAGGTCTTTTTTTCAGCTTTGGTTTGGGTTGAGTTCCATAGGAATAGAGGAGCATGACAAGTGAATTTTTATGATTTTTCTATTCCTCTAGATTTCCTATCCTATCATCCAAAGGGGGTCTTAAAGAGATCGTTGGAGGATTTTTTTTACTAAAATCACTACTTATAAATTAGAAAGGATATAGAGCTCTAAGAAAAGAGATTAATGTCTCTGTTCACTTCACTTCAGCTTATTAGTCGTTCCAATAATATTTTTTTTATAAAAATTAGCTGTTTTCAGCTTATCAGCTGATTGAACAGATTGTATTTTCTTTTAGAACAGAGGCATTATATTTTCTTTTAGGACAGGGAGTACGTCGTCCATTTCCATATATACAGAAAAACACATTTTCACCCCAATCATATGCCGTGGTAAGCGGCGGAAGGCCAAATCGGTGACAGTCAGAGGAGTACTAGTGGAGGCAACCGGCGACCCTGCAAAGAAGGAACCTGCCTGCTTTCCTCCTGGCCCCTCTTCTTTTCATTCGCTCATTAAAAGCCATGGAGAGGGCGCTGGCCCGCCGCCGCATTCTGGTGCACTCGGCGCAAGCAAGCCGTGGGCGTCTTTGGCACAGCTTTAGCTGCTCTGGCTCCTTTGGCACGTGGCACTGTAGCGGTACTGTGCGGTACTGTTCACCAAACCACTTTCCTCTCTCCTCTCTCTCTCTCATATGGGAGCCGGTGGAGCTGAAAGGCCTCTTTGGCATGGATTCCACAGCTCCTGCTTCTATGGCGATTTCCACTGTGTGACACTGTTTATAAGAGCAGTTTTCCTCTCTCCTCTCCCTCTCTTTCTCACTGACACACAAGGAGCTGGAGAAGCCAGTCTTTTTAGCTCCAGGAGCTCCAAGTTGTCGGTGAGAGAAGGAGAGGAGTGAGAAAAACTGCTCCCATGAACAGTGTCGATACAGTAAAAATCGCAGTAGGAGCCGAAGCTGTGGAATCCATGCCAAAGAGGCCCTTCAGCCCCACCGACTCCCATCAGCCCTGTGAGAGAGAGGAGAGAGGAGAGAGAAGTGGATCCGGTGAACAGTACCATACAGTACCGCTGGGTGTCTGGCCCGCAATGGGCATGTAACGCATGTGAGGCTGAGCTCCTGTGAGAGTAATATAAAGGGTTGACTCCGTGGGAGAGAAGGCAACCATGAATTGAACTCTGTAAACCTTACTTTCGTATTAAGCTTTCCTCTTCCTGTATCTAGATCGAAAAATTTTTCTCTTGTTCTTGCCGGTGATCCGCTCAGGTCGCTAACAATCTAGAATCAAAGACGTCTGATCCCGGCCGCGTGCCTGATCTGGCGAGTTCCCACAACCACTACACTAGCCTGAGGAAGTCCAAGAGCGACATGGAGCCCAACGTCAAGGTGGGGCTCGACGAGATCCTTCGCCACCTTGACACATTGGAGCAGCGGTTCACCTACGCGGAGTCAGCCAGGGAGCGACGCGATGCCGACGCAGAGATCTGCTTCGCCGCCTTGGAGCAGCGCGGCTCGGCGGTGGAGAACCGCATCGAGGCCCTCGAGACCTTCTACGCCGCCCAAGGGTCCGTCAACCAGGTCGCCGATGACTGGAGCGGCTACTCCTAACATCGGGTCACCGACATCGAGGAGTGCGTCAACAACTTGGAGCTTGTCCACCAGTCCCGGATCCGGGATGAGAGGGACGACCAAGTCACCACTCTTGAAGGCGCCATGGAGAACGTTTGGTTCGAGTGGGACGGAACTCCAAGCACTGGGAGCTAGCCCTTCTCGAGCCACCGACCCCAGTCTCACGGCTTCCCTGGAGTCGAAGTCTCGGTGCCCACCTACCAAAGGACGAACTGACCGGCCTGTCGTTGGGCACGACGTTGCATCCTCACCATGGGTTAGGGTTTACTATGGGACGGTCATGACCGTAGTCCCAAACCCGGCCAATGGTATGTTCACGCATCATCCCGAACCTCCCAGTTTCAATTTCGCAAGACCCAAATTGTTGTTTTCCCATCTAGTTCATCCTCCTGATCCAACCAATTTCATGTTTCCCCACCGAAATCCCGTTGTTCCCTATCCGATTCAACCACATTTACCCCCAACTTCGTTCCACAACCTAATTCCATCATTCCTTAGCCAGTTCCAGCACACACTCCACCCAATTTCATCTATCCACCTCCCAATTTTGCGCCTACTTCTACCTGCCGCCCTCCCAATTCCTACCCCCCTTCCTTCCGCCCCTCAAGATCCACACAATTTCCACCACGACTTTCACCCCACCTAACCCAGTTTCGGCAAGCTCCCTACTATGAAGTTTCCACAATTTGATGGGGACAATCCCAAGCTCTAGTTATCCCATGCCAAAACCTATTTCGAAATGTATCTGGTGAGTGAGGAAATGTGGGTCAATATCTCTTCCATGCACTGTGTTGGCGCTGTCGCGCAGTGGATTCAGTCAGTGGAGTCCCGCCTTCCCATGCTCAGTTGATCCTCCTTCAGCCAACTCGTTCATGATCATTTCAGTCGAGATCAGCTTGAGCTCCTAGTGCGCCAACTTTTCCACATCAAGTAGACTTCCTCTGTTTTCGACTATGTGGATTGGTTTGTTGAACTCATTGACCAGCTCTCAGCCTACACTGATTCCATAGACCCTCTATACTATGCCATGCGATTCATGGACGGCTTGTGTGATGATATCCATGCGGTTGTGCCTCTCGATTTGGATACTGCTTGCACCTTGGCCCTTTTTGCGGGATGAGGTGGCCGACCCTGGGAAACACCACGAGTTCAAGAGGTCCGATGGTTCCCTGTTCGCTAAAGGGGCCACGATCAAAGGCGCTCTGCCCCTACCTCCCCCGCCGCCAAGATTGCTACTGCCGGTACCCGAGGACAAGAAGGCCTCGGCATCTACTTCATCCATGGATAAAAGGCTTACATCTCTTCGCAATAGCCACAAGGCGCATGGTCTTTGCATTCGCTGTGCAGAGAAATGGGTACTCGGTCACAAATGTGCTCCAAATGTGCAGCTCTACGTACACCAAGAAGTCTGCGATCTCTGCCACACCAATTTCGATGACTCTGAATGTGCTGATCAGTCTTCTTCTGAGGCCACTCCGGCTCAGCTCTACTTGATGTTGTCTGTGGCTTCGATGTCTTCTGTTCCCAGTGCGAGGACTATGTAGTTCTAGGGCTCTATGGCTGGCCATGACATAACTATTCTGGTTGACTCCAGCTTTCCTGTAACTTACAGCAAAATGAAGAAGATCTTCGCCTGGCGGGGTATGAAATCAGATGTGAAGGCCTTTGTTGCTTCCTGTTCTGTGTGCATTCAGGCTAAATCAGATCATGCTAAGTACCCTAGTCTTTTGTCTCCCCTACCGGTGCCCAGTGAATCTTGGCAAGTTGTTTCAATGGACTTTATTGAAGGACTTCCCCGTTCTGGTGCTGCTAACTGCATCCTGGTGGTGGTTGATAGGTTTAGCAAATTCGCTCACTTTATTCCTTTTGCCGCATCATTTTCGGCTCCAAAAGTTGCTCAGTTGTTCCTCGACCATGTGTATCGCCTTCACGGGATGCCCATGGATGTTGTGTCCGATCGAGATCGAATTTTCACTAGCAATTTTTGGAGGGAGCTGTTCAAGTTGGCATAGACTACTCTTTGCATGAGCTCTACCTACCATCTCCAATCTGACTGCCAGACTGAGCATGTCAACCAGTGCTTGGGGTCCTTCCTACCCTGCTTCATTCACTCATGCCCGCGGAAGTGGATTCGTTGGCTGACATTGGTGGAGTTTTAGTACAATACGAGCTTCCATTCCTCGCTCAACTGATCCCGTTTGAGGTATTGTACAGTCACCCTCCTTGCCATTTTGGACTCACTCCTATGTCAGCTGCTTCTGTTCCGGACTTGGAGTCCATGCTGGAGGAATGCGCCACCATGCTAGCCTCGGTTCACCAGCACCTCCACCGTGCACAGCAGCATATGAAGATGCAGGTGGACAAGCGACGCTCTGAGTGCTCCTTCTCGGTGGGCGACTTCGTCTTCTTGTAGCTCCAACCGTACGTACAGTCATCTCTCGCCCCACGTGCCCACCAGAAGCTGTCCTTCAAATACTTCGGGCCATACAAGATTCTTTCCGAGATCACCTGAGCGACCACATCGGCGGCGCCCCCTCCCCTCCCCCACGCTCGGCGCCAGTGTGGCCGTGCCGCCACCCAGCTTGGCTCGCTGGTGCCCATGGCCGGCCACCCCTCCCCGTCATGGCCTGCTCCGGCCCTTCCACCGGTCCGCCCACCCCTCCTGGCTCGCTGTTGCTGTGAATTCGGTGGGAAGCTCCGCGGCAATGGCCGCATCCAAGCGGGAGCAGCACCGTGCCCACGTCCACGTTCGGCACATCTGCCCTCCAATCGACTGAGGCAAACAGGTGGATTTCCGTCGTCGATCCACAGCCACGAGGCGATGGGCCGTGGCCATGGTTGATGTACGTCCTCCAATCCGTGGCCAAGATGTGGATCACGACGTGATGATACGGCTGCAACTTCTGACGACACAGCGCTGTCTAGTAATTGCGGCTCCGTCGTTGCTGCTACGAGCCTTCGGCCGGTGGATCCAGGATGTGTCCATGTGCATACGCAGTTCAGACCTGATGTTGTTGTGTCAATGGATTTAGGATGTGGCGTCGTTCTTTTTTTTTTTGTGAAAAGTAATCGCAATGTGGTGCATTTGTGTTAAATCTGATGCAGCAGTATTCTGTGAGGCTCCTTTTTAGGTGACTGTGAGGATGTACATGATGCTTAGACTATCTCCGATCCAACAGAGCCGACCCAAACCGAGCCCCATTTCACCCGTTTGGGTCACACTGGGACAGAAAATATTTTTACAGGCGGTGCTAGAAACATTTTCACAGGCGGCACAACCCACCGCCTGTACCCCGGGGTCAATACAAATCGACCACAAAGATGCAGGCGGTGGATTGTGAGCCGCTTTGAAAAATTCGATTTTACAGGCGGTTCACTTAGTCACCGCCTGTGTAAATGTATATTTACACAGGCGGCCGACTAAGTTAACCGCCTGTAAAATCGCTGCCTTAAAAAAACGAAAATAATTGCAAAAAAATATTTTTAAAAAAAAAAATATTTTTTCGAACCGGGGAGGCACCCGCCCGCCTGCCTCCGTCCGAAGTCGCAAGTCACGCGATTTTTTCGGGTAGAATCGCGCGCTACGCGGCCGTGGGGGTTCGAACCCGCCACCTCGGCCTCGCGGCGTATCCCCTCTACCACTCCACCCACACATCACTTGTGTCTATATCCCATTTCGGTTCCCCACATATTATCCTAAACCGATAGTAAATTGAATATTTGAGGGTCTAAACGAACTCAAATAAAAAAGTGGTGAACTACAAACTTTCATAACTTTTGAGATCTACAACTTTTATTTTGAGTGTTTCTCCATCCGAGGTCATTTGCAAAATTTGAATTTTAAATTTGAAATTTTCATTCGTAGTTTTCCATAAAAGATAA
This sequence comes from Chrysopogon serrulatus, assembly GCA_015844335.1. NCBI lineage: Eukaryota > Viridiplantae > Streptophyta > Magnoliopsida > Poales > Poaceae > Chrysopogon > Chrysopogon serrulatus. Next base: position 252,469 of record JADLZL010001603.1, on the reverse strand, counting down.
TTTCAAATGAAAAAGTTGTCAACTACAAAGTTTCATAACTTTTCAAGATCTACAACTTTTATTTTGAGAGTTTCTCCATCCGAGAAAGTTTGAAAAACTCAAAAAAATTAATTTCAAACTATTTCTACAGGCGGTTTACAATGAGAACCGCCTGTGTAAATCAATTAACACAGGCGGTTCTCTATACAAACCGCCTGTGTAAATAGTGCAATTTTCACAGGCGGTTCTCTATACAAACCGCCTATTTACACAGGCGGTTGTTATTGTAAGCCGCCTGTGTAAATGGACAGATTTACATAGACGATTAAGTTAAGTAAACATATTTACACAGGCGGTTCTCTTGATGAGCCCACAGAATTTTTTCTACTGGCGTCATGAAATTATGAACCGCCTGTAAAAAAAAAAATAAGGTGTCAGGAAAAATGATTTTTTGTACTAGTGTCATGCACAGGAAACAAGTTCGGCACCCAAAATCGGCCTTCCCCAGCCGACGAGCTCTTCCACAATGGCCAGATCTGCCCCATCCGCCTCGCCGCCACGCTGCTCCAGCTGCACCCGGACCCCGCCGTGCTACTCGACTTCCCTCCCGATGCCGCCCGCGGAGCAGGAGAAGGTGGGGGGAGGAGTGGGAGAAGGCAACGGCCGCGACCCGCCGTGGACGCCGCCGCGGACCCGCCTCGGCGCGCCCTGTTCTCCGCCTCGCCCGCTCCTCGCTCCCTGCTCCTCCGTCGTTGCAGGCTCGCCGAGCCGAGCTGGCTGCGCCCCATCGCAGGCAACGCCTCGCCAAGGGTCCACCACTACGGGCGCCCGGCGATTTGCGTTGTCCCTCTCGACGGCGCTTTGGGACCTCAGTTGGAGCATTCTCGGAGACGCAAAATGCATCCTCTCTTTGGGACCTCAGTTGGAGCATTCTCGGAGACGCAAAGCACTGTGAAGACCGTTTTTTGGGTTTGGGTCACGCAGTTGGAGACAGTCTTAACTGGAACACAGAATCAGGATACTGAATTTTATTAGGTGTAACACCCCGGCCCAGGGCTTAATAGGATTAATATGATACTCATACTAACAAGTTGCAACTTCTTTTCCGGAAGCCCATCTCAAAAAATTCTAAAGTTAAGCGTGCTTGGCTTGTAGCGATAGGTGACCGACTAGAAAGTTCTTCTCGGGTGCGCATGAGTGAGGACAAAGTGCACATAAAAGACCGACCGGGAAGTTCTTCCCGAGTGCGCATGAGTGAGGACAAAGTACGCAGAAAAGACTGGTGTTGGTCTGTGAGGGCAGTATTGGTCCTATTAAAACTGTCAGATATAAGCGGACCCGGCCTCGAGGAGGCAGGACGTTACAGAAATACTGAGTGAGCATATTGAATGGTCATATAGTGAAAAATATTGTTCAAGGAATACCCAGTGATCATGGTGTGGATGTGTGCCTTCATTTCTCCTTGTGTTCTAGTCCGAGCCTTGCTTTCCTCCCAGCAAGCACAAAATACTAAGGATTACTAAAGCTTAGGAAATTAATTACAAAGGCCTACTGGAGCCTGTCAGAACAAAATACTGAATTCTATAAGATCAAAGCACCAAGGACTATCCAAGCTTTTATGGGACAAAATACTAAATCCTATGAGATACTGACAAATAAGAGGCAACATATTAACATATACCGAAGAGTCCTAATAATGACATTAAAGGAAAAAGAGAGGACAATACTAAGAAATACTGAACGATTGTACTAACAAGTACTGAAGCAAAATATCAACATATACTGAATGAAAAATACTGAATAATACTAAAAGAAAAAAAAATAAGTATTGATACATACTAGATGATATTGATGAATACTGGTCATAGTACTAATAAAAAGATACTTATACAAAAATACTGATAAATACTGACATAGAGACATGTACACAAATGTGCTGACAAAATACTTACAACTACTAGATTTATATTACTGATAAAATACTTGAAGATACTGACAACTACTTGAACATACTAGCAACTACTTGAACATACTAGCAACTAACTAAAGTTGCAGTACCGTCTGTACCAAACTACTGACAAAAATACTTGAAGATACTGAAAAAATACATAAAGATACTAACAAAATACTTAAAAATACTAACAACTACTTGAAGAAACCGACAACTACTGAAGTTATTGTACCGGCTGTACCAAGCTACTAACAAAATACTTGAAGCTACTGACAAAATACTTGACGATACCGACACAAAATACTTGACGATACTAAAAAATATTCGACGATACTGACAACTACTTAAATGCACTAGCAACTACTGAAGTTGTAGTACCGGCTGTACCAAGCTGCTGATAAAATACTAACAAAATACTTAAAAATACTGACAAATACTTAAAAATACTGAAACTACCAGTCTTAGTAGTAGTGTAAAATAATTAAAGAAAATACTAGTAGAAACTAATATATACTGAAAACTACTAAAGAAAATGTTAATAAATACTGACAACTACCGACTACTTACTATAGGAAGCATCTAATGAACATCCTATAATTATGTGCATGCAAACATGCAGTACAAACATTAGTTGATGTGCCAATTCTTTCGCAATGAACCAATCCATGATAGGGTTGGACTCAGGTGAAATATCTACCATTGGCCATTTTGATAACCTGTTCATGTGGACCGTCGCTTTTGGCTGAAGCCAATAAATTTGTTTGTCCGCGATGGTGAAGCCCTAAGGGCGTCCCCAATAGTTGGCTATTTGGCTAGCTATATCTGACGTGGCAGGCAAAAAGTATGAGACCGAGTAGTTACTAGCGGCAAATAAAAAACTGATCTATTTCACGTAATTCAAGAATATGAGAGAGGAGCATGTGGGTCCATCCAATAGTACACAAATATATAAAATAATCTTTGTTTTTGTCTCCCACATCCATATAAGCCGACTACGTAGCTAGTACCATTTCGGACGCTCTAAGGGCAGGGTCAGTGGAGGCGGACGTTTATAGTGGTTTTGAGCAAAAAAAACCGACATCGTTGGAGTAGCATACTGAGGCAGTTCATCCTCCAACGCGAGCAATAAAAGAGCAGCCTCAAACTCTAATTGTATATTGTGATATATATTATGTTACACTGAGGCCACATACCCATTTTGCAATCATCAGCATTTCGTCAGACTAGGGCCTTGTTTAGTTACATGCAAGTTTTTCCACTCTCTCTCCTCACATCAATTGTTTCCCGCATATAAATAGTATTAAATATAAATAAAAAAAATAACTAATTACACAGTTGGGTTGTAAATCACGAGACGAATCTTTTGAGCCTAGTTGGGCCACGATTGGACAATATTTACCACAAACAAACGAAGTGCTACAGGGACTTTCAATCTCTCTCCTCTCACAAATTGTTTCCCACATGTAAATAGCATTAAATTTAAATAAAAAAAATAACTAATTACATAGTTGGGTTGTAAATCATGAGACGAATCTTTTAAGCCTAGTTAGGCCACAATTAGACAATATTTACCACAAACAAACGAAGTGCTACAGGACTTTACACTCTCTTTCCAACCTCCATCTAAACAAGGCCTAGGCCAATATTGCTTCTGCATGTGTCTCTACTGCTCTGCGAAACCACTAGCTCAGTTGACATGGACACACAGTGCCGAGGCGAAGTTTGGGATAGCATGCTACATTAGCACGTTGGACAAGCCCTAATAAGAGGGAACATGCACCTTCACTAAACTCTTTTTTTTTTTCTGAATATATATATATAAAGTTCTTTAAACTTGGTGACTTCTGGACACTGTTCATCGGCACTATTCATGCCGTCTTTCCCTCTCACAGATCACTATTCATCCACAGTAACAGATCCCGTGAACATTACTACTCCCTCCGTCCCCTAAATAATTGTCGCCGCTTCCCGAGAAAAAAATACCGGTAATTTTAATAAATAATAAATATCATCGATTAGTATCATAATTAGTATTATTGGAAAGATCTTTGGATCTAGTTTTTTAACAAAATTATTTAGAGATATAAATATTGCAAGCATTTTCTATAAATCAAGTCAAACTTGTGGCACGCATCCCATGGCGACAATTATTTAGGGACAGAGGGAGTACCCTTTTTATAAACAGTACCAGCCCACTACTATGTTACCATACAAGCAAATATACCGCTACTGTTCACCCAAATCTGTTATTGTAACATTTGCACATTCCTCCCTTTGCACATTCCTCACCCCCTGTCCCACCCGCGCGAAGCGCCAGGCCTACCTTCTAGTCTTTACATACATATTGTGTGGGAGCCGGAGCGCTTGGACACAGACCTGATCCATGTCTATCTATCCATCAATTTGGCGTGAATGCGAGCCCAACGGAGAAAGCCATCAGCCTAGTACGTATTAGTACGTATCGATCTTGCGTATGGTGTGCATGTGGATGTATAGTAAAAAGACATTTACGTTACATTTGCCCTATGCCTCTCGAGTCTCGAGTCTGGAGTCTGGTTGGCCATACGGTCTCCATCCTCCGATCCTGGCGTCTTGCTACTGTTGCCTGTATCTCACTCCATTTCTTACTCGTTTTCGTCATCAGAGGCATGATGCGCAGGGGAGTACAATATTCGTATATGCGTTTGGTTAAGAGTTACGTGTACGTGTCATTAGAGTTCTTTATTACGAGTGTTCGTTACCACGGTATTCACTATTTGGAGGGACAAAACCATATATTATGGAGTATTATTATAGTAAAAAAACTACTCATATAGTACCCCTTTGTCCCCAAATAAATACTCTTAACTTTAGTAGATTTCTAAAATCCATCTCAGTCAAACTTTTTTAAGTTTGACTAACTTTATAAAAAAGAGTAACAACATCTATGATATAAGATGAGCATGTCATAAAAATATATTATATGGTAAATTTAACGATACTAATTTAGTATCATTAAGATTTATGATAAATCTAATAATACTAATTTGGTTAAAGTTTAAATTTTTTGAATTAGAATAACTTTAGGAATCTATTATTTAGGGACAGAAGAAGTGTACGTTCCTTCGTTAACTCATCCTTTCTACTTGTGTTCTTGCCTGGTGAAGTCGCCAATAGCGATGGTGAGTTAATGGACTGTTTATATCTACGGAGCTAAAATTTAGTTCTCAATAATTAGTTTTTTTTGAATTAGACGGGTCTAGTTTAGCTAATCATTAGTTAAATATTAACTAATGACTTCTCACTGGTTAGATAAAACCAGCTCATGGCAACTATAGCTAGCTAATATTATCTACTGTTAACAAAAGTGGCCGACACATATGGACTCCACAATGAAGTTTCTGGCATCAACACGGTCAAGAAAGACATTTGGATCTCTGTGTTTGGAGTTTGAACGAAGAAAAGGGGGTTAGATTTTGCATTCCCCCAAATTCATATCTAATACCTATGCCATTATAATATATAAGCCAAATTAACCTCCAATAAATATAGAGGGGTGCAAGCCCATTGCATCACAGTGAATCAATCAAATATCATGTACCTTATTTACTTCCTTCACTTTTCTTGACATTTTTCCTAAACCGCCCGGATCATTGTTCGTTAGAGGACACTCTAGAATACCACTCCCTCTGCTTTTTTTTTTATGTTGTATTAGGTTTGTTCTAATTAAAACATTTCTAATTTTGACCATAATTTAAAAAATGATATAGTTTAAGAATATATGTATATTTTTAAATAATGGTCAGATATAATACTTGATTTAAGATAAAAACTAATATGATATATGTAAAAAAACAAAGAGACTTGATGGCTTGCAGAGCTTAACGCAAGCGGCAAAACATCAGAACCCAACTCTAAAGTGCGGTTCCCCGCTTTGCGGAGCCCAGGAATATTTTGACAAACACAACAAATTTCAATCCGAGTGTTCACATACAGACCATACTACATTTTTTTTTGAAGGGAAAAGCATTTCCATTACTGAAATGACGCTGAATCATCAGCAAGAAAATACAAGATATGCGCTGGGATGGAATCCAAAACTGGTTCCTCAGCCGGATCACATGAACTCGTTCGGGCTCTGGGTCTACGTGCGATGGTGGAGCCTGACCGCCAAGGTCTTGCTCTCGTTGGTGCCCCTCGCCGTTGTGCTGGCTCTTTGGGCCGGCCTGAGGGTTTATGCCTAGCCCTGTCCGGTTCGAATTTCGATTCTGGCCTGGCAATTCTACCGTGATTGGTCTATTTTGAGTTGATTATTTGTCTATTTGTTTGAAAAAAAAAAATGCTGTAGGAGGAGAAAGTGTGGTCTGCATGAGGTTTTTTCTTTTTATAAAAAAGTATAGTCTGTAGGTTCCAAAAAAAAAAGGTATGGTCTGTATGTTAAGCTGGCCTGCTGCCGCGTGCCGTGGGTGCACAAGTATGGTCTTGTCATGCGAGTGTCGTCTGTATTGTACGGATTATGCTCATTCTCAGGGCTCCTTTGGATACCACAATCCACGAGGGGATCCTGTTGTATTCTCTTGAGTATATAACAAACTGTATTAAAGATTTATTTACGAAGACATCTTTACACTGATAAAGAGCAAAAAGGGGCTCCGGGCTCCCAATTTATAGAACTGAGTGCTTCCATAACGGACCGGCAGTCGTCGAGGGCGTTCGAGCTGATCAACCGAACAAGTCCACTAAATTGATGGGCCTCTAAATCGCTGCTTTTTCCCAACCGACGCTGCCTGCAGTCCTGCGAGACCCACAAGACCACGATTCATCTGCCGCCGCACAACCAGGACCGGTTCCCGCCCGGGCCTCGCACTCGCGCTCTATCCACTCATGCGCGCTCTCCCCCACTGCGCTGCCCATCTCCTACATGCTCCTGCTCGCCCTCCGCGCCGCGCCTTCCTTGTTTGTGCCTGGCTTAGCAACGTCCGTACACACCAGCGCGCTCCACGTCGGCCTCCAAGCCCACCCGCGGACATCGCTGGCCAGGTCCTCGCCGCCTACGCCAGGCTTGGCCACGTGGCCGAGGCCCACCACATGTTCGACGCATTGCCAGTGAACTGAGGAGGACCTGGACCACCACCCCCTCTTGGAACGTGCTCATCATTCCCGCGTACTCCATCGGATGCGACATGCGAGCTAACAGTACGCACCACCACCCACCCCCCCCCCCCCTTGAATTCGCATTGTTAGCCATACAAAAGTTGAGCTCCCAATTTGCATTTTTGTTCCGGAGCCTGAAATTTCTGGAGACGGCCACTGGTTTCATGATTATGTGGTTTTTTTTAGGAAAACTGAAGGGGCTTTGCACCCCTACAGGACATTTATTTGAAAAAGATGTTACAAGTTACAATCCTAGAAAAAAAAACTTATTTTGCGAGCAACATGGTTATGTGGGCTAGCTAATCAACTATTTCTTTGAAATTGTCATCTCGTTGGCATTTACTAAGTGACGAATTTACAGCAATGGTTAAAGGAAAAGTGAAAACCCAGTTAAAACGCTGGATTGTTCCATAACATGACTAGATTTGTTGATTTCATGACACGATGATGTACTAAATGATGAATTGATGGCATAGTGTTCACTCTATTGACAATACAAACTATAGCATGGCATATTTAGTGGGAATCATGCCTGCCGCATGGTGTAGCGGTGAGGCACCATGCTTAAAGCCGGAGGTCTTGTGTCCGACCTCTTTTGAGCATAGTTTTCCTCCTATTTTTCTTTTTTTTTTGCCACTCAGTGGGAATCACGTGGAAGCACGGGGGCGCCTGCCGCATGGTGTTGCGGTGAGGCACCATGCTTCTAAAGTCGGAGGTCTTGTGTTCGACCTCTTTCGAGCATAGTTTTCCTCCTATTTTACTTTTGTTTCTTCGCCACTCAGTGGGAATCACGTGGAAGCGCGGGAACTCCGTGGGAATCACATTTTTTTAGGGAGCTCTGACTTTATTCATTCAATAACATAAGAATTACATACTCCATCAGGAGGTCCTAAAAACCAAACATGTCTACCTATCGACAGAGCTTCTAGCTAATAAGTGAGCATCAATATTTAATTTTCGTCCTTCATGGACAAACTCCGCTCTAACAAAGCTCCTTCTTCTGACGTTAATCTCTTGAACTATTGGTCCATATCTGTAGAACCCTTCGCCCTGTAAACTCCTCACAACATTGGCACAGTCGCTTGCTATCCTGAAAGAATGCAAGCCAAGATCGCTAGCCAATGCGAGACCTTCGTAGCAAGCCACAGCCTCCATCACCTCTGGATAACCTGAGTTCTTTGACATCATCGCATCAACGTTAATCTTTGCGAAACCACTTGGAGGTCTGACCCATCGTGGAACCGACGCCACTGGGCACACCTCCGGGCTCTCTTGGTTGATCTTCTCAAGTTCCTCTATGAACCGTTCAACAAAAGTATGTGTCGAGAATGGGCTCTGGAACTGATTCTCGTGGATCGCCTTGCGTCTTGCAAATCATATCGCCCACAAGCGAACAACCACCCGTGTGATCTCTTCCTGTTTAAGTGAGCTCATAACCTCTGCTAACCAAGCGCGGGCATCCAAACAATGAAGTTGTCCTAGAAATTCGGTAATACTCTCATTCTCAAGAGCCCACGCACATTTAGCCATATTACACTCTAGAAGAGCATGCCTCCACGTATCAGCAACACCACATAGTACACAGCTTGCATCCGAAGCCATGTTCCTATAGTGTCGTACATCTCCTGTTGGTATCGAGTGTCTGGCCAATCGCCATAAAAACACCCAAAACTTCGAGGGAACCTTGGTTCTCCATAACTCAGTCCATTCTTTCTCCTGAGCACCAACATTTGATGAAATAGAACTCCTCCAGAATCTCTACTCCTCTACTCTATCTCTCTAATCTCTAAACAAGACTAGATCTAGATGAACTAGCCTCTCCTAATTGCTACATCTAGATGAAATAGAACTAGATGAACTAGAACTAGATCAACTAGAGGGACCCTAACCCTAATTTATGTAGAGAATATGAAGCACCGGGGTATAGAATGCCTCTGGGGGGAGCCTTAGGGCGTCATTATATAGGCCGAGGTGGAGTAGAGGGCAAGGAACCGCCACGTCATCAATCCGCGTGTCATGTTATATGCACCGTCGGATCAAACCGACCTTAGATCGACGTAGGGATGCTTTACTTAGGTGCCAAGGAAGCGTAGGAGGAAGACTCCAGAAGGGGACGCCAGGCGCCGACCGGCGCCAGGGTGGGGCCGCCCGGCCCCACTTGGTGGCCTCTGTAGGTCCCGCTGCTTCAGGTGTTTTCTAGATCCTTCCCACGTCCTGTTGACGACTTTTGCCGTCGTGGATAAGTTTTGTGATAATTATGCACTCTAATCCCTCTTTTATGCTTTTCTGGAATAATCCCCGGAAAATATTGTAACACCCTAGGTGTTAAGCATGCATTAGGCACTTAATTAACTCACACTAATCATCATTTGCATGGCATGATCATCATCAAGCATAAACCCTAAGTTGCATTCCTTTATTGCATGTGCTTTGCATTTAAAGTTTTAATTACTTGCTTGCTTGATGACTAGTGAATTAATTACCTTGTCAATTGCTCATTCAAGTTTGGATCCCACTACCCAGCACTTTGAAATGTTTTAACAAAATTTATTGCAAAAGATTTGGTGCAATTTGAAGCAAAAAGAAAGTGATTTGGAAAATCCCTTTTAATGCCCTTATTTCAAAAAAGAATTTATAGTTCAAATTTTATTTGGAATTTGAACTTGACCCTTAAATGAAAGTTGTTCAGTTTTTAATTCTCTACAACTTTTGTTTTTGACTATTTCATGAAAAAAGCTTGTAAAATTCTCAAATTTGTGCTTTTGATTCAGTTGCAAAAATAAATTCAAAAAAAGCCACCGCCAACGGGAAGGCGGCGGCCCCCCTCGCCCACCTGCCCAAGCCCGCCTGCCGCTTCAGCGCCGCCGCCCAGCCAACCGGCTTGATCGCCACGTGCGCACCGTAATGCCTTGCCGTGGCCGCCGCGTGGCACCGCCGGGCCCCGGCGAGGCCAGGCCCCACCCGCCGCTCAGGCCGGCCGTCACCGAAAATAAAGCGCCTCGCTCTCCACTATCACACACCGCTCGCACCCTCCTGCTCTGCTCCCCCGCGCCCACGCACACCGCAACAGAGCACCGCCGCGGCGCCATTGCCGCCGCAGTCGGTCCTTCACCGTTCCCGCGCCTCTGCTTGCGCCACCACCTCGCCATCGCATTGCAGGCCGCCCGTACCATCCACCTCGCCCGCCTCTAACCACCGTCGCCGCCCTAGCGGCGCCGCCACCGTTGAAGCTCACCGCAGGCCACCGCAAGCACCGGCGGGTGCGCCTGCGGCAGGGGCATGTTGAATGCCACCCCGCCGCCGGTCACCTCACGCCCGGCGAGCAGTCAACGGCCGGCTCGCGGCCTCGCCGCCTAACCAACTGGGGCCGGTTGACCGCCGGTCCCGCCTGGCAGTGAGCCTGGATGCACTTGGACCGGGTGCACCCAGCGTTAGGGTTTTCGGTTTTTCTTTTAAATGAATTTCCAAAAAATGCTTTAAATGGTTTTAAATTCATAACGGTGCATAGGTGATCCAAATTGAGTGAGATTTGTTTTGTTAGGTTTCTAGGGATGTGATCTATCTGTGAAAAATATGAAATGCATTTTTTGGTGATACTTTTCTGTGTAGATTTATTTAATTGCTATAATTGCTAAAATCTGTGTAAATGCATAGTAAATTGTATACTACTCAGAAAAATGTGATTCTTGTTTTGTTAGGCTTGTATTGTAATGTACTTTCTGGGAAAAATATGTAGCATGCAGTTCCTGTGTAAAAATATTGAGATGTGATTTAAATGCATTAAAGGCTTATTCCTTGTTTATTTTGTAGTAATTAAATTACTTGGTGAAAAGTCTTATAACTATTTGTTGACTGCTCTTGTGCTAAGAAGTTCTAAAGAAAAATAAGAAATCTGTTGTTTAACACTTTTCACAGTACAAAGTTATTAAATGTGCATTTCTGTTTTATTGCTTCATCTTTTTGTGTAGGCTGTTATACTCATTAAAATGTAATGAAAATTTTATCATGGCTCTGTTTTGGCATAATGTAGCTACTATAATTTTTGTAGAATTTTCTGGACAGTTTAGGTATAAGTCACAGTTCAAGTGCTAATTCTCACATGAAATGATAAGGCTTTGAATTAATTGTTTTAATGAGGTTAATGTTGATTTTTGAGCATTTCTAATTATGTAATGCTTGCTGGTCAGATTATGCAGTATCATGTTTAAAATGTGATGTGTGAATTAGGAGTAGTGCTACTTCTATTTTATACATGTGTTGTGTGTGTGTGTTTGTGTGTGCATACACACACCCACCTCTCTTTATGCACTTCTCTAAGTGGTTAGAAAAGAGATATGCACATACTCAGTAAAGAGAAATAAGTTGTTAGTAGAGAGGAGATATGCACCTACTCTGTCAAATAAAATGTTAATCATCTTCATTCATGAGCATCGCACCTATGCATTCTTTGTGCTTATACCGTGCATTGCATCATACAGGTTCGCAGGAGGGCCTCCTAGTTTCCCAGTACGAGGAGAATCCAGTGGAGGAGCAGCAGCCCGAGGACCCCGAAGAGGAGCAGAAAGCAGGAGAGGAAGACCTACCCGAGTGCCCGAATCACCGAGCCAGCACCTTTGAGCAAGACAAACCCCGGAGCATTTTCTTACCTATGCTTTCTAACAGTCTAATTATGCTTTATGATTGATGTATTAAGTATAGAAGTTGTGTGTTACCGTCGTTGCATTATAATCCTTGTCTACCCTTGAATACCCTACCTTGATTACCCTGCTAGACTAGGACGTGTTTACTTGCTTAGCTTGCTTAGACTGTAAAAGTCGGGTGATTTTCTGTTATCCGCGAGCATAGGTGGTTACTTATGATCGATGGAAAGCGTTATGTTGATATCATCTGGTTATTGGCTATGGTTGTGATAATTGGAGACCGGGCGGAGTCTTATGGGGTTGTTGGACCATAGTGATTCCGTCTGTGTCGATTAAGGACCGTGCCGCTATGCGTCCCCTCGAAGTTATGTTGAACGCATGCCTCACACTTAGCCGGCCGGATAAGTCTTTTCGACCGCGAAGCCTAACACTATCCAGCCGGCTCTCGACCCGTTCGCACCGTACCGGAGATGGATGGGGGACCACGGGGGCGCAAAGAGTAAGTCCGAGGTCCAGCAAGGCTGGCTAAGATAGTCGGGCGGCCCCTGGGTACGGTGGTTCCGCTCGAAACCGCATTTTCTTCCCGGATATGTGCCACGGTGACCTATAGCTCACTTGGCTCGTGAGCGTGGTTTATGTGAGGAATACCCCCTGAGCTTAGTAGTAATCGATTCGAATCGCCATCGTTCCCTGGACAAAGGAACACTTGACTTGAGCTACGCCATCGTAGTAATGATTATAGAATGTGGTTAAAGATGATGAATTAAGCTGTTATGATTATAGTTACTACTTGATTGCTTAATCATGATTAATATATTACAATGATGCTTAGTATAGGTGCTCACCTAGCATAAATAGGAATGATTAAGCTGAGCTGTCACTATAAAATGGTTACCACTGCTTTTTCGTAAATGAGTCAAGCTATCCCCTGATAAAGCCTATCATACACCTTGGAGTCTTTTATTTTAAGTCAGACGGGTAAGTCTACCTGAGTACCTTCTCGTACTCAGGGTTTTTCCCGCTTGTTGTTTGTGCAGACGGGCATACCTTCCACGGGTACTGCGAGACCTGTCTTTATCCAGTGGATTAAAGGACCAAAGGGCATGGTCATTCTTCGTATTCTCCCCAACTGCTTTTGGTGGATTGACTGTCAGCTGGCACTGTACTAAACTTTAAAGTGTGTGTTGGGTTGAGCTTTTAAAACTACTTTGTTTTCGTTACTTAAATTGAGACTTGGTTTGTAATAACTTTAATTTCCGCATTCTGATGTTATCGAACTATTTGTGAACTGTTGTAACATGTGAATGGTGACGCTAAACATGTACGATCTTGGTTGATGATGTTTGGTTTGAAATCCTTCGAGATTTCTGGACTACCGGGTTTATAAGGGCTTAAGTGTGCTAATTACTTGCATGGCGAGTGATTTTTGCACTTATACTTTTATAAATTGGGCGGTTCTGTTACAGCTGGCATCAGAGCAAGGTTTAGCGATTACTGTTCACATGTGTATTCAAAACAAAAGAATTTGGTTTCAAAACTAAATTTTTAACTTATAGATCTATAAGTCTTTCGAGAAAACCTTATTTGCAAATTAAGAGTGTGCCAGTGGTCATATCCTTTATGCCCAATTAAGGACACTAGGTGGCTATTTAAGTACTAACTTGGGGGCTTGCATCATATTTTCTTTTCACTGTTGCCCATGCAGCAAGGTAATTGTATGGGTGTATGGTTCAAAAGCCTCTATGCCTCGGTAAGTGTGAGTTGTGATAGCATGGTCGTCCAACCGGCGATCTAGAGGAGTGCTAGTGTGATGCTGGAAGTACTTACATGTCGAAACCATGAATTTACCAAGGTGTTTAATTGTGGGTTGTGCCGTCTGTTGAGACGATGCCGTCATGAGGACGAGGATCGGGTAGTTGTACTACATGTGCGTGTATTTGGGAATGCACGTATGTGTGAGTATTTAATCTTTACATTCCTGCAATGTATTATATTCATACTTGTTGGGATGGGCTGAAGTGGATTTTTTCTGTAGGTACATAACAAATGATTATCTGTAGAACGTTTAGTTATGCGCTATGAGAGAACGTTGTATGCCACCGTTTATATCACTAGAAGTTATTTTTGTTAAGTTTGTGAGAACGTAAGATACGTGCATACATCATGTCTGTTCATCTCATGCCATTGCATTTATCTTTCCCCTATAAATTGATTATTCCTGTTAAATAAAAATTTGATAATTAATCACTTGTCTCACCTGGGGTAAATTTCCAACAGATGGCCCGCACGAAGCAAACTGCTAGCGCCAAAAGTCCACGAGGCGGGGCACCTCGCCGACGCCTAGCTCCTCGCACGCTTATCGAGAGGATCACTTTCTAGGGGAGTTTGGCATGCCCACACTCCTCTAGAGGGTACTTAGCCACGTTGGCTATACAGAGGAGCAGAGGCCTGTCTATTCTTGGGTGACTGAGGAGCCCAACAGTGGAGATGATATGGTATACGTGGAGGTGACAGTTCCTCCACTGACTGAGGACTCTGAATGGGAAGGTTGGCTTCTCAGAGCCTACGGTGTCACTGCTCAGAAGGGTGCTAGCAGAGCCGCATTCTTTGTCTTGCGCACTATCATGGACCGTTTTCCACTAAGCCTGGCAGAGGCTTTGGCAGGAGTCTTCCCGAGGGGTGACCCCTGGATACAGCTTGGGAGCAGTCGCCCAACATGTCTCACTGGCCTGGGATAGATGAGATTGAGGGTAGCGACAACACCGCTATGAGCGCGATGTACGCTATGATGCAGACTTATGATGCCACCCAGTCAGCTACGTACAAAGTGGGTGACTGGAACAAGGAGATGCGGAAGAGGCAGCTGAAGATGAAGAAAAGGCACTCGGATCATGTCCGAGACTTGAGGTTACAATTGGACCTCATCACGGCTGACAGGAATGACACCTTAGCCAGAGAGAGGGCTGCAGATAGAGAGATCGCTCGCCTGCGCGCACAGGTTGCACGCTTGGAGGAGGGTGAGAGAAACAGTGACCGCATGATGGGACGTTTGGTGGTGGAGCGGAATGAAGCCCGGAACGAGGCCCATCAGCTAGGGCATTTACTCTTCGACAGGGATTACTACATCAAGCAGCTGCACGAGGAGTACCACCAGCTGTACAACCAGCTTCACCCCTACCACCAGCCTGGAGCTGCAGAGATGGAGCCCGGAGACATCGCTGCTGATGGAGGCGAAGAGGACGCCGATGCACCACCAGCCCCTGCACCAGCGCCTCAGGCACCTGCTGGAGACGCTGTTCTCGACCCTGTGTCTGACGTAGAGAGCGAGCACGAGTAGGCTAGTAGCTTCATCGCTAGTCTTAGATACGCTTTTGCTTCTTTTGCTATTGTCATGTAACCCCTATGAGATGTGAGACTAATGTGTTGGATCTTCATGTATGCGGCGATACCCGAACGCCTAAAGTCCAGTGTATGTATGCTGGCAATTTTGGATGTTGTATGCCACGGATAATGCTCTTAAGTAATATGATTAGTGATGTTTTGAATTGTGGAAATGAATCTTTGTGCCTTTGTGTTGTTGAATGAATTTAATTTCTTCCAATAATTCATTGGCATGATTATTACATTCGCTTACAATATTGTAACATCACCTAATAATTGCTTGTTGCCGAAATATGCAGATGGTGGGAACATGCCGTACCGCTAGTGGCAATGTGATTGATGAGGGCACTACCGCCAGTGGAGGCAATGGCGGTAACGGCGGGAATGGTGGATATGGAAGCGATGGTGGAAACCCCAGAACTGATCTACCACCACCCCCACCGTTGATCGTGGAACAGCTGTTTCAGCTGTTCCTGGGCAGTCAGCGCAACATGGAGGCCACGTTGCGCGATATTGCGGCCAACACTAGCCATGGGGGCCATCGAGGTCAACCTGTCAATCAATACAACACTTTCAAGGATTTCCTCGACACTGATCCACCAAAATTCTTGCAAGCGAAAGAACCTCTCGAAGCCCTTGAATGGATCAACACCATGGAAGATAAGTTCCGTCTTCTCCGTATTACTGAATCATTGAAGGTTGAGTATGGGGCTCATCAACTTCAGGGGCCAGCTGGAATCTGGTGGTCTCATCAGCGCAACACCTTCCCACCCAACGCTCCTATCACGTGGGACCAGTTTACTAGGGTGTTCCACAGCACCTATGTTCCCCCTGGGTTGATTGCTATGAAAGTATCAGAGTTCATGAAGCTTACATAGGGCAACAAAACTATGACTGAGTATTTCCATGAGTTCAACAACTTGTCCCGCTATGCTCCTGGCTATGTTGATATAGAAGAGAAGAAGATTGCCAGTTTCAAGAGAGGCCTCAACACAAAAATGGCAAAGACAATGGGCATCAACCGTAGTATGACCTTCAATGAGCTGGTTAGTGACTGTCTGACGCAAGAGAACAACAACAACCTTCACACTACCTCGAAGAATCGCAAGAGAGGCTTCGAAGCAGGGTCTTCTCAGTACAGAGCTCCTATGGCAAACCGCCCATAGTATCATCCTCCGACACAAGGTTCTAGGTTCCGAGCACCAACTCCAAGGAGGAACCCCACTACTCCACCACCCCTGAGGAGCCAGAGGGCGTACAGGCCTCCTGCCCGCAAGCTCGTGCCAAGACAAGTGGCTCCACGGCAGCAGCACCAGCCATGAGGGGCCCATGCTTCAACTGCAACCAGATGGGGCACTTTGCTAAGTACTACCCCTATCCCAAGAAGAAGACTACCTACCAAGCCCGAGTGCATCATACAACTGTAGATGAGATTCCTGAAGGAGAACCAGTCACAGCGGTTACGTTTCTTATCAACCAACACCCTGCAGTTGTTTTGTTTGATTCTGGATCATCGCACTCTTTCATGAGTCAAGCATATGCACGGTCACATGAGTTAGAGCTTAAGCAACTAGAGTTTGGATACCGTATAAGTTCCGCCGGTGCGAAAGTCATATCTACTCAGTTGCTTGAGGGAGCAACCCTTACGATGGGCAGCAAGTGCTATAGAGTTAATTTGGTAGTCATGCCTGGTTTAACATTGGATGTTATCTTGGGAATGAATTGGATGAAGGATAAGCAAGTAGTCATTGACACAAGGAATAGAACAATTACCCTGAAGGATCCTAGGGGTGATGGCACTTTCCAAGTGTTATTGCCTCGGGTAGCAGACATGTCCAAGTTAACCTATGCTATTCAAGCTTCTTCCCTTTCTGAGATCCTAGTGGTTTGTGAGTTTCCTGATGTTTTTCCTGAAGAGTTGCCTGGGTTACCGCCTGATAGGGAGATTGAGTTTGCAATTGACCTTATCCCGGGTACAGCACCAATATCAAAGAGACCATACCGTATGCCACCCAATGAGTTAGCCACAGTTGTGCATGCATTGAAGATTTGGAGGCATAATCTACTGGGAAATGTGTGCAATATTTACACCGATCACAAGAGTCTTAAGTATATCTTTACTTAGCCTAAGCTCAACATGAGACAGCGAAGATGGTTAGAGCTGATCAAGGACTACAACTTGCAAGTACACTATCACCCTGGCAAGGCAAACGTAGTGGTAGATGCTTTGAGCCGCAAGTCACATCACCATGCTGTAGAGCCGTTGTTTGAAGATAGGTTCAATCTGTTGCATCCTGCAGTCTTGCACAATATCCAAGTTCAGTGTTCTCTAGATCAACAGATCATTGAAGGCCAAAAGACTAATCCTGGTATCTATTACCTCAAAGAAAGAATGAAGAAGGAACCAATCCCGTATTTCAGGGTCGACGATAATGGTGTACTTTGGTTCGACAACCGTCTTGTCGTACCGAAGGACCGTGAACTCAAGAACAAGATGATGGATGAAGCCCATCTTTCCAAGCTATCCATTCACCCTAGAAGCAACAAGATATATCATGACCTGAGACCTCGTTATTGGTGGACCAAGATGAAGAAAGAGATAGCGACTTACGTGGCTCGATGCGATACTTGTTGTCGTGTCAAGGCCATTCACATGAAGCCGCCAGGATTATCGAAACCTCTGCCAGTTCCTGCATGGAAATGGGATGATATTAGCATGGACTTCATCATAGGGTTACCAACTTCGCAAAAGGGGAATGATTCAATTTGGGTGATTGTCGATCGACTTACCAAGTCAGCTCACTTTCTACCTGTCAAGACTACCTACAGGCCACCCCAATATGCCGATCGTTACATCGCTGAGATTGTTCGTTTGTATGGTGTGCCCAAGACTATCGTGTCCGATAGAGGACCGCAGTTTACTGCTCACTTTTGGACTCATCTGCATAAGGGTATGGGAATCGAGTTGTTGCACAGTACCGCTTGTCATCCTCAGACTTCAGGTCAGACTGAAAGACTTAATCAGATTCTCGAAGATATGTTGAGGGCATGTGTTCTATCCGCTAAAGGATCGTGGGAATCCTGGCTACCCTTAGCCGAATTCTCTTACAACAACAGCTATCAAGAGAGTATCAAGATGGCACCATTTGAAGCTTTGTATGGCAGAAAGTGTAGAACTCCGTTGAATTAGGTCGAAGCGGGAGAAAGGCGATACTACGGTATTGACTTTGTCCCTGAAGCTGAAGAAAAAGTCAGAATTATTCAAGAACACATGAAGGCCGCTCAGTCACGACAAAAGAGTTATGTTGACAAAAGAAGAAGACCACTTTCTTTTGAAGTAGGTGACTATGTTTATCTAAGAGTTTCTCCAATAAAAGGTACACAACGGTTTGGAATGAGGAGAAAGCTTGCACCGAGATATATAGGACCGTATAAAATCCTGGAGAAGAAAGGTGAAGTTGCATATGAGCTACAATTACCTGAGTCAATGAGCACCATCTTTCCGGTCTTTCACGTCTCTCAGTTGAAGAAATGTTTGCGTATACCTGAAGAAAGAGTTGAAGAACAAGAGCTGAAATTAGAGTCCGATTTAGTCTATAAAGAGGACCCTGTGAGAATCGTGGATAGCAAGAAAAGAGTCACTCGGAATCGCTTAGTGCGGACTTACAAGGTCGTGTGGAGCTACCATGATGATCGAGATGCATTATGGGAAACTGAGGATCATCTGAAGGAAGCCTACCCCGAATTCCATAAAACATGGTTAGTAACCCAAATCTCGGGACGAGATTTTCTTAAGGGGGGAGGGCTATAACACCCTAGGTGTTAAGCATGCATTAGGCACTTAATTAACTCATACTAATCATCATTTGCATGGCATGATCATCATCAAGCATAAACCCTAAGTTGCATTCCTTTATTGCATGTGCTTTGCATTTAAAGTTTTAATTACTTGCTTGCTTGATGACTAGTGAATTAATTACCTTGTCAATTGCTCATTCAAGTTTGGAACCCACTACCCAGCACTTTGAAATATTTTAACAAAATTTATTGCAAAAGATTTGGTACAATTTGAAGCAAAAAGAAAATGATTTGGCAAATCCCTTTTAATGCCCTTATTTCAAAAAGAATTTATAGTTCAAATTTTATTTGGAATTTGAACTTGACCCTTAAACGAAAGTTGTTCAGTTTTTAATTCTCTACAACTTTTGTTTTTGGACCATTTCATGAAAAAAGCTTGTAAAATTCTCAAATTTGAGCTTTTGATTCAGTTGCAAAGTAAATTAAAAAAAGCCACCGCCAACAGGCGCCGCAGCGGCCCACCCTGCCCACAGGCCCGCACCAAGCGCGCGCCGCCTCTTGCCAGCCGGCGCCACGTGGCCGACCGGCTGCAGCAGCATCGCCACACGCGCGCCACGCGCCATGCGGCCGTGCCCGTGCGGTTCACGTGCGGCCGGCGCCCGGCGAAGAGGCGAACCACGGCCGCTCGACCCGGCCGTCACCCGAAATGGAACGCCTCGCTCTCCACTCGCACACCGCTCGCACCCACTCCTCGCTCTGCTCCCCGCGCCCTTCACGCACACCGCAGCGAGCACGCCCGGCCGCGCGCCATTGCCGCCGCGAGCGCCGTGCCCCGCCCGTTCCAGCGCCCCTGCGCTTGCGCCACCACCGCCATCGCACGTGCGGAGCTTCGCCGTACCCGCTCCACCGCCACGCCTCTAACCACCGCGTCGCCGCCTAGCCGCCGCCGCCGCCGTTGAAGCTCACCGCGAGCCACCGCAAGCACCCGGTGGGTGCGCCTTCGCGGCGGGGAGCACGTTGGTGCCACCCGCCCCGCCCGGTCACCTCACCGCCCGGCGAGCCAGGGCCGGCAACGGCCGGCTCTGCCTCGGCCGGCCGACCGGGGCTGTTGACCGCCGGGTCCCGCCCTGGTAGTGAGCCTGGGTGCACTGGACCGGGTGCACCCAGCGTTAGGGTTTCAGTTTTTCTTTTAAATGAATTTCTAGAAAAATGCTTTAAATGGTTTTAAATTCATAACGGTGCATAGGTGATCCAAATTGAGTGAGATTTGTTTTGTTAGGTTTCTAGGGATGTGATCTATCTGTGGAAAATATGAAATGCATTTTTGGTGATACTTTTCTGTGTAGATTTATTTAATTGCTATAATTACTGAAATCTGTGTAAATGCATAGTAAATTGTATACTGCTAAGAAAAAATGTGATTCTTGTTTTGTTAGGTTTATATTGTGATGTACTTTCTGGGAAAAATATGTAGCATGCAGTTCCTGTGTAAAAATATTGAGATGTGATTTAAATGCATTAAAGGCTGATTCCTTGTTTATTTTATAGTAATTAAATTACTTGGTGAAAAGTCTTATAAATTTTTGATGACTACTCTTGTGCTAAGAAGTTCTAAAGAAAATATGAAATCTGTTGTTTAACACGTTATTAAATGTGCATTTCTGTCCTATTGCTTCATCTTTTTGTGTAGGCCGTTATACTTAGTAAAATGTAATGAAAATTTTATCGTGGCTCTGTTTTGGCATAATGTAGCTACTGTAATTTTTGTAGAATTTTTTGGACAGTTTAGATATAAGTCACAGTTCAAGTGCTAATTCTCACATGAAATGATAAGACTTTGAATTAATTGTTTTAATGAGGTTAATGTTGATTTTTGAGCATTTCTAATTATGTAATGCTTGCTGGTCAGATTATGAGTATCATGTTTGAAATGTGATGTGTGAATTAGGAGTAGTGCTACTTCTCTTTTATACATGTGTTGTGTGTGTGCATACACACACCCACCTCTCTTTATGCCCTTCTCCAAGTGGTTAGAGAAGAGATATGCACATACTCAGTAAAGAGAAATAAGTTGTTAGTAGAGAGGAGATATACACCTACTCTGTCAAATAAAATGTTAATCATCTTCATTCATGAGCATCGCACCTATGCATTCTTCATGCTTATACCGTGCATCGCATCATACAGGTTCGCAGGAGGGCCTCCTAGTTTCCTAGTACGAGGAGAATCCAGTGCAGGAGCAGCAGCCCGAGGACCCCGAAGAGGAGTAGGAAGCAGGAGAGGAAGACCTACCCGAGTGCCCGAATCACCGCGCCAGCACCTTTGAGCAAGGCAAGCCCCGGAGCATTTCCTTACCTATGCTTTCTAACAGTCTAATTATGCTTTATGATTGATGCATTAAGTATAGGAGTTGTGTGTAACCGTTGTTGCATTATAATCCTTGTCTACCCTTGAATACCCTACCTTGATTACCCTACTAGACTAGGATGAGTTTCCTTGCTTAGCTTGCTTAGACGGTAAAAGTCGGGTGATTTTCTATCATCCGCGAGCATAGGTGGTTACTTATGATCGATGGAAAGCCTTATGTTGATATCATCTGGATATTGGCAATGGTTGTGATAATTGGAGACCGGGTGGAGTCTTATGGGGTTGTTGGACCATAGTGATTCCGTCTGTGTCGATTAAGGACCGTGCCGTTACGCGTTCCTCGAGTCATGTTGAACGCATGCCTCATACTTAGCTGGCCGGATAAGTCTTTCCGACCGTGAAGCCTAACACTATCTAGGCCGGTTCTCGATCCGTTCGTACTGCATCGAGATGGATGGGGACCACGGGGCGCCAAGAGTAAGTCCGAGGTCCAAAGAAGGCTGGCTAAGGCGTCGGGTGGCCCCGGGTACGGTGGTTCCCTCGAAACCGTGTTTTCTTTCGGATATGTGCCACGGTGACCTGTAGCTCACTTGGCTCGTGAGCGTGGTTTGTGTGAGGAATACCCCCTGAGCTCAGTAGTAATCGATTCGAATCGCCATCGTTCCTGGACAGTGAACACTTGACTTGAGCTACGCCATCGTAGTAATGATTATGGAATGTGGTTAAAGATGATGATGAATTAAGCTGTTATGATTATAGTTACTACTTGATTGCTTAATCATGATTAATATATTACAATGATGCTTAGTATATGTGCTCACCTAGCATAAATAGGAATGATTAAGCTGAGCTGTCACTATAAAATGGTTACCACTGCTTTTCCGTAAATGAATCAAGCTATCCCCTGATAAAGCCTATCATACTCCTTGGAGTCTTTTATTTTAAGTCAGACGGGTAAGTCTAGCTGAGTACCTTCTCGTACTCAGGGTTTTTCCCGCTTGTTGTTTGTGCAGACGGGCATACCTTCCACGGGTACTGCGAGACCTATCTTTATCCAGTGGATTAAAGGACCAAAGGGCATGGTCATTCTTAGTATTCTCTCTAACTGCTTTTGGTGGATTGACTGTCAGCTGGCACTGTACTAAACTTTAAAGTGTGTGTTGGGTTGAGCTTTTAAAACTACTTTGTTTTCGTTACTTAAATTGAGACTTGGTTTGTAATAACTTTAATTTCCATATTCTGATGTTATCAAACTATTTGTGAACTGTTGTAACGTGTGAATGGTTGATGATGTTTGGTTTGAAATCCTTCAAGATTTTCGGACTTTCGGGTTTATAAGGGCTTAAGTGTGCTAATTACTTGCGTAGCGGTGATTTTTGCACTTATGCTTTTTATAAATTGGGCGGTTCTGTTACAAATATGAAATCACCAAAACTTGCAGAATTTGTCGGTTAAAACCCTAGACTAGTGTGTATTCCTGTGTCCTTTTGTGTCTAAAGTTTTAATAAAAGTTGACGTTATCCACCGTCAACAGTAAACTCTAGAATTTCAAGCTTTCTCTAGAAACGAGGTTGTAGCAAATTTCTAGACATACCATCTCATTGTTTATACCTAGACTAGATTAAGCCTATGCACCCACTAGATAACAAGTTTCTAGGGTAAAATATTTTTTCCAATAAACTCAAATTTTGGGAAAAATCAAGTTACAAACTAGGTGTTTATGAATTATAAGACAGAGCAACTATTCATCATTTCAACGAAGGAAATACTAGACATATCTTACATCACATACATTGGAGTGGAATTCATCATTTTTTCTTTTTTTTTTTGATGGAAAGAATTACTAGAATTCTAAACATGCTATGCAGATAATAGGAAAGGAAATATTTGAATTTAAATATGCAATGCAAGATACAAGTTACCTCTGTGGGGATCCTCCCCTAAGGCTGGCTTGAAACTATATGTTAGTAAAGATAATTTGTCCAAAAGATTTGAACTAGATATGTTCTGGTTTATTGGCCAATTTTTTTTTTAAGTTTGACCAAGGTAAATTTAGTATCTAGGCTCCGTGCTTACATACAAAGTTTGTGAAGATATGATCGATCAAAGAATCATATTTCAAACCGAAACATATTTGTAAAAACCTTTAGACCAAAAAAATATTTATTTATTATTTTTTTTATATATATATTTTTATTTATTTATTATTTTTATTATTATTAGTAATGTTAGTAGGATAATTTACCAAATTACCTTTTGGTAGAGGGCTCTCCATTTTGAGTCCGGTGAGCGGGACTCTTCTCCTTATCTTTGGTTTTTGAGGTGGATAGAATATTCGTGCTTGGAGAAGAAGGCACGAAGGCTAGCACTTTGAGTTTCCACACCATCTTGGTCTTCCTTGGTGGTGTGGTGGGTGTTAGAGCTTCCTTGGGTTTCCACACCTTCTGGTTTTTCTTTAGAGGTGTGGGTTTAATCTTTTCTTCTTCCTTCTCGATTTGTTTGGTCTTTTTTCTCGCTCCTCGCCTCTCTTTTGCTTTTTGTTTTTCTTTGGGAGGCCGCCCATTGGTAGAGGGTTGATTTCTACCTCTTTTATGCCTTGTGGATTAGGCCCGTACTTGATCTTGATCATATTGCATTGCTCTTGTCGGGGTCTAAAATCAAACTTCTCTTCTTTCCCATTAATGTTGAAGCGGATTTCCCCAGCTCCAACATCAATTTGAGCTCCGGCTGTGCTCAAGAAGGACCGCCCTAATATGAGAGGTGATTCCTTTGTTGTCTCCATATCTAATACCACAAAGTCTACGGGGACAAAATATCCCCGTATTTTTACTGGTATATCCTCAGCGATTCCAGCAGGGTAACGGATAGATGAATCTGCCAGTTAGAGTTGCATTGCTGTGGGGGCGAGGTGTGTGAAGTTTAGCTTGTCAAAGACAACTTTGGGCATTACACTGACGCTAGCCCCTAGATCACATAGGGCTGATTCAAATTTTTGTGTCCCAATTGAGCAGGTGATGGTGGGACAGCCGGGATCTTTCTTCTTCTCAGGTAGATGGTTGAGTATGGCTGCGCTACACTCTTCCGTTAGTTTGATGATTTCTATGTTTGGCAATGGCTGCTTGTTGTTGATTATGTCTGATGTACTTGGCGTAGGATGGTACATGTAAAACATCCATGAGTGGGATGCTTACATGTATCTTTTCTATCATTTCCACAAAGCGAGTGAATTGTTCATCCACAGTTCTCTTCCTTTGTCTTGTGGGAAAGGGTAGGTATGAAGTATCAACAAAGTCTTTGGGTAGTATTTCCTCTTCTTCATTGTCTTCTTGATTCTTTTGTGTTTTACTTGAGGAGACTTTTTCTCCTTGCGGCCCCTTTGTTTTTCCTGTCTTTTGGTTAGGATATGGTGGATCACGAGTGGACTTACCACCTCTCATGGTCACCGCACTAACTTTCTCTAGGGGATTCTTAGGTTGCCCTGGAATCTTCCCTTTATTATTAACAGGAATAGCAGCAACTATCTGAGCTAATTGTGTTTCTAATATTTTGTTAAAGCTCAGTTGATTTTTAACAGCTGAAGAAAGGTTTTCTATTTTGGTGTTTAAACTTTCAAACATTTTGTCATTAAAGGATAACTTTTTATTTAAATTTTTATTGATTTTTGCTTGGCCTAATACCAAGTCTTTCAAGAAAGGTTGATTCGAATTGTAATTAAAATTGAAATTCAAATTACCTCCTTGTTGGTGGGGTTGATTGTTCCATCCGCCATTATTCGGTTGGCGATACCCGTTGCTACTGTTGTTGATGTAGGCAGCGTCTTGACGGGTTTCGGGGCAATCATTTCCCGAATGGCCAACATTTCCACAGACTTCACGCGTCATGTGTGAGTCTATGGTCTGGACGTAGCCCTTCATCATGGTGTCTTTCCCTTGGGCTCTCTCATCTAGTCGCTTGAGCAAAAGGTCCATCTTGGCGGATAGCATATCCGCGTCCTTGACGGTATGCATACCCTTCTTGTGAGTCTGGGACC
The DNA here is from genome assembly GCA_015844335.1 of Chrysopogon serrulatus. Lineage (NCBI taxonomy): Eukaryota > Viridiplantae > Streptophyta > Magnoliopsida > Poales > Poaceae > Chrysopogon > Chrysopogon serrulatus. Next base: position 227,190 of record JADLZL010001603.1, on the reverse strand, counting down.
TTTCCTCTCCCCATCCTTGATTGGAGAGTATTTTGTCAATTATGGCCTTTGTCCCATTGATGGTGAGTGAGAGGAATGCTCCTCCAGCAGCAGCATCAAATGACCCTTCAACATAGGGATTAACCCCTCGTAGAAAGTTTGCAAGATCATCCAGTCCTCCATTCCATGGTGGGGGCAGGCTTGGATGTAGTCTTGTAGCCTATCCCATACCTCAGAAATATTTTCTAGGCTGCTTTGCTGGAATGAAGTAATCTTCCCTCTCAGGGCAGTTGTTTTGCCCAGAGGGAAGAATTTTGCAAGGAACGCCGCTGAGCATTTGTACCAGGTGTCAACAGCTTTTCGGTCCTTGTAGAACCACTGTTTCGCTTTTTCCGTGAGGGAGAAGGGAAATAAATGGAGATGGATGGCCTCCAGTGCGATGTCTTTAATGACAATGGTGTCGCACAGCTCTAGGAAGTGTTGGAGGTGAGTGTTGGCGTCCTCATTTGGCAAGCCACAGAATGTGCTTGCCTGCACCATAGTGATAAGACCGGTGCGGAGTTCAAAGTTCTTATTGCCAAGGTTAACAGCGGCCCCAGTGGGCACGTTGGTGTTGACACTTCTTAACGTCGCTACCAAAAATTGATATAAATCCCTATCCCCGGCAACGGCGCCAAAAAGCGTGTTGATATCTGTTAACGCCCACTGAATGATCCGCAAGCGCATGGATACCGTTGTAGCTTTATCCCAGAAGTATTCCAGGTTTCGTTCCACTGAGAGACGTGCGAGATCAACTACGGTCTAACTTAACTAGGGGTAGCAATAAGGTGAAGGTAGAGAATAGATTTAGATAGAACTAAGGTAGAACTAGGGTGACAATTAATGGGGTTGAGCGTAGCAATCAAGGTTGATGATAATAGGAGAGTAGAGAGGATAACTATGGTTCACTTCTTCTAACTTGGGCAAGTCTATGTCTTATATTGCTAACTGGGGACATTACATAAGGAGAGACACCGACATAGGATGTTGATCTCCGTAGCAACCGTGTCCTACTTGGCCTACAAACGGGATAGTGGGATACATAGGATTCAACGGAATAAAGTCACCTCCATGAGCTACCACCAAATCCAGAATGTAGGGTGCATCCACGATTATCCTAAGCCTAAGCACCATGCTTACACCTACGATAATACTCTACTCCCTCTAGAACAGGAATAAAGCACTCAAAGAGAGTCGTGATCCAGATAAACAATAAAGGCATAGAACTTACTCGTATTAGAAGTTGATCACCAGAGACATCCCAGGAGCAAGCTCAAGTAGAGCTTGATCCCGCCAAGGTACAAGCCATAGAGAGGGCACCGACAAGCTGGCACCTCCTCTTAACTCTTTCCTCACTCTCCATCTCACTATTATCTAAAGACTAGATCCTAGAGAGGACTAATCTTCTCTTGATGGCTGGCCCCAGAGAGGTTATCCATTCGAGGGACACCTCTCAATTAGGGTTTGAGAGAATTGCAAATGAATGTGTGTTGCCCCGGGGGTCCTGCCCTCCTTTTATAGCCCTGGTGGGATGAACGTGAGCCCTTGGATCAAACCGACTTTGGCGGACGGGCCGAGATTGAAACCCTAAGGCGGTGGAGCGTGTGGGCCGAAGCCGGGCCCATTTGTCCATCAGAGCGCACGGCCGGCCTGGGGTGGGACCGGCCGGTCCTACTCCGGGGCCCGCTCGTGGTCCGCTTCGTCGTGGTGTCTTCTCGCCTTAAGGAGTCTTCTAGTGCGGCCCCCTCGGTGGAATTCATATCTTTTTATCCGAAACTCCAAAAAAGGCAAATGATATGTCCGTTTTGATCGTCTCGACGAGCTCTTCCCAATGGTGCATTCCAATTCATCATTTGAGATGCTTGCAATCTGTCACATTGGTCGTTTTTGATAGCTTTTCTGATGTGTACCTGCAGAGACAAGGATTCACCAAAACTCGTGGAATTCCGTTAGTGTAAACCCTAAGTCTATGTTGGTGATTGCCAATGTGCCTCTTTTAGGAGTTAGTTGATGGGTAAATTTGGTCATTAATAGCCGTCAACAACACCCCCACACTTAACCTTTGCTAGTCCCTTAGCAAAACTTAAGCTTAGAAAAGCTATTGGAAGATATGTATAAGTTTAAGCATTGTAGCCATCTTGATGTAACTCCTCAGAAGTGTACCTGCATTCAGACAAAAATTCTCCTCCAAGCTTAAGCAATAACTGAGCTGACTATCAAACTTACTCATGTTACCTTTGACTATGGGGCTTATCAGCTCTTACTTGGGTCTTGAGCAATTGAAAGACGTAAAAGATCAAGCCAAGCACTATGTCTCAAGTTCTTTGTTCTACTATCATTCTGGAGGTTTTAGAGGTTTTTAAATAAAACTCAGAGTTTTCATGTATGACACTCTCAAATCTCTCAAGATATATATGGTATTTGTGGATTCTCACCAAGGCAGTAGAGATGGTTGCCTTTCTTTTCATCCTGTAACTAAAGCTTATGTGGAGCTCATAGGTGAGGAGAAAACTTGAAAGAGCAAACTTGTGATGCATATGTTGTGAAGTCAAACAATGGATCCATGGAGAAACAAGTCATACAATCGAATCAAGATGTGCAAGTGTATGGATATGATGGATATGTGGTGGCACCTAATTCTACTTTGCTCCTTGAAGACATATCTCTCTTTGGAAATTTAGAACTTGGCCAGAGAGTATGAGCTATCTTATTATTTTTTCTTTTTTTTATCAGGGAGGCAAGCATCTAAATACCCATTGCTCTTGGACACTTGTCCATTTTTTTAACTCCCTTAGTTTATTTTTTTTTTCATGATAACTTTTGCATAGCTCATAACACTCCTTTTGGCACAAAAGATTTTTGAGAGAGAGCAACAAGAACATGGAGCATTTATTAGGTGGCTATCTAATGAAAATATTTTTGGTGTTCTCTCCTGGTGTAGGAGCAAAACATTTTTGGATGGGTGTAGATGGAATGGCATGTTGTTGCGCCTACTCCAAAGTGTGAAGTAGTGCATATGAAGGTGGAGTGTACGTGGATCTTGATTCAAGAGCATAACAAATCTCTCACAAGGGTCACAAAGGTTGACAAAACTCAATGCAAGACAAGCAAAGATGTATGTGGAAGTTTATCTAGCCTATCTCATCATATTTGGCTCGTGGGAATGTAAGCTTTATCATACAGAACTCATCATGTAAGATTTTGTATTTTTTTTTAAAAGATAAATCTCCGTAGCTTTAGTGTCACTTAGAACAAGATAAATAGCAGCTCAGACTTTCTCAATCGGATCAATCAAGTACCTAGACTTAGTTCAAGCATATGCAACCCACAAGTTTTAGGCTCGGAGCAAATCTTCATGTCAAAACAGTTAAAGCCAAAACTCGAAAACTTATGTCTAAAAACTAGGTACTTCGGAGGTGTTATGACAGAGCAAAGATTTCATCATTTTCATCTTTAGGGATCATCTTCAGGTCTTGCCTATTTATTGACTCTATCTAAACAAATATTTTTATTTGATTTTACATTTTTAGGACTCATACTAGATAAAACTCTAAAAACTCTAAAAAGCATGGACCTTCATGTGTCCACATATTTTTTTGGTATTTTTAAGTTTTCTTATAATATACTATGGTGAACCTTCATGTGCTCACATATTTTTGGTATTTTTTCATTTTTATGACCGACTTGATAATCGCGTAGGTGCACTTACCTGGGTACCTAGGGGATGCCTTTCCCCAAGCTGGTTGTTGTCGTGGTTGAGCATTGAAGCTGAGCAGTCCTCACAGTGGAGCTCATGCTTACAAGAGCAAGTGTAGCCGGGAATCTCGATCTCATCCAACAAGAAGTAGCTTCCTCCACACGGTGATTAGGCGTGTGTTGGGAAGATGTACTTTGAGTGATGGCGATGAAGATTCCTAGGTGGACTAGCTCTTAGAGTCATCCTGCAGCAAACATCTCACAAAACACCAAAACTTGTGGAACAGTTAGGGTAAGCAAGCTAGTGGTTAGCCGCTTTTACTGACCGGTTGTCGTGAGAGGTTTTCAAAGGTTGTTACAATGTATACAGTGCAGCAAGATGCTCAATGATTATTTTTGGATTTTCTATTTTTATTATGCAGGAAAGAAGACATGTATGCATGATTATTTTTGTTATTTTTATGCCACCACAATGAAGACTCCTACGGGCTTTTACATACCATAGAACTATTCACATGGGGCTTTAAGTTTTATAATGAATTATCTAACAAGATGAATACATATTTATTTTTATTATTTTCAATGCAATGCTAATGTAGAAAAGTAAACATGCTAAAGAGAAAATAATACATGCAATACAAGAATGTAAATATGGATAACTACCAATGTTACCTCATGGCAAGGGTTCGGATTTTAAAGTCTTCCGGACAAGACTTCTCCCTTCTTATTGATTCCTCCAGTGCCGATGACATGGAGTTTCTTTGGTGGGTACATGGGAGTGCTTCTTCTCCAAGCTAGCTCTTTCGGTGAAGATTAAGATTCTATGCTGATGCCCTTTATGATGTGTCACCTTTCTTCTTCCTAACCCGTCTTGATTTTGAGGTTTGATTTTGCTTTGACAGGTCCAGGACCTCCATTTGTACAAAGTAGGGAATTGACTCCCCCACACTTCGCTCAAAGTGTGTCCTGCTCATGAAGACAAGGCAGAGATCAAGTGCATGTGCTCTATTGGTGGGAAAACACCAGCAGAACCAAAACTTCTATTCCACATCTCTTGTCCTTAGTCACGTTGAACAACATAGAGTTGATGTTATGTGCTTTGTTCAACATTATCATGAGGGGTAGGATCAGAAGGTTGAGCAAGGATGTAACATTTAAGTTCACTAGGTTACAAGAGTTGAAGTGCTTAACCCAAGGAAGGATTGTCTATTTGTATATGATGTGTCAATCTTTACATGATCATGACTATCATCTTCCAAGAATAAGGTGTGCAACTTTTTAGCTCATTTGGTTAAGACTACGGATCAAGATAGTGATGCTATGAACAACTTTCAAGAACTAAATATTTTGAGTTAATCAGGATTGGTCATGGATAATTATTACTCAAACATGTTAAGTTCTTTATTTATGTTCATACCAAAACCAAGGAGAAGCATTTTAACTAGTGACCATTTACCTTTGGATGTTACCTTAATCATTGGAGCACGACGACACCATGTGATGAAGAGTAGATGACTCTTGATGGTCCTTTTGTTTTTCTTGATACTTTCCTTGTTTGGTCAACCTCACATCTTGGTTCATAGTTCCTCTTGTTCCTAGATGGTGCTCTTTTTGTCATGCCATCTTTTTGCTCTTTGCCATTTTGGATTTTTATGCCTGCACAGGATTAGTGGACAACACATACCCGTAGGAATATACCAATTTTAACGGGGGATTGTTATCTCTAATTTGTGTGCATTAATTAGAAAGATGGGTTCTCATATTTTATGCAAGCATGGTTCAAGGCAAAGTTAACTTGCAAATGAAGACAAAGTGAATGATCGTCAATGATGAATGAGCTGTGTCTTCAGTGTGCAAAGTTATTGGAGTTCATCATGTACCTTGCTTCATCTCTGAGTTGAATTTATCTCTTGACTTACCCAGATTGGATTTAAGAATTGCCTGCAGGGGTTAGTCCATCAAAATATCCAATGTCTACTAGAGCATACTTTAAGTTCAATAACTAAACTAGACTCCATGTCTAATTTAATTAAGGTAGGCTATTTAACCTAAGCACCACGCTTAATTTAAATGCCTATGGAAGTATGCGTAGTACTTCCAAACCAAAACTTACTAGAGTAAACAAAGATAGCATGAAAGCATTTTAGAGATTCATTATTCAAGTAGAGATGAAAGAGCATGATTCTTATATAGCAAGTTTAAAGGTAGAGACAACCAAGATCAGCAACATGGCATAAGATTTTTCAAAGAAGCATGTCCCCCACACTTGAGTTCTTGCAAGGCAAGATCAAGTTTGGATGGATGTGATCTAATGTTGCTTAATTGGTTGGACATACCTTGCACCATCATCCTTCTGTCTTCTTGCTTCAGATCTGAAATGGTTAGTGACAAGAATACCCGAAGGAATATGTTCACAATTATATCTCTATACTCAATTCACAAGGACAGTTCAGAAAGTTCATGTTGTCTATCGAGAGCGCTAGTTCTTGGTCAAAAGCTCATTGTTGGGAAACCTCGAATCGTGCTTCAAGATGGTGAAGTGGTTTCCCCCCAACACCAATCCTTATCTACCTACCTCAAGATCCGCACATCGAGATTTGCAATGTTTATGATAAACATATGCATCTACAACCACCCTTTTAAAGTTTTTATGGACACGATGTATGAGGGAGTTGAAGATCTCGAGTGTGGTCATGGTAGAGAGACCAAGAGATTCGGGAGATGTGTCATATGAGCATGGTTTTGATGAGGTCTTTTTGTAGTAGCTTCTATGCTCATTGATGTCATCTTCCTTACCGGTCTCAGGGGGTGATTCTACAAGAATGTCTATAGGCAAAAATATTGTCTCCTTTATTTCATGCCTATGACTTTCATCAATCATATTATTGTCTAAGATCTCCTTGGGATTGGTGCCTCTCAAGCTGGTCTCATTAATGGCCTCCTCCAAACTTAGAGTCAGGAGTTTATCAGTTGGATCTAGGCCTAGACTGGATTCTATTAAAACTTCTTCATGGTCCATACATTCCACACATTCCAGCCATTGTTGTAGCACTTCTTGGTCATCCTCAAGTCTATCATGATTTCTATGTTCTAAGTGTGTTAGTGGATCTCTAAGGTCATCATGAGACTCAAGAGAACAAGAGTCAGGGAATTCTTTGGGGTCAAGGATGGGTTTTAAGATGGGTTCAGATAAGACATCTAATGTGAGCATAGAGGGAGAGAACATCGAATTGGATTCAAAATGGCTTGATTCTCCTTCTATGGCATCATTAGACATGCCATCCTTGAATTCTTCCCAAAGAAGATGCTTTCTAAGAGATTCCTTCATGAGAGGATTTGAGTTATATTCACTCGAAGGTCTCTTATAGGACTGAAAGTTTAGGCTCTTCCCGACATCAACATCAAAAGGATTATCCTCCAAAGGTTGAATTTCTTCTTCCCTTGGTGGATTTTGGAATATGGATGGTTCGGGACTAATAGCTAAATCTTGGGATTGGAATAGGTGCGATTTAGCTATTGAAACTTCCTCTTGTCTTAGAAACAATTCCTTCTCTTTCTCAGGGGGTTTTATTGAATGCTAGGGCAAGGTGTCCTTCCACAAAGTTTATCAATCAAAGACCTTGCTTCACTAGCAGTCACATGAAGAAAAGATCCTCTAGAAACTATATCAAGGGACTGCTTAGAATCCCTACCAAGGCCTATGTAAAAGTGTTGAAGCAACATTGGATCTAAAATAGAAAGGTCTGGGCCTATAGTGAGGAGATCATTAATGCGATCCCATGATGTTTCTAGAGATTCCTCCTCTGACTGTTTAAAGCTTAGAACCTCTTCCCGAAGATCAATCACCTTAGAGATGGGAAAGAATTTGGTTTGAAATTCAGAGCATAGCAATTCCCAATCTCCTTGCATACTTCCTATGGTCTTGTTGTACCAATGTTTAGCTTTTCCAGTCAAAGAGAATGGAAAAAGCTTCCATCGTAGAGTCTTATCAGACATGCCAGCAATGCGAAAGCATGCACATCTCAGTAAGAACTCCCATAGGTGTGAGTATGGGTTTTCATCTCCTTCTCCCGAGAAGGATTGTTTTTGGACAAAGTCTACCCAACACGGGCGCAGCTCATAACCAGGTGCCAAGATAGGCTCTGAAGATTTTAATGGCCTAAAGCTTACGCTCGTGGGTTTAGCATATTGATTGATAGGAATGTGATCCATGCTAAACCACAAGTTGAAAAGAAGATAGAAAGAAGAAAGAAAGAAAAAGATAAGAAAGAAGGATAAAGAGGAAAAAGAAAAGTTAAGCTAGGTTCGTAGTCAACTCAGCAAACCGTTTCCCCAGCAACGGCGCCAAAAAGCTTGTTGACACTTCTTAACGTCGCTACCAAAAATAGAGATAAATCCCTATCCTCGGCAACGGCGCCAAAAAGTGTGTTGATATCTGTTAACGCCCACTGAATGATCCGCAAGCGCATGGATACCGTTATAGCTTTATCCCAGAAGTATTCCAGGTTTCGTTCCACTGAGAGACGTGCGAGATCAACTACGGTCTAACTTAACTAGGGGTAGCAATAAGGTGAAGGTAGAGAATAGATTTAGATAGAACTAAGGTAGAACTAGGGTGACAATTAATGGGGTTGAGCGTAGCAATCAAGGTTGATGATAATAGGAGAGTAGAGAGGATAACTATGGTTCACTTCTTCTAACTTGGGCAAGTCTATGTCTTATATTGCTAACTAGGGACATTACATAAGGAGAGACACCGACATAGGATGTTGATCTCCTTAGCAATCGTGTCCTACTTGGCCTACAAACGGGATAGTGGGATACATAGGATTCAATGGAATAAAGTCACCTCCGTGAGCTACCACCAAATCCGGAATGTAGGGTGCATCCACGATTATCCTAAGCCTAAGCACCATGCTTACACCTACGATAATACTCTACTCCCTCTAGAACAGGAATAAAGCACTCAAAGAGAGTCGTGATCCAGATAAACAATAAAGGCATAGAACTTACTCGTATTAGAAGTTGATCACCAGAGACATCCCAGGAGCAAGCTCAAGTAGAGCTTGATCCCACCAAGGTACAAGCCGTAGAGAGGGCACCGACAAGCCGGCACCTCCTCCTAACTCTTCCCTCACTCTCCATCTCACTATTATCTAAAGACTAGATCCTAGAGAGGACTAATCTTCTCTTGATGGCTGGCCCCAGAGAGGTTATCCATTCGAGGGACACCTCTCAATTAGGGTTTGAGAGAATTGCAAATGAATGTGTGTTGCCCTGGGGGGGTCCTGCCCTCCTTTTATAGCCCGGTGGGATGAACGTGAGCCCTTGGATCAAACCGACTTTGGCGGACGGCTGAGATTGAAACCCTAAGGCGGTGGAGCATGTGGGCCGAAGCTGGGCCCATTTGTCCACTGTAGCAGACCGGCCGGTCTGGGGTGGGACCGGCCGGTCCCACTCCGGGCCCATTCGTGGTCCGCTTCGTCGTGGTGTCTTCTCGCGTCTTCTGGAGTCTTCTAGTGCAGCCCCTGCGGTGGAATTCATATCTTTTTATCCGGAACTCCGAAAAAGGCAAATGATATGTCCGTTTTGATCGTCTCGACGAGCTCTTCCCAATGGTGCATTCCAATTCATCATTTGAGGTGCTTGCAATCTGTCACATTGGTCCTTTTTGATAGCTTTTCCGATGTGTACCTGCAGAGACAAGGATTCACCAAAACTTGTGGAATTCCGTTAGTGTAAACCCTAAGTCTATGTTGGTGATCGCCAATGTGCCTCTTTCAGGAGTTAGTTGATGGGTAAATTTGGTCATTAATAGCCGTCAACAGTTGGCAACATTAGGGACAGAGTAGTCGCGAAGTGACTTTTCGGCCATGTCAGTGTTGGTTGACGGTGCGGGGGTGACCGGTTCGGTTGTCGGTGGAGTGCCTGAGGAAGAAACGGTACGAGACTGGTTCCTTCTCTGAATTGCTTCTGGATCGCTGGTGAAGTTTTCCGGCAGAGCGAACCCAGTCATACACTATTTGTTTTCATCCACAACAGGAGAAAACAAGCAGAATTATCCTATATGAACAAAGGTTATTCTATGCATGCATATATTCATGCTCATGTTCATCCTAGAGTCTATATAAGCCTTCCCCGGCAACGGCGCCAGAAATGCTTGTTGGCATTTCTTAACGCAATCACAGAGAATAGAGATAGAATCTATCCCCGGCAATGGCGCCAGAAATGCTTGTTGGCATTTCTTAATGCAATCACAGAGAATAGAGATAGAATCTATCCCAGGCAATGGCCCTAAGAAATACCATTGTGGCGTTTCCCAATATCGCTGCTAGAGATACTTTTCTAATGATAGTTTCAGAATAGTCCGGCCTGGCGCCTTGGTTAACCGGGGCTAATCTTACCTCTATCAAGAGAGTAGTACTTCTAGCAACACTAGGATCATAGCTTAGATAATCAATACTTTGGAGATGCAGTATGGCGCTCTTTCAGCATTCCTTAGTATTGACATCAAAACTATGTTCCTAGCTACGATATCATGAACCGTCATATGATAACTTATTGCAGGTTATGGAATTTATGTCCACAAGCGCATGGAGATTATCATTGTAGCATTTCGACATGGGAGTATTCCTAGGTGTCATATTTATATTTTCCCAAAGAAAGGCTTTAGTAAAGACCTCTTGTATGGACATGCATCTGAATAATATACTTGCATAAAATAGACCAGTGTCATAACAGGGGTAAACAAATAATGGTTTCCATGATAGTAGACACACACACACACACACACACACTTATAACCTACTCTCAAGTGGGAGAAAGTGATGATAGCAAAAGAATAAAGAATAAAAGAATATCCTACAGGAGCAATGATCTTAATACAGCTAATGTCTAGAATATAGTTAGGCATACAAATACATGAGTTAGAATATAGAGCTATGCATGTGAGGGATCGGGAGACTACCATGAGTACTGGTCTGCCAGCAACCTCTAGTAGTAATTTACACACTCCTACACCATAGCCGAACGTGGGGGAATACGAGGGATGAACAGGGCTGTCACCACCTGCCCGCCTACCCCTCATCCGTAGACTATGAAACGCATCCACTGACTCCACTATACCCGGGCACCATGCCCGCATAAAGAGAAGCTACCCAAGTCCCCCCGGGTCTCCCACCCTACGGATGGACAAGTAAAGAACTTAGGTCTATCCTAAGATACGATGATCCACCATCCCACGCACAACTCTGTTCCTAATCATCTAAATATATAAACGATTAAGAATAGAGTTCTATATGCTAAGAATATAATATGAACACTATGAACTAGTAAGCATATCATGAACAAGGCATATGAACTAGACATCCTATGTTCTATGATCATATCACACAAACTATACTCTAGTTCATATAACAAGATCATATAACAAGGACTATACTCTAATTCTAGAACATTGCTATATTGATCAAAAGAGGGGAAGAATATGATGAGAGAATCTTGATTCATACCAAGAACAATCCAAGATGTTCCTCTCCTCTTACAAGGTTGAGCCCTTGCTCCTCTACTATAAATGACTAAAGGAAAAAGTGGAAGATTACACTTGGAGTAGAGAGTGGAATGGTGTGTGGTGTGTGTCTTCATGGAGGGGGTCTCCCCCTTCTTATTTACTAGCTCCAGGTCGATTCCAGGGCTGAGGGGAGTAAATGCCTGGCCAAACCGCCTTTGCAACCGACGTGGGAAACCGCCTGAGAAAGCTGGGTTGGGCCGGCCCACCTGGGGGTGCGACCGCACCCTGGTGCGCCCGTACCAGGGGTGGCCCCCCTAGGGCCCAGCCTTGGCCCATGGCCTCTCTGCTGCTCCTGGGTTCCTCTTCCATAAGTTGTTGGCCCAGATTTGATCTTTAGATTGGGCTTTGCTTTATTCTGTGAAATACGCCTTGTCGGAAAGCGCATTCCTGTGACCTTTTCCCTTGATTTCCTGTTTGGTTCCTGTAAAACAATGATTCTCCAATACAAGTGGAAATATGTCAATAGTAAAGATATATGTGAGTAATATATGCTAAATATTCCCTTTTTAGAGCTTAGTTGGCGGTATAAAATTGTCGATAACGACCGCGAACAATACCCCACCGCAGTTCAATAGGCCCATGGTCGGATGCCGTGGAAGTCAAGTGCCGGACATAAGTGAGTGGGAACCTGGCGTTCCACTCAGCACACGCCAACGCACGATCCAGCCACACGCGACAATAGGAACCACCAACTACTTTCTTCTCGTAGGTCCACTTGTGTCCTGCGAACCCGAGGTCCACTAGTCCACAGACATCAACCATCTCTCGAAAGCCTGAAATCTGGCTTTGGCTACACTCCTGTACCCCTTCATGTTCCGACTGAAGGAGAACTTTCTTGAAGTCACCAATACACACCCATGGTAGATGGGAAGAAGCTTTGATAAACTTCAACATCTCCCACGTCTTGTGTCGTTCTGACACCTGCGCCTCACCATAGACATAGATTAAACGCCACAGCTCTCCCCTGTTCCCAGAGATAATAGAATCAATGTGATACTAAGAGTACGGTAAAATTTCCACTCTAGTGTTGTTATTCCAAAACAAGCCCAGACCACCACTGCGCCCTAAGCTACTCACTGCAAAAGCATTATCAAACCCTAGAGTACTTTTGAGACCTTCCACCCGTGCTCGGTGGACTTTTATTTCTTCAATACAAAGCACAGTAGGGGCAACAATCTTTACTAGCTCACGAAGCTCCTTAACTGTCGCGGCATTTCCCAACCCGCAACAGTTCCAACTAAGGCAACTCATTGCTTCTGGCGACTCTCCATGTCGGAGGCCGCCGTCTCTAAGCTCTTGATCACTGGTTTGACCTCCTCCTCCTGCTTCTTCTTCTCACTTGGAGGTACCTCAGACGGTGATCCATCCAGATTCAACTCCAACTTTTTCTTCGTATCTCCACCTTATTTATCTTCATTGGAGCAGAAGCACACTAGGCAGCTAGGAGCCTAAACACCCGGCCAATGTCAACAACAACCAGACCAACACCGTACAGCACCACACAGGCGCACGCACACCAGCGGCATGCTGCCATCAGAACCAACGGCACAACACCACACTACCATCAGACAGCACAAAGTGCAGTCGCACCGACCAACGGCAAGCGCATGAAGACGCTGCCCACACAAGGCACCACCGCGAGGAGGAAAGCCCACAACATCACAGCGAGGGCGAGAGCGGGAGGAGGAGAGGGCGAGTTACCGATAGGGATGGCCGGTGAGCGTCGCAGCCTACGCCGCCGCCGACCAGCAACCAAGGGTCGAAACCCTAGATCAGCGCCGCCGCACTCCGGGAGCTGGGCAGTCCAGGCCGATGTGGCGCAGGGGCGGAGAGGTGCCCTCGGCGCATGGCGATGATGACCTCCCCAGCCTCGGCCGTCTTCCGAGCGCCGCCTCCCCGCACCGCAGCCCGCAGCCACACGCAGTGGCGCAGCCGTCGCCTCCCCGCATCGCAACTGGCCGCCGCCGCATCCCCATGCCGCAGCCTGCAGACACGCGCCGCCTCCTCCTCGTGTCGGCGCGGCCGCCGCCTCCCCGCGTCGCAGTCCGCAGCCGCACGCCACCTCCTCCTCATGTCACCTACCCTCGGTCTCGGCAGCTCCGGTGACCCTCCTCACGGACGAAACACTAGCCGCCCAGAGAACCTCCTCAAGTCGCCTCCCATGGCGCTGAGACTCGGGTGCCTTACTTCCTCCGTGGGAATCACGTGGGCTGGAGAAGCGTGGAAGGCCCAAAATCGAGCGTAGAAGCATGGAAGGCCCAAAATGCCAGCTGCTGTGCGCAAGCCTGGGCTGCGAAAACTGCTGCAGCTGCTGTGCGTGAGCCTGGGCCTGCGAAAACGGTCCAATTCCACATGGCGTGAGTGCGCGAACAGAAAAATAAATCCGGTGGGGTGGCGGTGGGGAGGGGTGGTGTGTGTGGGGTGGTGGGGGCGCCACCCTGGTCGGAGGCCGGCACGCCCTGTCGTCGAGGGCGTTCGAGCTGATCAACTGAACAAGGCCTGCATGCCAAGCTTTGCTGGAAAGACAAATAAAGCGGCTTCCCAATATAATGCTACGAAAAAGAAGAAATTAAAAGCAGCGTCCATGCATATATAGATCAGATGCTGCAACTAACAATGCAAGCAAGGGATCGTACGACGTACTACGTGCCTGGCTAGTGAGCGTGCTTTTGCTTTTTGTTGCCTTTGTTGGATCTCGGCAACAGCTGGGCTGGCTGCTACTTCATTCCAATTCCATCTGCCTTCCGCAGGGATATCGATGGATCGACCAACTCAGTCTCCATCATCTTCATCTCCTCTCCTCTTCCGCAGAAACTAAAGGTACGGTGTGTACATTGCTATCCATTTAATTGTTTTTGCATTCAAAAAAAATTATCCATTTGATTTCTTTTAAAACGAGTCGGTACTGAAACTAATGTATATATAAATCCTCTCGAATCGATCTCCCTGCTTTGTCAAGCGTTCAAGCATTGGATCGTTCAACAATTCATTCCAGCATACGGCCAAGCATCTTCATCTCCTGTTCTTCTTCCGCAGAAACTGAAGGTACGGTGTATGTGTACATTAATTATGATCCATGTTTTTTAATTGTTATAATTAAGGAGTCGGTACGTTGCCAATTTCATTATGTTAAGAAACTCATTGGTGTTGCGTGCGTCCGTGCGTGCTTTACATTGATTGCTTGCCGTCTGGAAATAAATAAAATAAAATCGATGGAAGATCGTCGATGCTGCTTACTTGTGCGTGCAAAGTCCTCTATAGATTAGTTCTACCTATTTTATAGCCACTAGATCAATCCGAATGGATGGCTCTTATTTTTTCAAGCACTGTAAAATTTCTCTAAACGATATTACATAGTAGTAATGTTGTGTGCACGCCTGCATACAGGGAATGCAATGCACATTAGGGATCGGATGGCGAGGTCTTCTTTCGATGATCAGATATGCTACATGATATGATTGATCCATCGATAACCGTCGTCTGTGCGTCTACTCCCTGTTGATATATAATTTGTTTCCTCTTGTACATTATCAGAGGAGTTTTACCATGGCACCACAATTGAAGGTACCGCTACTCTCATGTTTTAATTATGCATATATGTACAATTTCCTAGTTACTTTGTTTTCTTTACCAAATTCCTTATATAAATGCCGAGCGGATCTTAACTAGCTAGCTGTCCCCATGCATGTTCCAGGAAATCTACGCAACAGATGTTGTTGCTGCAAGAGAGAAAATACTGAATTATATTCAGTGGGCCAGCCTCAAGAACAACATAATCTACTTTGATGGGTGGCGTGGCTTTGGAGCCACCGCCGTTCTTAGATCCATAGCACAAGCAATTCCATCTATGAAATCTCCTCCTCCAAAATTATGCTTTGGCAGAACCATTTACATTGATTGCTCATGGTGGGAGAGTAAAAGGGTGATGCAGAGAAAAATTGCAGAGGAGCTAAGGCTTGACCGGAAGACCATGGCAATGATTGAGGAGCAGGACGAGGAGGATGACTTCAACGGAGTGGATCATGGTTCTAGGGATGTGATACGAGAAGTTTCAGCAATGATTGACCAAACCCTTAGGGAAAATAGATTCATGATGATTTTCATTAATGGGAGTGCTGATGAGGTTGCCCTAAGCGAATTTGGTATTCCAGAATATTACGGCATGATAATATGGACATTTGGAAGAAGGCTCATGACTATGCATGAGCACGCTGGTGTTGAGAAACTAGTTAAGGATTTAAGGCACACAAGCCTTATTATTAACACATATCATAAACCCATCCAGTTATCAAACTCACAACGTAGTGCACTGGTTCTTGAAGAGGTTGCCAACAGAGTTGCTAGCTATCCATTTATGAGGGACATCAACTTAACAATGGTCATATATTGTTATTGCTATGGGTTTTACCTCAGCACCATTGGATTGCACTGGGTAGGTCATGCTCCCAACTTATGGATATGTGATGGGATCATTCAACAAGGGGATACAGCTAGGAAGATTAGCAATTCATTGGATTCAGCAATAAATTTTGCAGGTGATGATTCTCTGCTTGGTGAGGTGTTCTCTATGATGACAAAAGATCCTCATCTTCTAGTTGAAGATGGCAACATTGACAAATATAAAAAGAGGCCTTACCGTTGGATTTCTGTCACCTCAAAGAATAAGATACTTGAAGACAACATGCCAACTATACTAGCAATGGCATCATCAATTTTCCTATCATTTGACAAGACTATAAGTGTGCCTCGGTTACGAAATGCCTTGTTTAAACAGTGCAGTAAACTTGCTGTTCTAATTCTCTCCTGTTGTGCCTTCAGTTTTGTGTCCCCTCCTTTCCTGTACTGCAATACATTAAGATTTCTTGGACTGGGCAACTGCACAAATCAGAACAATAATACAAGTGAACTTGAAGGAGGGGATTGTATCACCAAGTGGACATTATTTCTGCATAGCCTGTGGGTGCTTGACCTGCGTTACACAGACTGGGGTGAGATGTTATCTAAGGAAAAGATAGGTCTTATGGCTAATCTCACAGAACTAAATATAGAAGGTGTTAGGTGCTGGCAGTATACATGTCAATTATTAGATAAAAGGCTACCTTACCTTCAAAGACTTCGAATATTCAAACCTGCACATTTCATAAAAAAAGAAATAATCAAACCTGCACATCAGGAAGACACGACATCCTTGGACATCAATAACTCATTTGTGGGTAAGAACCAGCTAGAAATACTTGATTTTTCTGGTAACAGATACATGAAAAGCCTACCAGGAAGCTTATCAGAGGCAAGCAAACTTCAAGTACTTGTTCTAGATGGTTGTGATGAGCTTGAACATGTTGTGCTGCCCAACTCCTCGCTAAGGTCATTTAGTTTTGATGGTTATGGACCAGCATCCCATTGGACATCAACTGGTAAGCTACCTCCAATGAGTTCTCGTCCCGAGTATCGTCGACCTGCTGTAGATAAGAAGGATGTCGAGTCTCCAAAATATCTCTTGAAGGTTGCACATTGTTGGAGGATCTGTTCTTGCGTGGGCTTCCCAATCTAGAGGAGCTGGACCTTTCAGGATGTGCGATCAAGGTACTTGACTTTGGAGCTATGGTGGTGGATGTCCCGAGGCTCAAGAGACTCTTCCTGCTAGGCTGTGAGAACCTTCAGGCAATAAAATGGGGCTCATATAACAAACAACTGAAGCTGCTGGAGTTGATCTGCATAGACACACGGCCTTTCAGTGGGAGGACACTTGGATGTGCTCGGCCACCATCCCTTAGTGCCCAACAGGAATACTTCCGGCTGCAGGTGCACGGAATCTTTGCGGATGCTAGGCTTGCTCGGTCCCTATGGACTCCCATGAACCGTGCACATTATCCTAAGGATGCCCATTACTATTTCAACATCAGCATCACCTCTTCAGTTGCGTGTACGGAGACTATTCAACCTAAAGCATCAACAAACAAGGAGATGATGACTGGATCTACTGATCATCAACGACGCTACGACATAACTACTAGAAATCTGTATTGTGACGTCTTTACCAAGGTTGGTGATGGACCAGCCCCGATGCAAGCCTTCCCGCAAGGCCCGACAAGACAATCGAATTGCCATATTGAGATCGGTGACGGAAGCCGTAGCGTGCCGAGTGAGGTGGTGGCAGATCGTTATGTTGATAATTTGGCTAAATTGATGAGATGGTATACCGAATCCCTGCATGTGCATGATGTCAAGACCTACAGCAATACCATGCCTATAAGATTTTGGTTCTGCCTCAGGTGGTGCCGCGTTGAGAGGTGTCCCAACTTGCATGCCGTCTTTCCTCAAGACGCAGAGGAGAAGAATGGTAATCTAGAGACCATCTGGGCATCGGATCTCCTGATGTCTCGTTGTGTATGGAGCAAAGGTTTCATCGACGATTCTGCTGATCGCTTCAAAAGCCTACGGCACTTGCACCTACGCTGCTGTCCAAGCCTACAGTTCGGGCTTGCGATGGGCAATCGCCCCTCTTTCCCCAGCCTGGAAACCCTCCACATCATCCACTGCGGCAATCTCAGACACATCTTCGTACCGGGTGACAAGACGAAGTGCAAGCATACAAGCGTCGAGTTCCCGAAGCTGACCACCATCCACCTACATGACCTGCCGGCGCTGCAGCAGATATGTGAGGCCGCTGAGATGCTGGCACCCGAACTGGAGACCATCAAGATCAGGGGATGCTGGAGCCTACGCTGGCTGCCGGCCTTGAAGGGCCGCAAGCCAGGCATGAGGAGGACTATCGTGGAGATTGAGAAAGATGTGTGGGATGCGCTGGAGTGGGACGGGGTGTACGCTTCCCTATATGAGGCGCCGGTGCACTCGCGCTACTACAAGAGGCGCATGCTCAGAACCACCGTCCTCAGGTATCAATAAGTACATGCATCCGTACTACATTGTAGCTAGCTAGCCCAATTAACAAGGCAGCTTATATACTTGCTCTTAATTGATTTGATTTGCTTCTCGATCACTCATTCTGCCCAGGTGATGGAAACTCATTCTTTTTTGAAACGGATGGAAACTCATTCATAAGTATGCATCTTTTGTTGCTGCTGTGGCGGTCGTCTCTGTGGATCGATGGATGCTGCCTGCCTGTTGATCAGTTTGTTTGTTGTGTGAAAGGCCAGGGAAGGTACGGGGCTTCAGGTTAGCTCCTGCCTTTGATGACTGCCTGGCCGAGTTGGCCAGCTGCCTCTGTTTGCAATTACAATTGCAATTCTTCCTGTGCTTGGTTTGGTTTGGTACTTTGGTTTCGAAATAAGAAAGACGGCCAGGTGCCTAGTTGGTGTCCGATGCCTGCACGGTGCACGGCGGTGTTGCGTGTAGACCTGGCCGTGAGGCAGCCACCTGCCTGGCTGTATGCGTGTGTGTGTGTTTCAGCTTGTCGAACGATAAGTGTGTTTGTGTGTGTCTGCTACCTCAGCCCAGCCTGTTTGAGAGGGATCAGACCAGATGCTTGTAATAAGAGGCGCATCATCCGCTCATGTGATTGCTTTGCTTGCTATATGTATCCATCTACTAGTACATATGTATTGTATCTTATGATGAAACCAAGTGCCTGCATTTACATACTGGTCGTGTGCGATCCTCGTGCTGAAGCATATGCATATGCCGGCTGTATTGTATTGGTGAACCATTAATCAAGCTACAGAGTGAGAATTATTTATACATACATATGCGTATGCTCTCTGCTTGTGGCTATACTCTGCTGAAGTGAAACATTGAGCAACAACATAGGTTGTTTTTAAGCTGATTGCCTTTCATTACAACCAACTTCTAGTTGATTGTCCTCATGGCTAGTTGCCTATATATATGGCTCCATGCTAAAAGAACACCAACCCGCTAGTTGCCTTGCCTATATATGTGGCTAGTTGTATTGTATGAGCCACCTTGATATCACTTCATCAACAAAGAGCTCAAATCCATAACCCAAAATCAACAACATAACCCAAAATCAACAAGGGCGATAATAATATGTAAAAACAAAACATTCAGTAGGCTGCCAATTTGTAATACCCTAAGGCTCCCCTGCATACGGAGCAAGGCCACGGCCATGAAATTTGGACAATTATCAGGTGTCAGTTTCTAAAACTCAGATCAAAATTAGCCGACCTCAATTGCTTTCTTTTTGGGACGGAGGGAGTACATGCTTCCTCTCTGTAGGACCGAAAAGGCGACCAGAGGGGGGGCGGGGTTAAATGGGGCCTCAAATTTCTTTCGAAAACTTGGGCCACTGTCCCAAAATCACCTTCAAAAGCAAACACACTCACAAGCGATAAATCCACGAGCTAACAGGTGGCTGAGTACCTTAGGAGATGTCTTAGAGGCACAATGGGACTATCAAAAAAGGCCGGAGATAAGCCCTCAAAGAAGCGGGAGAGGATTGTCCGGCTCACGAGGGCGGACTATCCACAGTGGAAGTCCCGAACTGTCCGCGGTTGAGTACCGGACTGTCCGGCGACAACGGACTGTAGAGGCACATTGATTGGACTTGGCCAGAAGATGAACTGCGGACTGTCCGCCGGTTGCACCAACTGTCCGCCATTCAAAAACTGAAAACCAAACTCCCTGAAATAGTTTTGGACTCAGGCAAAAAATGAATTGCGGACTGTCCGAGGTTTACACCAGACTATTCGCCATTCAAAAACCGAAAAAGAAACTTGCTGACACAGTTCTGGACACACCTCAGTGAGGGGCCCAGACTGTCCGCGCCTGGACAGTGAAGAAAGAGCTGCCGACGGCTGATTCAGCCCTAATGCCCGGACTGTCCAGGGTGGGAACCCGGACTGTCCGCGGGTCACTGCAGAACACGAACTGAAAATCGCCATGAACTTTGATCTCTCGGATCTCGGCCAAAACTCGATTAGCTCCCACAAGATTTGATCCAGTGATCACAAGGCAGTTAGGAAGCTCCCTCTAAGAGATCATAGGTCGAGATAAAGTTAATCAACAGAAAAATCAAATCACACGAAGAACACCCCAAAAACGCCTTTGCACCTTGATTCGATCCGATCTATGGTTTCATGAGGAATTAGTCAAATTTCTTCGGTGGAAGGGATCATCTCATGTCCAAGATCAAGTAGAAACAAACAGTTTAAAACAAGATGCAGCACAGACCAGGAAAAATCACGAGAAGGGGAGAAAATGGGATCACAAGAATAAGAACTTAAATCATAAGCACAAACTCATGATCAGACTCCTGGAGGAAATATGGAAGATTCGAGACCTCCATTCCCAAACTAAAGTGAGTTTGATTACATAGGTCAAGTGGTAGAATCTCCTACAAACCTCTCAAGCAGACTAGAGGAAGGAAAGACCTAAAATGAGGAAATAAAAATGCTGAAGATGTGAGGGAGATGTGGGCTCCCTCATCCAATTTATCATGATTATTACTCAATCCCAGTTTTGCCCTTGGATACATGAGAGTGAACCACCTAGCCCATAGACATTATGGTCCAACTCAAAGTAGTCTTCATTCGACAGCCACGACGCCCTTCATGAGATAGCTTCGCCTTGACGTGAACTCCTCGATGCCGCCACGTGCCGTCCGTTCCGTCTTGGAACCTCTGCCTGGATTTTGAGGCCCAAACCCACAAAATCCTGGTTTTGAAGCCCAAACCACCAAACCGGCCCACGACTAGCGTACTCCATACGCATCTCCCGCCACTCAACACTTGTCACCACTGTCCTCGACCGGCCGGCCGCCAAGTCCTTCTGAGCCTCCGCTCAGCCCGCACGTCCGTCGTCTTGACTTGGTCAACATAGTTACTCCCATGTACACTTGCACTTGTCGATGTCCCCAGGTTTCAGCCACCGCGGCTTGTCACCCGGCCTCCAGGTCCCTCAGTCCCAGCCTCACGTCCGCCCATCACCACTCCCGGTCCATCGGCACAGCATGTCCCTACTTGACCTTCACCTCGTCGTCGACCACTGTCTCCGAGCTCCACACCTATACACCACAAGCCAAGAGACATGTTGCACAACCCAACTCACACCATGGTTAGTCCACAAACTCAACCCGAAGCGCTAGTCATTGACAATCACTCATCACAAATCCTAACCACAAGGGCACATATCAACCTTGTATTCGCAATCTCCCCCTTGATGAGTGCATTGTCAACACCAACACACAATGGCTGAAAAAAAGAAAATAGAAGAAGAAAGAAGAAGAAAACTCACCAAATGACTAAAAGCCAATGAAAAGTCAAAATAGGGTCATTTAAAATGAGCAAAACTTGGTCCCCAAAGACATGGGCAATGGTTCGACGCAACCAAGTAAAACACAGCTAGCCCTCAAGAAGAGGCAGAAAAGGGCTCAACATCACTAGCAAAGCTCAAAAGACTTAAAACTACTAATCCCTCCAGAAGAGGCAAAGGCTCAACACGACTAGCAAAAGCAACTCAAATGCAACTCCCCCTGAATAGATGCAATCTCTCAAATGAATGCATTCTCCTCTTTTTGGATGGATTTGAGTGTCATTCCCCTTGTGCTTTTTGTGTGTGAAAACTTCTCTCCCTTGTTAATAAATGCACACATCAAACCAAAAACCAAAGCTCCCTCTCAGAAAATGCTATGAATGCACATGAATACAGAAGCTTCAGGAATATAGCAATTAGAGTGAAAAGATGCTCTAGTGGGTGTTGTTATGTGGGTATCGCAACATATACAAGTGCTAGTAGATGCTCAAACTGATCAAGTAAAGTGAAATATGAGTGTTAACCACTTTTGAGCAGTTTTAAGCATTTTAAAAATAGGGTTCAGCACCAAAGATAGCACATAGCAGGTATAGTAGAAAATCAACCTAGTGCTAGCAAGTGTATACAAGGTGAGTGTTGATGGTCTTTAATGCCTATTTTATACCATCAACTGTTGCTCCATATAACATGATATCAACCATAAAACATAGTTGTAGGGTTTGATTCTAACGAGTTCCATGAGTTGTGTTGTTCTCGATCGTTTTGCAGGTATATCCAATTTTGCATAGAATAAAAGTATCTCAAATAAGGAATTGGACTATACCATTGTGACGGGCTCATCAAGACGATCGAAACGGACATATCATTTGCTATATTCGAAGTCCGGAGTCAAAAGATATCAATTCTACACCGAAACCAACACTAGACGACTCTAGAAGGCACGAGAAGGCTACTTACCGAAGTTGGGGCCCACCTATTATAGGGTGGGGCTGCCCGGCCCCACCCTGGGGCTGGCCAGCACCCTCCGGAGCCCATTCAGGGCCCGCTTCGATGGACGGCCTCCTACCGCCTTAGGGTTTGCATCTCCACCGTTGCCCAAGTTGGTTTGATCCAACGGCGCACGTTCATCCTCCCACAGGGCTATAAATAAAGAGGCAGACCCCTCTTCCTGAGGGCACCATATTATTATGGAGATGTAGAGGCGTCCCTCGAATGGATGACCTCTCACCTAGTAAACCCTGTCATAACCTATTGCACCAATGCCTTAGCAATAACTAGTCAACAGTAACGATAAATGATAAATAAGTAATTAAGATAAATGGTATTCCAGAGCTAGAATGTAGAGACTCTCTAATGTATTAAAGCAATCTAGAGGTTCAATTAGAAATAAGGAAACCTATGTAATTACTAATATAAAGTTTACAAACCTACGCATGCTACACATTTTCATCTATAGTGCAATAAAATCAGAAGACATCATAAGGAGCATCAACTAATGAGGATATTAAGACACAAAGGTCACCTCCTTCGCGACCATGCTCGGCTAGTCCTACGTGCGGGGGATGGACTACGGAGGAACCAACGCAAATTGTCACTGCGCGGACTACCACACGACCCGGCACATCGGGGGTGCCTCCGTAGGTACACAATATATCTAGACACCACGTCTACATAATGCGCACCACCCGACCCACTCGAGTATTGAATCGGCGCTTTACGATCATATAACAATAATCATCATAAACTACAACTATATCGAATGTGCAACTAGAATAGACTAAGAACCGAATAAGTAGCAATATATTAAAGTAGAGCAAAGTCATAATGAAATACAAGATAAAATTACCAAATTCTAGAAGACAGATCCGAATCCCGAGCGGAGCGCCCGATCTCTACGTGAATCTTGCTAGACGACTAAACTAAGAACTTGAAGAACTAGAGCTCTACTTCTAATCTCTGAAACCCTAATTTCGACTACTCTTGACGAATGAAGCAGGAGGAATGAATTGGTGTCTTGAGGGGGGGGTCCCCTCCTTTTATAGCCCAGTGGAGGGCACGCGCCGTAGGATCAAACCGACTTAGCCAACGGTGGAGATGAAAACCCTAGGCGGCGGGAGGAAGCTTCGGAAGGGGGGCGCCGCCAAAGAACCCTAGGGCGCCCGGTCGGCCCTATGGTGGGGCCGGCCGGCCCCACCCGGTGGCGGCTGCGGGCCCCGCCGCTTCGGTGTCTTCGGATCCTTCCCCGAACCCTCTCCGGCGATGTAGTTGCGTTGCGTTAAGTTTTGTGGTAAATTTGCACTAAAATCCTTCTTTTAGCCTTTTCTCGAAAATCACCCGAAATTTCACAAATCACCAAAACTCATGGAATTTGTCGATATAACCCCCCTATCGGTCTTCTATTGCTTCTTCAGAGCGATTGTTGACGGTATAAAATTTGCACTTAGTGGCCGTCAAGAATTACCCCCAAGCTAAGTCTTTGCTAGTCCCTTAGCAAAGTTGACTTGAAATAATACTTCCGTGGTATCTCATGTTCTAAATACTTGAGCACTGAATTTAAAATTCTTCTCCAGATTATGATTCATTAATCTATCTTTCAAATTCATCCTTTAACCCTTTTACTGTGGGGCTTATCAAACTTTTAATTAAATCTTGGGTGATTGAAAGATAGAATAATCAGGCAAGCATTGCATATATTTTATTCTTTGCTTAAGCATTACTCCAGAGGTTTTCTCTTTTCATTTTGAACATGTATGGATTATTGATTATTATTTTGAAAACCATGAGAGTTTACTAATAAGATTGGAGTGGACTACTTAAGCTATGCATCATGACTGAATGTGCTGGTGATAAAAACTTTATTTCTAGCTCTTATACAATATTCTCTCTTCTCTGCCTTTTTGAGAAGTGTGGGCTATCTCCCAGCGGATACTTTTTGTACCCATTTTTCCCTCTCAGGTGGGTGTCTTTGCACCCATTGTTTTACTCTCTTTCTTTTGATTTGGCTCATACCCTTTTTTGATATGGCATCTTTTGGGCTCATACTTCTTTGGTATGGCACCTTTTCATTTTATAACCCACACTTTCTTTTAGACTTCTAAGAGAGAATTTGTTATATAGAGCAAAAACCCTTTTTGTGCATGTGGATCAATCATGAATGCATAACAGATTAGTCTACTCAAATCATAGTAGTAAGATAAATTATCAGATTGCTTAATTAATTCTTACAAAATATCTAGAGCTTAGCCATTACTCAGAATGAAACATATACTAGCTCAAACTTTTTATATCATATCTACCAATTACTTAGACTGAATCATAAGTTTTATGCTACCCACAGATATCAGGTTTCAGAATAAATTCTCAGGGTAGATAAACTTCATATAATTCAAAGAAGGATTTTAATTTCAGATATTAAGTAATTGCAGAGGAATTTTAATTTCAGAATACACACGTTTTTTTAATAAGAACTTCAGAATTCTAACTACTCTGCTCTAATGATAGAAATTAAATACTGAAAAGTAAATACTAAAAATACTGAAAGGATAAAGTATATACAGGGTGGATGGTGCTCACCTCGCGGGGGCTCTCCCCCAAGCTGCATGTTGCTTTGTGCTCAATAATGTGGCGGGGCGGTGGTGGATACCCTAACTAGTCTATCAGGTACTCCACTCCGGTCTGTATGTGCTGCTGTCCATGTTGTAACCGCCGAGCCGCTGGGTCTGTCCGTCTTTGCCGCCACCGTGCTCGGCCGATGAAACCTGTCGTCAATCTGGTGTTGCCACTGCTCATGTTGGTGTAAGGTGTCGCTCATCGCCTGCTGCCCCTGCTGAAGGTTAGTGAGCATAGACATAGCAGGGTAATCATTTACAGTAGTCCCAAAATGCTGCTCAGGAGGCGGCATGTAATCATTTGCCGGTGGTGCATGGTATGGGTACGGTCCACCAGTGGTGTACTCCGTGTTCCCACGCACAGAGAATGATGCACGGCCTCTCTGAAAATCTTGTCCATGATCTTCAGGCTCCTGTGTATGGAATGTTCCCCATCCTGTAGACGTGGACGACTCGCCTTGATGATAAGTGGGTTGGTCCTCCCAACCAAGGTGGGTGGACCACGGCTGATGTGGCTCATGATATGCACCTGGTTCATCAAAGTTAGTGTAATGGAAATAAGCCGGACCGAGGGTGTTTGTGTCGGTCCCCAAAGTACACAATCCTGGGTACTCTGGCGATGCGTCTTTGATGGACACCGCCAATGTTAGTGGTCTCTGAAAAAGTGAAACTGTCGACGGAATAAATCCCCAACTCCCTGTTGGGCAGCTTGTACTCATTTGGATAATTTTTATAAATCATGATTATTTTATTATTTCGGCGTTTCACCATGTGAGCACGAAAGAAAAAGTCATATCCAATAACTCTTCGGGCACCAGTAATAAATGTGAGTGTAGCATTGGACAATAAATCTAATCCTGTAGCTAAGCGTGTAATCCAAGATGTGAATGAAATACTGCACTTTCCCATGGGAGGCATGGTTTTCTAGTAGCTCAACATTAATCTCACAGGAGATGCTTTTCTCTTTTTAATCATGATGTATAGTAAATGCAGCTCATCCTGTCTAATGGTGTTTAATTCCTCTCTAGGAAAGAAAGTAAAAGCTAGCCATTTAAGCATGAATCTCAGTGTTGGGTTATGGACTTCCTCAAGTAGTATATTTTTGCTTATGCTCCGGTTTCTTAGCAAAGTGATGCTCTCCCAAAAATCATCTTTATTAAAATCTCCAAGCACATTAGCTATATTCACTACACACTGCTCAGAAAATCCTAGTGCTAAACTAAAATTTTTCCATGTGAGGGTAAAAGGCTTGTTGAACATTCTAAACCGAACATAATCATCATCAAAGTCTAAGGAGCTAATAAATTCTATGGTGAGTAACTTGCTACCCTGCTCAGTGATTTCCCATGTTTCTTCCCATCCAATCATTCTAAAAATAAGCTCAAATTCGGAATCCATTCCGGTTTCAACGAGCAAATTGTCATCAAATCTTGGAGTATGAGTAAACTCTTTTGTCTTTACCACATTGAATATTTCTATTTGAGGTCTAAGTGGTAATAAAATTTGATTAAGGTTTGTTAACTCATACCTCTCTTCCTTCTGGGGAAGAGGATGACGGTTGATGTTGCTCGGGGAGGTGATGGAGGGTCAACGTCCATTCCGAGCCGGCAAACGAAGGTACTTGAGATGATGAACAGCTTGGGTCTGTGGAAGGAGAGTGTCCTCTTGATGCTCCTGAGTGCACCTCCAACTTTTCGATTCATCTTGCCTGTAGAATGAAGAACACGAAGAACACGGCAAGAACAACAAGAACACGAAGAACTGAAAAATGATTTAGGATTAGCAAATCAAAGAGGGAGAGAAGAGGGGAAATCCTTGTGATCATCTTGCAAATTGATTTCTCTCTCTTTTCTTTTCTCTTTTTCTTGCTAATTAATGAGTGATTTGGAAGAATGCAATGTCGTAGTTGGGAAACGAGGAGGAAATGCGCTCTCTAGTTTCTGAGTGAATGAGTGAGGGGGTGAGAGAAGTTGGAGGCGCGAGGGAAGTAGTAGGGCGCCGGCCGGCGTGGTGGTGGGGCCGGCCGGCCCCACCACCGGCCCCACCCTGCCTGGGTGTCCATTCTCCTCTGGTGTCTTCAATTGCCTGAAACCAATCACTTACCTATGCTCTAGGTGCTGCTTTCGGTGGCAGGAAGGATGGAGTGAGGACATGCATGTGCATGAGTGTGATAATTTGAATGAGTGGAGTGTAGTGAATAATTGGTGGGTGTGAGGTGATGTGAAGTGATGTGTGTAGGTCCCACATGTCTCCCGTATTTATACCGTATAATGATATAAGAATGAAAAACTAAATTACTTTTATGAATCTACGAAAAATTAGAATTCCAATGATAGTATTTTTTTATAATTTTCTGCCACCACGGTAAATTTCACTGACGGGGATTTTACACTCCGTTAGTCATAATTTCATGGGGGCTTAGATTTATATATGACATGCTTATTTTATTTCTTTTTAATAATGCAACTGGTAGGAAAAATAAATATGCTAGTTAATGCGAGAATTTAAATTACTGATAACTACCGAGTTACCTCCCGGCGAAGGTTCGGGGTTTTTAGAGTCCACCGACCTGGACTTCTCCAGTTGATTTATTCTTTATGGTTGATCTCCGCGGTCGGAGATGTTGATGCACTTTGCTCTTCTTGATCCTTCAGAGTCTTGCATTGCTCAGGTCTTGGTCTGAATGCAAATCGCTCT
This sequence comes from Chrysopogon serrulatus, assembly GCA_015844335.1. Taxonomy (NCBI): domain Eukaryota; kingdom Viridiplantae; phylum Streptophyta; class Magnoliopsida; order Poales; family Poaceae; genus Chrysopogon; species Chrysopogon serrulatus. The sequence goes on along the minus strand of JADLZL010001603.1, from coordinate 199,374 downwards.
TCTTGCCCGTTAATGGTGAATATAATTTCTCCAGCTCCAACGTTGATGGTCGCATTTGCAGTGTTTAGGAATGGTCGCCCAAGGATAAGAGGTATCTTCCTCTCTTCCTGCATGTCAAGTACCACGAAATCTACAGGAACAAAAAAGTCACGGATTTTTACCGAAATATTTTTTGCTATCCCTGCAGGGTAGCGGACTGATTGGTCAGCTAGTTGCAAGCACATTGTTGTTGGAGTGAGTGGGGCATAGTTGAGTTTGTCGAAGACCGTCTTGGGCATGACACTGACGCTTGCTCCAAGATCACACAAGGCGTTCTCGAACATCTGGTTGCCTATAGAGCAATCAACAATGGGACATCCTGGATCCTTCTTCTTGATAGGAGAAGAATGTAGGATTGCCTCACTGCACACCTCTGTTAGCTTGATGACTTCGGTAGAGGGTAGTGGTCCCTTGTTGTTGAGGATGGATCGAAGGTACTTTGCATATGTGGGTACCTGCATAGCATCTAACAACGGAATGTTGATATATAATTTCTGTATAATCTCCACAAACTTACTGAACCGATCATCAGTGGAGATACTCCTCCTCCTTCGTGGGAACGGTAGGATAGTAGTATCTTCGAAGTCTTGTGTTAATTCGGGCTCTTGCGGATCATCTGTTGGTAGGGGTGCTTCTATTTCTTTCTCTTGGTTGTTCTTTCTAGCTTCCTTGTCTACCTGCACTGTATGTGAGGGTCTACGTGCCCCGTCTGGGTAAGGTGGATCACGTGTAACCTTACCTCCTCGAATAGATATTCCTTTAATCTGTTCATGGTTAGTGGCAGACAGAGTAGAAGCTAGATGTGTAATTTGTGATTCTATCTTGTTATTAAACATTATTTGCTCTTTAACTGCTAGAGAAAAATTATCTAATTTTGAATTAATTCCTTCTAACATTTCATCATTAAAAGCAAGCTTCTTATAAATACTCTCATTAATTCTAACTTGTTCTAATATTAGTTCTCTCAAGGGTGGTTGTCTTTAATTTGAAGAATTATAGTTACCTTGGTACTTACCTTGGCTTGATGCCTGAGGTTGACTCCATCCTTGCTTCTTGATGATTGCACTAATATCTTCTTCATATTGATCTTGAGAATTGAATGTATCTTGAATAGCTTGACGATCTCTTTTGTAATTATTCCTCTGTTCTAGCCAGTTCAATAATACATCCATCTTGGTGGATATTGTACACAACTCCTCTGGAACTTCTTCACTTTCATGGCATGTCTAGGTGTTGAATGTCCAGTTCTGATTTTCTGCCATCTTTGCCATCATTGCTTCAGCTCTTCCAGGGGTGAGTGACATAAATGATCCTTCAGCAGTGGCGTCCAATTGCTCACATGACCTTTGGGTTAGTCCATGATAGAATATTTGCATGAGCAACCACTTCTCCATTCCATGATGCGGGCAGTCTGATATATATCCTTGAAAACGCTCCCAAGCTTCTGGAATAGGTTCACCTTTCTGCTGATGAAATTCTGAAATCTTCCCTCTTAAGATATTCGTTCGGCCTATTGGGAAAAACTTCTCTAGGAAAGCTTTTGAACATTCTCCCCATGTCTTGACTTGATCTTTACTCGATAAAACCACTGCTTCGCTCTTCCTTCTAATGAGAAAGGAAACAAACGAAGTAGCACGACATCTTGAGGAATGCCCTGAATGTCAATGGCGTTGCCAATCTCCAGAAAATTCTGTAGATGAGCAATAGCGTCTTCATCCTTCTTTCCACTAAATATGATAACTTGCACCATTTTGATGAGGCTTGGCTTGATCTCATAATCATGTTCTCCGATGTCGAAAGTTGGACCCACGCGAATATTCTCGGTGCTTGGAGCAGAAATTCACACGTAGTCTTCTCACCATCGCTTCCCAAAATGATGTAAGACCCTTCTTCCTATGGTTGTTCCCGATAAGAGTTAAAATTCTACAACCAATTCCTGCACTTACCCTATAAAATTTTCTAAATAAAACATGGGTAAGTCTGCTAAAAAGCAAAATGTTATGATCTAGATATAATTTTAATATTTTGTTTTTCATGAAAGGTTTACTCATATAAAATTCTAAAAATATATATATCCTGGTGAATCAATAATCCTAATAAATTAACCTAATAAATAAAATTGCCGTCCCCGAACGGCGCCTTTAAATGCTTGTTGGTATTTTTAACATCACTTCAAGTTAAGTTGTCATCCCTAACATGATGCCAAAAACCAAGGATAAAAAATAATCTACACGCAATGACTCTAATTAGAATATATCCGCAAGCGTACAGATAATTCTCCCGTTGTAGCATTTCACCCGTAGGAAGTATTCCGAGTATCGTTGATTTATTTTTATGCCAAAAGGATAAAGCAAATTCTATTTATTAGGTATGGGTAACTATTAAGTATAGATGAATAAACCCCCGTCATAACCTATTACACCAATGCCTTAGCAATAACTAGTCAACAAAGAACGATAAATGATAAATGAGTAATTAAGATAAATGGTATTCCGAGCTAGAATGTAGAGACTCTCTAATATATTAAAGCAATCTAGAGGTTCAATTAGAAATAAGGAAACCTATGTAATTACTAATATAAAGTCTACAAATTTTACGCATGCTACACATTTTCATCTATAGTGCAATAAAATCAGAAGACATCATAAGGTGCATCAACTAATGAGGATATTAAGACACAAAGGTCACCTCCTTCGCGACCATGCTCGGCTAGTCCTACGTGCGGGGGATGGACTACGGAGGAACCAACGCAGCTGTCCACCGCGCGGACTACCACACGACCCGGCACATCGGGGTGCCTCCGTAGGTACACAATATATCTAGACACCACGCCTACATAATGCGCACCACCCGACCCACTCGAGTATTGAATCAGCGCTTTTACGATCATATAACAATAATCATCATAAACTACAACTATATCGAATGTGCAACTAGAATAGACTAAGAACTGAATAAGTAGCAATATATTAAAGTAGAGCAAAGTCATAATGAAATACAAGATAAAATTACCAAATTCTAGAAGACAGATCCGAATCCCGGCGGAGCGCCCGATTTCTACGTGAATCTTGCTAGACGACTAAACTAAGAACTTGAAGAACTAGAGCTCTACTTCTAATCTCTGGAAACCCTAATTTCGACTACTCTTGACGAATGAAGCAGGAGGAATGAATTGGTGTCTTGAGGGGGTCTACCCCTCCTTTTATAGCCCGGTGGAGGGCACGCGGCGCCGTAGGATCAAACCGACTTAGCCAACGGTGGAGATGAAAACCCTAGGCGGCGGGAGGAAGCTTCGGAGGGGGGCGCCGCCAAAGAACCCTAGGGCGCCGGCCGGCCCTATGGTGGGGCCGGCCGGCCCCACCTGGTGGCGGCTACGGGCCCCGCCGCTTCGGTGTCTTCGGATCCTTCCTGAACCCTCTGGCGATGTAGTTGCGTCGCGGTTAAGTTTTGTGGTAAATTTGCACTAAAATCCTTCTTTTAGCCTTTTCTGGAAAATCACCTGGAAATTTCACAAATCACCAAAACTCATGGAATTTGTTAGATATAACCCCTATCAGTCTTCTATTGCTTCTTCAGGAGCGATTGTTGACGGTATAAAATTTGCACTTAGTGGCCGTCAACAGTATTCTTGGTTGCTAACCATTTCGGGTTAAGACTGAGAAGAACAAAGGTACATGAGATGCTAGAGAACATTGAGCTGCACCGAGTGCATATTTTGACGGTCTTGGGTGGAGAAACATATGGCACACTTGACTTTTTCATAAAAGTCCAAGTGTGTGAGAGGATGGTGAGATTCTCACTACATGCTCCATACACACCGAAGACCGTCTTGATTAAAAAGTGCTAGCTCTCTCTTTCTAATAAAAGAGAAAAAAGAAGGCTATAGAAGAAAAGAAAAAAGGAGAGAGGAGAGAAAATTAAAAGAGAAGAGAGAGAACATAAAAAAGAATAGTTTAAAAATTGAAAAAAAGAGAAAAAAAGAGTATCTGATAGAAAAAAGGAGAGATAAAAAAACGGATGCTCCCCTTTGCTGCTTGTCACTAAGGTCCATGGCCTATACACACGATTTGTGTATGTAGCCTAAGCCTTGTTGATCACCTGAGTAGGACCATGTGCAAACAAGCCACCGTGCAGTAAGGATCAAAGCTTCATCTATATATATACTGTCGGTAAGTATACTCAAGTATGCAAAGGTAACAAATGATCACCAACTCCTTTTACTCATATTTATCCTTACGAGAATGCAAGTTCATAAGGATCAAAGCTTCATCTATATATATACTGTCGGTAAGTATACTCAAGTATGCAAAGGTAACAAATGATCACCAACTCCTTTTACTCATATTTATCCTTACGAGAATGCAAGTTCATGCTTCTGCTGTTTATGACATATGCTCTAGTTTGGATGTTTTCACATATGCATATATGGTACATCCATATGCGTTTTAAATTAAGCATGGTGCTTAGGTTAAAATAGCCTTTTTAATCAAAACTTGATATGGTTGTTTCGCTAGAAAAATCACTAAGGGGATCTCTCTATGTTTCACGGGTCGTACTACTCAGTACTCATAAGCGCGGCGCGCCAAGATATACATTCGTATACAAAATAAGTAAGTGTGCAATAAAACACAAGAATTCAGGGAAATATCACTTTATTCATTCATTTGAGAATTACAAAGTACAATTTCCCACTTAAATAAATATTTGCGCCGAGTTCCATCTGACGATCAGAGGATTGTATGGCTTCTGGTTCCTAGGGCCTCTAGAGGCCTCTAGTTAATTACATCCGCAACGTTGGGCTGCGGAACACCTCCGATTAAACTATGCCGATGGTCATAATTGTCGTCTCTGAATAAATAAGAGTTGTCTCCAGAGTATATGCATAAGCACAAATGAATGAAAATGGTGGAGTGCTAGAGCCTCGTCGGCCGCTAGCAAAGGCATCCGGCCTCGTCGTGCGGATCCCATAATGAAGTCAAGTGTTCGGCCTCGTCGGTCACGAACAAATAATTCCGCCTCGTCGGTCGCGGAAAAAAAAACGTCCCAGCCTCGTCGGTCGGGGAAGAAAATGACTTCACATGGTTCACCGGCCTTGACGGTGCGGAAAAATGGTGTGATAATGGTGAGACTTGTGCTTATGTGATACTCAGGATTGTTTCTCCTCACATAAGTTTCTGAGAGATTATATCGGCGTGACACTTAGTCATCTGCCAATTCATATATGCATGTGGACTCATACGCTTTGTCGTGACTTGCTATGCATGCTTCACGTAGCCAAAGATGACTTCTCAGCATCATCGAGCTGCGCTGAAGGGGCCTATCACTGATGTCGAGCATGGACCATATCACTTGAGCCGCCCAGTTCACAACTTATTTAGCTTCTTGCTTTAATTTCTTGTGCACGTACATATAATTGAAGATACAGGCTGCATGCATGTTACTGTACCCTCTCGTTACTTGCTTTCTTCTCGTATATCGTATACAAGTACAAATATGTATTTTGTACGTATTTCAGGCTGTTGTAGTGCTGCTGCCGAAGGCTTGGGAAGGCGGGCCATTGCTGGGCCGGTGCACGACTGCTGCCCACTGCTTCCTGGCCATTGCCGGGCCCGTCGCCGGACTGCCGCGCTTGAATGCCGGCCGGCCTGTCACTGAGCTGCCAAGACCAGGGTGACGTTGCTGGGTCGCCTGCTTGCCGTGATGATCGCTGCTCTGTCGCCGGTGACCAGACTTGTCATTCCGGTCATCACCCGGACTTGCTGCCGCATGTTGCCGAGCCGCCGTACAGGACGGCCTTCGCCATCGGGCCCCGCCGTCGAGGTGGCCGCAGACGGTGTCACTCCGGCGTCGTCGGGGCTCACTAGCTGGCCGTGAATGCATGCAGGATCTCCAAATGGATCTACGCCACAGCCATGCACAGATAAAAATAAGATAATCAAAATATATATAGAATTTCACCTTCGAAGTGAGCAGCCATGGCCTCGTTGAAGTCGAGGTGCGGACGCGACGGCTCGCCGGAGAGGATGCAGATGATCTCGCCGACGACGGTGCTGTATTTGTTCGGCTCGACGATGACGACGTGGACGAGCTCGCCGGAGTAGACGAACTGCTTGACGGTGGCGTTGACGAAGTGGACGAAGAGAGGATCGGCAACGTCGGCTGCCTCCGGCGTGCAGAGCGACGGCGTGGAAGTGGAGCAGGGCGACGTCGTGATGGAGGTGGAGATGGTGTGTGTGTGCTGTGCAGCCTGACGGCGATGATGTGGATGGCTGTGCAGCGTGTGCAGCCTGGCGGCGGCGTGTTGTGGAGGAGAATGTCTCCTTCAGTGATGGACGGGGTGCTCTCCTTTTATAGGCAAAGGCCTAGGGCAGCAGGCTCAAGGCGGTGGCCAGGAGTGCGCCGCCATCGATCTGTTATGGAGGAGCGTCATCCGGCCGGATTGCTCGGGCGACGCGCGGGCGGCAACGCAAGGTTCATTTTTGAATTTTGCCTTCATCTTATCCAAGGCTTCAGTGGATTTAAATTGATCGTGACCCAGCGTATGGCGGTTCACATCCTCTGGAGATAATCTGGTTTTTACCCACGTTTTATTTATTTTACTAGCTGACTGATGGCCCCAACCATATATATGCAGGCGTGTACATGCATGCAGCTAGTAGAAGGAAATAAATGTTCATCACCTTGGAGGCGGTAGCGTAGTTTCCGCTCATCTGGTGATCACCGAGCCGTGGCCCACGCTCAGCAGCTAGCCGACGTAGAATGGTTGGCCCAGGTGCCGTATTGGTGCAGCTGTGTACATTTGTACACGTATATGTACAGTCTATTTGTAGACGTACGTGTATAGTAGTAGTAGGCTTGCTAGCTAGCTTTCAGGAAGAAGCCAACACTAGTCTGTACATCCAACATACATGTACGAGTATGTGTATAGGGGGCCATGTACCAATTACTTCTTAGAGGCCCATAATTGAGATTAGTGGCTGGTAATGGCCGGTACTAATCAGCCCAAATAACCTCTGCATGTATTTAACCTTGCAATTAAATCATAGGGCTTTAATTAGCCACAAACTAATTATTTTATCCAAAAGATCATGTGCCTGGAAGTCTCAGCAAGCCACATCTCTGAGAGAGTGTGTGATGGACCATGTAAATGGGTCCAATCTTATCGTTAATTCGCATTTGTGCTAATTGATGATTATTAGGCAACTTATTCATATTTGGCGCCCAAATATGGATTTAGCCCATATTTCATAGAAATCATATTCTTGTCAAATTATCTTATGGGCCTCATTCGACTTATGCTAAATAGGCTATGTAAATATTACAACATGCCAAAATTTCGTATTACAAATGCCCCCCACCAAGTTGAGTTCCTGCGAGAAAAGAGCAGGGACTTGACTTGGTGCAATAAGATCCATTTTAAGAAGTTCATTCTTATATATATATTTCTTTTCCTCTGGCGAATATTCTCCAGCCGGTGGCACACTTATTTGCCTCACCCGTATGATTGCAGGTACCAAAAAAGCTCTTTACATTAACAAGTCCTCTTAGCCTATCAACCCTTATACGTTTGATGGAATGAGGGTAAGCCAGTGCTAACAAGAACAGCCACCTGATTGCAGATGGATTATGGGGCTGTAGTCGATTATATATCTTGCTATATAAATCTTGTAGGCCGCCTGGTACCTGGAAACAAGAGTAGTAGAAGTGCAATACTGCATCCCCCTCAACAAGTACGTGAGACATATCTTGAGTAATTTACCAGGGCATTTTTAAGTACCAACAGAAGCCCTTTTTTCACCGTATGTTTGCACTTTCTTTATGACCCATCATAAGTTCAGGGAAATAACATGTCTTTTTTTTTAACGCTCTTGCGTCTTCAAAATTTATTTTTTGTCCACACGTGTGATGCAACCATATCACACGCATAGGAATGAAAGGGAGTGCGGGTGAGGCAAAAGACCATACCCCATGTAGGCAGAGTAGCCACGTATGATGAAAGTCCGTATCACACGTAGTACTCAAATGAGACAACACTTTTGCCTCAAATTAATAAGACCTTGAGGTTTGCCTTTTGTACGACGAAAGACCATGTCGTGCACCATATACTTGATCGACCCGTGTGACGCAAGTCCATATCACCACGGCAAGTACACAAAAAGTGGCATGTGACCATAGTGAAAGTCCATACTATGGTTCAGAACCATCACAGATGTTCTATTGCGGCCGTCATACTGTCACGGCGCCAGCCAATAAAATCACCCATGACCTTCCTTGTGACGTAGCGAAAGCCCATGCTACTTCTCAAGGGGATTTTATCAATTCTATTGCGGCTGTTTAGACTGTTACAGCGCCAGCCAATAGAGTTGAAGGGTTTCACAGATCCATAGGAACCGCTATGGTATGCTTCACTGCTCCCAAATAATGACGTTTATCAATTCTACCATGGCCATTTAGCTGTTATGGCGCCTGGTGATAAAATTGAAGGGTTTCACAGATCCGCAGGAACCGCTATGGTATGCTTCACTGCTCCCGATGAATACGCAATCCTTCTTTGGCATATTTTCCCAAAGCAACACAGGGAAAGCTTCCTTTTAATCAGGATTTTGGACTGGGGATTTTTTTTTTAAAAATGTCGGCTTCCCTTTAGTCATCAAGCTATGTGGTGCCGCTAATAAGTCCACTAGAGAGCTTAACCTTAGGGATGAGATACTTGATGTCCTTGCCAGTGTTTGTGATTAAGGACAACATGCTTAGTAGATGTTCTCGGAGCAACGAAGACTTCCTCGATATGTCACTTTGGCTCGAACAAGCCGTCGGCCCTGTACCCCTCGAGAGACATTGGGTATGGCTAAATTAGAATGGTTTTATGGGTTTAATATGGCTTGGAGATGCCTCATTTTTCTGCGAGGGTGGTGAAAGGTGATCACTCTCCAGCATAATTGGGGTACACCTTTGATTGACTTGGACTTGAATTGCGATCCTTTTTTTTTTTTTTTTTTTTTTTTTTTTTTTTTTTGAAGACTTTGACTTGTCCATTGATTGGCTTGGACTTTTTGACTTCGATTTTGAGAATTTCTTGGGAGCCGCCCTTCAAAACTTTTGAGATCCCACCTTTCACACTTTGTGAGACTAGACCTCGCGGGCATCATTTATCTCTTTTGAAGTCCCTTGTTGAAATGTCGGGGGTGGCAAGAAGCTGCACACTGCGCCACAACTTTTGTTGGGGCAGGTAGCCCTCTCATGCTCTTCTTCCTATAGTCTCCCCCATTTGTGGATGTCTCCGCCAGATTAGCGAGAGGTGGTATGGGGTCTATAGACTTGAACAAACCTCAGATCAAATTCAAATTGGTCTTCATTGTCTGGTCCCACACACTAAGCATATGTCCTTTGTGCATTGTGTTCGTTGAGGATATCACCTACTGTTGAGCTCTCAAGCAGACGAATCTTAAGTCACCAGCTTAATGATGCTAAGGGAAGCCTTTTTTGTGTAGGTGATTAGACACCTTTTTTTTGAAACAGATAAAAGAAATAAACTAAGGAGCTGTATCCCCACCTTTCATTTGATTTAACAAAGAAGGAATACAGTGTCTCTTAGCATGTTATTTTTTTAATTTTTTTTTCTAAAGAAAATATTTTTTAAGATACCGACCATTAATAGGAGGCATCGGCCGAACTCCTGTATCGTCAATCAGTTGGTAGGCACCGCCATCGTAGACTTGCTCTACGGCATAGGGCCCTTCCCACTTTGGTTCTAATTTCCCTTTACTTTTGCTCACAATAATGGGTCGGCGGAGCGCCAGTACTAGGTCTCCTTTCTTGAAGACTCGTGATTTAACGAGTTTATTATATGCTCGTGACATATTTCGGCGATAGAACTCGAGGTTTTGTAGCGCATTGAGGCGACGCTCTTCAAGTGCATCGAGCTCTTGGAATCGAAGACGAATTTGCTCATCTTGTGTCAACTCATCATGGATGGCCACTCGTAGTGCAGGAAGCTCTACCTCTAATGGTAATACAGCTTCTGTGCCAAACACCAGAGAGTACGGGGTTGATTGGGTAGGCGTTCGGATAGTGACACGATACGCCCACAAGGCTTCAAACAAGCGGTCATGCCAATCTCGCTTGTGTTTTGTGACTATTTTCTTTAGAATCCCACCAAGTGTTTTGTTAAAGGCCTCTGCCAGGCCATTGGCTTGAGGGTAATAACCAGTGGAACAATTCCACTTAATCTTGTATTTACTTGCAAATGTCGCTATTTTGGTGGATGTGAAGGCTTTTCCATTACTAGATATTATTCGGCTGGGTATGCCAAAATGATATATGATGTGTCATTCAAGAAAGTTAATGGCATTTTCTGAATTAACCTCTCTTAGTGGAATTGCTTCAGCCCATCTTGAAAAATAATCGGTGGCCGCTAAGATAAAGCGATGGCCCCGTGATGATGGTGGCTCAATCATGCCAATCACATCAATGCCCCAAGCATCAAATGGCCATGAAGGTATCGTAGGATGGAGAGGAACTGGGGTTGGTGCTTGAAATCACCATGTATTTGGCGGTCGTGACAAGATTGTGCCGTGTTGATACAATCGACCATCATTCCAGGCCAGTAACATCCCATGAGTTTGATACTATGGTACATCTTTGGCCCACTTTGATGTCCGCCACACACCTGAATGAACTTTCTTAAGGGCTTTATCGGCCTCTTCCCGAAAGGCATCGGAGGGGCAGTTCATGGCCATATGAACGCCTATACAAACACACCAGCCTTAAAGATGTATGATGGCACACGTCGTTGAAATTGTCGCCGTTGAACAGGTCACTTGGAAGTGTCCCATGTTTGAAATAGTCAAGGAATGGTTTGCACCAGTCCTGATCATGAACATTGACTGTAGTCACAATGTTTACCTCACTATTTTCGGGGATGAGGTCGAGCACGATGGGAGGAGCCACCTCTCTTCTATTTTTATTTTTGCTTCTCCATCGGGAAGGGCTAAGGAAGCCACAAGTTTGGCTAAAGCATCGCCAGATGCATTTTCACTCCGAGAAACATGACTAATTTGAATGTGCTCAAACTTGGCCATGAGCTTGCATGCGGCATCATGATATAACACTAGTTCTGGCTTGCGAACCTCATATATCCCATTTATTTGCCTCATAATGAGCTGTGAATCCCTCAGATGCATGAAGGAAGCGTATGCCCATTGAGAGGGTTAGTAATAGCCCAAAGATGAGGGACTCATATTTGGCCTCATTGTTAGAGCATTCTTCTTTGAGTAGAGAGTATGAATGGTACGTTGTATCTCCACGAGGGGTTTTGAAGACTATTCCCGCTCCCGCTCTCCTCTTCGGCCTCTTATCAGGGCCATATTCAGTCTGGGCTGCTCCATCAAAGTACATCTCCCAAGGGGCCTCGATGTCTGCTGTAAAAATAAATCCTCGCTAGGAGGTCCGTGACTAAAGGAGAGTCGTCTAGGACCGGATGTGCAGCAAGGAAATCAGCCAAAGCTTGGCCTTTAATGGCCTTTTATGGCAGATAAGTTATATCATATTCCACCATAAGTAGGGCCCACTTGCCTATCCTTCCAGTAAGGACTGGTTGATTAAGGACATACTTAATAGGGTCCACTTTCGTAATAAGTTGGACCACATAAGCTAGCAAATAATGCCACAATTTCTTTAGGACAAATATAACTGCTAGGCATAACTTTTCTATTGGGAAGTAATTGCATTCTGCCCCTACCATAGTGCAACTAAGGTAGTAACATGCCACCTCCTTTCCTTCATCGTTAGCTTGAGCAAGTAGGGCACCTATGGAAGTAGGTTGTGCCACTATGTACAAAAGCAAAGGGCATCCTTTCATTGTGTTGTGGTCTAAAAGGGAAAGCCCAATTTATTTTCTATCAAGGAGTGGCCAAGTGGTGCGATGGTGATTGCAACCCAACCCTCTTGATAATGATGTAAAGGTTTATGAAAACATTTTTAACCTCTTGTTCATTTGAGGCATTTGTCCGTTGGAACCATGGAGTTGCCAGAATGACTTGGTGTTGTAGATTATCGGGGCACACAGTTGCCCACAAGTGTTGCTACTAAAGGTCACATATATCAGGATGCCATTAGCATGAGATTTAGCTCCTAGAATTATCAATGTATAATATTAGGAAGGTGTTGTGTTACTCTTAGTGTTGTCAATATAGCAAAAGCGATGCCCAAAGATGATTTGCATCATTGGGGGCAGGAAAGGAGTAGTGCCACCCTAGTATTGATGTAGCGGTGATGCTAGAGACCTTCAAATCATAGGAGATTAGGAGTAGTGACGCCCTAGTATTGTTGATGTAGAATGTCGAAAAGAGGTGTCGCCCTAGTAAGACCATCGAAAGACCATGACATGTAGGAAACAAGGGAGGCCCGATGAAGCTCCCAATGTTGTTGATTGTGGAAAGATGACGCTGGAAAACCATCAGCATCATATGAGACTAGGGAGGCGTGGCGACGCCCCCAATCTTATTGATGTAGAAGGTGATGTTGGAAACCATCAACATCACATGGGATTTGGGAGGCATGGTGATGCCTCCAATGTTGTTGATGTGCAAGGCGACATTGGAGAACCATCAATGTCATAGTAAATTGAGGGAGAGTGATGCTACCTCAACGTTGTTGATGTGGCAGGTGATACCAAAAGACCATCCTTGTTAAAGGAGAGTAGAGAGGCATGGTGATGCCTTTTTAATGTAGAAAGTGATGCCGGAAAACCATCGGTGTTGTAGAATACAAGGGAGGTTTGGTGGCTGTCCCAATGTTGTTGTTGTTGTTGTTGTTGTTGTTGTTGAAGGTGACGCTAGAAAACCATCAGCGTCAAATAAGACCAAAGAGGTGTGGTGACGCCTTTGTTATTGTTGACGCTGGAAACCATCAGCATCATATGGAACTAGGGAGTTGTGGTGTTGCCCCCAGTGTCAAGTTGACAAAGATGTTGGCGTGTCCTCCCTATATTTATTGTTGTTGAAGAAAGCTCTAGGTTGGGTCACACATTCCCAATGGCAAGCGAGCTTGACGTGGTATCTATATCCCATGGGTGACAAGGCATCATAGGTAGTGACATGGCATTGATAACCATTTTGTCACTAGAATGGAAAATCATCTCTTGGCAAAGTATAGTTTGGATCACGGAAGTCCATACGCATCCAGACTTGCCCGATCATCTTTTTTAGTATCATGACTATTTGTGAGCCATTGGGAAGATTGTATTTCTTTTATAGACCCAACCTTATTTAATCTGTCCACTTTAGGCACTGTCATTTTGTAAGTCTGGTTGGAGGCAACATGCCCATTGCTTTATAGGGCGATATTGAGGATCTATCGCTAACTTATGAGGTGCGACACTTGGGTTTAAACCAGGCCACTTCATGTAGTATCATGCAAATAGCATCACATAATTTTTTCTATATTCTTCATATTCCTTAGGTGCTTGAGGGTTGCACGGACGAAGGTTGGGCGAGTATTGTCGTCACTCCCGAAGATTATTTCAACTATTCATCAATGGCGTGTTATGCACCAGCTTCTAATTGTTACGGCAATGGAGCAACATTTAATACTTCATAAGAAGCTACCATTGCCATTTGCATGATGACATAACATAGTTTGCATGCCAAGAAACCATATCTTGAATTATTGTTGGCTTCGCCACCTCGGGCCATTAGTATCTTCCTCGCTATTTGAGGAGTCGTTCACGTAGGAGTCGATGCCTCATTTGGAATGAGACACTCAACCAATTTTGTTTATTCTCTCTAATTAGCTCATAATTCTTCACATATGCCCAGAGGTAATTGCTGGTTTTGCCTTTGCCAGATCTTAGCCTTCTGAGTATGTTATTTTTTTTAGGGCTCAATAAGATGAGCTCCTTGTCTTGGAGGATGGAGCACAAAGAGTGATCAAGTATTTCATTCCTGGTAAGGAATGTTTTTTGTATTGGCATAGTGCACTTATGGTTTAAGATGACATATTTCAATGTGTTCCACTTCATCATATTTTGAGGGTGGCCTTTGAGATGCCACCAGCTATCGGGCTTATATAAGCTATCTCTAGGTTGTTGCCCCAAGCATTAGAGGAGAAATAACAGTCTAACTCCATCATCTTTTAAGGGCTACCTTCAAGATGCCCCTTAGCAATTGGACTTATATAGGGCAACTTCAGATGGTTGCGCCCAACTTAAGAGGTGAAATAAAACTTTGCTTCAACATCTTTTGTGGGCAACTTTAGAGATGCCCCTAGCTATTGGACTTATGTAGGGCAACTTCAGCTGGTTGCCGCCCCCAGCTTTAGAGATGAAATAACAACCCTGTTTCATGATCTTTTGAGGGCAACCTTGGAGATGCCTCCATTTGTTGGGTTTGTGCAGGTTCAACTTTAGATGTTTTCTCAACTTTAGAAGAGAAATAACAATGCTACTTCGACATTATTTAAGGGCAACCTTGGAAATGCCCCCAGCTGTTGGGCCTGTACATGACTGGCTTATTTATGTGTTTTATTGGAACTTTAGAGGATAAAGAACAGCTCAACTTTATCATCTTTTGAGGGCTATCATGTAGAAAGCCCTACTGTTGCTACTTGGGGTTTGCAAAGCCAGATGCCCCCAGCTTTTGATGAGAAATATCACAACCACCTCAAAGGGACTGGTTTATTTCTTCATTGCTTTCTTCTCCTTAGAAGCAACCTTTAGCATGCGGTGCTTCATCTTCTTCCAGTGTTGAAGTTATGTCACCCTTGTGGTCCTCGGCTACAATACATGAGGTGGGATTTTAAGGAGAGGTGTTACTTTCTTGTGTTTGTGGAACCTCAGAGGGTTGCCCCCAGCACTTTGGGCCAAACTAGCCTTTGGGTGGGAAGTATTGTTCTCCAGGTAAAATATTTGTCTCCTTTGGACCATGGGACAGTCTTGGGCAGCATGCACCGCCTACTTGGATCTTGTCACTGGTAGAACGAAGACGGTTCCTATTATGTGACTTGAGAAAATTTGATTACTCAATTGAGGTCATCTTTGCTTAACCCCTTCGCATAAGTGCCACAATTGTTTTAGGGCAATGATGAATATAAGTTTGCAGTTGCCACCCACTCGCCCAAGGAACACTTAGTGTTTCTCCTCATGTCGGGCACCCTTTTAGGACCTTATTGGTCGTTGTTAGGGCCAAGTTGTGCAACACTTGTGATACTTGACTTAACTTTGGGGCTAGGACTGCCCCTAGTTTTTTTTACCACCAACATTGGGAGAGGGAGCATCACCAAAAGTGGTGTAAATGCCACCTAATTGTTTGCATGTGACCCTTTTATGTATGGCCTAGGGAGAGTAGCTTCTCATGTGGATAATGCCAATACAGCATCACGTGATAGCCTTATGCATTAAGGACATAACTTATGATTGTTCTCCCACTCTTGGGTGAACAAGCAATAGGGTGTAGCCTCTGTACTTAGGCAGCCTTCCTCCTCAACCCCATAATCGAGTAATGTGGGGTTACATTTGCACTCAAAACCTCTATGCCAACATGACTGCATTAGTTGCCAACGTTTGTTTACTTGGGCACCTCGACAAAAGCATTGGAGAGGAATTCTTGATCATAAGGTCCTCACACCTTTTTCCTAGCTTTGGTACATGGTTGGGCATATGTCTTATGCCACAAGCGAGTACTAGAACAAAGAAGAGAAATCTGATCCCAAAGTGCATCACATGATGGATGGTTCTAGGGCTGTTAATAGAGGCAAGGATACTAGCCCACTCAACCTCTTTCATATGAAATTTTCATGGCAAAACAACACGTAGCATGACGACAACAATTTTTTTTGACCATTGAGCATAGCAAAGATGGGAGGAGAACCATGTCCCACCAGGCGTGCCATTTTGTTTCGCTAGAAAAATCACTAAGGGGATCTCTCTATGTTTCACGGGTCGTACTACTCAGTACTCATAAGCGCAGGCGTGCCAGTATACATTCGTATACAAAATAAGTAAATGTGCAATAAAACACAAGAATTCAGGGAAATATCACTTTATTCATTCATTTGAGAATTACAAAGTACAATTTCCCACTTAAATAAATATTTGCGCCGAGTTCCATCTGACGATCAGAGGATTGTATGGCTTCTGGTTCCTAGGGCCTCTAGAGGCCTCTAGTTAATTACATCCGCAGCGTTGGGCTGCGGAACACCTCCGATTAAACTATGCCGATGGTCATAATTGTCGTCTCTGAATAAATAAGGGTTATCTCCGAAGTATATGCATAAGCACAAATGAATGAAAATGGTGGAGTGCTAGAGCCTCGTCGGCCGCTAGCAAAGGCATCCGGCCTCGTCGTGCGGATCCCATAATGAAGTCAAGTGTTCGGCCTCGTCGGTCACGAACAAATAATTCCGCCTCGCCGGTCGCGGAAAAAAACGTCCAACCTCGTCGGGTCGGGGGAAGAAAATGACTTCACATGGTTCACCGGCCTTGACGGTGCGGAAAATGGTGTGATAATGGTGAGACTTGTGCTTATGTGATACTCAGGATTGTTTCTCCTCACATAAGTTTCTGAGATTATATCGGCGTGACACTTAGTCAGCTGCCAATTCATATATGCATGTGGACTCATACGCTTTGTCGTGACTTGCTATGCATGCTTCACGTAGCCAAAGATGACTTCTCAGCATCATCGAGCTGCGCTGAAGGGGCCTATCACTGATGTCGAGCATGGACCATATCACTTGAGCCGCCCAGTTCACAACTTATTTAGCTTCTTGCTTTAATTTCTTGTGCACGTACATATAATTGAAGATACAGGCTGCATGCATGTTACTGTACCCTTTTACTTGCTTTCTTCTCGTATATCGTATACAAGTACAAATATGTATTTTTTGTACGTATTTCAGGGCTACTGTAGTGCTGCTGCCGAAGGCTTGGGAAGGCAGCGGGCCATTGCTGGGCCGGTGCACGACTGCTGCCCACTGCTTCCTGGCCATTGCCGGGCCCGTCGCCGGACTGCCGCAACGTTGAATGCCGGCCGGCCTGTCACTGAGCTGCCAAGACCAGGGTGACGTTGCTGGGTCGCCTGCTTGCCGTGATGATCGCTGCTCTGTCGCCGGTGACCAGACTTGTCATTCCGGTCATCACCGGACTTGCTGCCGCATGTTGCCGAGCCGCCGCTGGTACACGGCCGGCTTCTTCGCCATCGGGCCCGCCGTCGAGGTGGCCGCAGACGGTGTCACTCCGGCGTCGTCGGGGCTCACTAGCTGGCCGTGAATGCATGCAGGATCTCCAAATGGATCTACGCCACAGCCATGCACAGATAAATAAGATAATCAAAATATATATAGAATTTCACCTTCGAAGTGAGCAGCCATGGCCTCGTTGAAGTCGAGGTGCGGACGCTGACGGCTCGCCGGAGAGGATGCAGATGATCTCGCCGACGACGGTGCTGTATTTGTTCGGCTCGACGATGACGACGTGGACGAGCTCGCCGGAGTAGACGAACTGCTTGACGGTGGCGTTGACGAAGTGGACGAAGAGAGGATCGGCAACGTCGGCTGCCTCCGGCGTGCAGAGCGACGGCGTGGAAGTGGAGCAGGGCGACGTCGTGATGGAGGTGGAGATGGTGTGTGTGTGCTGTGCAGCCTGACGGCGATGATGTGGATGGCTGTGCAGCGTGTGCAGCCTGGCGGCGGCGTGTTGTGGAGGAGAATGTCCCTCTGGTGATGGAGGAGGTGCTCTCCTTTTATAGGCCAAGCCTAGGGTAGCAGGCTCAAGGCGGTGGCCAGGAGTACGCCGCCATCGATCTGTTGTGGAGGAGCGCGTCAAGCGGCCGAAGTGCACGGGCGACGCGCGGGCGGCGGTGCTGCGTTCAAATTTTGAATGGTTGCCTTTCGAGCGGCAAGGGCCAAGGCGGTTCAGCGATTCAAATTGATCTTATCTCTCCGGCTCCGGCGGTGGCGGTCTCCATAATCCAGTCTTTTACCCACGTTTTATTTATTTTACTAGCTGACTGATGGCCCCAGCCATATATATGCAGGCGTGTACATGCATGCAGCTCCTGGAAGACTTATCATCTTGGAGGCGGTGGCGCAATTTCCGCGTGTCAGGTGATCACCGAGCCGTGGCATCGCTCACGCAGCCGACGTGCAATGGTTACAAGCTACGGGTGCAGTACGTATTGGTACGGCCACAACAGTCTATTTGTATACGTACGTGTATAGTAGTACGTAGGCTTGCTAGCTAGCTTTCAGGAAGAAGCCAGCAATACTAATATCCACGTACAAGCTTGCATGGGCCATGCACCCGTTACTTCTTAGAGGCCCATAATTGAGATTAGTGGCTGCTAATGCCGGTACTAATCAGCCCAAATAACCTCTGCATGTATTTAACCTTGCAATTAAATCATGGGCTTTAATTAGCCACAAACTAATTATTTTATCCAAAAGATCATGTGCCTGGAAGTCTCAGCAAGCCACATCTCTGAGAGAGTGTGTGATGGACCATGTAAATGGGTCCAATCTTATCGTTAATTCGCATTTGTGCTAATTGATGATTATTCATCTTTAGGCAACTTATTCATATTTGGCCTCATTCGACCCAAATATGGATTTAGCCCATATTTCATAGAAATCATATTCTTAAAATCAAATTATCTTATGGGCCTCATTAGGTACTTATGCTAAATAGGCTATGTAAATATTACAACGGATGGCTCAAAAGGACTGGTTGAACAATGGCTATGCTCCTCTACAAAATAAACAAATGGTTTGTGCAACACCTCCTGCATCTCCCTACAAACTTGAGTTTAAACAAATTTAAATCTTAATTACTAAAATTAAACTAAATGAACCAAATGCCTCCATATGCAATCTTGCTAACCACACTTTGTTAAAATTTCTAAAAAAGAAAGCTTGCATGATGCTTGTTCCATATACATATACTTACACTTGTGTGAAAATATTTTGATAGGACAATCATGTTAACAAAGTTATTAAGGGGTGTGATATGGTTCTGACTTAGAAATCCTACCATTTCTATTCAAAGTACTTAGAGAATTTGTTTTAAAAAATATTACAAAACCTTAGTTTCATATACTCCTCATTTGGTAAAGAAATTCCTACCAAAGCCAAATATGACATGCATCCTATAAAGTTTTAAACCTACCATATATGCTACTTGTTATTGCATTGAGTTCGGTCAAGTCTTGTGACCCGTATTGAGAGATTTATCATGATCCCAAGATCAAGATCACACACACACCATATATATATGTGCTGCTCCTATACTAGAGTACGCAAAAAACATGTCATCCACCTAGATCCACCAAAAATATTCTACTCCTACATTGGGGTAGACAAAAAAGGGCTTATTAGGTTAAAACTCCCTATTATAAGATATGATGATCTATTTTTCTCGACATATATGGTTTAGAAGAATAGACATGGGCTATACAAAAATATAAAAAAAAGAGGGAGCACATGAAGGTCCCAAAAGAAAGAAAAAAAGGATATGGACACATGAAGGTCCATAGTATAAAGAAAAAAAGGATGAGCATATGAAGGCTCATGTGTTCACAAAAAAAAGAGGAGATAAAGAAAGATAGCCATGTCTCAAAGATAATAAATAGTAGAGAGAGATCATATCTACAAAAGGAGTATAGTTTTTAGCATATCATCTTCCACATACGTGCACATCTTGATCTAAGAGTATGATACTTCTCTCCTTGAATCCTTGGATTGACTTTACAAAATATGCAATGCAAGTATGCCATCTTGTGTTAATCCCTACCCAAAGCTCCACATAAACGTTTTAGAGGTAGGAAGAACAAAAAAAGAAGGCAAAGACTTTGCTATGCCTTGGTAAGGAATTATACACATTTGAGTGATTTAAGAGTACCATTTGAGGAGTATAAAGTGATCTATGCTCTTTCTTGTTAAAACTATCAAAACTCTAAGTTGCTAAGATGTGAAATTAGAAAGATAACTTTGTTTCGAGAACTGTTCCACTTTTCAACAACCCAAGAAAACATGTTAGCTAATGCCACATATGATGGAATAATTTTCATGAAAGTTGTATATCTTAGGATTTTATGCTCATGGTTAATTCTACCTTTAAGCCTTGCTCGAGGACAAGCAAGAGGCAAGTGTAGGGGAGTTTGTTGGTGGTCCTTAACTCATAAACATAACCGCCAACACTCACATAAAATAAAGATCATGTGAACACCAAACTTAGATTAGGGCCTACAAGTAACAGAGTTCCATAAGTTTTGGTGATTTACCACTTGCAGGAGGACATGCTGGAAATACATAAAAATATACACATAAAGGCCTACAAAATATACATAAAAAGGCTCAAAGAATAAGTGGCCTAGTCACCAGAATACCTAGGTCCCAAACATAGATACAAACACCAAACATGAGCCTAAGAAGTGCAAGCCCAAGTAATCACGAATCCATTCTAGGCTGCAGAAGCAGTCCCAGGTAAATTGGACATCCAGGATGTATTCGGACTCCGTTTTCAGTGATCCAGGACTTTTCAAAAAGCTAACGATGAGGCCGACACACGCACCAAAGATGGGCCTGATTGGAGCCTATTTGGGTGCAGCTGCACCGGAGCTTTGGTCGATTGTTTCCCACCACCTTCCCAACATCGGTTTGCAGAGGCGTTCAGGTTCAATGTACCAAGAGAGGTCGGTTTGGTGAAATCTTGTAAAGACCCCCTCCACCTCACTTATAAAAGGAGGCCTCCCCCTCTCCTCATTTCATCAACCACCAAGGGGCAAGAGCACTACACAAGAGCTCCACTTCATAGGGGCCTAGGCCCTAGGCCTAGGCCCTAGCTAGCTAGTTTAGTAGAGGGAGTGAGTGAGGAAGAGTAGAGAGGAGGTTCGATGTGTTGGTCACCTCTTCGTCTTGGACTCGAGGTAACCGAGTTGAGGAGATGGAGTGCCAGGCGAGTCAGCTCCCTCTCAGCTTGTACCTCTACGGGCCAGATACTACTTGGAGTATAAGGTCTGTGTTCAACTATAGTGGTGAGTCTCTATTTCGTGTTATCTTGTGCATTACATTCTTGCGGGTTCGTTGTTCGCTACTTGATATAGTAACGAATGCTCTAGTAAAGGGTCCCTGATAAAGACGGATTGCTCTGATCGACGCTAGAGTAGTAGTCGATAGCGTAGACATGGTGTCTAGGCTAGAGGCTATCCTCGTTTGCCTCACACTCCACGGATGAGGGGTATGTGTTAGGTGGTGACAGCCCTAGCATCCCTTGTACTCCCCCACGTTCAGGTGTGGCATAGAGTTATAGGCCGGCATCACCTAGCAGACTAGGTGCGATCCGGTGCCCGAAGCAAGAGTGTAGTAAGCAAGGTTATCTTCATGTAGAGACCCTAAATCATAGAAGAACCTCACTACCCGAGCTACCACTATCCTTGTGTTGTCCTTGGACGAGCTAGTTAGAAGAAGTACCTCTGTTCCTTGTGGAAATACGATACCCTGAATACTTCCGGGTGAAGTGCTACGATGGTAATTCCGTGCTTGTGGATCATTTCTGTATGCGTTAAGAAATACCAATAGCGCACCTGGTCAGCCAGGCAATGCCGACCTGTAGCTCTACGCCGTACCAGAATGTGGGGAAGTGCAAGGGATGGACAGGACTATCACCACCTGCCGCGAACCCCTCAACCGTGGAGTACGAGGCAAACGAAGGCAACCAATAGCCTAGACACCAATCTACGCTATCGATTACTACTCTAGTGCGATATCCTGTCTTTATCAGGGGCCCTTTACCAGAGCATCCGCTACCAGAACAGACGATGAACCCGCAAGCAAATAAGAGTAAAGTTTAACTAAATAATAAACTTAATAACATAAGAGTCACGAACACTTATGTAGCAAATGGAACCGTCGACGTACAGGTGTTCGTCGTGGTACAAGCTCAGAGAGACACCGACAAGCCCGGCACTTCCCTAATCTGGTACAAGCTCGGGGAGACACCGACAAGTCCGGTACTTCCCTAATCTTTCCCTCACATCTCTCTCTAACCAAACCTACTAGCTACTAGGGCCTAAGCCCTTTGGAATGAAGCTCAAGTAGTGGTGCTCTTGCTCCTTGATGTTGGTGGAATGAGGAGGGGTGAGGCCTCCTCTTTATAGGTGGAGAGGAGGGGGTTCCATGCACATTTGTCACCAAATCCACCTTCAAACCAATGTCTAGGTGCATTGAACTAGGCAATAACCACCAGAACCAACCATGGTACGTCGGTTGCTACCGCCACGTGAAAGATAGGCCTGAACCAGCTCAAAAATGGTGCAGCCGCACCCTGGTGCGGCCGTACCCTAGTGGGCTCCGTTCAGCCCATTACTTCGACTGGTAGGCCTCTAGGGGTGCCTAGGATCCATGCCCATAAGGTAAAGCTTATTTGGAGTCCGTTTGATTTGTGTTTGGACCTTTTTATCCTCCTGTTTAGGTCCTGATTTGTCGAGTATATGGGCTGTCCTCCTTGGGCTCATGTCAGGTGCTGTTTTGCTGCGTTTTGCATACGCTTTGGTGCACATTTTCTGTGTTACTCCGACATGTCTTTCTATAAATGGTAAATAACCAAAACTCGTAGAATTCATTAGTTATAATCCCTATCACTAAGTTTTGGTACTATTTGTATACATTTTATGTGAGAGTTGGTGGTGTTGGTATAAGTTAACGCAAACAGATAAATCCATAAGCGCCTGAGATACATTGTAGCTTTCACCCGGAGTATTCCTAGGTATCGATTTCTATGGAGAACGAGAAGTGAACTAGAAAGGATCGAGGTCATCCAAGGAATAACTATTTTTAGTGGATAGAGAGGTGTTTCCTAAGGTTCTTCCAAGACAGGCTAGATGACCTAGGTTTAGGCCTACTAAACTTTACTTACTTTGGAACAGTAGTTCCTTTCTGACTCTCAAAAAGACTGTGAATTGGTAGTCAGGGTCAGGCCGCCAAAAGCTCTACGGAAACACCAACCCAAACGTGGTGGAATACAAAGGCCTGGTCAGAGCTGTCACCTCTAGGGCTACCACAACGATCCATGGGGTTGGGCGCAAACTCAGGTAAACTCTAGCCTAGACACCACGCCTATGCTAGCGATTACTACTCTAATCCGGTACCTGGACTAGAGCACTCGGTCGAGCGGAGATCCTGTAAGCAAAGTAAAGCAAGAACTAAATTTAATCAAATAGAAGGCTTGGAATTATTGAAAGAAGAACTGGATATTACTCAAGATGAGTCGGCTCCGTAGAGGTACCACAGTCGAGGAAAAGCCGACACCTCTGGCCCTCCCCTCTTCTACTCAGGGCACCAGGTACAAGACGAAGAGGAAGCCGACAGCTCTGGATTCCTCCGCCACTCTCTTCCCTCTCCTCTCTTCCCTCTTTTCTATACTTCAACTAGGTGATAGTCACCTAGAGGGACACTACTACAAAGTGTATAAGGTGTAGAGATGATGCTCCAGTATAGAGGTGTATGAGAATGGGAGGCCTCCCCTCTTCTTATATAATGAAGGTAAGGTCGGTTGCCGAGAGAATATGCTGCATGCCCACATGCAACCGCCATCAGGGAGCCACCAGAGAGCGCCACATGGAATCTGGAGGCGAGCGGACCTCCCCCAGGTGTGGCCGCACCAGGGTGCGCCCGCACCCTGGCTGCCACCTCTCTGCACCGCCTTCGCGTGGTCGGTTATGGAGTGGGCCTAGGCCATGTCTACGTCGGTGGTTGGCCCAGATTGATCAGGTAGGTGGGCTTCTCTCCTTATTTCTTTTTTAAGCTTTGTTGGAAAGCATATTTCAATTGTATTTTGCATTGTATCCCTATATATGTCCTACAAAACAAGTAAACACCAAAACTTGTGGAAGTTATTAGTATAAGCCCTATTTTCTATGTTTTAATGTTTGTTTCTATGATTTATATGTAAAGGTTGGCTGTTAAAATTGGACAATAAGAGCCGCCAACAAGCTCCCCCACACTCATTTTTTGCTCGTCCTCAAGTAAAGGTTTAGGATAAAAGTAAACATGAATATAACATTTTAAGATATAGAGCCAACATAAAAAAACTTATTCCAAAACATTTGTCATACAAGTGGGTTATATGGCATTGTCTAACATATATCCCTGAGTGGTTGAAAAGTGGAACAGTTCTCAAAGCAAAGTCATCTTACCAAATTCATATCTTAGCAACTTAGAGTTTTTTTAAAGTTTTCACAAGAAAACATAGTTCACTTATACTCCTCAAATGGTACTCTCAAATCGCTCAATGGTGTATAATTCCTTACCAAGGCATAACTTTGTGATTGCCTTTGTCTTCCTACAACTAAAGCTTTTTATGGAGCTTAGGTAGGGATAAAAATGATGGTATACTTGTGTTGCATATATTGTAAAGTCAAATCAAGGATGCAAGGAGAGAAGTGTCATACTCTTAGATCAAGTTGTGCATGTGTATGAAAAATATGTAGTGGAAAATACTCTTTCATTTGATATGATCTCTCTCTCTCTATAACTTATTATTTGGAGACATGGCTATCTTTCTTTTTTTCTCTTTTTTTTCAACAAGCATGAGCCTTCATGTGCTCACTTTTTTCTTTCTAAACTTGGGCCTTCATGTGTCTATATTTTTTTATACTTTTTGTATAGCCCGTGTCTCTTCTACTAAAAAATATTATTAGAGAGTGATCATTATCTTTTAAATTATGGAGTATTTATTTGGTGGAACCTAACAGTCAAAATTTTGCTTATCTACTCCCAGTGTAGGAGTAGAATATTTTTGGATGGATCTAGATGAAAGGCATATTTTACGCCTACTCCCAGTATAGGAGTATTGCATATATATGTGGGTGCAAGTGAACTTGATATTGGGAGCATGATAAATCTCTCAACAAGGGTCACAAGGTTTGATTAAACTCAACACAACAACAAGCAGCATATGTAGAAAGCTTATATCTTATATGTGGCTTTGGTAGGAATTTATCACTATTGAGGAGCATGTGAAACTATGGTTTGTAAAATTTTATTAAAAACAAATCTCCAAGCACTTTGAATAGAACTGGTAGGGTTTCTAAGCCAGAACTATGTCACACTCCACAACAACTTAGTCAATATAATTTTCCTATAAAATATTTTCTCGACAAGCATAAGAATATGTATATAGAACAATCTTTATGCAAGCTTTTATCTCAATAATGTTATAAACATGTGACTTTTCAAAATTTTAATTCAAACTATAGATCTTGGTTTATTTTTTTAAAATTGTAGAATTTAACATGTGAAGAACTTGAAGCATGTGTATAAATAGATGGGAAGGAAGTAATCAAACCCAGTTGTGTGCAGGGTCCTCCACTAATTCATGATGTGGTTTGGTGCAAATGTTCTTAGATAATGTTCACCCTTCATTCCTGTAATTGTTAGTGATAAAGAATACCCTAAGGGTAGCACATGATTCTGTTTAATGAGAGATACTTTTTTTAGAGAGGGAGGTAGCTTTATTCTCAAAAACAAGACTAAGTTAAAATAAGTTTATTATGTAGAAATATCTTTATTATTACTTTTATTTTATTATTATAAAATAGTAGCTAAAAAGAATCAAGCACACAAGATTTTTTAACATTATGAATTCTTTTTTTATATAACTTTAGTATAATGAGCAAGGTATAAAGGTGAAACAAGGTAGAAACAACCAAGGCAAAATAAATGAGTGAAGCATATCGGGAGATGTTTTAGAGTAGCTCCCCCACACTTTGAATTTTGCAATATGCAAAATCAAGTTTGGATGGTAGCACTTTTCGTTAAATGTGCTTCATCGTCGAATGATATTTGGTTGGATTTACCTTTGCGTTTCAATCCTTCGTTCTTTTTTGTTCTCAAACCTGAAAGGTTAGTGACAAAAATACCCAAAGGAGTAATTTCACAAATATGCCCTTAAGCTCATTTTCAAAAAAGCATACTAATATTGTTAGAATTATTTTTGGGAAAATGATTTTTTTTAAAAGAACAATTTTATTGAATGATGAAAGAACAGGTTATCTCCTGAAAATGCTTGTTTTAGGACAAAAGCTCATCCTTGGGAAACCTTTTGAAATGAATCCAATGTTGATACATGGTTTCCCCTCCAACACCAACCTTTTTGAGTTGAACTATGCAGCCAATGTAAAAACATTTTGATATTTGCAAGATTTATGGTAGACAAAAATATCTACAATAACCCTTTCAAAGATTTTAGGGATAGGGAGTAAGAAGCGGCTGTAGAATGTGCATGTGATGGCAGAGATACAGAATAATTCAGGAAGCTTTTTGTATGAGCATGGAATGAAAGGGATATTTAGAAAATAACTTCCATGCTTATCTATGCAATCTTTTGATCTTGGGGAGTACTTTCTTTCATATGACAATTCATGTCCTCCATAAGATTAGGATAGGTCATGATTATTGCGGAGATTGACATGACATCTCCCCTAAGATTAGGAATGGATTTAGATGAGACACTAGGTGTGGGCACAGAGGGGAAAAGAATAGAAATATCTTCTATATGGAATGGTTCTCCCTCTTTGAGTTCACTAGATATGGATTGTCTCATACAGGAATTTGAGGCATAAGATGTTGATTCAGTAGGTTCTAAGTTGTTTCCATGATCAACATTAAGAAAAGGGTCAGCCTCGAATTCAAAGGGGTGTGTAAAAGGATGGGATTCATCATCCCTAGAAGTGTGACATGTCCCCTCAATGGGAGATTCCCCAATAACTAGAATATGGGAAGGATTTGAAAGAATTTCAAATTTGATTGTGGGTGCCTCCTCTTGTTGGTCGGGGCTTCACTATTGTTTCATCAAGAAACTCATCATAGATGCCAGTGTAAGGGGTGTTTTGAAGAATTTTTCAAGAATGGCTTCCCCTCACTAATAGATTTGTGCACGAACGAGTCTCCAGAAGATGAGTCAAGTTGGAGAGTAGCTTCCTTGCTAAGACCAAGATGGAAATGGTAAAGAAGGACATGGTCAGGCAAGGAAAGTTCTGGACCAGTATTAACAAGGCTTAAGAACCTAGCCCAGGCTACTCCTAGAGTCTCCTCCTTTTGTTGAAAGGTAAGCAGTTCTACTCGAAGGGCAGTGTTGGTGGTTCTTAAGTCATATCTTTAACCGCCAAAACTCATATAAAATATACTAAAAATAATGCCAAACTTAGTGGTAGGGCTTATAACGAACAAAGTTCCACAAGTTTTGGTGATTTATCTTTTGCAGGTGGACAATCATTAAAACCATCACACATGGGCTCAAAATCATGTAAGATACACATAAAAACATTAACTAATATGAGCCGAAGAAGCCCACTTACCAGGCAAATCCGGGCCTAGAGCATAAGGAAAATCAGCCCAAAACCAATCCAAAAGACCTCAACTTCGCGAGCAACCACCGTAGGCCCATCCAAGAACATCAGGGGGATCACCCATCAAAGCTGGGGGCATTTGGGCCCAGCCATGGTGCGGCCGCACCCCCGCGGGCCCCATTCGGCCCAGGTTTTGGTCAGTTGCTTCCTACCGACATTCCAAAGGCGGTTTCAGAGGTTGTCCATGTTCAATGTACCTAGAGGTCGATTTGGGTGCAATCTTTCAAAGAACCACCTCCACTCCAACTATAAAAGGAGGCCTCCTCCCCCTTATTTGAATCATTCTACACTTGAGCAATCCTTCATATCCTTAGTAGTAGTATCCCTCTAGGTGTCCTTCACCTAGTTGTAGTATAGAAAAGAGGGAAGAGAGGAGAGGGAAGAGAGTGGAGGAGAAATCCGGAGCTGTCGGCTTCCTCTCCGTCTTATACTCGGTGTCCTAGGTAGAAGCGTAGGAAGGGCCGAAGGTGTCGGCCCCTCCTCGACTTTTGTACCTCTACAGAGATGACTCGTCTAAGTAATATCCAGGTTCTCTTTTGGTAATTCCAGTATTTCTATTTGATTAAATTTAGTCCTTGCTTTACTTTATTTATGGGAGCTCCGCTCGACCGAGTGTTCTAGTCTAAAGATCTGGGCTAGAATAGTAATCGTTAGCATAGACGTGGTGTCTAGGCTAGTGTTTACCTGAATTTGCGCCCAACACCACGGATAGTTGTGGTAGCACCGGAGGTGACAGCTCTGACCAGGCCTTTGTATTCCACCACGTTCGGGTTGGTATTTCTGTAGAGCTTTTGGCAGCCTTCCCCTGACTACCACTTCCCAGTCTCTTCGAGAGTCGGAAAGGTACTGCTGCTCCAAAGTAAGTAAAGTTTAGTGGGCCTAAATCTTGGTCATCTAGCATATGTTGGAAGAACCTTAGGAAACCACTCTCTACCCACCAAAAATAATTATTTTTTGGATGACCTTGATCCTTTCTAGTTCACTTCTCGTTCCCTGTGGAAATCGATACCTAGGAAAGCTACAGCGGTATCCGTGCGCTTGCGGATTTATCTGTTTGCGTTAACAAATACCAATAAGCTTTCTAGCGCTATTGCCGGGGAACTGTTGTTGTTCTAGATTCGAACCAAGTCGTCCGTGTATCCTTTTTCTTTTTACCACCACCTTCACTTCACCACCATCAACCACCACCGTTACCACATGGATTCCACTCCTATCTATAAATTCTTCGCTCCAAAGGGCGAGTTCTTAGAGCCACCATAATCCTCGAAGCCAATCATAGCTTCTAGCTATGAACTCCGCCCTGGCTTTATAGCCATGGTTTGGGAGCAATCCTTCTCGGGGCAAGAAGATGAAAATCCTTATACCCACCTTCAAGAATTTGAGTAGTTGTATTCTTGCCTGAATATTTCTGGCATGACACATGAGACCATTAAATGGAAATTTTTTCCATTCTCCCTTTTGGGTAAAGCGAAATAATGGTATGCTCATATTGTAGGAGTAAACGGAAATTGGGACAAATTTCGAGACAAATTTTGTCTTGCTTTCTTCCCTCTTTCCGGAATTGCTGCCCTTCGAATAGAAATTCTAACTTTTCAGCAAAAGGAGAAGGAGACTCTAGGAGCTGCCTGGGCTAGGTTTACAAATCTTATCAATGCTGGCCCAAACCTTTCTTTGCCTGACCATGTCCTTCTACATCACTTTCATCTTGGTCTTAGCAAAGAAGCTGCTCTCCAGTTAGACATATCTTCTGGAGGCTCATTCATGCACAAAACCATTATTGAGGGGAGAGCCATTCTTGTGAGAATCCTAGAAAACACCCCTTACATCGATATATATGACAAGTTTTCTGAAGAAGTTGAGTTAAGCCTCGACCAACAAGAGGAGGTTCTTGCAACCGAATCCAAAATTCCTTTAAATCCCTCTCATGATTTGGTTGCCATAGAGCCCCCTATTTAGGGAACACACCACACTCTAGAGGATGATGAACCTCATCCTTCATCATTTTCCTTCGAATTCGAGGAAGATCTTTTCGAAGATTTTGGGAATGCCTCGAATTTACCAATTCAAGTGAGACCTCTGGTGCATTTTGCACCAACTGAGGCTGATGGTCCACAAAATGAGCCCTTCCTTGTAGAACATATCAAAGGATTCTCAGCCATCATGAGTCATGAGTGGTCGGCAGAAATGGAGTTATCCGCCGAGGTAGCCCGAATCATTGCCCCCTCAGATGTTCTACCTTGCACCTTTAAGGAAACATCCATAGAGGCTCACTATAGTCCTACCATTGGGATCAACATCATGTCAAAAGTATTAGTTGCAAAACTATGCCCCAATGAATCCTTGACCCCATCTCATAAACTTTTGAGAATTCCTTCGGAAGTTACTCTAGAAAGTTATGGGCTCATGAGGTCTATTCCTATGTGCATAAGAGGCTCCGAGTACCGTCTAGATTTCCACATCTATGATATCTCGGACATGTCCCTTTTGATCGGTTTACCTCTAGGGAGACTCTTTCAGGAAAGACCGAAACTGGGTCTCTTGAATTTAAAGTTGGGAAATTCTCCTATCGCTGTTTCGTTTGCACGATCACACAACGCGATAGTAGAACCCAAGCTCGAACAAGACCCTATTGAGGATGTCTTGATGGCTTCTCTAGACGAAATGACCCAACCAACTCTTGATGATGAGCACTTCACTCTAGAAGAAGAAGAGCTGGATGAGCCTATCAAGCTAGACCAAACTGAAGTGCCATCACAAGCCTCAATTGAACTAAAACCCCTTCCTTCTAGCCTAAAATATGTCTTTCTGAACAATAATCGAGAAACTCCTGTTATCATAAGTGACAAGCTTTCTGATGAAGAAACCTATAAACTTATCGCTATCCTAGAAAGACATATATTAGCTATAGGCTACTCACTCAAGGACCTAAAAGGGATTAGCCCCACTCTCTGCACCTATCGTATCCCTATCGATCCTAATTCTTCACCATAAAGGGAAGCCCAGCGGAGACTTAACAACGCTATGCGAGAGGTTGTTAAGAAAGAGGTCCTCAAGCTTTTGCACGCTGGGATTATTTATCCCGTACCATATAGTGAGTGGGTTAGCCCTGTCCAAGTCGTGCCAAAGAAGGGAGGGATGACAGTCATTGAGAATGAAAAGAATGAACTTATCCCTCAACGAACTGTGACCGGGTGGCGGATGTGCATTGACTATCGGAAACTCAACAAGGCTACTAAGAAGGATCACTTCTTGTTGCCGTTCATTGATGAAATGTTAGAACACCTCGTGAACCATTCCTTTTTCTGTTTCCTTGATGGGTATTCCGGGTATCATCAAATCCCGATCCACCCCGATGACCAGAGTAAGACTACCTTCACATGCCCGTATGGAACTTATGCATACCGACGTATGTCATTCGGTTTGTGCAATGCTCTAGCTTCCTTCCAACGGTGCATGATGTCTATTTTCTCCGACATGATTGAGAAAATCATGAAGGTATTCATGGAAGACTTCACCGTCTATGGCAAAACCTTCAATGATTGTCTGGAGAACTTAGACAAAGTCTTACAATGGTGCGAAGATAAGCACTTAATCCTGAACTGGGAAAAGTACCATTTTATGGTTTAGGAAGGAATAGTGCTTGGACATAAAGTGTCCGCCCGTGGGATAGAGGTAGACAAAGCAAAAATTGAAGTTATCGAACAACTTCCACCTCCCACAAATGTGAAAGGCATTTGTAGCTTCCTAGGCCATGCAGGGTTCCATAGGTGATTCATCAAAGATTTTTCTTAAATCGCTAGACCTCTAACCAGCCTTTTAGCTAAAGATGCACCTTTCATTTTTAACAATGAGTGTCATGAAGCCTTTCAAATCTTAAAAAGGCACACATTTTAGCTCCAATCATCCAACCACCAGATTGGAAGTTGCCCTTTGAAATCATGTACGATGCTAGCGATTTTGCTGTTGGGGCCGTTTTGGGCCAAACAAGGGATAAAAAGCACTATGCTATATCCTATGCTAGCAAAACTTTGTCAGGGGCACAGCTGAATTATACCACAACCGAGGAGTTGTTGGCTGTTGTCTTTGTGACAGACAAGTTTAGATCTTACTTAGTGGGGTCAAGGGTAATTGTTTGTACGGACCATGCTGCTCTCAAATACCTCCTCACTAAGAAAGATGCTAAACCTCGTCTAATCCAATGGATTCTTCTGCTCCAAGAGTTCGATATAGAAATATGAGATAAAAAGGGAGTAGAAAACTCGGTAGCTGATCATTTGTCTAGGCTTCATCATACAGATACACATGAGTTGCCCATTAATGACTATCTTAGGGATGACACACTCCTCATGGTAACCCACTCAGACCCATGGTATGCAAATATTGTGAACTATATAGTTACAGGATATGTTGCACCAGGGGAAGATAAGAGGAAACTCAAGCATCAAAGTCATTCCCATTTGTGGGATGACCCCTACCTCTACCGAATCTGTGCTGATGGACTATTACGGAGATGTGTCCCCATGGTTGAAGCCACAAAGATCATAGACAGATGTCATGCATCGCCTTATGGAGGACACTATGGTGCATTCCGTACACATGCCAAGATCTAGCAAAGTGGTTTCTTCTAGCCAACGATGTACCAGGATACAAAAGAATTTGTTAGAAGATGTGCCAGATGCCAGAAGCACGGTAACATCAACACTCGAGATGCAATGCCACTCATGAACAATCTCAAGTAGAGTTGTTTGATATTTGGGGAATTGACTTTATGGGACCATTCCCAAAGTCTGGAGATGCTGAATACATCTTGGTAGCAGTGGACTACGTGTCCAAGTGGGTAGAAGCACTGCCCTGCCGATCTGCTGATTCCAAGCACTTCAAAAAGATGTTCTATGAAGTGATATTCCCACGATTTGGAATGCCCCAAATGGTCATAAGTGATGGAGGGTCACACTTCATCGACAAATTCTTTCAGAAATTCCTAGCAGAATATGGAGTCAAGCACAATGTTGCAACTCCATACCATCCCCAAACAAGCGGTCAAGCTGAAACGTCAAACAAGCAGATCAAGAACATTTTGCAAAAGACCGTAGATGAGATGGGGAAGAAATGGATATACCAGCTGCATGATGCACTATGGGCATACCGAATAGCATACAAGACACCCATAGGCATGTCGCCATATCAGCTGGTATATGGAAAAACATGCCATCTACCAGTAGAGTTGGAGTTTAAGGCTCATTGGGCGATAAAGAAGTGGAACATGGATCTCCACCTAGCCGGTAAAAAGAGACGAATGCAACTATCTGAGCTAGAAGAGTGGAGAGAAAAAGCATGCCACAGCTCCAAGATCTACAAAGAAAGAACAAAAAGGTGGCACGACAAAAGAATCAAGCATAAAGAGTTGACACTAGGAGATAAGGTTTTGATGTTCAACTCAAGGGTAAAGCTCTTTGGTCATGGAAAACTTAAAAGCAAATGGGAAGGGCCATTCGAGGTGATTGAAACCTCATCACATGGGGCCATCACACTTCAAGATGACTCAGGTAATATTTTCAAGGTAAATGGCCAACATTTAAAAGTTTTCCTCGAACCTGAAAAAAGTGGAAGAAATAGACTTGATTGAATTTTTTGCTATTTAATGATTCAAACTAAAAAATTCAATCTTGTCCAAAAAAAGAAAATAATAAATTAAAAATAATAACAATAATAATATCTGAATAAACTTTGACTCTCTCTGGTGTTTTTCCGCTAGAAGAATCCATGTGCTTTCACTATTTTTTGTCTTTAAATAAAAGCCAGATATAGTCACAAAGAAGTGTGGGGGAAATGACACCTCCACCATGGACAAATGTACATCATCAAATGGTGGAAGATTCTGCATACAACTTCCAAAACTTGGTTTGATATTTCTTGACTTATTCATATACTCACTAAGTTTTACATCCTGTCCACACATGTTTAAAATCTACAAAATAAAAAAAAACAAAACCATACTTCAATTTAAAATTTTGAAAAGTGGCATGTTTATAACATTATTGAGATAGAAGCTTGCATAAAGATTATTCTATATACATATTCTTATGCTTGTGGGAAAATATTTTTATAGGAAAATTATATTGACTAAGTTGTTGTGGAGTGTGATATAGTTCTGGCTTAGAAATCCTACCTTCTCTTTTTTGAAGCACTTGGAGATTTTATTTTGATGAAATATTATAAAACTATAGTATCACATACTCCTTAATGGTGATAATTTCCTACCAAAGACATACATGTTGTTTTAAGATAGAAGCCTTCTACATAAGTTGCTGCTTTGCATTGAGTTTTGTCAAACCTCGTGACCCGTGTTGTAGAAGTTTGTCATGCTCCCAAGATCAAGATTCATTCACACACACATACGCACTACTCCTACACTGGGAGTAGGCACAAAACATGCCCTTCATTCACCAAAAATGTGCTACCCCAGCACTTGGGAGAGTACACAAAAAAGTGCTTGATAGGTCCACCAAATAAATGCTCTAAAGTTTTATTGTTAACTCTCTTGTAAATTTTTATGCAAAAAAGAGACATGGGATATGCAAAAGAAAAAAAAGGACAAGTGTCCTAAAGATGAAAAATAATGGGTACAAAGATGCCCACCTGAAAAAAAAAAAGAAAGAAGAAAAGAGAAAAGAAAAAAAGAGAGAGAAAGGATAGCCCATGATCTTGCATAGTTTTTTGAATTTTCAAACAAGAGAGATATATTTCATGAGCATAGTAGAATTAGGATAGCCACCATATAAATTTTCCACACACATGCACATCTTGATCTAAGAGTATGACATTTCTCTCCTTGGATCCAAACTTTGACTTAGCAAAATATGCAAAGTAAGTATACTACATCCTTTTCCATACCTAAAACTCCATATAAAGCTTATTAGAGATAGAATGAAACAAAGGCATCATTCAAAACATGCCTTGGTAAAGAATCATACACCATTGAGCGATTCGAGAGCATCATTTGAGGAGTATTAGTGAACTATGCTTTTTCTATGAAAAACTTTAAAAATTCCGAGCTGCTAAGATTAGAATTAGGAAAGATCACTTTGCTTCGAGAACTATTCCATTTTTCAACCGCAAAGGATATATGTTACCTAGTGTCACATATCCCATATGTTTAAGAAATGTTTTGGAATAATTTCTTATGTTAGCGGTATATCTTAAGATGTTATATTCATGTTTATCTTTATCCTTAACCTTTACTCGAGGATGAGCAAAGATCTAAGTGTGGGGGAGCTTGTTGGTGGTTCTTAACTCATATCTTTAACCGCCAACTCTCATATAAAATATACTAAAAATAATGCCAAACTTAGTGGTAGGGCTTATAACTGACAAAGTTCCACAAGTTTTGGTGATTTATCTTTTGCAGGTGGACAATCATTAAAACCATCACACATGGGCTCAAAATCATGTAAGATACACATATAAACATTAAATAATATGAGCCCAAGTGAAGAAGCCCACTTACCAGGCAAATCTGGGCCTAGAGCACAAGGAAAATTAGCCCAAAACCAATCCAAAAGACCTCAACTTCGCGAGCAACCACCGTAGGCCCATCCAAGAACATCAGGGGAGATCACCCACCAAAGCTGGGGGCATTTGGGCCCAGCCATGGTGCGGGCGCACCATGGTGCAGCCGCACCCCCGCCGGCCCCGTTCGGCCTAGGTTTTGGTCGGTTGCTTCCTACCGACATTCCAAAGGCGGTTTCAGAGGTTGTCCATGTTCAATGTACCTAGAGGTCGGTTTGGGTGCAATCTTTCAAAGAACCCCCTCCACTCTAACTATAAAAGGAGGCCTCCTCCCCCTCACTTGAATCATTCTACACTTGAGCAATCCTTCATATCCTTAGTAGTAGTATCCCTCTAGGTGTTCTTCACCTAGTTGTAGTATAGAAAAGAGGGAAGAGAGGAGAGGGAAGAGAGTGGAGGAGAAATCCGGAGCTGTCGGCTTCCTCTCCGTCTTGTACTAGGTGTCCCGGGTAGAAGCGTAATAAGGGCTAGAGGTGTTGGCCCCTCCTCGACTTTTGTACCTCAACGGAGATGACTCATCTGAGTAATATCCAGGTTCTCTTTTGGTAATTCCAGTATTTCTATTTGATTAAATTCAGTCCTTGCTTTACTTTATTTATGGGAACTCCGCTCGATCGAGTGTTCTAGTCTAAAGATCTAGGCTAGAATAGTAATCGTTAGCATAGACGTGGTGTCTAGGCTAGTGTTTACCTGAGTTTGCGCCCAACCCCACGGATAGTTGTGGTAGCCCCGGAGGTGACAGCTCTGACCAGGCCTTTGTATTCCACCACGTTCGGGTTGGTGTTTCTGTAGAGCTTTTGGCAGCCTTTCCCTGACTACCGCTTCCCAGTCTCTTCGAGAGTCGGAATGGTACTGCTGCTCCAAAGTAAGTAAAGTTTAATGAGCCTGAATCTTGGTCATCTAGCATATGTTGGAAGAACCTTAGGAAACCCCTCTCTACCCACCAAAAATAGTTATTTCTTGGACGACCTTGATCCTTTCTCGTTCACTTCTCGTTCCCCGTGGCAATTGATACCTAGGAATACTCCGGGTGAAAGCTAAAGTGGTATCCGTGTGCTTGCGGATTTATCTGTTTGCGTTAATAAATAACAACAGGCAGCAACTCGAGAAATAGGGAAGAAAGCAAGACAAAATTTGTCTCGAAGTTCATCCCAATTTCCATGTACACCTCGTACAGTATGAGCATACCATTATTTCGCTATTCCCAAAAGGGAGAATGGAAATAGTTTCCATTTAATGGTCTCTTGTGTCATGCCAGATAAAATTAGGCAAGAACACAAGTGCTAGAATTCCCGAAGGTGGGTATAAGGATTTTCGTCTTGCTGCCCGGAGTAGGGTTGCGCCCGAACCATGGCTATGAAAGCAGGGCGAA
Source organism: Chrysopogon serrulatus (assembly GCA_015844335.1). NCBI lineage: Eukaryota > Viridiplantae > Streptophyta > Magnoliopsida > Poales > Poaceae > Chrysopogon > Chrysopogon serrulatus. Next base: position 162,996 of record JADLZL010001603.1, on the reverse strand, counting down.
GCTCATAGCCATTTGTAAGAATAGGGTGTGATGATGGTGGAGGCTCACATGAATCGCCCTTCAAAGCAGAATATTTATAAGTAGGAGTGGAATCCATGTGATAGGAATGGTAGTGGTGGTATGGTGCATATGATGGGGTAACAAAGAAAAAGAAAAAGGATACACGGACGAACTTGGTTCGATTCTAGAACAGCTACTTTTCCCCGGCAACGGCGCCAGAAAGCTTGTTGGTATAAGTTAACGCAAACAGATAAATCCGCAAGCGCACGGATACTGCTGTAGCTTTCACCCGGAGTATTCCTAGGTATCGATTTCCACGCGGAATAAGAAGTGAACTAGAAAGGATCGAGGTCGTCCAAGGAATAACTATTTTTGGTGGGTAGAGAGGGGTTTCCTAAGGTTCTTCCAAGACAGGCTAGATGACCAAGGTTCAGGCCTACTAAACTTTACTTACTTCGAAGCAGCGGTTCCTTTCCGACTCTCGAAAATACTGGGAAGCGGTAGTCGGGGTCAGGCAGCTAAAAGCTCTATGGAAACACCAACCCGAACATGGTGGAATACAAAGGCCTGGTCAGAGCTGTCACCTCTGGGGCTACCACAACTATCCGTGGGGTTGGGCGCAAACTCAGGTAAACTCTAGCCTAGACACCACGCCTATGCTAGCGATTACTACTCTAATCTGGTACCTAGACTAGAGCACTCGGTCGAGCAGAGATCCCGTAAGCAAAGTAAAGCAAGAACTGAATTTAATCAAATAGAAGGCTTGGAATTATTGAAAGAAGAACCTGGATATTACTCAAGATGAGTCGGCTCCGTAGAGGTACAATAGTCGAGAAGAAGCCGACACCTCTCGCCCTCCTCTTTTTCTACTCGGGACACCAGGTACAAGACAAAGAGGAAGCCGACAGCTCTGGATTCCTCCTCCACTCTCTTCCCTCTCCTCTCTTCCCTCTTTTCTACACTACAACTAGGTGATAGTCACCTAGAGGGACACTACTACAAAGTGTATAAGGTGTAGAGATGATGCTCCAATGTAGAGGTGTGTGAGAATGGGAGGCCTCCCCTCTTCTTATATAGTGAAGGTAAGTTCGGTTGCCGAGACAATATGCTGCATGCCCACATGCAACCGCCATCAGGGAGCCACCGAGAGCGCCACGTGGAATCTGGAGGCGAGCGGACCTCCCCCAGGTGCGGCCACACCCGCCTTCGCGTGGTCAGTTGTTGAGTGGGCCTGGGCCATGTCTACGTCGGTGGTTGGCCTAGATTGATCAGGTAGGTGGGCTTCTCTCCTTATTTCCTTTTTATGCTTTGTTGGAAAGTGTATTTCAATTGTATTTTGTATTGTATCCCTATATATGTCCTACAAAACAAGTAAACACCAAAACTTGTAGAAGTTATTAGTATAAGCCCTATTTTCTATATTTTGATATTTGTTTGTATGATTTATATGTAAAGATTGGTGGTTAAAATTGGACAATAAGAGCCGCCAACAGGTGGTTAGAAATAGGAGTTAAGGACCACCAACAGCAACCTAGCATTGAGCCAAGCTAGGTGAATGATGAGAAGCAGGGAGCAATTCACTTCATATCATCAAATCAATGTCCTATTTTTCTCGTCACCTTCGAAGACACCATTTTATATGTCGGCAACAAAAAGTTGTCTAGTAAGGCCGTGGATGGCCATGATCACCAAAAAGATATTCCTAAACTATTGGAGATGAAATTTTTACAGGAGTTCCCTCCGTGTCCATCAAGACGGCAGATATATCATTCACGAACAAAGAAGAACCACTTGTCGCCATGCCGATAGATGACAAAGACAACCAGAAAGGAACTTAAGTTTGTATCTTCAATGGACATCAGCTCATCAATCATGAATCAACTAAAATCAAGACAAGGGTGATATATGAAGAGCATGCAATTGTTCGTATTTCTATCGGATGGTGAAAAAGCGAAGCTAATAGAAGGAAGGCCTTGCTCAAAGGACCACAAGCTATCACCAACAGATGAATCAAACAACCCCCGTCTTCAGAAAAGTTTGTCAGCACTTACATCTAAAGAAAGAAGGATAAAGACATAAGGTATATTTATCCAAGCCCCATGCAATATTAAACTACATTCAACATCTTACACGATATTGTTAATTGTCTTGATTATCCTTACCTTATGCCATGCTCAATTTGCCAAAACTTAAAACAAATAAAATGATCCTTTGGTTCACCATACATATTCTTGGTTCTATTTGAATAAATATCTTTAGTATTTTAAACTTTCTTGTTCTATTATAAGTATGCTTCAAAATATTACTTAAACATAATTGTATAATTTTTTTAGTTATATATAGATTAACCTCTCCTATATAAAAAAAAATATTTAAATCATATTAGGAGACTATTCATAGAATCAAATCAAGGTTAGAGGTATTCTTCAAAATAACATCTTTGCCTTAACCTTGTTGAAAAAGTTAAAGTAATAGTGAATCATTTAAAACACAGATTACAAATTAATCTTTAACTCCTTGGCAAACACTATCCACACTTTAAATAAATAGTATTTTTCTTTGGGTATATGTTGTCTACTAATCTCTTGCAAAAAAAATAATAATGAGAGAAGCAGAAGTCTGTAGGAGTGGGAAAGGAGTACAACATATGAGACAAGACGCTAATAAACAACTCAAGATACAAGAAAAGAAAAGAACATTAAAATTCATCTACCCTTTACCACATAGTGTCATCACACTCCAGTAATAAAGGTAACATCTTAAAGGTAAGTGGTCATCATTTTCTCTTGATCTTGGAGTGCATATCATAGCACCATTCTCTTGATCTCAGTCTTAACCAAATAAGCTAAAATCTTATATATATCTTATTTTTGAAAGATAATAGTCATCATGTTAATCTTGATAACTTATAAAGATAAACAATCCTGCCATAGGTTAAGCAACTCCACTCATTTATCTAATAAGCTTAAATGTCATATTTATACTTTAGATCTTCTCACCCATGTTTAAATGAATAATATGAACAACATCAATTTTATTGTGTCTAAGTTTAGAGAATGAATAAAATTTCTGGTCCTACTTGGTGTATTCCCACCAACAAAGCCTATGCACTTGATCTCTTCCTTGTCTTTATGAGCGTAACACACTTCAAGTAAAGTGTAGGAGATTTTCCAAATTCTACAAGTGGAAGTTCTCAACCAAGAACAATGATGCGCATAAAATTGGCTTTGAGATGCTAACAAAAAAAAAGAAAGAAGATGTCACTACCATTGGAAGTGCCACTAGTGGCACCACCTCAATCTTCATTCTTAAGAGTAAACCGAAGTACTCGATCAATGAACCACTGCAACGAGAAGTCTAGTTTGGGGGACTCAAAACATCAAACCCTAGCCGTGAGGTAACATCGGTAGTTATCCATATTTACTTTCTTACATTGCATGGTTTATTTTCTCTTAAGTATGTTTACTTTTCTGCATTAGTATTGTATAGAAAACAATAAAAATAAATAGGCGTGCATTAGGTTGCATTCATCTTAAAAACTTAAAGCGCCATGTGAAACCCTTGCGGCATAAAAGCTGTAGGAGTTCTCACCGTGGTGGTCTAAAAATAAAAATAAAAATAGCATTTGTAGTTATCTTCTTGCATTGTAAAATAGAAAATCCCAAAAAAAAGTGAAATAAGAGCTCGGAAGAATAATCAATTACTCATTTGGCTGGCCGCTAACCCCTTGTCATAATTCGAGCCTCGAGTTTTAGTTTTCTTGTTGAAGTACATATTTCACGGGGACGCTAACCCCTTGTCATAATTCGAGCCTCGAGTTTTAGTTTTCTTGTTGAAGTACATATTTCATAGGACAATAAAGTGACTAACTAGTGAGACCCATCAGTGGAGCCTACTAAGGACTACTGCTGACAAGTTTGCTCTAAAGATCATTCAACAATCAACCATAGCAAACATCTAGCTTGAAGGAGGGCATCCCCTAGTTATCACGTAAGTATATCTATGCGATTATTGAGTCTGTCTTATAGTCATAAAATACTAAAAATATATGGGCACATGAAGGTCCATGTATGTAGAGTCTTTTATGAGTACATTAAGCCTAAAAAGAAATAAAAAGGTAAACAACAATTAAAACCAAATAAAGATACTTTAGCTATTTATTAAGATGCGATCATAGAGTGTGTTTATAATTACTGTCTAGTTTGTTAAGAGTCAAATTAAAATTGATGAACTTTAAAATTTTGTCTTGAAAATAATGAATCATTGCTCTGCCATAATTTCTTTCAAGTACCTAGTTTTTAAACTTAAATTCTCCTGAGCTTTAGATATGACTGCTTTGATATAAGAATTTACTCTGAACCCGAAACTTATGGGTAGCATATGCTTGAGCTAAGTCTTGGTGATTGAGAGATATGATATGAGAGAGTCTGAGCTACTATTTATCTTATTCCTAGCGATAATAAGTTCTAGAGATGTATCTTTTGAAAACTCAAAGAGATGTATCTTTTGAAAACTCAAAAAATCTTACATGATGAGCTCTTATATGATAAAGTTTGAATTCCTACCAAAGCCATATGATATATTTAGATTAGGAAAATCTTTGCTTATTCATGTTGCTTGCTCTACATTGAGTTTAGTCAACCTTTGTTGTATATCTTATGAGAGTTTTGTCATGCTTTTAAAATCAGTTTTGTCATGCCTTTTAAAATCAAGATCACGCACACACTCCACCTACATATGCATTACTCCTATATCGGGAGTAAGCGCAATCATTTTTCTACTTTCTTCTAGATCCACCTAAAAAATATTTTTCTCCTACACTGGGAGTAAACACCCAAAAATAATATACCCCATAGGATAACCCTTGTTTAAATGCTCTGAGTTCTTATTGTTATCTCTCCAACTATTTAATATTCAAAGGATGCATGTGGCTATGTAAAAGAAAAGTATTAAAAAAGAAAAGGCAGTAAAAGAAAGGGACAAGTATCCAAGCAATTAAAACAATGGGTACTTAGATGTCTGCCTCTCTGAAAAAAATAAGAGAGAAAGAAAGAATAAAGATAGACCATATTTTTTGCAAAAGTTCTAAGATCAAGAGAGAGGGGTTTATTTTTAAAGAGCAAAAGTAGAATTAGGATTAGCCACCATATATACACCTATCCACCATATTCCATACACAAGCACATCTTGGTTTGATTGTATGACTCGACCCTCTGTGGATCCATTGTTTGACTTTACAATATATGAACTGCAAGTATGCTCAATCTAGTTTATGCCATTCCTATGAGCTCCACTATAATCCTTAGTTATAGGAAGGCATGACATCACTAATGCCTATTGGTATTTCTTAACGTATGCAGAAAAGTCCGAAAGCGTATGGAATTACCGTCATAGCACTTCACTCGGAAGTATTCAGGGTATTGTATTTTCCACAAGGAACGGTGTGTAGTCTAACGAGCTAGTTCATCCAAGGACAACACAAGGATAGAATCGGTAGAGGATGAGATTGATTCCTACGATACTAAGACCTATGGATAGATAAACTCTACTTTTACTCGCTTACTTCGGGCACCGACGTACACCTGGTCTGCCAAGTGTTATCGGCCTAGACTCTACGCCGTATCCCAACATGGGGGAGTGCAAGGGATGGACAGGGCTATCACCACCTACTGCTTACCCCTCTACCGGAGGATACGAGGCAAATTAAGATAGCCTCTAGCTTAGACACCATGTCTACGCTGTTGACAACTACTCTAGTGTGCTAGCAGGGTGATCCTGTCTTTATCAGGGGCCCTCTACTAGAGTATTTGCTACAAGAACGAACGATGAATCCACAAGCAAATAAGAGTAAAACTTAACTAACCAAAAGACTTAATAGTATAAGAATCATGAACACTCACTTAGAGGATATCCTTCAAAGTACAAGCTCGGGGCGACACCAACAAGCTCAGCGCCTTCCCAGGTACAAGCTCGGGGAGACACCAACAAGTCTGACACTTGCCTGATCTCTCCCTCACATCTCTCTCTACTAACTCTAGATAGCTACTAGGGCCTAAGCCCTTTGGAATGGTGCTCAAGTGTGGTGCTCTTGCTCCTTTGTGTGTTGGTGGAATGAGGAGAGGGGGAGGCCTCATTTTATAAGTGGAGAGGAGGGGTTTAATAAAAAAATCCACCCAAACCAACCATCCAGGTACAATGCATCTAGACCCCCTATGCAACCGAAGTTGGAGGGACGGTAAGAGGCCACCGACCGAAGCCTGGGCCGAACGGGGCCACTGGGGGTGCGGCCGCACCATGGTGTGGCTGCACCACGGCTAAGCCCAAATCAGCCCAATTTTGTTGAGTGGTCTCCTGGCATGTTCTAGACTTGGGCCACGGTGGGGATTCATGAAGTTGAGATGCTTTGAGTTGGATTTGGGCTTATTCTCCATTTGTTTGGGCCCAGATTTGCCTAGATAAGTGGACCTTCTTCCTTATATTGATGCATGTCTTGTATGTATTTGAGCCCATATAGGGAGGTTTCATAGATGTCCTCCGGCAAATGATGAATCACCAAAACTTGTGGAACCAAGATAGTTATAGGTCCTATTTCTAAGTTTGGTGTTCATATCCTTTGATTTTATACGAGTGTTGGTGGTTATATAAAAGAGTTAAGGACCGCCAACAAACTCCCCCGCACTTACCTCTTGCTCGTCCTCGAGCAAAGCTTAGAGGTAGAAGTAATCATGAGCATAAAATTCCAAGATATACAGCGTACATAAAAATTATTCCATCACATTTCTTACACATGTGGGATATATGGCATTTAGCTAACATGTTTCCTTAAGATGTTGAAAAGTGAAATGGTTCTCAAAACAAAGTTATCTTCCTAATTTCATATCTTAGCAGTTTAGAGTTTTTGAAAGTTTTCAAAATAAAAGGCATAGTTCACTTTATACTCCTCAAAAGGTGCTCTCAAATCACTCAAATGTGTATTATTTCTCACCAAGGCATAGTAAAGTCTTTGCCTTCTTTTATTCTTTTCTACCTCTAAAAAGGTTTATGTGGAGCTTTGGGTAGGGATAAACAATGACGGCATACTTGTATTGCATATGTTGTAAAGTTAAATCTAGGATCCAAGGAGAGAAGTGTCATACTCTTAGATCAAGATGTGCATGTGTGTGGAAGATGATATACTAAAACTATACTCCTTTTGTAGACATGATCTCTCTACTATTTATTATTTTGAGACATGGCTATCTTCTTTTTTTTGAATACATGAGCCTTCATATGCTCATCTTTTTTATATACTTTGGACCTTCATGTGTCCGTATATTTATTTTCTTTGGGACCTTCATGTGTCCCTATCTCTTTTTTACATACTTTTGCATAGCCTATGTCTCTTTTACTAAAACATAATTGTAGAGAGATCATCACCTCTCTATAACATGGAGTATTTATCTAATAAACACTTTTTGTCTACTCATAGAGTAAGAGTAGAACATTTTTTGTGGAACTAGATGGAAGGCATGTTTTTGCGTACTCCCAGTGTAGGAGCAGTATATATATGTGGCGTGTGTGTGATCTTGATCTTAGGAGCATGATAAATCTCTCACACGGGTCACAAGACTTGACCAAACTCAATGCAATAAAAAGCAGCATATGTAGTAGGATTAAAACTTGCAAGATGCATATATTTGGCCTTGGTAGGAATTTCTTCACCAAATGAGGAGTATGTGAAACTATGGTTTTATAGCATTTTTATAAAAATAAATTCTCCAAGTTCTCTGATTAGAAATGGCAGGATTTCTAAGTTAGAACCATAATACACCCCTCAACAACTTAGTCAACTTGATTTCCTATCAAAGTATTTTTCCACAAGCATAAGAATATGTACATGGAACAAACTTCATGCAAACTTTCTATCTCAGAAAAGTTATGAATATGTCACTTTTTGATAATTATGAAAGGAGTGTGGGTTGTCTTGCATGGAGGCAAAAGTTGGTTTATTGAGTTTAATTTTTATGATCACAATTCATGTTTATTTAAACTCAATTTTAGAGAGATGAGGGAGTATTGCACAAACCATCATTGAAGAGGGAGGAGAAACATTAGGTGGATTCGTCTTTCTTGTTCTCCTTCATCTTTGGATCCTTCAATCTTTGTGTAACTTGTTGATGGGAGATCCTGAATGTGTGTTTTGTTTTGCTTAAGAGACCTCCCCCACACTTATTTGTGTACCTACTTTATTTGATAAAGAAACAAAAATAGAAACAAGAAACAACTCTACCAGCTTAAACACTGGGGAGCCTAAGCAAAATTATTATTTTATTACTATTATCATATTTATTTTCTTTATATTTTTATTTATTTATTTATTATTTTGTTCACCCAAGTTATTACTCAAACAAGGCTAAGATAAAGTTGCAATTAAATTCCTAGCCTTGGTTTATCTCCATCAAAGATTACTTTCATCGTATATAAAAACAACTCAAAGTTCATGAACCAAGATTTAACACCATGTCAAATTTTGATTAAAGAAGGTCATTTTAACCTAAGCACCACGCTTAATTTAAAAGGCATATAGATGTACCAATTAAATACACAGAGCAATATCATAAACAAGGGAAGCATGAACTTTGCATGATCAAGTCATAATCAGAAGGAGACAAACATGAGTTTGAGTGGAGTGATAAACATTACCTTTGCATACCTGAGTGATCTTACCAGCAGCGTAGGTGGATGAAGCTTTTGAGCCGGCTGCAGGATGACTTGATTGCATATGGACTTACCCAGGCAATCAACAAGGCGAGGCTACACACACAAATGGTGTGTATAGACCATGGACCTTGGTGATAAGTAGCAAAGGGAAGCACCCGTCTTGCGGCTCCTTTTCTTCTTCTTTTTTTCCTTTTTTATTATTATGTTTTCTTTTCTTTCTTTCTATTTTTCTTTGTTTTTTCATCTATAGCTCTCTTTTTTGTGATAATCCGAGGTATCTCCCGGCAGTGCTTTGTTTATGGTCATAAGCTTGACCATGGGAACTTTATCTTGCAGCTCTCAATGGTGGTGTAGTTCCTAGCTTTACCATCAAGTGTTTAGCATCATCGTTCCAGCAGCAAGGTTAGTACCATAGTGCATATATGAGATTTTGCAATGCTTATGATAAATGAAGGCATCCATAACCATTTTCTTAAAAGGTTTAGAAACAAAGACCAAGAGATGGTTAGGACCCTTGTAAGAGCATGTGGTACTAAGATTGATGTCCATGGCACGGAGGTTTTCAAAAGTCAAGACATGTACGAGCATCGTTGAATCTTGATGACTGTTGAGAACAACATTTGGACAGCGAGAGGGACATGGCTCAGGTTCGAGTAAGGATGATGATGGATGTTCAGTTTCACAAAGATGAAAGAAAAGTTCGGGTGAAATGAACGGGGATATGAATTTAACCTCCTCGAACAAGTCACGGTTGGGATCATGTTCTGCCATTGAAATTTTTGGGCAAGGGGTAGGAGTGGTGATAGCAATTTATCCTAAATTTTCACTAAGGCTCCCACAAGAAGGTTTTTCTTAAAAAACATTTTCAAAAGGGTAGCCTATGAGTAGCTCAAACTCGAGGATGGCAAAGATGTAGAAATCTAAGTGGACCTCGATTTTGTCTATTATGATTGGCGCAGCCTTAGCAATCCCACAACACTCAAAAATGAGTCCAGACGGACTTTTGAAGAGTTTGTCAATTGGGACTAGCAATGCTTTTCCTATAAGGGTTTCCACAAGGAATGTGACATGATATTAACCCCGACCATGGGATTATGCATGGCTTCTATGATAGTTCCCCGTAACGAGCAAGGTATGGTCGTAGAAGGTGAAAGAATCCAAATTGCTTTGAAAGAACGTTTCACTTCCATTATCCATTCCTTCGACGGTTCTTCTTTGGAGGAAACTTTCGTGGAAGGAAGCATGTGCTTAAAAAGCATTGAGGTATTGCCATAATCTTTGAATTGGATAGGAAACTCCAAAGGATGAATTACTCCTTCCTTCGGTGCTCCTGGTTCAGGTGAGTGCCCTAAGGATGTAGCAGGATTGGTTTTGGCTAAAGAGGGCTCCTCGAAGATTGACATGCCCCTTTTCTAGAGGGCTTTAGGTTCTATGATGGAAGAAGAGTATTGATCAAAGATTTTCTTTTGTTCCATCATAGATTCTTTTGTAAATGACCCTCCGTTGGCCATGTCAAGGTATAGGGCAGCTTCTATGTCGAGACCCGAACAAAAGAGATGCAGTAAAATGCCATCGGGTAAAGTCAAGTCTAGGCCAGCATGAATTAACTGATAAAAACCTAGCCCAGGCTACACCTATGGATTCCTTCTCATACTGCTCAAAGTCGAGGATTGCCCTTGGTAGAGAGACGATACGAGACATAGGGAAGAATGCAAGACAAAAATTGTCTTTAAATTCTTCCCAATCCCATTCGTACATCCTACGGCATGAGTGTACCATTGCTTTGCCTCCCGAAAGAGAGAAGGAAAACAATTTCCACCTTAGAGTTTCTTGTGTCATGCCTAAGATGGTCAGACACGAACACATTTCCTCGAAATCTCTTAGGTGATTGCACGGGTTTTCGTTTTCCTGCCCTAAGAAGGGTAGCGCCCCAAACCATAGCTATCAAGCAAGGGTGGAGTTCATAGCTAGATGAGAGTTTTGATTTTGGAGAAAATGATGGCTCAGAGAACTCCCCTTTGAAGCAAAATGTTTTTAAATTGGAGTGGAATGCATGGTGAAAAAGGGATAAGGGTGATAGTTTTTTTTAATATTAAAAAAAGAAAAGATAAAAGATACAAATACAAGGATGAACTAGGTTCAAAGATATAGCAACCGTTCCCTGGCAATGGCGCCAAAAATGTTTGTTGCTATTTCTAGACGCATGCAGAAAAGTCTGCAAGGAATTACCGCCGTAGCACTTCACCCAGAAAGGGTATCGTATTTTCCACGAGGAACGGTGTGTAGTCTAACGAGCTAGTTCGTCCAAGGACAACATAAGGATAGAGTTGGTAGAGGATGAGATTGATTCCTATGATACTAAGACATATGGATAGATAAACTCTACTTTTACTCGCTTACTTCAGACACCGGCATACGCCTGGCCTGCCAAGTGATACCGCCCTAGACTCTACGCTGTATCCCAACGTGGGGAGTGCAAGGGATGGATAGGGCTATCACCACCCGCCGCCTACCCCTCTACCGGAGGATACGAGGCAAACAAAATTAGCCTCTAGCTTAGACACCACGTCTACGCTGTTGACTACTACTCTAGTGTGCTAGTAGGGTGATCTCGTCTTTATCAGCAGCCCTCTACTAAAGCGTTCGCTACAAGAACGAATGACGAACCCGCAAGCAAATAAGAGTAAAACTTAACTAACCAAAAGACTTAATAGTATAAGAATCACAAACACTCAGTGGATATCCATCGAAGTACAAGCGCTCATCGAGGTACAAGCTTGGGACGACACCGACAAGCTCGGTACCTTCTCAGGTACAAGCTCGGGGAGACATCGACAAGTTTGGCACTTCCTCGATCTCTCCCTCACATCTCTCTCTACTAACTCTAGATAGCTACTAGGGCCTAAGCCCTTTGGAATGGTGCTCAAGTGTGGTGCTCTTGCTCCTTTGTGTGTTGGTGGAATGAGGAGAGGGGGAGGCCTCCTTTTATAAGTGGAGAGGAGGGGGTTTAATGGAAAAATCTACCCAAACCGACCATCCAGGTACAATGCATCTGGACCCCTATGCAACCGAAGTTGGAGAGGCGGTAAGAGGCCACCGACCGAAGCCTGAGCCGAACGGGGCCACTGGGGGTGCAGTCGCACCATGGTGCGGCCGCACCACGGCTAAGCCCAAATTGGCCCAATTTTATTCAGTGGTCTCCTGGCATGTTCTAGACTTGGCCATGGTGGGGATTCGTGAAGTTGAGATGCTTTGAGTTGGATTTAGGCTTATTCTCCATTTGTTTGGGCCCAGATTTGCTTGGATAAGTGGACCTTCTTCCTTTAGGCTTATATTAATGCATGTCTTGTATGTGTTTGAGCCCATATATGGTGGTTTCATACGTGTCCTCCTGCAAATGATGAATCACCAAAACTTGTGGAACCAAGTTAGTTATAAGTCCTATTTCTAAGTTTAGTGTTCATATCCTTTGATTTTATGCGAGTGTTGGCAGTTATATAAAAGAGTTAAGGACCGCCAACAATGCCTCAGTGAGATCTATAAATACCATATATATATATATAAGAGACTTGTGGGAGTCATACAATTAAGCCCTGAGTTTTATTTCAAAAACTTATAAAAAACTCCAGAATATTGGTAATGCAAAGAATCTGAGACATAGTGCTTGACTTGATTGTTATATTTTTTTATTGCTCAAGACCAAGTAAAAGTTACAAAGCTCCATAGTTAAGGGTCAATTGGATAAATTTGAAAGTTAGAGCTGTTTTGTCTAATCTGGAGGAGAATTAAGGTATGAAAGCATTGTAGGAACTCCTGATCCAAGTTTATTATTTAGGCTTTGCTAAGGGACTAGCAATGGGTAAGCTTGGGGGAGTTTGTTGACGATAGATAGTGCAATAAACATGAGAATTGATCCATACATGTACAAATATAAAAGTCTAGGGTTTTATCTAACAATTTTCACGAGTTGTGGTGAATTATTATTTTTTAAAATTATTCCAAAAAACCATAGAGAAGAACTTAATTATCAAACGAATTATCAAAATTATCCTGCGGTGAAACATACACCATTGGACTTTAGAAGACCCTAGAAGGCAAAGCACCAAAGATGGGGCCAAAAGGCTAACCTAGAGGGCTGGCCGGCACCCCTCCTTGTGCCGGATGGCACCCCCCTGTGCTGCCTTGCCTCTGGCTTCTGGAATGTTCCTCCACCGACCTTGAGGATCAATCTCAGCCCTACATAGAGTCAGTTTGATCAAACGGCCGTCGTTCCTCCCACCAGGCTATAAATAAAGGGGCAGACCCCCTGGAGGCATCACATCATTATGGAGTTGTAGAGACGTCTGTCGAAAGGATGATCTCTCAACTCTAGAGAATTAGGGCTAGACTTTCCAATATAGTAGATTAGTTCTAGTTGAGAGTTAGGGAATGCAGAGCCGCGTTCTGGTTCTAGAGAAGTCTTTAGAGATTTGGTATGCCTTTGCATCTATTCTTGTAAGACTTATGCTTTAATATATTTTATATTCTCTATTTACTTTTATGCATTGAATTTAATTGGTTAGTATAGTTGTTATGCTTTAGCATGGGATCTCCGCTTGTATTAGGTGCTCTAGTTATTAATTGTAACTAGGGTAGTAATCGGTAGTGTATACATGGTGTCTAGGCTATAGGTTACCTGAGATTGCGCCCAATTCTTACGGTTAGTTGTGGTAGCCTCAGAGGTGATAACTCTGTTAGGCCTTCGTATTCCACCACGTCAGAGTTGGTGTTTCATAGAGCTTTTTGGCAGCCTTCTCTAACTACTTTGCTTTCTCATCTATTTAAGAGTTGGAAAGGTACTGCTGCTTCTAAAGTAATAGAGAAGTGTTTAGAAATCTTGAACTCTCCTATTGTCCTCTGACTTCAACTATCTGCTCTTTTATCATAGAATTCTCTTGTGTGGGTGTCATATATGTATAATTCCTATTATTTATCATTTACCCCCCGTTTTAGTCTAGTTGGTATACTGGTCAAGAGATACATGATGGTGAACTATCAATGTCTTTAACCATTATTTTCTAGTGGTAAAATATAAATAATAATACCTAGAATACTCCTGGTAAAATGCTACAGTGGTGTTCTATGTGCTTGCGGAATCTTTCATATTTTAACTGTGCATAAGAAATACCAACTGTACTCTTGGATATTTTTCATGGAAAGTAAGGATGAGGCATTTTCTTTGGTTCAAGAGTTGATTCTTTGGTTGTAGACTGAGTTTCTTAAGAACGCCATGAGAGCTATACGTAGTGACAATGGCACTGAATTCAAAAACACTCAGTTTGAGACCTTTTATGCTTCTTTGGGTCTTGAACACCAATTTTCCTCACCTTATGTTCCACAGCAAAATGGCATTGTTCAACGCAAAAATTAGACTTTGGTCGAAATGGCTAGGACGATGCTCGATGAGCATAGAACTCCTAGGAAATATTGGCCCGAGGCGATCAACACTGCATGCCATGTCTCAAATTGTATCTTTCTCCATGCTTTTTCTAAGAAAACTTCTTATGAGCTGCAGTTTGGACGAACGCCCAAGGTAAGTCATTTTAGGGTGTTTGGGTGCAAGTGCTTCATCATGAAACAAGGTAATTTAGACAAGTTTGATCCAGGTTCTCTGATGGTATCTTTCTGGGTTATGCATTGCATTCTATAGCATACCAAGTTCTTAACCTTGAAACTAACTGTGTTGTGGAGACCTGTGAGGTCACATTCGAGAAGCATCTTTGTGGAGGAGGAGCAGGATGATACCGATTAGGGTGATCCCGAGCCAACTCCACCGGCTGCTCCTATCGAGTCTACGACGACTACTTCAGCTCACGGTTCAGATCCTTCTACTTCCACTTCTGGGTGACCATTCGAGCAGCTTGCTTAGCCTGCATCTACTGCACCTAAGGAGGCACCAACTACTTTTGAGGGGAAGCGACTTCTTTCAGGGACGCACCATGACACATCCAGCGTCGTCACCCTCCTCAGACGATGATTGGTGACATTGACCAGTGAGTCACACTGTCTAGGTCTTATCACATCTCTCACTTCACTCATTCTACATTTCTTGAGTCTTTTGAGCCATGAGATGTTGGACATGCTTTATCTGATCTTGATTGGGCTAATACCATGCATGAGGAGTTAGAAAACTTTGAGAGAAACCAAGTCTGGGTTTTAGTACCACCTCCACAAGATTGCCATCCCATAGGAACCAAGTGGGTTTTCAAAAACAAACAGAGTGAGGATGGGGTGGTAGTTAGAAACAAAGCTAGGTTGGTAGCCTAGGGGTATTGCTAGAAAGAGGGTATAGAATATGAAGAGACTTTTTCTCCCGTAGCTCATTTAGAAGCCATTAGAATCCTTCTAGCCTTTGCTGCTTCGAAGGGTTTAAGCTTTATCAGATGGATGTTAAGAGTGCCTTGTTAAATGGGTATATAGAAGAGGAGGTCTATGTGAGGCAACCCCTAGGTTTTGAGAACCCAAAGGTTCTAAACCATATTTTCAAACTTCACAAAACTTTATATGATTTGAAATAAGCCCTTAGAGCCTGGTATGAGCGTTTGAGATTTTTTTACTCAAAAAGGGTTTTAAAATGGGTTTGGTGGATAAAACACTTTTTCTCCTCAAGCAAGGCAAAGATATACTTTTAGTTCAGATAGCATGGATGATATCATCTTCGGTGGTTCTTCTCATGCCTTGGTTATCAAGTTTGCAGATATAATGAGCAGGGAATTTGAGATGAGCTTGATGGGAGAGTTGGCTTTCTTTCTCGTGTTGCAAATCAAGCAAACCCGAGAGGGGACGTTCGTGCATCAGGGAAAGTACACCAAAGACGTGCTCAAGAAGTTTGATATGGGTGAGGCCAGGCCTATTTTGACACCCATGTCAACGACGATGGCGCTGGATGCTATTAAGGAATGTTAAGCCGTGGACCAGAAGGAGTACATGGGCATGATCGGCTCGCTCCCGCACCTGACAGCGACGAGGCCAGACATACACTTTGCAGTGTGTTTGTGTGCTCATTTCTAGGTGTCTCCACGCTCTTCCCACAAGCAAGTAGTCAAAAGGATCATGAGGTACCTTCGTTTCACTTCTGAATTTGGTCTTTGGTACTCCTCTTTTTTGACCCTGTCTTTGTGCAGTTATTCGGATGCTAATTTCACGGGTTGTCGTTTGGATCGCAAGCCAACTTCTAGTATTTGTCAGTTCTTGGGGTCTTCACTTGTTTCTTGGTCCTCTCGCAAGCAAAGTAGCATTGCTTAGTCCACAATAGAAGCCAATACGTTGCCACTGCTGCCTGCTGCTTTCGGCTCCTATGGATGATTTCCATTTTGAAAGACTTTGGTTTAGAGTTTGCTAGAGTTCCTTTGCTTTGTGACAGCATGAGTGCCATCAGTGTAGCAAAGAACCCTGTTCTCTACTCAAAAACCAAACATATCGATGTACGCTTCCACTTTCTTTTTGATCACTATGAGAAAGGCGATATCAATTTGCAGCATGTAGTCACCCAAAATCAGCTTGCAGATATCCTTACAAAACCTCTAGATCAAGCAATTTTTGCTCACTTGCAGGGGGAGTTGGGTGTTTACTTCCCTTTTTAGAGGAGGGAAGCTTTGGATCATGTATATTAGTTTTGCTTTTCTTTGTAACTTAGATTTTGTTTTCGCTTTTGTACCATATTGCATTGCATAGCATCATGTATGATAGTGCATTTTGAGCTTCGTGTCTATAGCCATTAGAATGAAATTATACTCTCCTTTGTATGTTCGGTGAGTATATGATGGTGCTTATAGTTTAGACTCTCTTTGATCACTTGACACATGTTATGAGCTAAACTTGTTTTCAAATTTGCGAACATGATTAATTATTGATGAAATCTAAAAATCTATTCACCACTGAGATTGGCAACTAGCATGTGTAGGACTTGTTGGAATCCCTGTTGCTATCTTGTGTATGGTAGGTTGCTATGTTTCTTGCTTTGAGTCATGCACTTGCTTGGACAAACTTTGATATACTTGTGCTAAAATTTGAAAACCAAGCTAAGTGATGAGAAAAGATCAAGATGGGACTGTACCATCTCACATCAAGGTATCAGGACGGCTTCTAATTGCACATTTGGTTGAACCTGAGCCTTATAGTGGGTGACCGAAACCATTGTCTTAAGCTTCTAATTATGACACAGGCCTGGCGTGGTTGAAAAGTTAGGCTAATGGTACAGATAACCTCTCGCACACTCATGTTTTGACTAATTCTTGTGTTAAATTATAAACTCTGATAAAATGAAAATTTGATGAAAACACAAGCCTTAAGTTCATCTTTGACATGATGTGTGACCGCTGCTTGGGGTAGCTCACTTTGTTGATATTTCTTATGCACAATTAAAATATGAAGGATTCCGCAAGCGCCTTTAAAACCATTGTAGCATTTTACCTAAGTATTCCAAGTATCGTTATTTATATTTTACCATTAGGAAACATTGGTTAAAGACATTGATAGTTCACCATCATGTATCTACTAACTTAATACGCCAACTAGACTAAAGTGGGGGGGGTAAATGATAGATGATAGGAATTATGCATATATAACACAATAATGGAGAATTCTATGAAAAAGAGTAGATAGCTAAAGTGAGAGGACAACGGAGAGCTCAAGGTTCCTAAATACTTCTCTATTACTTTGGTTCTATATAACTAATTCATGGTAGATAAAGCAATCATACAATAACACTTTGGAGCAGCAGTACCTTTCCAACTCTCGAATAAGACTGGAAAGAAGGTAGTCGGGGAAGGCTACCAAAAGCTCTACGAAACACCAACTCCAACGTGGTGGAATACGAAGGCCTAACAGAGTTGTCACCTCTGGGGCTACCACAACTAACCGTAAGAATTGGGCGCAACCTCAGGTAACCTATAGCCTAGACTCCATGTCTACCTACCGATTACTACTCTAGTCACGATCTATAACTAGAGCACCCGATACAGGCGGAGATCCCATGCCAAAGTATAACAACTATACTAACCAATTAAATGCTAGGCATAAAAGTAAATAAAGAAGATAAAATATATTAAAGCATAAGTCTTACAAGAATAGATACAAAGATATACCAGAACTCTGACGACTCCTTTGACGACTCCTTCGGAACCCGAGCGTAGCTCCGCTCTCCCTAACTCTCAACTAGAACTAATCTACTACATTGGAAAGTCTAGCCCTAATTCTCTAGAGGTGAGAGGTCATCCATTCGAGGGACGCCTCTACATCTCTATAATAATGTGGTGCTTAGGAAGGGGGGTCTGCCTCTTTATTTATAGCCCTGTGGGATGAACGTGCACCGTTGGATCAAACCGACTTGGGCAACAGTGGAGATGCAAACCCTAAGGCGGTAGGAGGCCGTCCGTCAAAGCGGGCCCCGAATGGGCTCTGGAGGGCGCCGGCCAGCCCCGGGGTGGGGCCGGGCAGCCCCACCCTGTAGCAGGTGGGCCCCAACTTCGGTAAGTAGCCTTCTCGTGCCTTTTAGAGTCTTCTAGTGTTGGTTTCGGTGTAGAATTGATATCTTTTGACTCTGGACTCCGAATATAGCAAATAATATGTCCGTTTTGATCGTCTCGACGAGCCCATCACAATGGTACAGTCCAATTCCATATTTGAGATACTTTTATTCTATGCAAAATTGGATATACCTGCAAAACGATCGAGAACAACACAACTCATAGAACTCGTTAGAATCAAACCCTACAACTATGGTTTATGGTTGATATCATATTATATTGAGCAATAGTTGATGGTATAAAATAGGCATTAAAGACCATCAATAAGTTCCCCTAAGCTTACCCTTTGCTAGTCCCTTAGCAAAGCCTAACTACTAAACTTGGATCAGGAGTTGCTACAATGCTTTCACTCCTCAAAGTACACATGCTTTCAAACTGAAATTCTCCTTTGATTTAGATAAAACTGCTCTAACTTTCAAACTTACCCGTTTTACCATTAACTATGGAGCTTTTCAACTTTAGCATGGGTCTTGAGTAATTGAAAGATAGAACAATCAAGTCAAGTACTATGTCTCAAATTCTTCACTCAACCAATATTCTGGAGTTTTTACAAGTTTTTGAAATAAAACTCAGAGCTTAATTGGATGACACCCTCAAGTCTCTTAATATGTGGTATTTATGGATCTCACTTGAGGCATTTATGTTGTCATGCCCTCCTTCAACTAATGATTATAGTGGAGCTCATAGGAGTGGCATTAAACAAGGGTGAGCATACTTGCAATTCATATATTGTAAAGTCAAACAATGGATCCAAAGAGAGTCAAGTCATACAATCAAACTAAGGTGTGCATGTGTATAGAATATGGTGGATAAGTGAATATATGGTGGCTAATCCTAATTCTACCTATGCTCTTTGAAAATAAATCTCTCCCTCTTGGACTTAGAACTTTCACAGAAAACATGGGCTATCTTTTATTCTTTCTTTCTCTTTTTTTTCTTCTCTTCTTTTTTTCGGGGAGGCGAGCATCCGAAAGTACCCATTGTTTTAATTGCTTGGACACTTGTCTATTTTTTTTTAATTCCCTCTTCTTTTCCTAATATTTTTTTTCTTTTGCATAGCCACATGTATCCTTTGGATATAAAATAATTGGAGAGATAACAATAAGAACTTAGAGCATTAAACAGGGGATTGTCCTATGAGGAATATTTTTGGTTGTTTCCTCCCAAAGTGTAGGTGAAAAATATTTTTAAGGTGGATCTAGATGAAAGTGGAATAATGATTGCGCTTTACTCCTAGAGTAGGAGTAATGCATATGTAGGTGAAGTGTATAAGTGATCTTGATTTTAAAAGCATGACAAGACTCTCATAAGGTATACAACAAAGGTTGATCAACTTAATGCAAAATAAGCAAAGATAAATGAGCAAAGGTTTTCCTATTCTAAATGTATATCATATATGGCTTTGGTAGGAATTCAAACTTTGTCATACAAGAGCTCATCATGTAAGATTTTTAGTTTTTAACAGATAAATCTTCAGAACTTAGTATCGTTAGGAATAAGATAAATAGCAGCTCAGACTTTCTCATATCATATCCGTCAATCACCTAGACTTAGCTTAAGCATATGCCTCCATAAGTTTCAAGTTCAAGATAAATTCTTATATCAAAATAGTCATATCTAAAACTCGGAAGAATTTAAGGTTGAAAACTAGGCACTTAAAAGGAATTACGACAGAGCAACTATTCATCATCTCCAAGATAAAATTTTATTGTCCTTCAGTTTTTATTTGACTCTTAACAATTAGACACAACTCAGAACACACTATATGATCACACCTTAATAAATAGCTAGAGCATATTTATTTGGTTTTGATTGTTATTCATCTTTTTATTTTACTAAAGACTCTACAAATATAGACCTTCATATGCCCATATATTTTTAGTATTTTATGACTATAAGACGTACTCGATAATCGCATAGATATACTTACCTGATAACTAGGGGATGCTCTCCCCCAAGCTGGATGTTGTCGTAGTTGAGCGTTGAAGCCGAGTGGTCCTCACAGAGGAGCTCATGCTTATAAGAGCAAGTGTTGCTAGGAATACTTCAATCTCATCACCCATGAAGTTACTTCCATCACACAGGGGTTAGCTATGTATCGAAAAGATATTCTTCGAAAGTGATAAGGATGAAGATACCTAAGTGAGCTAGCTCTTGGAGTCATCCTGTAGAAAGCTCTCACAAAACACTAAAACTCGTGGAATGGTATTAGGATAAAAAGTAAATGATTAGCCATTTTTAGAGGATTGGGTGTTGTGGAGGTTTTAAAGTATTTTTAAGATAGCAAAGATTGCAGCAGGATGCTTTCTAATATTTTTGGATTTTATGGGTTTATATGCAGAATATACACACGCATGATATATATTTTTTATTTATAGGCCACCACAAAGTGAGCACTCCTATAGTTTTTATACCACAAGAGTTTCACGTGGGTTTTTATGATGCAAAATAAATAAATATTTATCTATTTATTTTTCTTGATGCAAAGTGAGAGTGCAAAATATAAACATGCTAAAAAGAAAATAAACCATGCAATATAAGAAAGTAAATATGGATAACTACCGATGTTACCTCACGGCGAAGGTTTGATGTTTTGAGTCCTTTGAACTGGACTCCTCCTTGCAGTGGTTCATTGATCAAATACTTTAGTTTGCTCCTAAGGATGAGGATTCAGGTGGTGTCTCCACTAGTGGCGCTTTCAATGGTGGTCTCACCTTCTTCTTTTCTTTATATTAGCATTTTAAAGCCAATCTTATGTGCATTATTGTTATTGGTTTAGAACTTCCTCTTGTAGAATTTGGAGAATCTCCTCACACTTTGTTTGAAGTGTGTTCTGCTCATAAAGACAAGGTAGAGATCAAGTGCATGGGCTCTATTGGTGGGAAGCACCAATAGAACCAGAAATTTGTCCATTCTCTAACCTTAGGCACAATAAGATTGATGTCTTTTCATATTATTCATTTACATCTTGGGTGAGAATATCAAAAGTATAAATATGGCATTTAAGCTTACTATATAAAAGAGTGGAGTTGCTTAACCTATGAAAGGATTATTCATCTTTATCAGTTATCAAGATTAATATCATAACTATCATCTTCCAAAAATAAGATATATCATATTTGAGCTCATTTGGTTAAGATTGAGATCAAGAGAATAGTGCTATGATGTGTACTCCAAGATCAAGAGAAAATGGTGACCACTTACCTTTAAGATGTTACCTTTTATTACTGGAGCATGATGACACCATGTGGTAGAAGGTAGATGAATTTCAATGGTCTTTTCCTTCCTTACATCTTGAGTTATTTACTAGCATCTTGTCTCATATGTTGTACTCCTTTCTCACTCTTCTAAACTTTTGTTTCTCTTCTCTGCAAGGGATTAGTAGACAACACATACCCGAAGGAATATACTGTTTATGTAAAGTATGGATAGTGTTTGCCAAGAAGTTAAAGATTAATTTGTAGCTCATGTTTTAAATGATTCACCATTATTTTAATTTTTCCAAACACGGTTAAGGCAAAGATATAATTTTGAAGAATACCTCTAACCTTGATTTGATTCTATAAGACTCCTAATATGATTTAAACATTTATATAGAGGAGAGGATAGTCTATATATACAACCAAATTCTTATACAAATATGCTTTGATGTTATAATATTTAAGTAATATTCTGAAGCATACTTATAAAAGAGTAAGGAAGTTCAAAAGACTAAAGATATTTATTCAAATAGAACCAAGAATATGTAAGTGAACCAAAAGAGTATTTTATTTGTTTTAAATTTAGCAAATTAAAAATGACACAAGGTAAGGATAACCAAGACAATTAGCAATATAGTATAAGATGTTGAATGTAGTTTAAAGTTGCATGAGGCTTGGATAATTGCACCTTATGTCTTGCAGGGTGATTGGTCCACTATCATGGTGAAGTGTAGAAGGTGTTGAAGTGTTCTTTCATCCATTTCTTTCTATCTTAGTCCTTTCTATACACTTGTTCTTCTTTCTTTTTATTTCGAACCATGATCAGATATTTATTCTTTCTTTCCTACATAAATGTTAGTGGACACATACCCGAAGGATTGCAACAAGTTTGGAATATGGGTTATGGTCTATAATTTTATATAGATTTCTTTTATGCTAATAAAAGGATGGGCTTTTAGGATTACTTTAGCATAGATTTCTTTTAACAAATTTTGTTGGTAGCTGCACTTTTATACGGTTCAAGGCAAAGGTAACTTGCAACAAAGGATTAAATGTATAAACTTTGATACTTACAGTTCTTCCATGGAGAATGAGGTGTGTCTTCCTTTTGTGCAAAGTTATTGGACATCGTCACATGCCTTGATTCATCTCTTGATGTGAGTTTATCTCTTGACTTACCCGAATTGAGTTTGAGAGTTTCCTGTAGGGGTTAGTCCAACAAAATATCTAATGTCTACTACAATAATTTCTAGTTCAATAACCAAACCAAACTCTATGTCTAATTTGATTAAGGTAGACTATTTAACCTAAGCACCACGCTTAATTCAAAAGCCTATGAAAGTATGTCCAAACTTTCAAAACCAAAGCATACTATAGAAAACAAGGGTAGAATGAGAGCATATAGAGATTTACTCAAAGAGATGAAAGCATGATCATGTATGGTGAGTACATTTTTTTTTTTTAAATAAAGACGCAAGTGACATGCATGTGTGTAAGAAACTAAACTTGCTATGAATTTGATATGAGATAAAGCGGATGCATATGGAGACAAAGTGGATGCATATGGATTATTCAAAGTAAACATGCAATGGAATACAACATGATAACTACTCATCACATTTTAAGTCTATGAGCAAGACTTTCTCACCTTTCTTGATCATACTTACCTTGACTCACAATGAAATTTGTGAGTTGTGCAGCATCCGTATTCGTCACATATGATGAACTTTGAATTGTGATGATGACTTTTCTTTTCCAATCTACACATGGTTAGAATAATATATATGTTTATACATACCTGTGAGATGGTAGGGTTCCATTGTTGATGGATCATGAATATTTAGACACCCCGGGTTCTTAAATATCTCCTTTCTCTTGTTCTTGTGGAATTTCACCAGAAAGTTGAAACGGTTGATATTCTGCTTATTCCACAACTCAACAAAATAGGGGTAATCCTACTAAAGCTAGTGGCAAACTAGATTAGCAGATATCAAGATCAATATCAAAATCTTTACGCCAATTGTTTCCCCGGCAATGGCGCCAAAAATGCTTATTGGTATTTCTTATGCACAATTAAAATATGAAGGATTCCGCAAGCGCACAGAAAACCATTGTAGCATTTTACTGGGAGTATTCCAGGTATCGTTATTTATATTTTACCACTAGGAAACATTGGTTAAAGACATTGATAGTTCACCATCATGTATCTACTAACTTAATACACCAACTAGACTAAAGTGGGGGTAAATTATAGATGATAGGAATTATGCATATATGACACACACAAGAGAATTCTATGATAAAAGAGTAGATAGCTAAAGTGGGAGGACAACGGGAGAGCTCAAGGTTCCTAAATACTTCTCTATTACTTTGGTTCTATATAACTAATTCATAGTAGATAAAGCAATCACACAATAACACTTTGGAACAGCAGTACTTTCTAACTCTCGAATAAGACTGGGAAGAAGGTAGTCGGGGAAGGCTGCCAAAAACTCTACGAAACACCAACTCCGACGTGGTGGAATACGAAGGCCTAAAAGAGCTGTCACCTCTGGGGCTACCACAACTAACCGTAAGAATTGGGCGCAACCTCAGGTAACCTATAGCCTAGACTCCATGTCTACCTACCGATTACTACTCTAGTCACGATCTATAACTAGAGCACCCGATACAGACGGAGATCCCATGCCAAAGTATAACAACTATACTAACCAATTAAATGCTAGGCATAAAAGTAAATAAAATAAATAGAATGCTTTGCTTTATCCTTTTGGCATAAAAATAAATCAACGATACTGAATACTTCCTCCGGGTGAAATGCTACAACGGGAGAATTATCGTGGCGCTTGGGATATATTCTAATTAGAGTCATTGCGTGTAGATTATTTTTATCCTTGGTTTTTGGCATCATGTTAGGGATGACAACTTAATTTGAAGTGATGTTAAAAATACCAACAAATACCCGAAGGTATATGCTATCTTGACAACATGTTTTTGCTCTTTTTTTATTATTATTGTTGAGAAGAGAAGTTGTGTTTTAATTATTATTATTATTATTATTATTATATTTTTGTTTTAAAAAATAAAAAGAAGAACTTTTTTTGATAATCTGGGGTAACTTCCTAAGCAGTGCTTTGTTTATGGTCATAAGCTTGACCGTGGGAACTTTATCTTGCAGCTCTTAGCGGTGGTATAGTTCACAGCTTGACCTCCCAAGATTTTTAGCATCATTGTTCAAGCTGCAAGGTTAGTACCACAGTGTATATACAAGTTTGCAATGCTTATGATAAACCAAGGCATCCATAACCATTCCCTTAAAAAGTTTGGAAATGAATATCAAGAGATGGTTGGGATTCTCGTAAGAGCATATGGCACTAAGAGTGATGTCCATGGCATGGAAGTTTTGTTTCTCAAAAGATAAGTCATTTTTGAACATCATTGAATCTCGATGACTATCGAGAACAACGCTTGGACGGCCAGAGGGACATGTCTTGGGTTCGAGTGAGGGTGATGATGGATGTTCAGTTTCACTAGGAAGCCTAGGTGAAACAAATGGGGATATGAACTTCGCCTCCTCAAACGGCTCATGGTTGGGATTTTGCTTCGCCATTGGGTTTTCTAAAAGGGACATAGGAGTAGCGGAAGCATTTTGTCCTGACTTTTCACTAAGGCTCCCCTGGGATGGTTTTTCTTGAAAAGGTGTTTCCAGAGGGCAGCCTATGAGCAGTTCAAATTCAAGGATAGCATAGATGTAGAAGTCTAAGTGAACCTCGATTTCATCTATCATGATGGGCACAACCTTAGCAATCCCACAACACTCAAAAAATGAGTCCAGACGGACTTTTGAAGAGTTTGTCGGTCAGGACTAGCGGTGTTTTGTCTACAAGGGTTTCCGCAAGGAATTATGACATGACATTAACCCCGACCGTGGGATTGTGTGTGGCTTATATGATAGTTCCCCTTAACGAGCAAGGCATGATTGTAGATGGTGAAAGAATCCGAATTACATCGGAAGAACGGTTTACTTCCATTAACCATTCCTTTGAAGGTGATGTTTTGGGGGAAACTTTCATGGAAGGAGGCATAAGATTTTTTTGTGCCCAAAAAGCGTCGAGGTATTGCCATCATCCTCGAATTGGATGGGGAACTCCAAAGGATGAATTACTCCTTCCTTTGGTATTCTTGGTTCGGGTGAGGGCCCTAAGGATGTAGTGGGTTTGGCTGTGGCTAAAGAGGGCTCCTCAAAGCATGACTTGCCATTATCATCGAGGGATCTGGTTTCCATGATGGAAGAAGTGTGTACGTCTAGTAAGTTGTCAAGGAACTTTACTTGTTCTGTCATAGTCCTATGTGTAAAACGACCTCCAGTGGCCACGTCAAGGCATAGGTCAGCATCCATGTCAAGACCCGACCAAAAGAGATGCAGCAAAATGCCATTGGGTAAAGACAAGTCTAGGCCAGCATGAATTAGTGATAAAAACTTAACCCAGGCTGCACCTATAGATTCCTTCTCATGTTGCTCGAATTTGAGGATTGCCCTTGGTAGAGAGACGATACGAGACATAGGGAATAATGTAAGACAAAATTTGTCTCTAAGTTCACCCCAGTCCCCATATTCGTACATCCTAGGCATGTGTGTACCATTGCTTCGCCTCCCTAAAAAGGTAGAAGGAAACAATTTCCATCTTGGAGTTTCTTGTGTCATGCCTGATATGCTTAGGCATGAACACATTTTCTCAAAAATCTCGCAGATGATTGCACGGGTTTTTGTTTTCACATCCTGAGAAGGATTATGCCCAAACCATGGCTATCAAGCGAGGGTGGAGTTCATAGCTAGATGAGAGTTTTGGTTTGAAAGAAAATGGTGGCTCAGAGAACTCTCCCATAAAAAAGAAAGATTTTTGAATAGGAGTGGAATTCATGGTAAAAGGGATAAGAGAGGTAAAAAATTAAATTTTTTGGATAAAAAAATAAAAGATACAGATACGAGGATGAACTAGGTTCGAAGGAAATACAGCAACTGTTCCACGGCAACGGTGCCAGAAATACTTGTTGGTATTTCTAAACGCATACAGAAATGATCCGCAAGCGTACGGAATTACCATCGTAGCACTTCACCTGGAAGTATTCAGGGTATCGTATTTCTACAGGGAACAGAGGCACTTCTTTTAACTAGCTCATCCAAGGACAACACAAGGATAGTGGTAGCTCGGGTAGTGAGGTTCTTCTATGATTTAGGGTCTCTACATGAACCGAACCTTGCTTACTACACTCTTGCTTCAGGCACTGGATCGCACCTAGTCTGCTAGGTGATACCGGCCTATAACTCTATGCCACACCTGAACGTGGGGGAATACAAGGGATGTTAGGGCTGTCACCACCTAACACCTACCCCTCATCCGTGGAGTGTGAGGCAAACGAGGTGATGAGGACATGACACATTCAGATGCAACCATTGATTATAAGGTGAGCTTGTTTAGTGATTTTTGGCGCAACTTACTTGGTTCCACATGTACATGTTCCTATTTGCTTGTAGGTATAAATATTTCTCAAAGTGCAGGGCAATCAAGATTCATCGGTGACCCGATAGTACCTCGTTGGAAAGGCCGTAACTCAACCATCCGGGGTGCGATTGAGGTCAATGAGTACTTGATGGAAAGCTTATTTGATAAGCTTTCAAATAAATCTTGTCTCATCTCAATATCATGTTGGAAAGGCCTCCAAATCATCAAGACATTCTGTCGCTGTTGCTGTCAGGAGCTACATCATCGTCATGGGCTTGATATTCACACTTGGGACCCTGGCCTAAGTTGGAGCATGTTCCGAGAAGATGGAAAACACACCAAGGAAGCCCTTGGACGTCCTCCTCCTTGGCCACCACCTTAGGGGGGCCAGCAAGGGCGTCCAAGCCAAGCCAGAGGCCCAGTCCATCCCGAGTTCACGTCAGTCTCGGTATTCACGACCAGCGAGCGATAAATCGGACGTCCAAGACACATCCGAACTCCGTTTTCGATGATCCACATATGGATGGAAAGATAATTTCATAAGCTAACTAATGACATTTGTTTGGGGTCCAAATTCCATAGGAGTCAATGGGAATCATCAAAACAAATGAGCATCCAGAATCTGTTTGGGCGTTGCATTGCTATCTTTTGGGCTGTCGGGCCATGTAATGTATAGGCCCATGAAGAGGACGTGAATGAGTGTGCTTGCATATCTTTTAGACCATATAATCAGTAGCCACTACCTACGTTAGGGTTTGGGTTTTGCTTTAGATCAATCTATCATCGAACAGTCGCCGTTATCGGTTTATGAGACCCCAACTCGTGATCTTAATCATATATCTGCAATTGTCACTTTACTTGAGTTGCATGTTATCTTGTTCTTGCTTGTGTTCTTTGATTCACAACAGGGATTAGCCTTCTTGGTGAGGTCAACCGGATTGTGACACGGTTGATAACTAGAGGAGACGTGGTGCTAAGGTTGCAGGGTTCGGGTCTTTGTGATCTGAAGCCGGATCGGTGTGTTACTCTCCGACCAAATCGATAGTTATCTTGAACCTGACGGAAGATCAGGAATCATGCCCCCATCAAGTGGTATTCAGAGCTTAAGGTGTACCTTCAGGTTCGCATCTTACCTATAGTTCGAGTGTTTTCGCTTTTATCCTACAATCCACCGCCATATATGTTTTCCAACCTAGAGCCAGCCATGCCATAGCCTTTGCATAATTCAGTTTCAGATTTCGCTGTATTGAGTTTGTGTCCTAGGTCAATGTCTTATTGCTGGTTAATATTGTGTTCTTCTCTAATTTGTGTTGATCCCTCCACCCGCCCCATCCTATATCATCATCGATTTGCATCTTGTGTCCACATAAAACTCTGATTTGGACTGCCTACCTTAAAACAGTCATAACTTTTTCGTCCAAACTCGAAACGGGGCAAATTTTATATCTATGGAGAATGCCAGAAAATTTTAGATTTGTTTCATCCCAGCAAAGCTGGGTTCACAAAAAATTAGATTTGTGAAATTCAATCAGCAAAATCGAGTTTTTCGGGCCCATAAATTTTGGTGTTATTTTGAGAGCATAATACTTATTTTCTATACACCACATCTTTTATCCAATTGAGCTCAAATTTTTGTAGTTTGTTCTTGTGTGCTCCTTATGGAGAAAAAAATATCAAAAGAACAAAAGAAAAAGTTTGTATAAACATAAAAGAAAAATAGTAAAAGAAAAGAGAAGAGAATAGGAGCACATAAGGAACAACTAATTGCTCTATTTTGTGTGGTGCCTTTGCCTTGTTCATGTCCATTGGCTTCATTCATAATTGTTCCTTTTATCCTTGTTTCACTCCCTTGTTTATCATAATTGGTGCTAGGGACACGCATAGGCCAGCAACTAGGATAAGTGCTTTGGACGTTTATTCAATATTGCTATCTGTTACTAAATTGTGCGCCATATATATAAATTTGTCTCTTTATGTGCCTTCCAATCTCCACATATACTTCAGATCAGTATAGAAAAAGACCCTTGCAATTTTGGTGCCACATCCTCACAGGTTTCACGAACCAGCCGCCGGTTGTACCGTTCACTGTCTTGCTTTGGTAAGAACACTTGTAAGAATTTGGTAAGGCGTGTTAGAGCGTGATTCCACCGATCCATAAATAGCTGATAGGAAATTATTTTTATTGCTAACAATGCCAAACAATGAAATTCTTTTTAAGTTTGACTTACAGAAATTTAGGGATGAGTTGTCCACAAGGATAGATGAAATAATTGCAAAAGTGGGGATGTCTTCATCGCCAACTCCCACACGTACAATGGAACTTGCACAACAAGTACTCAGTTCTCAAATGGAGAAGGCGGAGCAAAACCAGTTCAACAACGTGTTCTAAACATACTTTGTTGTGAAGGATCGACGTTGTCGTGTTATGATAGATGGCAAGACATGCAACAACCTTGCAAGCTTAGAGTTGGTCGAGAAGCTTGGCTTGACCACAGGACCACATCCATATCCATACTACATCAAATGGGTGAATTCTTGGGATAAGATAAAGGTAACTGAAATTGCACGCATTGAGTTTTCCATTGGTACTTATAAGGATAATGCAGAATTTGATATAGTACCGATGCAATATTGCCAATTGCTATCTGGTAAACCATGGATATCTAAAAATAAGGTTATGCATAATATGATTGCTAATAAATATTCATTCAAATACAATGGTAGAAACATTACTCTCATACCTATGACCGCTGCTGAAATTTTAAGAGAAGATCTTATGAGAGTGGAGAGAAGAAAGAATGAGCCTTTTAGAAAAGAATGGGTTATTTCAGATGTTAAGATAGCTTCATCTAAATCTAAATTTTTTCAAAATAAAGATATTACTTTGTCTCTTGTTGAAACTAATAGTTTGCAGCATGTATCCAAGAAAGTAGACAAGGTAATAGAGAAGGAACAGTAACCTGCTCGGTAAGAGCTCTCTTGAGATGCTGAATTTGCCCACCAATGATGCTATTAATGCAATACTAGAACCTTCTCTTGATTTACCTTTACCACATGATGATTCTACTGATATTTGTGATGAAGAGAAGTTGCATGATAGCACTTTTGTTATTCCTATGCCACCACTTGTAAAAAAAATTGATTCTTATGTTTTGGAATAAAATACTGTTGCTGCAAGTAAATATTTTCTTCCCATTACCACTGAAAAGGATGAGCTAAAATTATTATCTTCTTTAAATATTTTGGGTTATATTGAGTTTGATACTCTATGTGCTCTTAATGTTTTGGAAGAGAAATTTAAATATGCTGAATTGCCATGGTTATCTAGATGTATATATCACTTTGTTGGCAAATATAATTGCAAAGGAGAGTATATGGTGCATCGTGTCTATATTTGTTCAAATCTGAAATCTCCTTTTACTATACAAAAATATAATCAACTAGAGGCCTGCAATAGCTATAATTTTATCATGTCAAGTGCTTCTAGTTTTGTAATAAAGAAACAAGTTAAATTTCAAGAAGGGGAGCTATATTGGCTACTACCTATAATCTGTCCTGCACCTAACCTCAAACCGAGAACGGTTTGTTGTCAAGAAGGGGAGGATGATGAGGACATGACACATTCAGATGCAACCATTGATTATAAGGTGAGCTTGTTTAGGGATTTTTGGTGCAACTTACTTGGTTCCACATGTACATGTTTCTATTTGCTTGTAGGTACAAATATTTCTCAAAGTGCAGGGCAATCAAGATTCATCGGTAACCCGATAGTACCTCGTTGGAAAGGCCGTAACTCAACCATCCGGGGTGCGATTGAGGTCAATGAGTACTTGATGGAAAGGTTATTTGATAAGATTTCAAATAAATCAGGTCTTATCTTAATATCACATTGGCAAGGCCTCCAAATCATCAAGACATTTTATCGCTGTTGCTGTCAGGAGCTACATCATTGTCATGGGCTTAATATTCACACTTGGGACCCTGGCCTAAGTTGGAGCACGTTCCGAGAAGATGGAAAACACACCAAGAAAGCCCTTGGACGTCCTCCTCCTTGGCCACCACCTTAGGGGGGCCAGCAAGGGCGTCCAAGCCAAGCCGAGGCCCAAATCCAACTCGAGTTCGCGTCGGTCTCGGTCTTTAGGACCAGCGAGCGATAAATCAGACGCTCAGGACACATCTGAATTCCGTTTTTGAGGATCCACATATGGATGGAAAGATAATTTCATAAGCTAACTAATGGCTTTAGTTTGGGGTCCAAATTCCATCGGAGTCAATAGGAATCACTGAAACAAGTGAGCATCCAGATTCTGTTTGGGCGTTGCATTGCTATCTTTTGGGCCGTCGGGCCATGTAACGTATAGGCCCATGAAGAGGATGTGAATGAGTGTGCTTGCACATCCCTTAGACCATATAATCAGTAGCCACCACCTACGTTAGGGTTTGGATTTTACTTTAGATCAATCTGTCATCGAACAGTCGCCGTTATCGGTTTGTGAGACCCTAACTCGTGATCTTAATCATATATCTGCAATTGTCACTTTACTTGAGTTGCATGTTATCTTGTTTTTGCTTGTGTTCTTTGATTCATAGCAGGGATTAGCCTTCTTGGCGAGGTCAATCGGATTATGACACGGTTGATAACCAGAGGAGACGTGGTGCTAAGGTTGCAGGGTTCGGGTCTTTGTGATCTAAAGCCGGATCGGTGTGTTACTCTTCGACCAAATCGATAGTTATTTTGAACCTGATGGAAGATCGGGAATCATGCCCCCATCAAGTGGTATTCAGAGCTTAAGATGTACCTTCAGGTTCGCATCTTACCTATAGTTCGAGTGTTTTCGCTTTTATCCTACAGTCCACCGCCATATATGTTTTCCATCCTAGAGCCAGCCATGCCATAGCCTTTGCATAATTCAGTTTCAGATTTCGCTGTATTGAGTCTGTGTCCTAGGTCAACGTCTTATTTCTAGTTAATATTGTGTTCTTCTCTAATTTGTGTTGATCCCTCCACCCGCCACCATCCTATATCATCATCGATTTGCATTTTATGTCCACATAAAACTCTGATTTGGACTGCCTACCTTAAAACGGTCATAACTTTTTTGTCCAAACTCGAAACGGGGCAAATTTTATATCTATAGAGAATGCCAGAAAATTTTAGATTTGTTTCATCCCAGCAAAGCTGGGTTCACAAAAATTAGATTTCTGAAATTCAATCAGCAAAATCGAGTTTTCGGGCCCATAAATTTTGGTGTTATTTTGAGAGCACAATACTTATTTTCTATACACCACATCTTTTATCCAATTGAGCTCAAATTTTTTATGGTTTGTTCTTGTGTTCTCCTTACTGAGAAAAAAATATCAAAAGAACAAAAGAAAAAGTTTGTATAAACATAAAAGAAAAATAGTAAAAGAAAAGAGAAGAGAATAGGAACACATAAGGAACAACTAATTGCTCTATTTTGTGTGGTGTCTTTGCCTTGTTCATGTCCATTGGCTTCATTCATAATTGTTCCTTTTATCCTTGTTTCACTCTCTTGTTTATCATAATTGGTGCTAGGGACACGCATAGGCCAGCAACTAGGACAAGTGCTTTGGACGTTTATTCAATATTGCTATCTGTTACTAAATTATGTGCCACATATATAAATTTGTCTCTTTATGTGCCTTCCAAGCTTCACATATACTTCAGATCAGTATAGAAAAAGACCCTTGCAATTTTGGTGCCACATCCTCACAGGTTTTACGAATCAGCCACCGGTTGTACCGTCCCACTCGCCTTGCTTTGGTAAGAATACTTGTAAGAATTTGGTAAGGCGTGTTAGAGCGTGATTCCACTGATCCATAAATAGCTGATACGAAATTATTTTTATTGCTAACAATGTCAAACAATAAAATTCTTTTTAAGTTTGACTTGCAAAAATTTAGGGATGAGTTGTCCATAAGGATAGATGAAATAATTGCAAAAGTGGGGGACGTCTTCATCGCCAACTCCCACACGTACTATCAAACTTGCACAACAAGTACTCGGTTCTCAAAGGGAGAAGGCGGAGCAAAACCAGTTCAACAACGTGTTCCAAACATACTTTGTTGTGAAGGATCGACATTGTCGTGTTATGATAGATGGCAAGACATGCAACAACCTTGCAAGCTTAGAGTTGGTCGAGAAGCTTGGCTTGACCACAAGACCACATCCATATCCATACTACATCAAATAGGTGAATTCTTGGGATAAGATAAAGGTAACTGAAATTGCACGCATTGAGTTTTCCATTGGTACTTATAAGGATAATGCAGAATTTGATATAGTACCGATGCAATATTGCCAATTGCTATCTGGTAAACCATGGATATCTGAAAATAAGGTTATGCACAATATGATTGCTAATAAATATTTATTCAAATACAATGGTAGAAACATTACTCTCATACCTATGACCGCTGCTGAAATTTTAAGAGAAGATCTTATGAGAGTGGAGAGAAGAAAGAATGAGCCTTTTAGAAAAGAATGGGTTATTTCAGATGTTAAGATAGCTTCATCTAAATCTGAATTTTTACAAAATAAAGATATTGCTTTGTCTTTTATTGAAACTAATAGTTTGCAGCATGTATCCAAGAAAAAGGACAAGGTAATAGAGAAAGAACAGGTAACTGTCTCAGGTAAGAGCTCTCTTGAGATGCTGAATTTGCCCACCAATGATACTATTAATGCAATACTAGAACCTTCTCTTGATTTACCTTTATCACATGATGATTCTACTGATATTTGTGATGAAGAGAAGTTGCATGATAGCACTTTTATTATTCCTATGCCACCACTTGTAAAAAAAATTGATTCTTATGTTTTGGAACAAAGTACTGTTGCTGCAAGTAAATATTTTCTTCCCATTACCACTGAAAAGGATGAGCTAAAATTATTATCTTCTTTAAATACTTTGGGTTATATTGAGTTTGATACTCTATGTGTTCTTAATGTTTTGGAAGAGAAATTTAAATATGCTGAATTGCCATGGTTATCTAGATGTATATATTACTTTGTTGGCAAATATAATTGCAAAAGAGAGTATATGGTGCATCGTGTCTATATTTGTTCAAATCTGAAATCTCCTTTTACTATACAAAATTTAATCAACTAGAGGGCTGCAATAGCTATAATTTTATCATGTCAAGTGCTTCTAGTTTTGTTACAAAGAAATAAGTTAAATTTCAAGAAGGGGAGCTATATTGGCTACTACGTACAATCTGTCCTGCACCTAACCTAGGACGGTTTGTTGTCAAGAAGGGGAGGATGATGAGGACATGACACATTCAGATGCAACCATTAATTATAAGGTAGGCTTGTTTAGTGATTTTTGGTGCAACTTACTTGGTTCCACATGTACATGTTCCTATTTGCTTGTAGGTACAAATATTTCTCAAAGTGCAGGGCAATCAAGATTCATCGGTGACCTGATAGTACCTCGTTGGAAAGGCTGTAACTCAACTATCCGGGGTGCGATTGAGGTCAATGAGTACTTGATGGAAAGACTATTTGATAAGCTTTCAAATAAATCAGGTCTCATCTCAATATCATATTGGCAAGGCCTCCAAATCATCAAGACATTTTGTCACTGTTGCTGTCAGGAGCTACATCATCGTCATGGGCTTGATATTCACACTTGGGACCCTGGCCTAAGTTGGAGCACGTTCCGAGAAGATGGAAAACACACCAAGGAAGCCCTTGCACGTCCTCCTCCTTGGCCACCACCTTAGGGGGGCCAGCAAGGACGTCCAAGCCAAGCCAGAGGCCCAGTCCAACTCGAGTTCGCGTCAGTCTCGGTCTTCAGGACCAGCGAGCGATAAATCGGACGCCCAGGACACATCCGAACTCCGTTTTTGATGATCGACATATGGATAGAAAGATAATTTCATAAGCTAACTAATGGCTTTGGTTTAAGGTCCAAATTCCATCGGAGTCAACAGGAATCATTGAAACAAGTGAGCATCCAGAATCTGTTTGGGCGTTGCATTGCTATCTTTTGGGCCATCGGGCCATGTAACATATAGGCCCATAAAGAGGACGTGAATGAGTGTGCTTGCACGTCCCTTAGACTATATAATCAGTAGCCACTGCCTATATTAGGGTTTAGATTTTGCTTTAGATCAGCCGTTATCGGTTTGTGAGACCCAAACTCGTGATCTTAATCATATATCTGCAATTGTCACTTTACTTGAGTTGCATGTTATCTTGTTCTTGCTTGTGTTCTTCGATTCGTAGCAAGGATTAGCCTTCTTGGCGAGGTCAACCGGATTGTGACACGGTTGATAACCAGAGGAGACGTGGTGCTAAGGTTGCAGGGTTTGGGTCTTTGTGATCTGAAGCCGGATCGGTGTGTTACTCTCCAACCAAATCGATAGTTATCTTGAACCTGACGGAAGATCAGGAATCACGCCCCCATCACGAGGGTAGCCTCTAGCCTAGACACCATGTCTACGCTATCGACTACTACTCTAGCTTCGATCAGGGCGATCCATCTTTGTTAGGGACCCTCTATAGAGCATTCATTACTAAATCAAGTAGCGTACAACGAACCCACAAGAATGTAATGCACAAGATAACATAAAATAGAGACTCACCACCATAGTTGAACACAGCCCTTATACTCCAAGTAGTATCTGGCCCGTAGAGGTACAAGCTGAGAGGGAGCTGACATGCCCGGCACTCCGTCTCCTCAACTCGGTTACCCCGAGTCCAAGATGAAGATGTGGCTGACATGCCGAACCTCCTCTCTACTCTTTCTCACTCACTCCCTATGCTAAACTAGCTAGCTAGGGCCTAGGCCCTTATAAAGTGGAGCTCTTGTGTGGTGCTCTTGCCCCTTGGTGGTTGATGAAATGAGGAAAGGGGGAGGCCTCCTTTTATAAGTGAGGTGAAGGGGTTTCTTTGCAAGATTTCACTAAACTGACCTCTCCTAGTACATTGAATCTGGATGCCCCTGCAAACTGATGTTGGGAAGGCAGTGGGAAACAACAACCAAAGCTCAAGCCAAGCTGGGCCGCTGGTGGTGCAGCCGCACCAGGGTGCGGCCATACCCAAATGGGCTCAAATCAGGCCCATCTTTGGTGAGCGCATTGGCCTCGTCGTTAACTTTCCGATAAGTCCTAGATCACTAAAAACGGAGTCCGGATGTATCCTAGGTGTCCAATTTACCTGGGACTGCTCCTGCAGCCTGGAATGGATTCATGATTACTTGGGCTTGCACTTCTTGGGCTCATGTTTGGTGTTTGTATCAATGTTTAGGATCTAGGAATTCTGGTGACTGGACCACTCATTCTTTGAGCCTTTTTGTGTATATTTTATAGCCTTTTATGTGTATATTTTGATGTATTTTCGGCATGTCCTCCTGCAAGTGGTAAATCACCAAAACTTGTGGAACTCTGTTAGTTGTACGCCCTAATCTAAGTTTGGTGTTCACATGATCTTTATTTTATGTGAGTGTTGGTGGTTATGTTTATGAGTTAAGGACCGCCAACATATGCTCCGGTGCCCGAAGTAAGTGAGTAGAAGTAAGGTTTATCTATTCATAGACCCTAATACCATAGGACTCCATCTCTATCTTCACCAACTGTAAACTCTACCCTTGTGTTGTCCTTGGACGAACTAGCTCATAGACTACACACCATTCCCTGTGGAAAAATATGATACCCTGAATACTTTCGAGTGAAGTGCTACGACGGTACTTCTATACGCTTGTGGACTTTTTTGCATACGTTAAGAAATACCAATAGTTGCCTTTTGTTGATGGTGGATAGCGTCAATATTTAATAGGTCAATAAATATGAGAAACATATGAATATGTAGAAGGTTAGGGTTTTATATGACAATTTCTATGAGTTTTGGTGATTTGTTATTTTCTAGGGATTATGCAGAAAACCGTGGAGAAAGACTTAATTATCAAAATACATCCCAGAATTACCACGCGGGGGGAGAATACTCCACTAAACTCTAGAAGCATCCAGAAGACACTAGAGCAAACGGGAGGCGGGGCCGCCGCCAGGTGGGACCGGTCGGCCCCACTTGCCAGGCCGACCGGCACCGCCTATGGGGCCGACCTATCATCTTCTGCGAGTACCTTCCACCGCCTTTGAGGATCAATCTTAGCCCTACAAGAAGTCGGTTTGATCGAACGGTCATTGCGCTTCCCACCGGGCTATAAATTAAGGGGCAGACCCCCTGGAGGAGAGGAAGAAACCCTAATTCATTCGAGTCAGTTGAAGATCAAGTCACCCAGAGCTAGAAGCCCTAGTCCATTGTAGCCTTTCTAGTTCATAGTTTAGGCTAGTTAGATCTAGTTTAGAGGAAGTTAAGATACGTCAATCGATCTTTGATTTTGGAAGTTGTCAAGAAGAGAGGAGTTTGGTATAGTTCTTAAACTCTTCTTTCTTATTGTATTATCTGCGTTTGTATGATTATTACTAGCAATATTGTTCTTTATATTAGTTTAGTTATTATGTCCATCGTCTACTTCAATACATCTAATATAGTTGGTTTGCTATTATGTTCATGCACTAGTTCGTATAGCGCTCATCTATTTGATCATATGGTGAGTGGTAGGTTATGTATAGGCATGGTGCCTAGATGCATTACCTATCTCGGAGATATCCCCGATTGTCTTAGGGTCATAAGGTAGATCGTGGATGTGATAGATCTATTGAGTCCTTTATAGGCCTCGCTCCGTACGGTGGTTTGGTAGAGTGGGATTGTCAGGTTAAGAGTATATTCATAGACATGAGGTTCCTGTACTTAGCTTTTCCTCTTCATAGCTCTGATGTGTTTGGGAATTATAGTAGTATTACTTAATGATGATTATTAGATATACTTGCACTAGTTGATGTAGCTTTGACATGTAGTTAAATACATAGGAGTTATTTCTCTATGAATTGGATTAGATAACCGTTAACATGACTAGATTGCTATAAAGGATTAGTATTATTATTGATGACTGATCAAGGCTTATTACTTATATCATTTCTCTTGTGACTTAATCCTATTCTGAGTAGAGGATGTGACATTGGTTGCATCGCTTATTCATTACGTATAAGTGTTATCAATACTATAGATTATGTTTAGTTACACCTTCCTAGTGGTAGAATATAAATGACAACCTGGTAATACTCTAGGTAAAATGCTACAATGGTATAATTATCTGTACACTTGCAGAATCATTCTTTATAGTTATATCATCTTTATTATTTCTGCCTAGTCGCATAAAATGATAGATTAATACTAGTACCACTAATTCCTAGCTATACAATTAGGGATGACAACCTAGTTCCATATATAGGAGTACAGGTAAGAGATAGGTGACTAGTTGCTTATGACAAGTTAATCAGTACCATGTACCTCTTAGCGTTGTTATAACGATGACGCTAGGAGGTACCAACAAGCATTTTTGGCGCCATTGTTGGCGGTCCTTAACTCATAAACATAAACCGCCAACACTCGCATAAAATGAACTCTTATGAATGCCAAACTTAGAATTAGGGCTTACAACTAATCCAATTCCACAAGTTTTGGTGATTCATCATTTGCAAGAGGACATTGATAAAACCATCATATATGGGCTCAAAAACATCAAGACAATGCATCAATATAAAGCCCAAAGAAAGAAGGCCCAATTATCAGGCAAATCCGGGCCCAGAGAATAAGGAAAATGAGCCTAGAACCAACCCAAAACATCTCAATTTCACGAGCAACCACCATG
Organism: Chrysopogon serrulatus; assembly: GCA_015844335.1. Taxonomy (NCBI): domain Eukaryota; kingdom Viridiplantae; phylum Streptophyta; class Magnoliopsida; order Poales; family Poaceae; genus Chrysopogon; species Chrysopogon serrulatus. The sequence goes on along the minus strand of JADLZL010001603.1, from coordinate 124,285 downwards.
GGCCAAATCAACATCACAACAGGAGGCCACCAGATGAAATTGGGCTTAAATGGGGCCAGCCATGGTGCGGCCGCACCATGGTGCGCCTGCACCGCCAGCAGGCCCGTTCGGCCTAGGCTTTGGTCGGTTGCTCCTTACCGCCTTCCCAACGTCGGTTCCGATGGATATCCAGGTTCAATGTACCAAAAAGGTCAGTTTGGGTGGAATCTTGCAAAGAGCTCCCTCCACCTCACTTATAAAAGGAGGCCTCCCCCTCTCCTCATTACATCAACCAATAAGCAACCACTAAGGGGCAAGAGCACCACCCACTTCATAGGGGCCTAGGCCCTAGCTAACCTAGCTAGTTGTAGTATAGGGAGTGAGTGAGGGAAGTAGAGAGGAGGTTTGGGCATGTTTGCCATCTCTCGTCTTGGATTCGATGTCTCCGGGTTGAGGAGGCGGAGTGCCGGACGTGTCAGCTCCCTCTCAACGTGTACCTCTACGGTCATGTACTACTTAGAGTATAAGGTCCATGTTCGACTACGGTGGTGAGTCTCTATTCGTGTTATCTTGTGCATTACATTCTTGCGGGTTCGTTATCTGTTACTTGACTTAGTAGCGGATGCTCTAGTATAGGGTCCCTGATAAAGACGGATAGCCCTAGCTAACGCTAGAGTAGTAGTCGATAGCGTAGACGTGGTGTCTAGGCTAGAGGCTACCCTCGTTTGCCTCACACTCCACGGGTGAGGGGTAGGTGCTAAGTGGTGACAGCCCTAGCATCCTTTGTATTCCCCCACGTTCGGGTGTGGCGTAGAGTTATAGGCCGGCATCACCTAGCAGACTAGGTGCGATCCGGTACCCGAAGCAAGAGTGTAGTAAGCAAGATTACCTCCGTGTATAGAACCTAAATCGTAGAAGAACCTCACTACCCGAGCTCCCCCTATCCTTGTGTTGTTCTTGGACGATCTAGTTAGAAGAAGTACATCCGTTCCCTATGGAAATACGATGCCCTGAATACTTCTGGGTGAAGTGCTATAACGGTAATTCCGTGCGCTTGCGGATTCTTTCGCATTGCGTTAAGAAATACCAACAAGCATTTCTGACGCCGTTGCCGAGGAACGGTTGCTATTTCTTCGAACTTAGTTCATCCTCGTATCTGTATCTTCTTTTTTATAAAAAATTAAAAAATTTAACTCCCACATCCTATTTGCCATGAATTCCACTCCTATTCAAAAACTTTCTATCTCTAATGGGGAGTTTGTTGAGCCACTACATTTATCTCCAAACCCAAAACTTTCATCTGGCTATGAACTCCACTCTGGCTTAATAGCCATGGTTCGGGCATAACCCTTCCCAGGGCGTAAAAACAAAAAACAAACCATGCAATCACCTGCGAGATTTTAAGGAAATGTGTTCGTGCCTGATCATCTTGGGCATGACACAAGAAACTCTAAATTGGAAATTGTTTTCCTTCTCTTTTTTAGGGGAGGCAAAGCAATGGTACACTCATGCCGTAGGATGTACGAATGGGGATTGGAAAGAACTTAGAGACAATTTTGTCTTGCATTCTTCCCTATGTCTCATATCATCTCTCTACCAAGGGCAATCCTCGACTTCGAGCAGCATGAGAAGGAATCCATAGGTGCAGTCTGGGCTAGGTTTTTATCGCTAATTCATGTTGGCCCAGACTTGTCTTTACCCGATTGCATTTTGCTACACCTCTTTTGTTCGGGTCTCGACACGGATGCTGACCTATGCCTTGACATGACCATCGGAGGGTCATTTACACAGAAGTCTACGACGTGATCAGCACTCTTCTTCCATCGTAGAACCTAAATCTCTCTAGAGAAGGGGCATGTCAAGCTTTGAGGAGCCCTCATTAGCCAAACCCTCTACATCCCTAGGGTCCTCACCCGAACCAGGAGCACCGAAGGAAAGAGTAGTTCATCCTTTGGGGTTCCCCATTCAATTCGAGGATAATGGCAATACCTCGATGCTTTTTGGGCGCAAAAATCTTAGTTGTGCCCATCATAATAGACAAAACCGAGGTCCACTTAGATTTCTACATCTATGCCATCCTTGAATTTAAACTTCTCATAGGCTGCCCTTTGAAAACGCTTCTTCAAGAAAAACAATCCTAGGGAAGCCTTAGTGAAAAGTTGGGACAAATTACTACCGCCACTCCTATCCCTTGCTTAGAAATCTCGATGGTGGAACATGATCCCAACTATAACTTGTTCGATGAGGTGAAGTGCATATATCCGTTCATTTCACCCAAACTTTACTTTCATCCTTGTGAAACTAAACATCCATCATCACCCTCACTCGAACCTAAATCATGTCCCTCTGGCTGTCCAAATGTTGTTCTCGATAATGGGTGAGATTCAACATCAATCATACATGACTTATCTTTTGAGAAAGAAAAATGCTGTGCTATGGACATCTCACCTAGTGCCACATGCTTCCACAAGGATCCAAACCACCTCTTCATCTTTGTTTTCAAACTTTTTAAGAGATTGGTTATGGACGCCTTCGTTTATCATAAGCAAATCTCGTATATGCACTGTGGTACTAACCATGCAGCTAGAATGATGATGTTGAACACTTGGTGGTGAAGCTGGGAACTACACCACCGCTGAGAGCTGCAGGATAAAGTTCCCACGGTCAAGCTTATGACCACAAACAAAGCACTGCTGGGAGTTACCCCGGAATATCATAAAAAAATAAATTAACACAACTTCTCTTCTCAATAATTAAAAAAAAAGAGCAAGAACATGTTGTCAAGATAGCATGCACCTTCGGGTATTCTTGGTTGCTAACCATTTCAGGTTAAGACTAAGAAGAACAAGGGTACAGGAGATGCTGGAGAACATTGAGCTGCACCGAGTGCATATTTTGATGGCCTTGGGTGGAGAAACACATGGCACACTTGATTTGGGGGAGGATGGTGAGATTCTCACTACAAGCTCCATACACACCAAAGACCGTCTCGATTAAGAAAGTGCTAGCTCATTCTTGCTAAAAAGAAAAAAAAGATAAGAGAAAAGTGAAGAAAGAAAAAAGTGAAAAAAAGGAGAAGTTTGAAAATTGAAAAAAAAGAAAAAAGGAGTATCTGATAGAAAAAAAGAGAGATAAAAAAGAAATAGATGCTCCCCTTTGCTGCTTGTCACCAAGGCCCATGGCCTATAAACACTATTATGTGTGTAGCTTAAGCCTTGTTGCTCACCTGAGTAGGATCATGTGCACTCAAGCCACCGTGCAGCAAGATTAAAGCTTCATCTATATATACTGCCGCAGGAACAAGAATAAGTGTGGGGGAGATCTCTCGAGCTTAACATACACATTCGAGATCCCCCTCAACATGTCGCACAAAATCGTATGATCCTTCATGCAGGAGAACAAGGCAGATAGCTCAAAGAGAAGGCTGGTTGAACTTCTGGTTCATGCCAAGCCATCTCTACTTCAGTTCTCCTCTACAAATGATGGTTTGTGCAACACCTCCCTCATCTCCCTCACTAAAATTAATCTCAAGGAACCAAATTTTGCCTCCATGCAACTTGAAAAACCACACTACTTTTTACATTCTCAAAAAGTGACATGATCATAATATTTCTGAGATAAAAGCTTGCATGAACTTTGTTCCATATACATACACTTATGCTTGTGGGAAAATATCTTGATAGGAAATTATGTTAACTAAGTTGTTGAGGGGTGTGATATGGTTCCGACTTAGAAATCCTACCATTTCTATTCAAAGTACTTGGAGAATTTGTTTTAAAAAAATAAAACCATAGTTTCACATACTCCTCATTTGGTAAAGAAATTCCTACCAAGGCCAAATATGACATGCATCATGAAAAGTTTTTAGCCTGCTACATATGCTGCTTGTTATGCATTGAGTTTGGTCAAGTCTTGTGACCCATGTTGAGAGATTTATCAAGCTTCTAAGATCAAGATTACACACATGCCACATATGTGTGCTGCTCCTACACTAGAGTACGCAAAAACATGTCTTCCATATAGACCCACCAAAAATGTTCTACTCTTACCCTGAGAGTAGACCCAAAAAAAACGTGTTCATTAGGAAAATACTCTATATTATAATAGGTAATAATCTTTCTCTACAATTATATTTTAGTAAAAATAACATGGGCTATGCAAAAAAATGTGAAAAAAAATAGGGACACATGAAGGTCCCAAAAGAAAAAATATATATATGGACACATGAAGGTCCAAAGTATGAAAAAAATGATGAGCACATGAAGGCTCATGTATTCCAAAAAAAAAGAAGAGAAGAGAAGATAGCCATGTCTCAAAAATAATAAATAGTGGAGAGAGATCATATCTACAAAAGGAGTATAATGTTTAGCATATCATCTTCCACACACATGCACATCTTGATCTAAAAGTATGACACTTCTCCCTGTGGATCCTTGTGTTGACCTTGCAATATATGCAATGCAAGTATGCCATCTTGTTAATCCCTACCCAAAGCTCCACATAAACCTTTTAGAGGTAGGTGGAACAAAAAGAAGGCAAAGACTTTGCTATGTCTTGGTGAGGAATCATACACATTTGAGTGATTTGAGAGTACCTTTTGAGGAGTATAAAGTGATCTATGCTTTATTGTTTAAAGTTTTCAAAACTCCAAGTCACTAAGATGTGAAAATTGGAAAGATGACTTTGTTTCAAGAACCATTCCACTTTTCAACAACTCAAGAAAACATGTTAGCTAATGCCACATATCCCACCAGTGTAAAAATTGTGATGGAATGATTTTCATGAAAAGTCGTATATCTTAGGGTTTTATGCTCATGTCTACTTTTGCATTTAAACCTTCCTCGAGGACGAGCAAGAGGCAAGTGTGGGGGAGTTTGTTGGTGGTCCTTAACTCATAAACATAAACCGCCAACACTCGCATAAAATGAACTCTTATGAATGCCAAACTTAGAATTAGGGCTTACAACTAATCTAATTCCACAAATTTTGGTGATTCATCATTTGCAGGAGGACATTGATAAAACCATCATATATGGGCTCAAAAACATCAAGACAATGCATCAATATAAAGCCCAAAGAAAGAAGGCCCAGTTATCAGGCAAATCCGGGCCAAGAGAATAAGGAAAATGAGCCTAGAACCAACCCAAAACATCTCAATTTCACGAGCAACCACCATGGGCCAAGTCAACATCACAACAGGAGGCCACCAGATGAAATTGGGCCGAAACGGGGCCAGCCATGGTGCGGCCGCACCATGATGCGCCCGCACCGCCAGCAGGCCCGTTTGGCCCAGGCTTTGGTCGGTTGCTCCATACCGTCTTCCCAATGTCGGTTCCGATGGGCATCCAGGTTCAATGTACCAAAAAGGTCGGTTTGAGTGGAATCTTGCAAAGAGCCCCCTCCACCTCACTTATAAAAGGAGGCCTCCCGCTCTCCTCATTTCATCAACCAATCAAGCAACCACTAAGGGGTAAGAGCACCACCCACTTCATAGGGGCCTAGGCCCTAGCTAGCCTAGCTAGTTGTAGTATAGGGAGTGAGTGAGGGAAAGTAGAGAGGAGGTTTGGGCGTGTCTACCATCTCTCGTCTTGGATTCGGTGTCTCCGGGTTGAGGAGGCGGAGTGTCGGACGTGTCGGCTCCCTCTCAACGTGTACCTGTACGGTCATGTACTACTTGGAGTATAAGGTCCGTGTTTCACTACGGTGGTGAGTCTCTATTCGTGTTATCTTGTGCATTACATTCTTACGGGTTCGTTGTCTGTTACTTGACTTAGTAGCGGATGCTCTAGTAGAGGGTCCCTGATAAAGACGGATAGCCCTAGCTAACACTAGAGTAGTAGTCGATAGCGTAGACGTGGTGTCTAGGCTAGAGGCTACCCTCGTTAGCCTCACACTCCACGGGTGAGGGGTAGGTGCTAGGTGGTGACAGCCCTCGCATCCTTTGTATTTCCCCACGTTCGGGTGTGACGTAGAGTTATACGCCGGCATCACCTAGCAGACTAGGTGCGATCCGGTGCCCGAAGCAAGAGTGTAGTAAGCAAGATTACCTCCGTGTAGAGAACCTAAATCGTAGAAGAACCTCACTACCCGAGCTCCCCCTATCCTTGTGTTGTTCTTGGACGAGCTAGTTAGAAGAAGTACCTCCGTTCCCTGTGGAGATACGATACCCTGAATACTTCTGGGTGAAGTGCTACGATGGTAATTCCGTGCGCTCGTGGATTCTTTCACATTGCGTTAAGAAATACCAACAGCCATCGCCAGGGATTGGGGTTTATCTCTATTCCTGGTAGCGATGCTAAGAAGTATCAACACCTTTGTCGTTATTCATGATCAGTTGATTTGTTTTTATTTTTTTGCAAAATATTAATGGACACATACCCAAAGGATTGCAACAATTCAAAACATGGGTTACTATCCATTATTTATATGAATTTCATCTATGCTAATGAAAGGATAGGCTTTTAGGATTACTTTAGCATAGATTTCTTTTAATTTGTTGGTAGCTGTATTTTCACATGGTTAAAAGCAAAGATAACTTGCGACAACAGATTAAAGTGAATAAACTTTGATACTTATAGTTCTTCCATGAAGAATGAGCTATGTCTTTCTTTTGTGCTATATTTTTGGACTTCATCACATCTCTTGATTCATCTCTAATATGAGTTCCTCTCTTGACTTATCCGAATTGAATTTAAGAGTTTCCTACAAGTGTTAGTCTAATAAAATATCCAGTGTCTACTAAAGCATACTTTCAGTTCAAAAATCAACTTAGACACCACATCTAATTTGATTTTGGAAGGCATTTTAACCTACGCACCACGCTTAATTTAAAATCCTTTGGAATTAAGATCACCACTCCTAAACTAAGCACCATGCTTCATTTAAAAGATATATGAAGATACTCCAAACCTAAGTATATTATAACAAATAAGGTAGCATGAGAGCATATAGAGATTTACTCAAATAGAGATGAAACCATCATCATAGTGAGTTTTTTAATAGAAAGATGCAAGTGACTTGCATGTAAACATGTTGTGCATTTGATATGAGATGAAGTGGTTGCATGGATTGTTCAAAGTAGCATGCAGTGGAATGCAGCAGGATAACTACTCATCAAATTTAAAGTCCATGAGCAAGACTTTCTCACTTTTCTTGATCATACTTACCATGACTCACAATGGACTTTGTGAGTTGTGCAGCGCCCGTGTTCATCACATATGATGAACTTTAAATTCTTATGATGACAAATTTTTCTCCAATCTACACATGGTTAGAGGAATATATATTTTTATACATACCTATGAGATGACAAGGCTCCAATGTTGATGGATCATGATTGTTCAGGAACCCTAGGTTCTTCAATATCTCTCTTGTCTTGTTCTTGTGGAATTTCACCAGAAGGTTGAAATGGTTGATGACCTGTCTATTTCACAACTCAACAAAATAGGGGTAATCTTACTAAAGCTAGTGGCAAACTAAGTTAGCAGATATCAAGATCAATATCAAAATCTTATGCCAATTGTTTTCCCGGCAATGGGGCTATTGGTATTTCTTAACGCATACAGAAATAATCCGCAAGCGCATGGATTTACCATCGTACCACTTCACCCGGAAGTATTCAGGGTACCGTATTTCTACAGGGAACGGTAGTGTAAATATCTCTTCTCTAGTTTACCCAAGGATAACAAGAAGGAGAGATAGCTCAGATAGCAAGGTTTCTAAAGATAGAGATCCTACACTAAGGTAGCTTTGCCACTATAGACTTACTTTAGGCACCGGATAACACTTGGTCTGCCAAGCGTTGCTGGCCTACAGCTCTACGCCATACCCTAGACATGGGGATTACAAGGGACGGACAGGGCGGTCACCACCTGCTGCCTACCACCTCAACTGTCGGGTACGAGGCAAACGAAGGTAGCTTATAGCCTAGACACCATGCCTACGCTATCAACTACTACTCTAGCGTTGTACAAGGCTATCCATCTTTATCAGGGACCCTCTACTGGAGTATCCGCCATGGGGACAGACGACGAACCCACAAGTAAATAGCAAACAAGACTAACTTAAAGTAAGAACTCACAACCATAGAAGAACACGAACCTTTGTACTCTAAGTAGTACTAGATCCACCGAGGTACAAGCCAAGAGGGAGCCGACATCCCCGGCACTCCGTCCGCCAAGTGTACACGTGGCCCTGCGTACACTAGTGGAGGTAGCCGACAGCTCCGGTACTTCTCCATCTCTCACTTCTCCTCACTCACTACACTAGAACTAAACTAGCTAGAGAGCTAAGATATGAGTGGAGCTCTTCTCTCTTGGTGTATTCTCTTGTGTGGAATGGATTCATCAAATGAGGAGGGAGGAGGCCTTCTTTTATAGGTGGAGAGGAGGGGGTTCCATGCAAAATTCCTTTTCCCCCTCTTAGGTGGCCCAAACCGACCTACTGTTGACACTTATTAATGTATAATTCTTATTATCAATTATCCCTGCTTTACAAATGAATATCTGCTAGAATAGGGTTATTACTAATAATTTCCATGAGTTTTGGTGAATTATATATTTTCCAGGGCATTATCCAGAAAAGCTTAAAAGAGGGATTAGAGTGCATAATTATCATGAAATTTAACCGTGAAGGAAATGATCGCCATTGGGACGTGGGAAGGATCTACAAGACACCGGAAGCAACAGGACCGGCGCCCCATTCTAGGGTTTCGAGCCCCCCTTCTGGAAGCTTTCTCCACCGCCTCTCCTGATGCATCTCGTCTCTTGGTTAAATCGGTTTGATCCAACGCCGCTCATTCATTCCACTGGGCTATAAATAAAGGGCCAGGCCCCCCTGGAAGAAGCCAGATAAGGAGCTGAAGAGCCTGAGCATTAGATAGATATCCAATAGATCTAGGCTAACAATCAAGATAGAGTGTAGAGAGATAGAGTAGAGATTCGAAGGAGTCTCGACCTGTTGGAGCTTCTTCGTAGCTGTATTCATCTGGATTCAGCTCCCTCACCCGGAGCTACGTTCTAAGGTACTTTTGTATTCAACACTCTGATTCAAGTAAGCAATTGTTCTTATTTATTCTTAAGTTTGCAATTCATATTGAGTACTTTGATCTTGGTAGCTCCTAGGTTGAAGTAGTAATTTATTAGTGTAGACATGGTGTCTAGGCTATGATTGCTTGTGAATATCCCCTGATTAGTCGGATAGTGGTAGCTCGCGAAGGTGACTTTATAGCTTCGTTGAATCCTCTGTAGTCCACTTTCCGTTGATAGGATCGATAGGCTCAAAGGTTCTTGGTAGGAGAGAACTCTGATTTCTGCTCTTATTCAGGTTACTTGCCCAGTTAGAACGGTATTATACAAAGCTTACCGGTTGTCAGAACTAGAAGTCATTAGCTATTTCCTCATTCTTAATATTTTCAGAATTGATTGTGCCCCTTTAGATTAAGAACTATAGGCTAAGTCATTAATCACTGCTGTTTATTTGGGTTCGATATTAAAACCGGGTTGATCCTGATGAAGTGCTGATCAAGATATATCTCAGGCGCTTGAGGATAATCGATAACAATTAAAATATAGGGTGTAGTTAATTTATACCAATAAGTATTTCTCGGCGCCGTTGCGGAAAACAGTTTGTTGATTTCGACTTTAATTTATCTTAATCTATTATTATACTTTTACCTTAAAAATAAAAATAAATAAAAATATTATGAAACACGAATCTCAACTTTTATATCAATACGGAGACACCATCGGGATCGTACCTCCAGCCAAAAAAGAATCATCTAAACCTATTACATCATCTCGCTATGAGCTACGCTCGGGATTAATCAAATTAGTTCGAAACATAATTTTTCTAGTAATTCTAGCAAAAATCCCTATTCCCACTTAACTGATTTTGAGCAAACATGTTCATGTCTAAGCATTAAGGGCATGGCTGATGACACTTTAAGATGGAAACTCTTTCTATTTTCATTAACGGGATGGGCTAAGAAATGGTATAATCGCCATGTTGGAAGTAGTCAAGGAGATTGGAAAGTATTACAAAAAAACTTTTGTCTTAAATTTTTTCATATAGAGAAAGTTGCTAAACTTCGTTTTGAAATTATAGTATTTAAACAATTAGATAACGAATCACTAGGCAAGGCTTGGGCTCGTTTTGATGGATTTGTAAATTCTAGACCTAATCTTGCTTTACCGTAACCTATGCTTTTGCAATATTTTTTAGGCCTTAATGACAAAAATAAAGAATACCTAAATTTGGCCGCGGGTGGAGCATTTATGTATATTATCACTGATCATGCTAAGACTATTCTTACCAATATTTTAAATGATCTTCCCGAAGAAAAAGAAGAGTTATTAGAAGAAGAATTTTTATTAGCTAAAAATAAACTTTTATCCGATTCATCTCAACTATTAGTTGATTTAGCACCAGAACTATCTAATGAAAAGGTGATAACTTCAATTTCTGAATGGATACTTGAAATTGAGGATGAACTTTTTGATCACTATGGGAATACTTCATTTTATCATAAAATTATTGAACCTCAAGAATCTAGGAATTTTAATTTAAATCTTTCACATCCTGATGATTTAAAATTTCCGAGAGAAGTAACAAGAGAATTAATTTTTGTTTTGAGTGATGAGTGGTTGATAGAATCTGAACTGTCACATGAAGTAATTGCCTTGATTCTCCCACCGTCACTATAAAGTTGCAAGTAGATACATATCATTTGGATGCTTTATATAACTTAGTTGTAGGAGTCAATATTATGTCTCATATATTTCCTAAGAAATTCTTAAAAGATATACCATTAATTCCTACAAATAAATTATTGAAAAATCATTCAGACATATTATCCCTAGTTTAGGAATTTTATGTGCACTTCCTATTATTATTAATGAATTCCAAATTTTGTTAAATTTTTATATTTTTGATGTTTGGAATTTTGATGTAATGATTGGATTACCAATATTAAAACTTATTCAAGAAGGTTACATTGGTAAATTAAATATTAAATTTAGGAAAGGATTCAATTTCTTGGTACCTATAACTCATTCAAGAAAAAGCTAAAGTAGAGCCTCTTCCCCAAGTAGATCCAATAGAAGAGGTTAAGGCTATTGAATTTGATGAATTTATTGAACCCGATTCGGAAGATGATACTCGTGGTTTTCATTAATGAAGAGGAGGATGACCCTATTGATCCTGAACCTCTTGATGAACTACTAGAGCCACTTAAACCTCCTATTGAGCTTAAACCACTACCTTCTGGTCTTAAATATATTTTTCTAAATAATGATTAAAATTATCCTGTGATTATAAGTGATAAACTCTCTGATGAAGAATCTTCTAGATTAATAACTGCTTTTTAGAAAATCATCGTGCTGCTTTTGGTTATTCACTCCAAGACCTTAAGGGGATTAGCCCCGCCTTATGCACCCATCGTATACCAACCAATACAGAAATTACACCTTCTAGAGAGCCCCAGCGTAGGCTCCATAATACAATGAGAAAAGTTGTTAAGAAAGAGGTCTTAAAACTTTTGTATGCAGAAATTATATATTCTATACCGCATAGTGAGTGGGTAAGCCCTGTTCAAGTTGTACCAAAAAGGGAGGAATGACAGTTGTCCAAAATAATAAGAATGAATTAATACCCCGTAGAACCGCCACTGGATGGCGAATGTGTATAGATTATAGAAAACTCAATAAAGCAACAAAGAAAGACCATTTCCCCGCTACCTTTCATTGATGAGATGTTAGAGCGTTTGGCCAATCATTCTTTCTTTTGTTTTCTTGATGGTTATTCTGGATATCACCAAATTTCTATCCACCTTGATGATCAAAGCAAAACCACATTTATATGTCCTTATGAAACTTATGCTTATCGTAGAATGTCGTTTGGATTATGTAATGCACCCGCTTCTTTTCAAAGATGTATGATGTCTATATTTTCTCGATATGATAGAATAAATCATGAAAGTTTTTATGGATGATTTTTCAGTTTATGGAAAAACTTTTGATGATTGTCTAGAAAATCTAGGTAAAGTTTTGTAAAGATGTGAAGAAAAGCACTTAGTACTTAATTGGGAAAAATGTCATTTTATGGTTAGAGAAGGAATAGTGCTAGGACACCTAGTGTTGGAAAGAGGTATAGAGGTAGACAAGGCTAAAATTAAAGTAATTGAACAACTATCTTCACCTGTTAATGTAAAAAAGAAATTTGAAGTTTTCTTGGTCATTGTGGTTTTTATCGTAGATTTATAAGAGATTTTTCACATATTGCTAGACCAATAACTAGATTGTCAGCTAAGGATGTGCCTTTTGAATTTGATGATGCATGTTTAGAATCTTTTAATATTTGATGCTAGTGATTATGCTGTAGGAGCAGTTCTAGGACAAACAAAGGTAAAACGTATCATGTAATTGCTTATGCTAGTAAAACTATGACAGAAGCACAATTAAACTATGCAATAACTGAAAAAGAACTCTTAGCTGTTATTTTTGCTATTGATAAATTTAGGTCTTACTTAGTTGGAGCTAAAGTAATTGTTTACACCGATCATGCTTGCTCTTAAATATTTGCTCACTAAGAAAGATGCTAAACCTCACTTGATAAGATGGATTTTACTGCTTTAAGAATTTGATTTAGAAATAAAAGATAGAAAAGGAATAGAAAATCATGTCGTTGATCATTTGTCTAGGATGCATTTTAAAGAACCTCTGGAGCTACCTATTAATGACTCATTAAGAGATGACATATTATTTAAGGTAACCAAGTCGGACCCTTTGGTACGTGAATATTGTCAACTTTATGGTTGCAAAGTTACATACCACCAAGGGAAAATAAAAAGAAGCTTATTTATGAAAGTCGTCTCTACATATGGGATCCACCATACCTCTTCAGGGTTTGTTCAGACGGGCTACTCAGAAGATGTGTACCAGTGGAAGAAGACATGCAGATCATTCAGAAATGCCATTCATCGCCATATGGAGGTCATTATGGGGCATTTCGCACTCATGCAAAAATCTGGCAGAGTGGTTTCTTTTGGCCAACCATGTATGAAGACACTAAAGGTTTTGTTCAAAGATGTGGATCGTGTCAGAGACACGAGAACATTAATGCTAGAGATGCTATGCCACTCACCAATAATCTTCAGATAGAGCTCTTTGATATCTGGGAAATTGATTACATGTGACCATTTGTAAAATTAAAAAATTATGAGTATATTTTGGTGGCAGTTGATTATGTATCCAAGTGGGTAGAAGCTATGCCATGCAAGAAAGCTGATTCAAAACACCCAAAGAAGATGTTTGAAGAGGTTATATTTCTAAGATTTGGGACACCAAGGATGGTTATAAGTGATGGAGGAACACACTTCATTGATAAGAAGTTTCACTTATACTTACAAGCTCATGGAATACGACACAATGTCGCTACTCCATATCATCCTCAGACAAGTGGCCAGGCAGAAACATCAAACAAACAAATCAAAAACATTCTTCAAAAAACAGTGAATGAAATGGGGGCTGTATGGAAGGATCGGTTATCTGACGCACTTTGGGCATACCGTACAGCCTACAAAACACCTTTAGGTATGTCACCATATCAGCTGGTATATGGTAAAACCTGCCATTTACCCGTGGAGTTAGAGCATAAGGCTCACTGGACTATCAAGAGATGGAACATGGATTTGGAAGCTGCTGGAGAAAAGAGAAAAATGCAACTATCAGAATTAGAAGAATGGAGAGAGAAAGCTTATCATAATTCAAAGATCTATAAAGAACGGACAAAACGATGGCATGATAAAAGGTTCAAGAAGAAGGAGTTTGCACAGAACATAAGGTATTACTTTTTAATTTCAGGTTTAAATTGTTCGGGCTTGGAAAATTATAAAGCAAATGGGAAGGACCATTTACTGTTGTGAATTCATCACCATATGGAGCGGTAACTTTACAATCATACAAAGGTACGTTATTCAAGGTAAATGGACACCAACTTAAACTTTTTTTAGAACCATTTGATTCAGGAGTTGTTGACGAATTAGATTTTATCCAATTACCAACTTATTAAGCTCTGTTATTATCCGTTACGAAAAACTATCGCGCAACGTAACCAACAAGAAGTAGTTAGAGTCCGAAGGCACCACGAGCAAGGCCACCCCGAGAGGTTGTCTGGTGGGGCCGGTCGGCGCCCTAGTGGGGCCGGACGGTGGCCCCCTGCCCCCTCTCGTCCTGACTCTTGTTCCCGTATCCTTCTACACTCTTCCTAAGTATATTTGCGTATAATCCCGTCGCGTTCAGATATTCTTTCGTATGAACCCCGTAGAACCTAGATTTGTCCTCATCCTGTCTTCTAAAAACCCATATAAATACGCACCTAGACCTCCCTCAATTGTATCCATAAACAGCCACCTCTCTCCTCTAGAGAAATTCTCCAGTTTAGATCTAGCAGCAATGGCGGACAAGTCAATTTTCTCCTACGGCGCGGACTTCGACAACATCCCAAGCGATGACTCAAAGGCTCTCGTCCCCGCGCAGCCGAAGCCTCTTGCCGTCGTACCACCGAAGCATGTTGCTACGGTACCTCAGCGACACGAGCAAGCCTACTATGTGCAAGACCTGCCTGCTCTGCCATCGCCACCTGCAAGACTACTGCTAGAAGACGGTACCAAGGGGAAGCAGATTGCTATTCCCCAAGGCACCCTGCTTCTTCCACCTAGGGACAACGAACGACTCTTGTCGGTCAAGACCGACAAGAACGGGACGTTGGTATGTGCTAAGTACACCACTGCTTGTCCCGATGTTAGAGGAGTTCATGCACGGCCAAGCCAAGTCTGCTACACCGAGTTCATTCCACCTCTGCCTAAGAGACAGAGAGCTACATCAGCTTTAGCACTAGAAAAAGGTCCCAAGCAGCCCCAACTCTCTCTATGAATCCTCAGTGAAAGGATTGAAGGTCTCTCTAACACCGTTAAAGGTTTAGAGAAGACTGATGAGCTAAAGACTAAGATGATGGGTGACATGGCTAAACAGATAGAGATTAATATCAAGTTAATCCGCAGCCTCAAGCGCGAAAAAGAAGCAGAGATCGAGAAGCTGAAAGAAGAAATCGAAGGAGGGCAACATTAATTGCCCTAGTTATCTATGTAATAAGGCACAGTTCACTAGGTCAGATTAGTTAATTAAGTCTTTTGGGTCATAAATCTTTCTTAGGACAAAGCCTAATGCGTTAGGGCAGTCGTTAGCTCAGTAGTTAAAAAGTCTGTCCAGTCATCTATTATTACCACCATAATGAATAAAGTGCCTTATCTTTTATATTAATGTTTTATTATTTCTTTATCTATTCTATTCTCTATTTTTGGAATGTGTTTGTCTCCACATGTTGCGCAGAACATGATACAGGAAAACAAGTGTGGGGGAGACACATCAAGACCACGGAATTAAATTCGCAAAGATAAATTATGTAATTCGGAAGACAACTGAACTAGGACCACGCACGGCGAAGTGGCCCCGAGGGGCCACACAGGCACACCGTCCGGCGCCCTACCTGGGCCGGCCGGCGCCCTGCCTCCTCCTTCCACCTCCTCGTCTCGGTCACGGTCAGGTTTGAGCCAAATACAGTATAATTGCATATATTCTACTTTTATTTTTATCCGAATTGTAAATCCACATGTTAAATGCTTTTAAAGGACGATAAAACTATTTAATTCATGACTTAAAAATAAATTGTATAATACTCTTCTAGAGGTCATGACTACTGTTCAAAACTATTTATAGGGAACCCATGATTGGTCAAGCTTAAGAAAGTCTGACTTAATACGTCTCTACATTTTTTGGTGAATAGCTCTAGATGTTAATTTGTTTTGAAACTAATAAAGGAGTAATTTGGTGGTGATATTACCTCTCTTTTGTTTTCGTATGCTCCATCTGATCTTTCTAGCATCTTCATAATTTCGTTTGTTGCTGGCCTTTTCACCGGATCAAAATTGACACAGCGTAGAGCAATCTCATCAATGCATTTTTGTATTTGTTGGTAATCAGTGTCTTGGGTTGTGGGCCTGCGTCTCCAATTTTTAAGCACCTGCAACGTCAGATCACACATGACGTGACACGTCTAGAAAGTTTAGTACTCCCATGCAACAGATTATGAAAAAAGGGCCTCTGCCTTCAAAATAGAAAGTCTCTTACAAGGTCAATAAATTGCTGGGATGTTTCGGTCTCATCTCTAGGGTAACCCTTGCGGCCGGTAATTATCTCCAAGAATGTTTCCCCCAAGCTGAATAAGTCATTCATTTTTGTGATCACACCATTTTCTAAGTATTCTGGTGGCATGTAACCTCTGCACCAAATTAGCAATGTGTCAATTTGAAGCCACGCGAGCGAACTGCAAAGGACAAAGCCAAAAATGGTGGTGGAAAACTGGGTCGGATATCTCTTACAATGTGTCATATCATGTATTTTTCACCAAAGAGTCCCGATAAATTGGATTCTGTACTTTTTGTCCACCGTGTCATATCATGTAATCTTGGCGCTCCGATCTTGATGAAGATAATGTAGACCATGGCAAATGCCCTTAATAATTTCAAAGCGTGACTTCCAATCGAGTCCAAAAAGTTTCATCTATATTTATAAAAGAGCATCAGAAAAATGATGACTAAATCATGTATTTTTTTGAGAGAACGACTAAATCATGTATTCTGGATAAAGTTTCAGGTGATCCCGATAAATTGCTAAAAACTCACTAAAAGTTCTTAAATCCACCTGCAAATTATTCTTTCAAGTAGAGATTCTTTCAAATGATGACTATATCATGTATATGTGTGTTACAGACCCCATTGCTCAGTCCTTGACCCCCAATAACATACTATCCTGGATTCGCCCCTGTCCATCGCCATCGCTGCCATCTGCACACTACCGAACTCTGCTCCATCCCATCTGTCGTCCCCAAAAATCTCAGCCAAAAGCTACTGCTGCAGCCCTCCAAAGTGCTCATATAGATGGTGCAGCGACATGCGGCCTGCGTGCTCACTGCTCAGCGAGCAGGCAGTAGCTTGCCGACGGTGCCCAGCAGCCACCGCGTGTGGCGAGCAGCGGCTTCATGCCACGCGCGCGTGCGAGGGACGGGGGTAGCAGCGGCGCAACCACGCAAGTGATCCGAGAGTGAGAAAGAAGAAACTACTCAAGTCTGCCCAACGCGTGTCGGCCGACTCGGCCCGTTTCGTGGACCATCGATTTCTGCGAGGACTCCATTTCCTCTCTTTTCTCCTCTCCATAATAAGTCGAAATATCTATATATATATATATATAGATTTAGATAAAGTTCCCTAACCTCCGCTGATTTCCTCCCACGTGCTCGATGACCGAGTTGACCTCGGCCATATCGGCATCTCTACCAGAAGGGCGGCCGTCTTCGGGAGCCGGAGCTGGAGCCGGAGCGGGAGGGGAAGCCTCAGCCTCCACCAGCTTCTCATCGGACACCGTGAGCCGCCCCCGCTGAGCATCCGGCTCCAGGTGCTGGATCTCCGTCGTACCGGCCGTAGCACAGCAAGGGGCAGCAGCGTGTCCCCACAGGGACCGGGGCTGCTGCCTGTGGGGCGGCGGCGGCGGCGGCGTTGACCCAGACCATATCAATATCATCATCAAACATGAAATCGTACTCCTCTACTCCAGGGTCCATGAGTATATTTGGTGGTGGCACTTGGGCTGCCGCTGGATCTGCTGGAGTCTTGGGTGAATCTTGGGTGGAGTGAGGACTCGTTGGGTAAAAGGAAGGAGGAAGTTCATCTCCATTTCCATGGGAAGTCATCTTTGCCTTATGTGGATCAGCTGTGCAAGGAGCGGAGCTTTGAGCTTCTGGGTGGAAGAGGAGCGGATGAATGAATGAAATTGCTCGATGATAGGGAAGTTGCGGTCCTTTTTCAAGCCCTACAGGCCGGGTCCTCCTTCCACCCGACGGTGGGGGTGGGGTTAAAATTCAAACTAGCGCAGGACAATGTATAGGGAACAGCTGGCTGCAGCTGGCACAGCCGCACAGGCCGCACGCAGCCAATGTGAAAAAGCACATAGTATGAGCGCAGCTGGCGCCGGGTGGAGCCAGACCCGGGCAAGGTGGGTGGATGACCGCCGGGTGGTGCTAAAACCCGGGTAAAGGCGAAGGAATCAGAGTCTCACGGGGCCGGGTCTCCCCTCACTATAATTTTCCATTTGGCACTAACACGATGGGCCGGCCCGAGCACGGCACTAAAAAGCACGGCCCGAGCACAGCCCGGCCCACCTCTTATCGTGCCCGTGCCTAGCACGGCCCGACCTTAGTGCCGTGCCTGGGCCGCCATTTCGGCCCGCAGTGCCGGCCCAGGCACGGCACGGTTATTGGGCTGGCACGATGCGGCCCGTTAGACTAGAACCGTTGGATCAACTCATGACGAACTGCAGCCGTTGGATGAAAAGTATGGGATATATAAGCATCATTCCCACACCCAAACCCTAACCACCTCACTTTCCCGGCCTCGGTCTCTCGTGGCGATGTGCTTGGCGGCGGTGGCGGGCGTGCACGGCGGCCGCGCTCAGCGGCGCGTGCGTGCGTCTTGTAGCGGGCGGCGCGCTTCGGCCGCGAGAGCGCCACGGTGAAGCGTCTTGCTGGCGCCGCGCCGCCGGCGGCGTCGCGCGCGCGGCGGCGCGGCCCTCGGCGGCACGCAGTGAGCGCTCGGCGGCAGCGTCGTCGGCGTGGTCGCCTCGGCGGCAGCGGCGGCGCGCGCGTCGCGGGCGGCGGCGCGGCGGCCGTGGGAGCGCCGGCGGCGCCGCGGCGTCGCGCGCGCAGCTGTGTCCACGCCGGCCGCGCGTGGCGTGGATGCGTTCGGACGGAGCCGGGCTTGTTGAAGCACGCCGGCCACGCGGTTACCGGCACGAGACGGCACGACAAACAAGCCATGGCCGCGCGCTCGCCGCTTCCACGCACGCGGCACTATCGCACGGCAGACGGGGCTGGCTTGCCATGCCGCGTAGTGCCGTGCCGCGCCATGCCGTGCCTAGCACGTGCCGTGCCGCATAGTGCCGTGCCGGCCCGTTTGGCCAACTATGCCCCTCACCCGGCTTAAGCATGGTGGGGCCGCCACTATAGTCTATAGGACGATGGAAGACAAGTACTACGAGGGTTCGGCTCTGTCCTACCACCACTCCGCCCGGGTGAGGAGCGAACCCGGTGAAGGCAGCCTATACGCTAGCTAGCGTTGCCGCCGGGTGAGAGCAAACCCGGAGAAGTATCTCTGTCACGCTAATTCATCCGGGTGAGGGGACACCCGATGACGATCTTTGACTTCCCGACAAGTTAGCTAATATTTCCTGGTTTTTTTCTTGAATATGCAAAAGTCTTACGTATCTTTGTATTTAAGGAAGGAGTTTTTATAAGACGCTCGAAGGCACCAAGTTGGCTGGGAGTTACAAAAGATTTCGCGCTCTGCCCCTGGCCAACAGCTCACCTCACGGACTACTCGCGAATGAGACAACCTAGGTTTGTAGCCCCGGCCTCGATCCAAAGATCGGCGGTATGCTTGACTATGGACAGTACATGTGAGACCGGTGACGCCGCGTCTCGGAATAGGCGTGCGTTACATTCTTTCCATAGCTCCCAAGCGACTAGGGCGGAGAGCGTGTCGGCTCCTTTCTTCTTTTGACCGTGCCATCTCGATGTCCACGCCTCCCACCAGTCGATGAAGTTGTTCCGACTGATTTGTGATGCATCTGCACCTAGGTAGGCGAGGATGTTCCACCAGACTTGCTTGGAGAAGGGGCATTCCGCGATGATGTGGTCGATGGTTTCCTCGGCCTGGTCACAAAGGAAGCACGCATCCGGTGCCTCCAAGCCATGCCTGCGCCTTCTGTCTGCGGTCCAGTGTCTACGTCTGATGGCGACCCAGAGGAAGAGTTTTACTTGTAGGGGTGTCCACATGTCCCACACTCTTTCGCAGCCGCGAATTGGGTGTGACCCCAAGTGCAAGGCGCGGTAGGCCGACCGGGATGTGTAGACTCCACTCGCCGTCCACCTCCATATCAGCTTGTCTTCTGCGTCGCTTAGGGTTACGTCGAGGAGGGCGTCCCATAGCTTGAGAAAGTCTGCGATGGCCGCTACAGACATACCGCCTTGGATTTGTGAGATCCAGGAGGGGTTGTGTAGGTCGGCGGCTACCGTGGTGTCTCGACGGTGCCTTGCCGTGACCATGCCGGGAAGTGTAGGCGCTAGCTCCGCGACCGACCTACCCTCAATCCATCGGTCAGCCCAGAAGCTCGTGGAGAGGCCATTGCCGAGAATGGTAAAAGTTGATGCGTCGAAGAAGCTCTGCACCTCACTGCTTACTTGTAGGGGAAGGCCGGACCAAGCTCTCTGCTCGTCCGTGTGTCTTAACCAAAGCCACCGTGCCTGTAAGGTGATGGAGGTCAAGTGTAGGTCTGGGACGCCGAGCCCACCGAGGTCCTGTGGGCGGCAGACCGTTGGCCATGACACCATACACTTGCCACGCACGGAGCCCTCTTTCCCAGTTCAAAGGAATCTCCTGCAGATGGCGTCGATCTCCTTTCTTGCCCAAGGCGGTAAACCATCCGCGACGATGGTGTAAATTGGGATCGCATAGAGTACCGACTTGATCCAAACGAGACGTCCACTCCTAGCCATTAGTGGACCGTGGCATGCCGGCAGGCGTCTGGCGACCGCGTCTACCATGGACTGGATTGTCGATTTGGGGGCTTTCTTGGTGCTCAGTGTCAGCCCCAGGTAGATTATTGGGAATTCCGCGATTTTACATCCCAGGATCGCCTGGAGCTGTGGGAGCGTGTCCCGGTCGCCAAAGATCAGAGTGATGGAGCACTTGGCCAGGTTGGTCTGCAGCCCTGTGGCGTCGCCAAAGATCTTCAGTATTTGCTTGACCGCTCTCGCCTCGCTCGGGTTTGGGTGAATGAACAGGATGACGTCATCCGCATAGATGCTACAGTGGTGCTTGATCGCCGCTGTGCCGAGTGGGCGGATCACCCGCTGCTCCCTTGCTTGTGCGAACAGGCGAGCCAGCACCACCATTACGAGGATGAAGAGCATCGGGGAAAGCGAGTCCCCCTGTCGCACTCCTCGCCTGTGGGGGATTGGCGGCCCACCGTTGAGGAGGATTTTGGAGGTGGCCGAGGACAGGAGCACCACCACCCATCGTCTCCAAGTGTCGCTGAACCCGTACGCCTCTAGGGTGTCTAGGAGGAAAGGCCAGGAGACCGTGTCGAAGGCCTTGGAGATATCCAGCTTGAGCAGCGCCTTGGGTATCTTGTTTTTCTTCAGGAGGACGGCGGCTCTCTGAATAAATTTGAAGTTGTCGTGGATCGTTCTCCCCCTGATGAAGGCGTTTTGATTGGGGGAGATGAGATCGTGGAGCTTGGGTGCCAGCCACGTCGCCATGAGTTTGGAAACCAGCTTGCCGAAGCTGTGAATCATCATGATCGGCCTGTAGTCTGCTGGGGAGGACGCTTCTGGTTTCTTTGGGAGCAGGATGACATATGCGTTGTTGACTTTATGAAAGGAGCTGACTTTATGAAAGGAGCTTGCGTCTCGCCGTTGAAGAACGCATGCACGGCTGCCATCACATCACCACCAATGACCTCCCACGCAGCTTTGTAGAAAGCTCCGGTGTATCCGTCCGGTCCTGGCGCCCGGTCGGAAGGCATATCGGCTATAACGGCCCGGACCTCTTCCTCCGTGAACGGCGCGTGTAGGTCGTCAAGGTTGGTCGGCACGATACCTAGCGCCTCGAAGTCCAGGGATGACCCCCCGGGGGCGGGGGAGCCGAAGACCGCCTGGAAGTGCATTGCGATCGCGTTTTCCATCTCGTCGTGCGTCGAGCATAGGTTGCCTTCCCCGTCCTTCAAGCGCAGGATGGAGTTGCGTCTTTTCCTTCCTCTCGCGATGAGGTGGAAGTACTGCATGTTCGCGTCGCCATCGGCCAAGTAACGTACGCGCGAACGCTGTCGCGCGATGGTTCTCTCAAGCGAGGCCAGCCCGAGGCATTTCAGCTTTAGCCTCTTGCGCAGCTCAAACTCGTCGTCTGACAGGTCCCTGCTCTCCGCGGCCCGGTCAAAGCCGGTACCACTTTTCATATGGATCGCAAAGTTCAAACTATAAATTCACCCAAAAAAAAAGTTGACCTCCAACAAAGTAGTAATAGTACTAGTAGTAGGAAATAATAACTCTATTAAAAAAACATGAAGAAAATTATGCAAACATGACCAAAATAACATTTGGTTTATGACTAGATAACGCCTAAACTAACATTTGTTCAGTTAGTTTACTCTCTCAAACTATTTTAGTTGGTCTTCGGTCAAAAAAACTATTTTAGTTGGTCTAGTTTACCCCTTGATAGGATTTTTTCTACTTTTATTCTCCACATAGAGGTTGAGCTAGATTTTCTCGACGCGATAGAGGGCATAATAAATTATGTCTGAAAAATATATCTTAGCTTTTTTTTGGCACTATTTCGATAGCCTAGAAATTTAATAATAAATCAACACAAGACATATAATATCGTATAAAACATATTGAGTTAAATGTATCAACGGCTCCTCGAACTTGTAAGGGTGTGCCACTTAGGTTCAAGAACTCAAAACGTACTTCTAGATCTCTAAACTTGTAATGGTGTGTCACTTATGTCCACAATCTCTGAAAATGTATTTTTAAGTCCCTAAACTTGAACTTGCAAGGGTGTGTCACTTAGATCAAAAAATATATTATATTTATATTTATATTTAATAATATAGTTACAAATAGCACATAAAAATAATATTTAATATGACATCATCAATAAACAAATAAACTAAACTACTAAAATAATTTAAAAGAACAAATATATTAGGATTAAACTAAATTAAAAAGTACTAAAATTAATTTAATATTTATGTATTATTAATAATTTAAAATTAATACTAAAATTACTAATGGATATACAATTAAATAGGTTTCATGTATTATTAGCAATAATAAAATCAAATAATTATTGACTTTTAAATAGGTTCCTGATTTCTTATTTTCTTTGCGATACGCCTACTATCGGGTATTGTTGAATACGGATTTAGAATTGGATACACACGCATAACCAAAGTTGATGTATTAGAATTCATTTTTCTCTATCTGATTATTGACACATAAAGATTAAATTAATTTTAGTACTTTTCTAATTTAGTTTAATTCTAATATATTTGTTCTTTTAAATTATTTTAACACTTTAGTTTATTTATTTATTGATGATATCATATTAAATATTATTTTATGTGCTATTTACAACTATATTATTAAATAGAAATAGAAATAGAAATATAATATTTATTCGTGGACCTAAGTGACACACCCTTACAAATTTATGGATATATAAATGTATTTTCAGAGTTCATAGATCTAAGTGACACACCCTTACAGTGTTTATAAACCCGTAAATGTGTTTTCAAAGTTCGTGGACCTAAGTGACACACCCTTACAAGTTCAAGTGCCGCTGGTGCATTTAACTCAAACATATTGATGAAAATTCATAGTGCATTTTTCTAACACAAG
Organism: Chrysopogon serrulatus; assembly: GCA_015844335.1. Taxonomy (NCBI): domain Eukaryota; kingdom Viridiplantae; phylum Streptophyta; class Magnoliopsida; order Poales; family Poaceae; genus Chrysopogon; species Chrysopogon serrulatus. Next base: position 100,741 of record JADLZL010001603.1, on the reverse strand, counting down.
ATATGATATCTTCTATCACCTCACAAAATTTGAAACTAAAATACAATTTGTACATAAATAAACAAACAATAAAAAGTTGGAGGGAGTATATTGGACCTGCTTAAATAGTGGAAGGGAGTATAAATTGGAACACATGCTAGTTTAGGAAGTTATATCTAGACAAAGCCAAACTTGGAGTTAGTTTTTAGTGATTGATAACGCCACATTTGTTTTTTTGGTGATTAATAACGCCACATTTGTTGTGACTATAAAGTGTGTTTTGCAGCATCTTTCGGTTCTATAAGGACGAGGCAGTGCTAGGTAAGTTTTTATTTTCTTCTTTGTCCATACTATAAAGAAAGGTATATATGAAGCGAGTAGCTTAAACTAAATGGTTTAGCCAGCGGATAAGATGCACATATGTGAAACCTAACACTACGTAGCTCAGATGAAGCCTAAAAATAGATGCAACCCAAAGTAAAGCCCAAAGGAGTTATGGGAAGAGATTACATTATTTTGATTGGCACTAAAGCTCTTTGGCGTGGGCACCGAAGAATCCACCAGAGTTTTGAAACAATGCATTTCGACTGACCGAGTGGTAGTCCGGTTTACCACCCCTCTGGTCACTCGTCACCTGGGCACAAAATATCGAGAACCGAGAACTGAACCAAAAATATTGAGAATCGAACCGAAAATACTGAAACTGAAATTTTCGGTACTCTATTCGGTTCCCGGGAACCAAATTTACCGAGGTAATTTCGGTTCTTTACCATAGGGAAGCGAATTTACCGAAATTACTAACTATATAAAATATGCAAAGTTTGAATGATGGTATATTATTGATTACACTACAGTTGACTATTATATTATGTATATTTTTTTGGTACTATACTCTTATAGTCTTTGTGAACATTTATATGTATGCATTTGGCACTATTATTCATATGAAATTATATCAAAATTAGCTTTTTAAACTTGCTATTACATGTCTCTATTATTAGTTCGGTACTTTTCGGTAAATACTGGAACCAAACTGAAAGTACCGAAATTCCTATGTACCGATTTTTGGAAGGAACCGATTATCGATATCTATTTTCTGAGGAACCAAATTTGTGTGGGAACCGAAGTACCGAACTGATCGATTCGGTAATACCGAATGCCCAGGATGACTCTTTGGGGTGGTCAGAGTTCGAGTTGTAAGGGACTCACTCTTTGTGACATTTGTGCCACATTTTACCGAAGGGGAAAAAAAACTTCCTCGTCTGTCGCATGTCCAAAAGCACACCTTTATGACTGGTTCATCTCACGAGCTGTGATGCCACCATGTAAAGATGAGGCGGGGATTAAGACACTACTACGAGACGTGGCTTTTAGCCCCGGCCTAAACGGCCTTTAGTCCCTGGCGCGGGCCGGGACTAAGGTTTTGGGACTAAATGTCCAACATTTAGTCCCGGTTCCGCGACCGGGACTAAAAGGTCCACCTTTAGTCCCGGTTGGTAACACCAACCGGGACTAAAGGGTGTGCCGTGGTGCGCCACCTAGCCGCCCCTTTTTAGTCCCGGTTGGTGTTACCAACCGAGACTAAAGATTTTTTTTTTTTTCTTTTCTTTTTCCTTTTCTTTTCTTTTGGTTTTCCATTTACGGTTTACAATTATATTATTATTATTTTTTGAATGCGTATTGTTCGCTGCTTGTTTATGTAGACGCCAAGCACCTATAATTTATATAATTGACAATTATTACATACAAATATACTATATAACACTATTTATATATTATACATGTCTATAGGTCCATAATATAATATTTACACATATCCATCACGGATAAAGTATTTATAACTTAATTGTTCTCCGCCACTCAAGCGTCGTACAAATGATCATCTTGGTTTGGTTTCATTGGCTCGTCGGGGTTGAAGTAGTACTCGCCGGCGGGATTCGTGGACTTGGTCGTTAAGAAACCCTGCGATTGTCTCCCCGAATTCCTTTTTAGGCGGACTTTATCCAACACCTTCGCCTCAACCACGTCTCCTTCAAGAGACATTAAAGAAAAAAGTTAGAGGTATGAATAAGATTTATTAACTAGCAACAAATAAATGAAATGAACTTATTATATATATATGTTACATACTTTTGCGTGCTCAAGATTTGTTCTTTTTTTTTTAGACCGTCGAAATTCGCGAACATAGTAGCCACACAAATTTCTGCCCGGTGGTCGGGCGCAGAATCCACTCGAAATACGATAGGCTTTGAAAGTGGCGCTTTCAAATCTGGACGGTGTTTACGCACGAACCCAAAATTTCAAACCCTAGCAATAAAACGATCATTATTAATTATCTATTATCGAGTTAAAGAGCTGAAATTAATATTTAGAGATCGAAGTTACCCTTGGATAATATCTATCATTTCTTGGTAATCTTCCAAAGGGTTTTCTCAACGAGTCATAGATTTGCAAATGACATTGCCGTAGATCAATCACAATTAGTATCTAATGATAGCTGCATTTGTGTGTAGGCAAAATAATTATATATCTTCATACCGATCCGATTAATTGGTTTAATAGAATGTACACACGATAACGATACTTACTTAAAGTTATAGGGAAAGAGTATATATCTTTTATCCTTTTGATTGATCAAGTACCTCCGTAGATTTCTCTCCGTTTGAACTCTCCATAAGGCATACGGAGTCTTGGGGTCTTTGAATACAACATAAGGATCTACAAATCCAATCTCCTTGTCATTTCTAGCTCGAGGTCCCTCATCATGTTTCTCGCATATGTATAGCCGGTTTTACGTAATTAGTTATACATATACATGATAAGTTACAAAGTGACATTATTAAAAGAAAGAATCACTTACAGATAGAAGCAGCTGATTAGAGCTTTGTCCGTAGTGTCCATATGGCATAGCCGGTGTAGCTCATTAAATTGAACATAAATAATATCATCACCATGGAAGTAATGATGGTTTCTAATTCGGACGCAGATATAGGCATCTGCTCTTCTGCCACACGCCACAAGATACCACTGGTTTAGCAAGTACATCGGCGTGCCAAGTTTGCCGAGGGCCGCAGGTTGAATAGACTCTTGCCATATTCATATGTCTTCTGCCAATGATCAATTTCTTTTGCACTTTCAATTGCTGCCCCAGCTATCATTTGGGATAAGGTAAGACCAGTGTCCGCAAAAAATTTTTCAAGATCCTCATAGTTCAAACCTGGAGGTATCTGCTGGTCTAGCACGTCGATGTTTGAACCATATTCATTCCCAACGACTAGCGGGGGCACTAATTGCTTTGATTGTTCCCCGAGCTGTGCTACACCCTTGCGTGCTCTTTTCTCTTTCTTCTTCTCTTCTTCTAGGGATTTGGTTAGAGTGCGATCATAGTCAGATAAAGATGATGATTCTTTCTGAGCTGCACGCCTCTTTTTTTGTTGAGCCTCAACCCTTTGCCGTAGATGTTCTGACTTTAGTAAGAGGTAGGGCTTCTCAGGGTTTCGCTTGGATTCTCTTTCATCCTGAAGTCTCTTGAAGAAACGTCCACATCGACTTTACCGAAGCATCTATTTCTGCGGCAAAGGTCTTCTCATAGGACAGACTTCTTAGGAATGACGGGTTGTTTCTTTTCGAGAGGCTTTCTTTTTTTTTTTGGGCGGCGGGGCGGCCGACACATTTGATCGTGTGGCCGGCCTCTTCTTCAATGGTGGGTCCACCGGTTTTGGCGCTGAGCCACGTGTGGGAGCGATGGGGCGGCCGGTGGGGGGTTGGAGCTCGGCGTGGAGGTGAAGGGGCAGCCGGTGTCGGTGTTGGAGCCCGAGGATACCACATAACCTTTGCGGGGATTTTCTTCTGGGGCGTTCTTCCCCCTCAACATTGCCGGGGTCATCTCGCCGATCTTATACCGTGATGCTTTACATACGGGGCATTCATCTAAATTCTCGTAGTCCTTGCCACGGTGCAGGATGCGTCGTTAGGACATGCATGTATTTTTTCGGATTTCTAATCCCAAAGGACGACGACCTGTTTTTGCTTCGTGCGTAGTGGTGGGCAATTCATTAGGGTTCGAAGCATCTTTTTTGGATCTTCAGATGCGTCCAAATGCCTTATCGGATACACCATTACGTGCCTTCCATTTCAACAACTCCGATTGTTGTACCCAATTTTTTGTCCATCTTGGGCGGATGGGTATAGTAATTTCTTGTGATCTTCTAGCATGCGGTCAAACTTTGTCTTCTCTTTTCACTTTCACATTCTTTACTCAGTTGCATCACGAATGGCATCACCAAGAGCATCACCTTCACCAGAGCACCTCCCTCTTCTTCAAATTCTCCCCATCGCCAGTATCATCGAAGCCACCGAATTGAGCAATAAGGTCTTCGGGCTCTAGTTGTTCTTGTTCTTCTTCACATTCTTCCATCATTATCCCGGTTTCTCCATGTTTGGTCCAACAAATATAGTTTGGCATGAAACCCGACTTCAACAAATGTGAGTGAATATTTCTAGAGCCAGAATATTCCTTCAAATTCTGACACAAGGCACATGGGCAACATATGAATCCATCCCGCTTGTTTTCCTCGGCCACTCTTAAGAAATAATGCACACCATCACTGAATTCTTTGGAGCGGCGATCGGCATTGTACATCCAACCACGTGTCATTGTGCGCATTGCAACATAAAGTATGATAAGTTTCTAATTTTTACTACAGAAATAAAAGTAACAAATAACCTAAAATTCTCTATTTCTAATTTTTTTCTTCACAAGCAAAATTAAAAAAACACCAAAGTTCTCTATTTCTCTAAATAATCAAGAAATTTGGTAGGCATACTAGTTATAATTAACTAATTACTAGAATATTCCTTCAAATTCTGACACAAGGCACATGGGCAACATATGAATCCATCCCGCTTGTTTTCCTCGGCCACTCTTAAGAAATAATGCACACCATCACTGAATTCTTTGGAGCGGCGATCGGCATTGTACATCCAACCACGTGTCATTGTCTGCATTGCAACATAAAGTATGATAAGTTTCTAATTTTTACTACAGAAATAAAAAGTAACAAATAACCTAAAATTCTCTATTTCTAATTTTTTTTCACAAGCAAAATTAAAAAAACACCAAAGTTCTCTATTTCTCTAAATAATCAAGAAATTTGGTAGGCATACTAGTTATAATTAACTAATTAATCCGGTCACAAATTGTAAATTAATGTATGATAAGTTTCTAATTTTTTATAAAGAAATGAAAGTAATAAATAACCTAAAATTCTCTATTTCTTCATTTTCTAAACAAGCAAAATTAAAAAACACCAAAGTTCTCTATTTCTCTAAATAATCAAGAAATTTGGTAGGCATACTAGTTATAATTAACTAATTAACCCGGTCACAAATTACAAATTAATGTATGATAAGTTTCTAATTTTTTATAAAGAAATAAAAGTAATAAATAACCTAAAATTCTTTATTTCTTTATTTTCTAAACAAGCAAAATTAAAAAACACCAAAGTTCTCTATTTCTCTAAATAATCAAGAAATTTGGTAGGCATACTAGTTATAATTAACTAATTAACCCGTTCACAAATTATAAATTAAAGTATTATAAACCCGATCACAAATTGCAAAAATAAAGTATTCTAAGTAACTAACTAACACATAACCTAAAATTCTCCATTCTTATTTTTCCTAAATAAATTTTATATTCATACTTAGTTATAATTAAATAATCCTTCAAATGTATTATTTATACTTAGTTATAATTAACTAATTAACCAGATCACAAATTATAAACTAAAGTATTATCAAATGTTATTTTTTAAAAACTAATTATAATGAGAAACCATAAATTTAGTATTTTTCTAACTAAACCAAAAAATATGGTAGATATAATAGTAATAAATGGTGTATACTAATTTTTAGGGTCTTAATTGTAGTTAAATACATTAAAATATTTAAACGATGAAGTGATGGAGTTTAAAATAGTGTAGAAATCAAAAAATAAAAAAACCACATGTACAACACCACAAAATGAGATAACCTGCAGCTAAAACTTGAGAAGATGAAGTTAGTAACCTCTAAACAAGTAAATGACGGCGTAGAAGTGATGAAATGAATCAATAGCCGGAGATGTGAGCACAAATCAATCAAGAACACATGAAGAACAAAGAAGAAAGTGAGCTCGGGCAGCTCGGCCAGGGGAGGAAGAAGGATTCAAATATGGGGGGAAGGATTTAACCCCGGTCCCTAACACCAACCGGGACTAAAGTCCCATCTTTAGCCCCGGCCGGTCCTCACGCACGAGGACAAAACCTTTAGTCCCGGGCCGGTGTCACGAGGCCGGGACTGACCGGGACTAAAGATGGACCTTTAGTCCCGGTTGGTAACACCAACCAACCGGGACTAAAAGTCTCCCCGCAGATGCCCGACACCATAGCCGTTGGGGCTAGGGACTTTTAGTCCCGGTTGGTGTTACCAACCGGGACTAAAGGTACTTTTAGTCCCGGACGCCATTTTTTCGGGAGCTATTGCTCATTTTGCCCAAGTGACCAAAGGCCTGTTCTGTAGTAGTGAGAGGTTTAGCCACCACAGATCATTTTTTTTTTTGGTTATACACTATACCTTTTCGCTCGTCTTCACGTCGATCGGGTTCAGCTGAACCCGCCGTTTAGCTCCACACCATCTTCACGTCGGGTTTAGCTGAACCCGCCCTTCCGCTCGACCATCGTCACGTACGTCGGGTTAAGCTCCACCCGTTCTGTTGGCCGTTACACACACAAATATATAGTTCTCTACCACCAAGCTCGTACGTCGATCGATTCCTTCAGTAGTGTTCATCGGTCTCACACGTCACACCCACACACACACCCTTACTACTAGGTGGACACAAATATATAGTGGAGCCTGCATCCAGAAACAAAATGGCGTGGTTCCCGGCTAATCTGATCCGCCTGATTACCACCGCCATCCACGACGCGTCCAAGCTGCCGGCCGCGCTGGTGTCCTGCGGCGTCTTCCTGACCGCGTCAGCGCTCAGGCTCATCGTCTCCAAGACCCCGGGCGCCGTCCTGATCACCTGGCGCGGCACCTAGGCCGCCGACACCTACTACGCCGTCCTGGCCGTCACGGCGGCGCTCGGCCTCGCTGAGGCATTGTTCGGGTTCTGGGTTTTGCCGCGTGACCTGGAACGCTGGAGCCTGGCCGCCAAGGTCTTGCTGTCCGTTTCGTTGGTGCCTCTCGCCGTTGTGCTGGCTCTTTGGGCCGGCCTCAGGGTTTAAGCACTCTCTGTTTTCCACTCTCTGTCGTGGGCCTTACCCTGTTTGGGACGAATTTTGATTCTGGCCTGCTCACTGCATGGGCCGGCAGTTCGACCGTGGCTGATCTCTTTTCTCAGTTGCTTGTTTTTTTATTTCATTCATGAATGAAAAGCTCTAACTCTAGTAGTATGAGAAAGTGTGGTCCGTATGATTTTTTTAAATTAGCTGTGTACAATGTGAAGCTGGCCTGCTACTGCCGTGGTCATGTCATGTGAGCGTCGTCTGTACCGATTATATATGCTCACCTTTAGTGTTCTCTCCCTCTCTCAAGAAATGTATGTTCTGTATTTTTCTCCTTTTCTTTAATGGAGGGCCACACCATTCCATTATTGAAGCAACGGAAATAGAGCATTTAGAGTTTCCAGGTAAGAGGGCATAAGGAAAGAGAATAATCAACCAATTACATAAGTGCCTTAACCTACCATGGGAAAATAAGCTAAACCTTGCAAGTCTATCTATCTATCTATTTATCTATCTATCTATCCTCGTAATCATGATTCCATGACATCGTGAGCAACAAGGCTTGTGCTAAGTGTCTGTCTAGGTGTACACAAGGCATAAAGAATCTGTTCAGCGGATAAATCGAAACGATTGATTTAATAATTTGTTATAAGAGAAAAATATTGTTAGAACAGCTGATAAGACAAGCGTCCGAAGAAAAAAAATACAACAACTGCTCATTAGGGCTACCTCAAACGCTAGCATAGTCGCATTGTACCTTCCCTATATAGGAGGTACAGTATAAGACAAAGAAGAAGATTGAGCACTCTGTCCCATTGTAGTTTAAATTCAAATGGTTACACACATATATTTGGCACATATTACAACAGAAGCGGGGCAGGGCTGGGCCAAATTGCATCCCAGTTCAAATTAGGCCGCGATGGCCCGGGTCCTCGTCCCCAAGTTTGGGGCCCGCAATCACATGAAAGCCGGAGAGATGGAGACCAGAGCCGACTGCAACGCAGTGTCACAGAAGAAGCTTCTTCTTTCCTGTCATGAAAAAAATTATTTAGCAGCACTTATAAGTGGACTGATGAATTGAAACAGTTGAATTTTTTAGATAAAAAAATGCTGTTGGATGATATGCCACGATAAACTAAAGCGAACAGAATTGACTTTATACCACCGTAGCAAGATTAGCAGTTTTTAATTCTTTGAGAAAAAGCAAGTAATCAGGTGGCCCCGGGTACAGCGAACTCGGGGGAAGCCCCATACGCTGGCGACCTTGCCGCCGGGTAGCACGGACCCGAAGGCATCGCACATGGCAGTCACGTCACAATAGCCATTAGTAAAACCAAGAGCCGGTGATGATCTTTTGTCTTACCCACGTCGGCTAATAACTACTACGGAGTAATATTTTTTCCTGGTGAATTTCTAGACAGAGAAGTTTACTTTTAGCTATCGAATTATTATCCAAGTTTAGTTCTGTTCACGAAACTAAAACCCAGAAATTTTCAACCATTCAACTATCAAAACCATTCGAATTTACCAGGTCCAGTGAGTAGTATATTTTTAAGGGAGCGTATCCTATACAAACCAGATAAGTTGTGCAAACTTACAAACTTTCGATCAAGATCATAGGATCCACATCCGATGGCTTAGGAGAGAGGTGGGGTAATTTTACAAATAAGCGCCCGCCAGCCCTCAGTCCATTTTGCAAAAAGATCCCCAAACACCCTCAGTCACAACGGCTGATCCCCTCTTTCTTCTCCCTCGTATCGCAAGTCATGATTGGGGACGGTCCTCCGATCTAGCCGGCCGCCGGACGAGCCGCCGTGCAGGAGGAGCGCCCCCGGAGGAGGAGCCAGCCCCTTGCGCTCGTGCCCTCCGCCGGCCCGCTCACGCCGCCCGCCGCTCGTGCAACTGAACCCCACGCCGCAGGGCTCCAGCGTCCACCACGACCAAGCTCCACCGCACCGAGCCATGGCCACCCGCCTCCACCTCGCCTAGCACAACGCCGTGTCAGAGGCGCTGCGCCGGTTCCTCACCGGTCCCGGGGTCTCCTTCGTCGAGTCGGGCTCTGCCCACGATGGCCATGTACCGGAGGAGCACTGCATCACGGCCATGCTCCGAGTTGTTTTTCATACAGAGTTGTTTCCCGCCTCGATTCAGATGCAGCTGGTTTACATTGCTATACAGGCAGCACAGGCCATGGCCTCCACCTATAGAAGTCGAGTTGGTGACCTGTGTTGCCTGAAAGTGCAGATTCTGCGACCATGAAGTACATGTAAAAACTGTATCTCAGTTGGTCGCTGCTGTGTAATGCCAATGGCAATTGTTTGTTCTGTGTGTAATGCCTGAACAAAAGGATGTAACCCTATGAAATGCCAATGTCAGATTCTTTGTTTTCATTTTCATATAGAGATATACTTCATCTTTGTTTCCGATTGGTTTACTGAATGGGATCCCTTACTGAATTGCTTACTCTATCAAGCAAACAAATTCAGAGTACATCGACAGTGTTTCTGTGGTCTGAAGACTGAAAAAAATTGTAATGTGTGGGTTAGCCAATGTGTACTGTGTGGATGTTTGTATTTCTGAATTTACAATGGAATGAACTGAAATCGATTTCAGCTTGCAATGTCTATGGTGATCTGAAAGTGCATGGTTTCAGCTTCTAATGTCTCAACAGATTGCAATGATAAAAAATATTCAGATTGCAATGCTATAAAAATTCAGATTGCAATGCTACAAAAATTGACAGAAAGTTCCTGTAATATTCAGTAACAGTTCACAATACTCAGTAACAGTTCACAATAGAGGACTACAAAAATTCAGATTACAATTTTTTTGGGCATTACAGGAACTTGAAATATCAAACAACAATATTGTTTGGGCAATTACGTGCATCATGATCCACTAATTGCTTGCATTTTCCACACATCCGTTTTCTTGTTGCCTTCTTCTCCTTGCTCTTCTTAATTCTTTTGCATCGCCCTTTGGACCTGATATCATTTGGTGGATGTATCTCGACTTCTTGTGGAATTTTGCTACCAAGGAATGATTCAAACTCATCTTGTTTATTAACTGTAGCAGTAGGGATGATATTTTGGAGAGGTTCTACAAGGCTTGATAAACTAGAATATAAAAATTCCATTCCTTGTTCAGAGTTCTTGGCCATTTGGATAAGATCTTCAAACTTGTTGCGTGAATCTGAAATTTTTTTCTGCATTGCCACCTCCATAGGATCTTTAGCCTTTTCATCAAGAAGGTTACCTTCATCATCGAAGAACAGTTCTCTACGAAAATAAAGATCTGATCAGCACTATTGCACATAGAAAATAATATGTCCATAGAAAAGAAAACAGTTGTGTAAAATCACCTTTTACACTTTTTCTCCCACCTCTTCATAAAATAAATCGATGGTATTTCATTTTGTTTCTCGCCTCTAAGCACTTGAATGATATGACGACACGGGATGCCATAGGACTCAAAAAATTTACAGGAGCACATATCAAACATGTTTGACTTGTTCATCTGAACCACTCTCTCTTTTCCAGACAGGCTGCTGATAGTGACAATTTTCATATCTTCAGACTCTGAAATCCCTTGAATAATGCAATGATCTCTTGTAACTATGAGTTGTTCCTGAAACTTACTGAAAATTTCATGAGTATATACGACACTACATTGCTTCTCCATGGCCCATGGTGTCATCAATTTAGGATTGGTGTGAAGACTTTTATTATTGGCTCTCAACTCCTCTTGGCGCTGGCACTCCAAAGCTGTGTCAAACCTTAGCTAAAACTCAACAAAGGTTAATTTTTGATGAATGAAACAGTTAAAAAAAGAATTTGCACTCTCCGATCGTGATGTAGTCCTAAGGATTCCTGCTAGAGGTATGTCCATAAAGTATGTTGGAGTCCATGATTCTCGCATGTCAAACTTTGTGGAAAACCACTCATTTCCAATGAGCCCATACTTTATCATGATATAATTCCATTGAGACTCAAACTCATCTAAATTCTCAGATCCCCAAACACACCTATTTAATATTTTCCAGAAATCATCATCATTTCTTATGGTAGGCCCGACCTTCTTAGGTACCTTTTCCATGATATGCCACATGCAAAGTCTATGTGCTGTATTTGGTAGAATCTGAGCAATAGCAGCCTTAATGCTCGCATCTTCATCTGTTAGGATTAGATGAGGTGCTATTCCACCCATAGCCTTAAGAAAGGTCTGAAACAACCATACGAATAACTCGATCTTTTCATCAGCCAAGAACGCTGCCATTCCACCCATAGCCTAAAGAAAGGTCTGAAACACAATTACTAAGTGGGCCGGTGGGCGTTTATTTGTAAAATTACCCCACCTCTCTCCTAAGCCATCACCCTGGGCACCAAATACCGAAAACCGAATACCGAACCGAAAATACCGAGAACCGAACCGAAAGCACCGAAACTGAAATTTTCGGTACCATGTTCGGTTCCTAATTTTGAGGAACCGAATTTACTGAGTATATTCGGTTCTTTACCCCGGTTTACCGAATTTACCGAAATGAGTTGAACATAAGTGTTTTTATATTATTAATTGTAATATTGTTGACTATTATATTAGATATTTTTAGTAATCTACTCTTATAGTCTTAACAACCTTTTATATGTATATACTTGGCACTATAATTCTCTACAAAATTATGTCAAAATTGGCTTTTGAACATGCAATTTTATGTCTTTGTGATGAATTCGGTACTTTTCGGTAAATACCAAAACTGAACCGAAATTACCGAAACTGAATTTCCTCGGTACCGAATTTTCGAAGGAACCAATCGGTACCTATTTTCCAAGGAACCAAATTTATCGAGAACCGAAGTACCGAACCGATCGGTTCGGTAAATACCGAATGCCCAGGGTGACTAAGCCATCGGATAAGCATCTTGAGGTTCTGATTAAGAGTTTGCAAGTTTGCACAGCGGCCCTGGTTTGCATAGGATACATTCCCTATTTTTAATACTGTTCAGCGAGTAGTTCAGGGTGACGAGAGCACATTAAAAAGCAGTCGCGTGCGTGGCCAACTTGACTCAGTGACATGGGCTACTTCTCGATGCACGCACCATGGGCCGAGCTCGTCGCGGCTACATTACCGATAATTACGAGCTTGCCCACATTTGTTAAGTTGTTTATTTCAAGATTTTTAGTCTCGAAATATTTATTTTAAATTCATATATTTTAAGATTCAATGTTTTAAAATTTCCAAACAATCTCACAGGGAGATACATCCTTCACTAAAGTGCTTCTCAAGATTTAAAACTTTATAGTTGAAACTTTTCATTTAAATTTATTTAGTAGCCAAAATATTCAATACAAGATTAAAAATATTTATATAAAAACATACAATCCCATATATACTCACAAGTACTTTAGTGTTGTATTGGTACGGTGGTGTAAGTGTTCAATTGCAGATTGTGGGTTTGAGTCCTAGGAATGACATAGACATCTTAAGATGTTCGTCTCCGTAAACAACTATTAGAGTTAGGTACTTTGACAACCTTTGTAAATGGTGATTAGCAGTGACGCTTGGTTGCAATGGGTGCTCGAACTCGACTATCCAACATGTTTTACCCACTAAAGGCTTGTTTAGAATGAAGGAATGAAAAAAAGAGAAAAGGAAAAAATATATTATCTAAATCAAATATTACCAACTCTCTCTTTCTTTTTACATATGATAATTAGTTTTATCTTAAATTAAATATTATCTTTGCCTTTTTTTCTAAAAAATTATATAGGTTAACAATATAAGATTATACTTTTACTAGAAATGCTTTTACTCCTACCGTTCCAAATTGTAAGATGTTTTTGAATTTTATTTTAATCAGTTCTTCTAAGGGGGCACATGCCCCTTCACTAAACTCTTTTTTTCTGAATCTTGACTACATACATATTGTGTGGGAGCTAGAGCATATGAGCATCGACCTGATCCATGTTAATACACCAATTTGCTGTGAACATGGGCCCTCTGAAAAGAAGTGTATAATGAATATGATGTGCATGCGAATGAATAGTAAAAGGCATTCCTATGTTATATTTAACCCATGCCTCTTAGTGTGGGCTAGCCATTCCTTCTCATTTTTTTCTCACTTTGGTCATGGAGGTATGATGTGCAACAGAGTACAACGTATATGTGTTTGGTTAATTATATAGAGTTATGTGACATATTATTAGAGTGCTTTAATACAATAATATTCGGGACAAAACCATTTAGAATTGAGTATTATTATTATTATAACAAAAAGCACCGATTTTTTTTCTCCCTTCTTCCCTCCCATAAATTGGAAAGGTTGCTTCACAATGAGATGCTTTTATTTCTCTCGTACAAGTGGTAACATAGCGGCACGTTTTTCTGTTTCACGAAAGATTCCCCTTTGGATTTGCATGTCATTTAACCTAAGTAACTTTGGTTCAGTTACACTAATCGAGGTTAAACCAGGCATGCCTTCACATCTTGTTGTTCTCTTTTTTAGGAAGCCAAATCTTCAAAAATAGTTACATCATCATTCACCAAAGCTTCTAGAATAAAATAAAACTAGGTGGTCCATCGACCCAAATACAAGATGACTTTGAAGTCATTGTTATCCTACTATTAACGCCTTAGACAGGTGCACTTGCCGTTGCCGTTATTTCATCTTGCTTCATTGTTTGTACTACCTCCAACACTACACCACAACACTATAGCACTATGTGTCATCAGTTGCTAAATCTTAACAATTATCGTTGAATGGTCAGTTGCTAAAGATTTTCCTCGGACTATCGGTTGCTAATATTGAATTCTACGATTGACAGTCCGTTGCTATAAATATTTTGCTTTTTTGCATCAAATGGTCAGTCGCTATATATCTGTAACTTGGTCTGATACTCCGTAGCTAAATAAAATTTTCAATTGGGCCATGTGTTCGGCCCGCTCCCTAAAAAAAATTTTGGCCCAAAATGACATGCCGAAGTCACCAACCCTAGACACACACCTTTCTCTCTGCTCCCGTCGCGACTCCAGCTCTCGCAGCTCCGTGTCCAGCCGCCGCCCGGCCGTCCGCTGCCGACGGCAGCCACCACTCGGCCGTCCCCGCCGCCCAGAAGTCCGACCAGCGGCACCACAGCCTGGCTGCTTGCTCCCGACAGTCGGCCCCGGCTGGCCACCCTAACGCCGCCAGGCCACCCGCCCGGATGGCCGTCGCAGCCACTTCCGTGTCCCGGCGCTGGGCTGGATTTGGGCCACCATCCTGCCACCCAGGAGCCCCGTACTGCCATATGGCCGCTGTGCTACAGGATCCAAGGTGAGACCTCGCTGTGCTCTACTGGATCTGGCGGTGAACCCGGCCGGATCTCGCGGGTACTCCTTCGATATATCACCTAGCATCGATTTCGCTGTGTTCTTCAGGATCCCCGCAGCCAGAATATTACCTCCGTGTTGAGCTGTGCAATTCAGGGACAGGCCCATCGACGGAGGTGTGCCAGGTGATGAACCCCCTTTAATGCTTGCCAAAATTACAACCTTTTTTTTTTATCTTCTGTGCTAGTATCACAATGACTTTCATCAAAAAAACTTGTCCGTCGAGTGCTGTACTCCTGCCTTCTGATCTTGGAGTGCATGTGCCATGTGATTCTTTTCTGGATTTGCTAGAACGCTAGACGCCTGGACATAAGTTAATCAGCCCTACAGAGTAGTATGTAGTAGTTATTGGCATGTTGATTTGATTTGTTTAGTAATTTAATTTACCTGTTGCCGGCTGATTTGTTTTGTTTATATTTTCTTTTCCTGTTTAGAGTGTACAGCTGAAGAATTAGGCATTTAGTAATAGATTTGCTACGGTATCATTACATCACTAATTCTAGTTTTAAGATTTAGACTTCTTTTATATAATTGGAGTTTTTATTTTAATAAATATTAATGATGATTTTGACTTCAGGTTAATAATACTTTAGTATCCTTCATTTTAAGAACTGGGGAAAGGGAATTCACTATTGGGTACATCTGTATTCTAATAGTTGTAGTTTGTAGCTGAAAGAACAATGTTATTGGGCTGTATCCCTGATTGTTCTTTGTTCAAGCAGCTTGTTTAATCTAAGTTTATTATGGTCAAATTCGTAGTTCTAGCTGCCTTTACTACTCGTGTTCCCTGTGGTCTTGCTGTACTTGTAGTTGCTTGGTACTGTCTACATAAGAATTTTTTTTGTTAACACTAAGATTGCTAGTGTGGTACCACTTTGATAATAACTCGCTTGTTGCAGGTTACTCGCCAACAATGTACCTTGTAGGAATAATCCAGTTTGTGCATCAGCAACATATATTGAAGGGACTCTTCAAGAGGTAAATATCAGCATGACCACTCAAGCTGATCATTTACTTCTGCCCTCCACTTTGATTTGTGGTGTAAATTGGCATTTAATACTGCCTTCTTTGTTTTTTTTTTTAAGTAAAGGAGTTGGTGAATACCTTGCAAGCATTTCAGATTTGCTAGAACAATCATAGTGGCCTTCAAATCTGAGGAGTTATTGGTTGAAGGAGCTTCCGTGAAATGGTAAGGTTTTATTTATCTAGTTCTCATTCGCTGACTACCAGATTGCCTTGCTCTAAGATACAAAATTTGAAATGTTGTCTGTAAGCTAACTGAACTCACTAGAAATGCTATGTAAAAATGCTATCTGAACTATAAACTAGCTATTTTTGAGATGCAATTTTCTGAAATGAAAATGCTACAAATCATTGGACTAATTGGCTTATTTTTCTTGACTCTCTAGAAATGATTTGATATAGATGATGCAGCCTTGGACTGGTTTATGGCTACTGCTGGAGCAAAATGGAAGCAGTTTAAGGCACAACTTAAGTGACAATTTTTGATGAAACATTGACGGATGAGCAACTGAAGTTTCTTCAGACATCAGCCAGTGTAAGCTATGCTGCTACTGCACATAAACTGCTACAGAAATGTATCATTGCCATCTCATTTCAATGGATAATTTTGGGGCATTTTAACTTGTGCAAATTTATAACTTGTAGGGTCAGCAACTTGAAGAGATAGATATATGTAGTGAGTACCTACAGTTTCTATTCTCTTTTTTTTGATGTATGTGGTGAGTATCTACAGTTTCTAACTAATGATATTTGTGTCAACTGAAGGTCTGCAGTAAACCAAGATCTTCTCAGGGTGCTACTGGATCTTCTCAGAGATCTTCTCAAGGTGCTGCATGATTGTCTTATGGACGCTTGGCTAACTTGTTGACAGGAAGTCACTGAAGTCGTTGGGAGCAAGTTTGTTGCAATATTTTCTCATGGGGTTGTTGGTGATGACTTGTTGATAGGAATCCATTGAATTGTCTTATGGTGAATTATACATGCTAGCTTTTGGATAACTTTTGGATGATGGCCTTAGCTCAACAGGGAAACAATGTTTAGTTGTTGTACAATCTCATGACAATTGCTACATTTTGTAATCAGCTATATGCTTGTGTTGCCTTAATTGATGTTCACAGGCCTATTGACATGATTCCTTATGTACTCATTTGATATTGATATAAATGAACGAGAGGATTGATGTGTCCATTTGTGTATGTCATTCAATACTGTATTGGTCCTGAATATTCTAATTTAAATAGGTTTAAATACATCTTTTGATGTTTTTTCCTATTTAATCGAGATCAATGGATTGTCGGTTGCTAAAAGTTCTTTATTACAATGAACTGTCAGTTGCTAAAAGCTCTAACAGATTGTCAGTTGCTAAAAGTATGACCGTCGATTTGTCCGTTGCTAAAGATAATGTCCGTTGCTAAATCTTTTTAACCACGGCTGTAGTAGCTACTGCAGGGGTCTGTTGCTAAAACGATTTAGCAACCGGGTCGCTATTGGTGTATTGTGCTTTTTAGCAACTACAAAGCGGTTGCTACTTTAAGGTTGTGGTATAGTGCAAGCAGTCTGATTGAATCATGACGCAATTGCATCCAACCTGTTGTGCAAATATCAAGCCTTCCCTCGGAGCGATCACCTCCACCATCCGTGCATCCACCACATGTTCCATAAAGCATGAATTAACCACTATGAACGAACCGTTGGAATCCCTAATAACTGCTCCTGTGCTTCCAGTGCCCCAGTTCGAGTTATAACTAGCTGTTGACGGTCATTAAACACCAAATATAATCATCAACTGTTGCATGAAATGATATAAAATGGATTACAAAGCATAGTTGTAGGTTTTGATTCTAATGTGTTCCACGAGTTTTGGTGTTCTCACTTGTGTTGCAAGAGTATGCAATTTTCCATCAAATAAAAGTATCTCAAATAAGGAATTTGACTGCACCATTGTGACGGCCAGGCTCATCGAGACGATCAAAACGGACATATCATTTGCCATATTCGGAGCCCGTAATCAAGAGATATCAACTCCGGATCGAAACATGCGCCATCACTATACCACAACCTTAAAGTAGCAACTGCTTTGTAGTTGCTAAAAGCCCTCATACACCAACAGACGGCCCGGTTGCTAAATCGTTTTAGCAACAGACCCCTGCAGTAGCTACTACAGCCGTGGTTAAAAAGATTTAGCAACGGACATTATCTTTAGCAACGGACAAATCGACGGTCATACTTTTTAGCAACCGACAATCTGTTAGAGCTTTTAGCAACCGACAGTTCATTGTAATAAAGAACTTTTAGCAACCGACAATCCATTGATCTCGATTAAATAGGAAAAAACATCAAAAGATGTATTTAAACCTATTTAAATTAGAATATTCAGGACCAATACAGTATTGAATGACATACACAAATGGACACATCAATCCTCTCGCTTCATTTATATCAATATCAAATGAGTACATAAGGAATCATGTCAATAGGCCTGTGAACATCAATTAAGGCAACACAAGCATATAGCTGATTACAAAATGTAGCAATTGTCATGAGATTGTACAACAACTAAACATTGTTTCCCCTGTTGAGCTAAGGCCATCATCCAAAAGTTATCCAAAAGCTAGCATGTATAATTCACCATAAGACAATTCAATGGATTCCTATCAACAAGTCATCACCAACAACCCCATGAGAAAATATTGCAACAAACTTGCTCCCAACGACTTCAGTGACTTCCTGTCAACAAGTTAGCCAAGCGTCCATAAGACAATCATGCAGCACCTTGAGAAGATCTCTGAGAAGATCCAGTAGCACCCTGAGAAGATCTTGGTTTACTGCAGACCTTCAGTTGACACAAATATCATTAGTTAGAAACTGTAGATACTCACCACATACATCAAAAAAGAGAATAGAAACTGTAGGTACTCACTACATATATCTATCTCTTCAAGTTGCTGACCCTACAAGTTATAAATTTGCACAAGTTAAAATGCCCCAAAATTATCCATTGAAATGAGATGGCAATGATACATTTCTGTAGCAGTTTATGTGCAGTAGCAGCATAGCTTACACTGGCTGATGTCTGAAGAAACTTCAGTTGCTCATCCGTCAATGTTTCATCAAAAATTGTCACTTAAGTTGTGCCTTAAACTGCTTCCATTTTGCTCCAGCAGTAGCCATAAACCAGTCCAAGGCTGCATCATCTATATCAAATCATTTCTAGAGAGTCAAGAAAAATAAGCCAATTAGTCCAATGATTTGTAGCATTTTCATTTCAGAAAATTGCATCTCAAAAAATAGCTAGTTTATAGTTCAGATAGCATTTTTACATAGCATTTCTAGTGAGTTCAGTTAGCTTACAGACAACATTTCAAATTTTGTATCTTAGAGCAAGGCAATCTGGTAGTCAGCGAATGAGAACTAGATAAATAAAACCTTACCATTTCACGGAAGCTCCTTCAACCAATAACTCCTCAGATTTGAAGGCCACTATGATTGTTCTAGCAAATCTGAAATGCTTGCAAGGTATTCACCAACTCCTTTACGAAAAAAAAACAAAGAAGGCAGTATTAAATGCCAATTTACACCACAAATCAAAGTGGAGGGCAGAAGTAAATGATCAGCTTGAGTGGTCATGCTGATATTTACCTCTTGAAGAGTCCCTTCAATATATGTTGCTGATGCACAAACTGGATTATTCCTACAAGGTACATTGTTGGCGAGTAACCTGCAACAAGCGAGTTATTATCAAAGTGGTACCACACTAGCAATCTTAGTGTTAACAAAAAAAATTCTTATGTAGACAGTACCAAGCAACTACAAGTACAGCAAGACCACAGGGAACACGAGTAGTAAAGGCAGCTAGAACTACGAATTTGACCATAATAAACTTAGATTAAACAAGCTGCTTGAACAAAGAACAATCAGGGATACAGCCCAATAACATTGTTCTTTCAGCTACAAACTACAACTATTAGAATACAGATGTACCCAATAGTGAATTCCTTTCCCCCAGTTCTTAAAATGAAGGATACTAAAGTATTATTAACCTGAAGTCAAAATCATCATTAATATTTATTAAAATAAAAACTCCAATTATATAAAAGAAGTCTAAATCTTAAAACTAGAATTAGTGATGTAATGATACCGTAGCAAATCTATTACTAAATGCCTAATTCTTCAGCTGTACACTCTAAACAGGAAAAGAAAATATAAACAAAACAAATCAGCCGGCAACAGGTAAATTAAATTACTAAACAAATCAAATCAACATGCCAATAACTACTACATACTACTCTGTAGGGCTGATTAACTTATGTCCAGGCGTCTAGCGTTCTAGCAAATCCAGAAAAGAATCACATGGCACATGCACTCCAAGATCAGAAGGCAGGAGTACAGCACTCGACGGACAAGTTTTTTTTGATGAAAGTCATTGTGATACTAGCACAGAAGATAAAAAAAAAAGGTTGTAATTTTGGCAAGCATTAAAGGGGGTTCATCACCTGGCACACCTCCGTCGATGGGCCTGTCCCTGAATTGCACAGCTCAACACGGAGGTAATATTCTGGCTGCGGGGATCCTGAAGAACACAGCGAAATCGATGCTAGGTGATATATCGAAGGAGTACCCGCGAGATCCGGCCGGGTTCACCGCCAGATCCAGTAGAGCACAGCGAGGTCTCACCTTGGATCCTGTAGCACAGCGGCCATATGGCAGTACGGGGCTCCTGGGTGGCAGGATGGTGGCCCAAATCCAGCCCAGCGCCGGGACACGGAAGTGGCTGCGACGGCCATCCGGGCGGGTGGCCTGGCGAAGCGTTAGGGTGGCCAGCCGGGGCCGACTGTCGGGAGCAAGCAGCCAGGCTGTGGTGCCGCTGGTCGGACTTCTGGGCGGCGGGGCGGCCGAGTGGTGGCTGCCGCCGGCAGCGGACGGCCGGGCGGCGGCTGGACACGGAGCTGCGAGAGCTGGAGTCGCGACGGGAGCAGAGAGAAAGGTGTGTGTCTAGGGTTGGTGACTTCGGCATGTCATTTTGGGCCAAAATTTTTTAGGGAGCGGGCCGAACACATGGCCCAATTGAAAATTTTATTTAGCTACGGAGTATCAGACCAAGTTACAGATATATAGCGACCGACCATTTGATGCAAAAAGCAAAATATTTATAGCAACGGACTGTCAATCGTAGAATTCAATATTAGCAACCGATAGTCTGAGGAAAATCTTTAGCAACTGACCATTCAACGATAATTGTTAAGATTTAGCAACTGATGACACATAGTGCTATAGTGTTGTGGTGTAGTGCATTGGGCCCTAAAAGGAACAAGAAAACACACAAATGAAGCTGGACCCGATTGGGCTTGGGCCCAGGCCGCCCAGCATCTCCTCTTGGGCCGGCCGGCACCCCCCTGAAGCCTCTCGCCTCCGTTTTCTGGAACCTTCCTCCACCGCCTTCAAGGATGCATCTCCACCGTACCTTAAGTCGGTTTGATCAAAGGGTTCACGTTTCTCCCACCGGGATATAAATATAGGGCCAAACCCCCTCCCTGAGGGCACCACATTATTATGGAGATGTAGAGACATCCCTCGAATGGATGACCTCTTATCTCTAGAGAATTAGGGCTAGACTTTCCAATGTAGTAGATTAGGTCTAGTTGAGAGTTAGGGAGATCGGAGCTTCGCTCAGGTTCTGGAGGAGTCTTCAGAGTTTTGGTATGTCTTTGTATTTATTCTTATAAGACTTATGCTTTAATATATTTTATCTTCTCTATTTACCTTTATGCATTACATTTGATTGGTTAGTTTAGTTGTTATACTTTAGCATAGAATCTTAAATGCGTATTAGGTGCTCTAGTTATCACGTGTGACTAGAGTAGTAATCGGTAGTGTAGACATGGAGTCTAGGCTTTAGGTTACCTAAGGTTGCTCCTAATTTCTATGGTTAGTTGTGGTAGCTCCAGAGGTGACAGCTCTGTTAGGCCTTCGTATTCCACCACGTCGGAGTTAGTGTTTCGTAGAACTCTTTGGCAACCTTCCCCAACTACCTTCTTCCCAGTCTTATTCGAGAGTTAGAAAGGTATTGCTGCTCCAAAGTGCTATTGTGTGATTGCTTTATCTACCATGAATTAGTTATATAGAACATGAATTAGTTATATAGAACCAAAGTAATAGAGTAGTATTTAGGAACCTGGAGCTCTCCCGTTGTCCTCTCACTTTAGCTATCTACACTTTTATTATAGAATTCTCCTGTGTGTGTGTGTGTGTGTCATTTATGCATAATTTCTATTATCTACCGTTTACCCCTACTCTAGTCTAGTTGGTGTATTAAGTTAGTACGTAGATACATGATGGTGAACTATCAATGTCTTTGACCAATGTTTCCCAGTGGTAAAATATAAATAACGATACTGGAATACTCCTGGTAAAATGCTACAATAATATTCTGCGCTTGCGGAATCTTTCATATTTTAATTGTGCATAAGAAATACCAACTCTAGCATCCAATTTAACAAAACCTTACCTTCTCGTGCTTTCTTCCATCCTCCTTATTTCTTAGGCTTGTTCTTCCTGCTCTTTGATAGTTTGTTATAAATGTAGCAATCGCCATAGCGCTCTTGTCAGATTTTGAATAGTTTCTCTATGAACAAATCTCCTGCGTTCCCACCATATGTACCATCCGCCAGTAAGGATCAGTTCCGCTAGGCCAAAATGATTCATAGCTCCTAGCGGTCTTGACACCTTAATCATCTCAGCCACCACAATAGAACCAGATCAATCAACTTGCAGCAAGTTCTGAATTTCATTTGCAACTCCGAGTATACGCCAGATCTCCTTTGTGTGGCTGCACATAATAAAAACATGTTTTATATCTTCACATCCCTCATGGCAAGCTGGACAACTACCTGAGTTGTCAATATGAAGATTTGCAAGGATCCCATGACAACGTATGAGGCCATGCAATACCTTCCAACCAAATATTTTAAACTTAGTAGGAACGTCTAATTTCCATATATAGCTTTGACCAGACTTCCTCGTTACGCGCTCCATCAGCTTGTTCATTCACCCTGTTTGTGCCAAATTTATTTAGCCACTAGAGGTGGTATGCTAAACCAACTGAGAAGTACCCATTTCGATTGTGGTGCCATACTACAACATCATCTCTTGCACAAGTGCGATCTGTAGTATTCTATTTGCATCCACTGACCAGAACAAGTCCTTAATCCACTCCTCATCACCCCATGTTCCTAGTAAGATTTATGAGTTCATCAACTGTAGTAAGCAAATTATTCCCTCTTGGCGTTAAAACCTGCACATCTTGCCAGTCTTGTGCCTGGCGTTATTCTACTCGTGAAGCTTTCTCTCTTCCCGAGTTCAACCACTCACTCAGCCATGAGTATCTGCTATACATGCCATCTCTCAGCCATGTCTTTTTTTTTAAAAAAAATAACTATTACACAGTAGGGCAGGCATGTTGGGCTTGGCACACACAGACGGTGGTGGGTCCATGCATGCATGGGCGCACAAGTCACACAATAGGACGCTGCTGGTGCTGCAGAAAGGAGCAGACACCGCGTCACGCGGTGTCTGCTCCTTTCTGCAGCACGCTACTGCTACTCGAGATGGGCCTCACACGAATCGCTGTGCGGGACCAGAGCGGGCCAAGCCCAACAAGCGAAGCCCAGTAGCTCACTCTGCTGGGAGGTGAGACGAGACGTCGACACGACAGAGAGGGGTCATCGTTGCAGTTGCGACGGCTCGGAGGTTCTTGGGGAGGGGAGGAGGAGGATGGAAGGCAGGGAAATGATGATGAGGCGAAGGAGAAAAAGTTTGAGCACTAGCTGCCCCATTGTAATTCAAGTGTTTACGCACATGTTTGGCACATATATTACAACAGATTCCATTCATTGTATCTAGTGCGAGCGTGCGTGTGCATTTTCGGCTATGCCTTGACACGTCGCTTACGCGATCAGCGTTCAACACTTCGTCACAGTGGTGACAGATGATGACATACATGAGCTTGTGTATACCAAGGTTTCTTGCTTTAGGCCCCATCCGCAGCATTTGGAGTGACTTTCACATGTACTTGTGTCATGTCTCCCTAAATAAAAGCCTGATTTCCTGGGTGCAATTTCGGGCCATCCTTGGAAGCGCCAGTTCTGGAGCGTTTCGACGACGACGACGACGGTTCATCTTCGAATTTGAATACAAAGCGCAGTGAGAACTCCTGCGAGTGGGGTTATGATCACGCATGCAGTTTTAGTGGGCGTGTACAGTAGTATACTAGTAGTACATTTGTTCTAAAAAGATTTTACATTATAGGTTAAAATTAGTCCAGTTTAAGGATAAATCTGGAGATAATAATATTCATTTCATAATATGAACATTGGTGTTTTTTTATATAAACATAAACTAGTTTGATATAGAACAAAACTATATTTTTATGCTTTAATAATTCGCAAAATGAAACTGAATCCTTAATTCTTTTTGAAGACAGAACAGAAGTAGCAGTACCCCGAGTTGAGTGATCCCTTACAGCAGCTATACGAGCTTTACTAGCATCGTCGTCAGGTCGTGAGAGCGCCCGGGGTGTATTCGTGGATGCGACACTTGCTGTCGTCGAGCTCCAGGATCTTCTTAAAACCGATGTAGCCTTCTACCGGCAGGGACGACGGATCTGCAATTGAACGCATCCCCGTCATGCTTTGCTCCTTCCAGCCTCTTTCCTGATTGGGATTTTT
Organism: Chrysopogon serrulatus; assembly: GCA_015844335.1. Classification (NCBI taxonomy): domain Eukaryota; kingdom Viridiplantae; phylum Streptophyta; class Magnoliopsida; order Poales; family Poaceae; genus Chrysopogon; species Chrysopogon serrulatus. The sequence goes on along the minus strand of JADLZL010001603.1, from coordinate 76,380 downwards.
GCCTTCCGAGTCGGGTCCCGTGAATCTCACGATGTACCACGGTTTGTCAATAGTCATATTCATTTTGTCCATGTTTATTTCGTGACAGAACTGTTTGAGTTCATGAGGATGAAGAGTGCACCCGTTTGCTCGCAACCTGACCTCGACGTCCCTCATGAACGAATCGAACCTCCGCTAAGCTTTCTCCATCACACCACAGCTGGTCCACATATTCATGGATGTATTTTTCGGTATCTGGGAGGCTGCATCTGCTGGAGTCTTGGTTAAGTCTTTGGTGGACTGGGTAATAATCGATGGGGGAAAGGAAGCAACAAGTTCATCTCCATCTCCATGGGGAGGCATCTTCACTAACTCAGGGCGACGAGGCACCTAGCTTATGAGAAGATATTGTGATAAGCCCAAATAGAAGTAACATAAACACTTGGCACATTTTTTGAATTCAGTATGCACATATACGTACTTTGTTCCATCACGTTAGCGACATGAAATTGATGTTTCGAATACTTCTAAGCAAAACAGAACATGCATAGTACAGTTTCATAACCCACTCAACCCAGTTAATGATTTTTGGGTTTGGGTCAGGGTGTTGGGTCAGTTATACAACTTGGCATCTATTGGTATCTGTTAATGCCTACTGAATAATCCGCAAGCGCACAGATACGATGTAGCACTTCACGGCAAAGTTTTAAATCTCCGGCTATAGCTGCCGCTATAGCCGGAGATAGCTGCTGGGGAAGGACAGAGCTAAGAGATATAGTTTTTAGCGCTAAGAAAAGCGGGGCGCTAATAGCCGGAGATTACCGGAGATAGCCGCTAATCACGACCTGTTTAGCGGCAGCTAAAGGCAGATATCCCACAAAAGGATTGTGGCCCACGAAGGCAGCCCACGAATGCACGAAATGGCAGCCCACTTTGGCTTCACCATTCAGAACCCTATCGTCTTCTCTCCCACTCGTCTCTCTCCCAAAAGCGGCGGCGGCGGCGAACTGAAAAGGCAGCGGGGTGCCATACTGAAGTCAGCGGCGCGGCGCCGGAATGGAGACGGCAACGCGGTGTCTGATTGAAGACAGCGCTGCCGCACTATCTTCCTCTCCCCCAAGGCGGCGGCGCGAGCGTCAATGACCAAATCGAAGCCCCAAGGCGGAGGTGGCCGTGAAGCTTTGGCTGTGACAGAGGTGGCGAGCAGCGGCGGACGCGGCTACAAGCAACGACAGTGGCAGCAAAGAAGTAAGAACTCCAAGTTGCAGACACTGAAATCCCCACTTTACTTCTCTCCTTCGGTTCTTCCCCAATGCACCACTAGTTCCAAGTGTAGACAATACGGTGGAGCAATCCAGCATGCTTTAAATTCACTGCGATCCATTAAAGATGGCCATGAACTCATTATTTTGCTACGTTTGATGGTCATGGGGATCTATTATTTCTATGTTTTCTCTTATTTTTGTAAAAAACAGCTAAATCTCTTAGCTGCAGCTATCTCCGGCTATAGCTTCACTTAGCTGTTGTGGAGGTCAACAGCTAAGAGGCTTAGCCGGAGATTTAAAACTTTGCTTCACCACGGATGAAGACCCAGTTTTAATATCGAACGGCTAGTTGGAGAGAACACCTCTTTGTAACGCTGAATCACGGCATGGGGATCTTGTAAACTCGGCAGATGCCACTGCTTGCTGTTTCTAGAGTTCACTGCTACAGATGCACGCTGGTGATTCTGTTCATGGGTCTACAGTGTATTTTGTGACCATCAGTTCTTGTTTATGGAAAATGACCGTGTTCTGTTGGTAATAACAACTCAACCAAGTTTTAAGCAAGGACTGACGTATGTCTTATTGGTTATATAATCAATCTGATACATGTGTTCTCAAATCTTCTACTGTATGTCACAACAGGTGTTCCTTGTTCGGAGCCCTTTTGCAGCATAGCATGCATGGCAAAAGAACTGAATAGCTGCTAGACATAGAATGTTTGTCTAAATTCATATCTAGAATGGCATAGTATCTTGTAAAACTGTAACAAAAGAAAAAAAAGGAACTGGGAATGTTGCTGCCTGCTGCTGGTAAAGAGAGGCTAAGCGCCGCCGTCGTGCAAGCAAATGCATGTGAATTGAGGGTGGGCCTGATGGAGATGGAGGTGGAGGATCAGTCCACACTCCATACCGTCGTGCCGTTCTGCTGCTGCCGTCAGGTACTACCTACAGTCACAAAAGTTTCCGGTACATAGCTATGAGGAATGGGGATCGTGGAACGTGGAACGCTCCTTAAAAAAGGATTTTTCACTGTTGGTATGAAAATGATCCATGTTCCCGGTACGAGAACGCACGATCCCGGTACATAGAACATGGCACTGTACCACAATCCATGTGACTGTGGTACTACCATCAGCCATGCATGTCAGCATGTGAGCCGTTCTAGGGTAGAGAGGCCCACCTGTCAGGCTGCGTTGTCTTGGACTTGCCCCGGGCTGCTCCGGGGCCACCTGTGTATATATGTGTGACTCTGGGGAGGTGTCTTGTTTGTTTCTTGTGGCTGCCATCTGGGCGGCTGGGAGCACACCGTCGGCGACGGCTCGGGGTTGGACCACCAGCGACGCATGGTCAATGGATGTGCATGTGCAGATGTGCCGGCAGGGGCTGGCCAGGCCAAGAATTTTATCTCTCTGTTTTTAAAAAAAATGTAATTATAAGAAGCGTGGCAGTAGACTATATCAACCAAATTTATAGCAAAGAGTATTATCATTTATGTCTCAAAATAAATTTATTATAAAAATATATTTTATAACCAATCTAATGATACTTATTTTATCTTATAAATTTAAGTATTTTTTCATATAATTTTAGCCAAAGTTTATAATTTTTTATTCCTTGGGATGTGAAAAATGCGTGTTTTTTTTTTTTGAACGGAAGGAGTAGCTTCACTGTGTAAGGTACTCGAATTCAGGTCCTGTTTGACCTGCGAACTTCCTCTGATACAGGAGTATGTATCTATATGATGAACAGAGGTGGTTCGTCTAAAACCAATACAAAATTCTGGCGGAATTCATCACTTCCTTTGCAGGACTGTGTTACTGCTCCAACACCGTTGTATTGCAGCAGGCCGCTGCTGGTGCTGAAGAAAGGACCAGCCACACCGCGCTCAAGTTGCTACTGCTACTACTCGAGATGGGCCTCGCACGAGTCGCCACCCAGCTTGTGCGGGACTAGAGTGGGCCAAGCCCAACAATCGCCTCTCCCAGCAGCGGCTCGGAGGCCCTTGGGCCGACCGGGGCCGCCGCGTCTTAAGGAGGATAGGGAGGGAGGGAAATGATGAGGCAAAGGAGAACAAGCCCATGCCAAACCTGTCTCTCCCCGCCCCACAGCAACAGGGAGCGGATCTAGCTCTGACTGTGGGGCGACAGTGTTGACCTCGGTCATATCAGCATCTCTACTCCAACGGCGCCTATCTTCGGGGGCATCAGCCGGCGCAGCAAAGTTAATGATCTCTAACAAGCGCATTTGTGGTGAGGCTGTATGCCACAGAAAAAGATCCAATTAAGTCATCAAAAGGCGCAAATATCGTACCTGAGGGTTTCGAGGTCCATATCCATGGCTGTATTTGGCGGTATCTGGGTAGCTGCATCTGCTGGAATCATCCATTGGGGAAAGAAAGCAAGTTCATCTCCATCTCCATGAGGAGACACCTTTACTGACTCAGGTCGACGAGCGAGGCTCCTAGCTTATGAGATTTAGCTTGCACATAAACACTTGGCATATTTTTCGAATTCAGCTTGCACATATACATACTTTGTTCCATCGTAGAGCAACATGAAATTGATGTTTCGAATACTTCTAAGCAAACCAGAACAGTTTCGTAACCCACTCAACCCAGTTAAAATGATTTTTGGGTTTTAGGTCAACCCAACCCAGTTTATTGTTGGGTTTTGTGGGTCAGTTCATTGGCAAGAGCATTAGATCACCTGGAACCGACTACCGAGTACTCATCATCCACCATACCACGCTCCCCTGTTGCCTTCAGATTGCCTAAAACCTCATCTGTGGCGGCCGGCCAGGGCAGACGATCGACGGTAAAACAGCACATGTAATTGGCAAAAGGCGGCTAGCTGGAGAGCAGCGTGTCCCAGTCGATCTCGTAGGACGGTTAATTGCGGAGCACGAAGCTCTTGGCCTCGTCCCACGGCACCTCGCTGAAGTCCAGCTGCCCCATGTCCGCTACCGGCGGCGCCACCACCCCCGCCTGCATCGGGGAGGGCGAGGATGGCAACTCGTCGTCCGACCCGGAACCAGACCCGGAGTCTTCGTCAGAGAAGCTGTTGCTCGCCGGTACAGCTTCTGGGGCCGCTGTGGAGCCGGCGGCGCCGGCGACACGGGGATGGCGGGCTTCATAGGCTGCGCCCGCGGGCCCAGGCCTTGGTTCGAACCTGACAATGGGATGGGATGGGATCCACCCTTAAATCCGCACCAATCTAAATGCATTCAAACTAGTTTAGACCGTCGGTTACACATACCAAACCAAACCACTTGTACGTTCAACCCATTAAAACATATTTTTCAAGCCATCAAATCATCGGCATCTTAAACTATTGTTTATATTTAGCCTGCTAAACTAGATCGGCTCACTTTAATAGGCTCCAAACCAAATCAGTATAATAGTCTTTTTAGTCAGTTTCGCCCCAAATCAATGCAGTCTAGAAACAAAACCAAACAAAAAAAATCGGATTTAACTAAACTATTGTCAGATTTATACTTTCGCAGCAGATGAAGCAGGACCTGGATTTATTTTCTTGAAAAATTGAGCTAGGCCTGGATTTGCTGCATGGCGCCGGGCTCAGGTGGGTCGTCGGGTACTGGGCTCCGGCCGCCGGGAGAGGCAGAGGCGACGCCGGCGGCATAACCACCAGAGTCGAGCAGTGCACTGTATCCTGCGGAGGCAGCACGCCACCAGCGCCAGGTCCTCGTCCTCCGCCTGACTCGCCGTCGTCCTAGTCCTTTCAAGTTGAAACAAATTTGTCAGTTTGTTACGGGCATGACAATTGTATCTGTCATAATTTATATTTAAAGGGTTTAATCATGAGTTTTTATGACCCCAAATGGATTCCATAGACCGGGATTAACAGATATCACGTGGGCACTACAAGTACAGTTTTTTTATAAACACAAAAATGAACGCAAAAGGTTTTTTCTATATAAGATATATATTTGACTTTTTTTCAATCTTAAGTTTGACCACTCATTTTATTTAAAAAAATTTATATAAAAATAGTTAAATTTAAGTCATTCTTGAAGAACTTTTATTATTTTATTAATAAAGCAAGCCACGATAGAAGAAATAATATTTTGTAAAATTTTTTAAACGTAAGACAAATGGTCAAATTTAACGTCAAAAAAAAGTCAAACATCTTACAAATTGAGACGGAAAAAAGTAATTCATAAGCAACTAAGTTACAAGTTCTTGGAATAGAAAAAGTGCCACTGCAAACATCTCTTAGCATGAAACGAGTAGACACCATCAATCTGCTTCTTAAAACTCTATAATTCTATTTCTAACCAAACACGGTAGTGAAAAATTGAATAAGTATATAATAAGCACCAAAGTTTCAACTTTATATCTGGATAACAGAATTACAATAACTAACGATACTAGAAGTTAAAATCCAAAGTATATATTCATGATGTCACAATAAAAGGATGCAACTCAGATATAACTTAAGCTTAAGTTTCAATTTCAATAAAGTTCGTGTTGGAGACCTAAAGACATGCAACGCAAAAGATAATAGCACATCTTGATATTACTAAATGAAGACCCTCACCGGAGCCTCCGTGTTAATCATCAAAAGATGAGTTTTTTCTTTAAAAAAGATAGATAAATAAATACTAGAAATTGTTATAATAATCATAAAATTATGGTCATTAATTAGATCAATTGCATTCATCATAGAGAATGCTAGCTATGAATATACATCTATATATTTATAAAAACACTTTTGCTGTTATGAATAACCCTCTAAATTTATATCTAACCTACCAACCTTTGCCTTTATGACAAAAAATATAGTTTCAATAGTCATAAAACTATGGTCATTAATTAGGTTAATTGCATTGATCATAGAGAATGCTAGCTATGAATATACATCTATTTTCTAAAAAAACACTTTTGCTGTTATGAATAACCCTCTAAATTTATATCTAACCTACCAACCTTTGCCTTTATGACAAAAAAATATAGTTTCAATAGTCTACTTGTTTTTGGGGGTCACAGATTTTCGAACTCTTTGTATAATAAGGTTGGTCAAGCTTAGCAAAGTTTGATTTAATACGTCTCTAGATTTTTTTTTGGCGAATAGCTCTAGATGCTAATTTGTTCTGGGACTAATAAAGGAGTAATTTGGTGGTGATATTACCTCTCTTTCGTTTTGGTATGCTTCATCTGATCTTTCTAGCATCCTGATAATTTGTTTTATTGTTGGCCTTTCCACCTGATCAGATTTGACACAGAGTAGAGCAATCTGAATGTATTTTTTTATTTGTTGGCAATCAATGTCTTCGGATATATACCCTTGTGCTTTTGTGAACCTACGTCTCCAATTGTTAAGCACCTGCAAAGTTAGATCACACATGACATGACACGTCTAGATTATGATAAAAAAGGACCTAGCTCGATCTGCCTTCAAAGTAGAAACATAAGTATCTCACAAGGTCAATATATTGCTAGGATGCTGTTTCGGTCTCATCTATTGGGTAATCCTTGTGGCCCGTAATTATCTCTACGATTAGTTTCCCCAAGCTGAATATGTCAAACTTTTTTGTGATTACACCACCATTTATGTATTCCGGTGCCATGTAACCTCTGCACCAAATTAGCAGTGTGTCAATGTGAAGGTACACGCGAGACAACTGAATGTAAAAAGAAAAAGGCATTCTGGTTCTGGTGATGAAAAACTGGGTAGCATTTTTACTTACGGTGTTCCCTTACAACTTCTAGTGCATGTTCGAGTTTGGTCTTCACCAAAGAGCCTCGATAAACCGAAATCTGCAATTTTTGGCACCATATTGTCATCCAGCAAAATGTTTGCAGGTTTTAGGTCCATGTGAATAATAGGGGTAGCTTGCCACTCCTCATGAAGATAACGTAGACCATAGCAAATGCCCTTGATAATTTTGTAGCGTGTGCTCCATTCAAGCCCAGAAGTTTCATCTATATTTGTAAAAGAGCATGCATCAGAAAAAGATGACTAAATAAATAAAGTTCTATCTCACAAAAAAAGTACTACATGTTTTCTGGATAACATTTGAGTAGACACTATGCTCTAATAAAAAGAGATAGAACAATGGATTGTATGGTACTTGAAAGATGATCACGAAGACTTCCTTTTGGCATGTACTCCAAGCACAACAACCTCTCTGGCTTCTCAGCACAAACAAATTTTCCATTGTGCCATACAAGTTTCTCCTCTGTTGCGGAACAGTAGCCTACAAACTGCACTATATTTTGGTGTTTAAGCCTCATGAGATGTTGGGCTTCGTTCTCGTATTAAACATCCTGAAGCCCTATGATTGTCAATCTAAACCTTTTGACAGCAATCATATCTCTATCTGTTAGGACTCCCTGTTCAAATTTAGCTCTCCCATTGATACATGTAGCGTAGCTGGTAGGTATATAAGAATGGAAGAAAAGATATTACCTTATACACCTTACCCAAAGCACCTTCACCGAGTAGTTGGTCATCAGAAAAATTATTTGTGATCAGCCTTAACTTATCTAGTGTTAAGTCAATGCTCCCCAGCCTATTACATCTACTAGTAGTTGCGTTGGAAACTCTCCGAGCGCGCCGTAGGCCTGCCGCCTCTCGCCGGACATGTTTCCTCTTCTTCTTCGATAGAAGCAGGGCGATAGCCAAAGGAGACTGACGAGTCAACGAAGGAGACTGACGCCATCTCTTCCTTAGGCCGTGCAGAGGTTGTCGTCGTGGTGCCGTGGAGGCTTTCCCTCTCCTTGAGGTTTCAGCTGCACCCAACGGCCGAACAACACCGCCATCATCGTTAACGCTGCCGCGGTGGGTGCCCTTCACCATGGATTGGAAGAGGGACGCCTCGCCGGCGCCCTTGTCCGCGGAGGCGGCGGCGCGCTTCTTGAGCTTGGTGTTCCAGTGGTTCTTGATGTTGTTGCCCGTCCTCCCCTCCATCCGCGAGGCAATCTGCGACCACCTGCGGCGCGAGCGTAACGAGGGCGCGGCGATCATCGGTCAATGATTGAGTTGAGGTGCCTAATCGGCATGCCACCATCAAGAAAATCAAAGGATCGCAGAGGAGCGAGGTTGTCTACTCACTTGCTCCCGAACTGGGTGTAGAGGGACATGATGACGGCGTCCTCCTCGGCGGTGAAGCTGCCGCGGCGGACGTCCGGGCGGAGGTAGTTGATCCAGCGCTGCCTACAGCTGTTGCCGCTCCTCTTGAGCCCTGCATGCGATGCGAGTCGACGCGCCGACCGGCAGACCCGTTAGTTTAGCTAGCTGTTGACGCCCCGCACTGCATGCATGCTAACTATTATGGCAGATGCACGGCACGGCAGTGTGCACGCAACTAGAGCTAGCAGATGCAGATGACAGAGGAGGAGGAGGGACAGCTCGCTTGATCGCTCACCGGCTTTCTTGGGAAAGGCGATCCAGCTGCTGCCGATGCCGTGGCTCAGGATTTGGTTCAACAGCGCCTCGTCCTTCTCCGGCGACCACGGGCCCCGCTTCACGGCCGCCGTGTCGCAGCACGGATTCCGCCCCATGGAAGACACAAGCACACACCTCCCTGTCGTGTCGGCCCACGTCAGGTCAGGGACAATAATGAGAGCTAGAAAGCAGATTGAACGAGGGGTTGTTGGTAAAGATGGCAACGGCGATTGTCAGAACGAGGCAGCCGTGGAGCAATGGAGTGAAGGGCCGGTGGCTGGGATTAGCGGTGAGGTCAACGGGGAAGCCGCGCGCCACCCGCGAGTACCCAAGTGGAGACGGCCGACGAGAGAGGGATGCGGAGGGGGTGCAAATGATTCCGTACCCGCGTGGGTCGGTAAGCTTGCCAGCAAGACGATCCGCAACCTCCGCCCGCCCAACGTTGGTCGCTGCTTCAGAGGTTGCGCTGGCCAGGAACAGGAAGCCTCGTCGTCCCTGCTCCTCCGATCCATTTTGTGTCGTGCTTCCGCGTGCGGGCGTTCATGCGTCCGCGGATGTGTCTTAGCATTTGTCCAGCTCACACTAGTACAGAAATGATTTCTCCTGGCGCCAGGATTCTATTTGTACAGGCGATTCATGTTAATGGACGCCAGTATTAAAAATCACGTGGGCCCAGCTTCAAAACCGCCAGTGAAAACATATTAACACTGGCGGTTGGCTAAGCCAGCCGCCAGTGCTGATGGCTCCATTAACACTGGCGGTTAACTTAGCCAACCGCCAGTGTTAATGTGCACTATCGGGCTGGGTTGGCTAAGCCAACCACCAGTGTTAATGGATCCATCGCACCGGGCGGCCGGCTTAGCCAACCGCCGTTGTTGATGTGTTTTTCGGTGGCGGTTGGCTGAGCCAACCGCCAGTGCTAGGTCTGCTATAAATACCCCTTCTTCCTCCCCGATCAACACAAGAACCCGACGCAAACCTTCCATTGTTGGCGATTTGGAGGTCCGATTTCCTAAAATACAAGGGGAGGTTTTGATCTTCAAATCTTGGAAGAAGGTTGCTAAAAAAAGTTAGTTTATGCCCCTCTTGCATCTTTTTAGCCAATATTGCTCATTTGTAGCCACTTTTTGGATCTAGGGTTTCACCATGAGTGAGAGGGGGGAAAAGTTAGGATTTTCTCTCTATTTGATTAGATGTGGTGATTCAAGATGGATTTTAATTTCTCTCTTAGCTCTTGCCATAATTATTTCTCAATTAAAGATTCCCCCACTATAGATTTAGTGTTTCATGCATGAATAGGTTCATTTTGAGAGAAGAACTTGAAGATTGTTTCTTATTTACTTGCTAGGGTTATTTTTATTAGATTTAATTTTAATTATTTTTGTTTTAGATAATTAGTAGTGTTTAATTTATTTAGGGAGAAGAAGTATTTAATTATTCTTGCCATAATTAATTACTATGTCTTTCTTCAATAGTAGTCCAATTAATTGGTTGGTTATATTTTTTTTAGTTTGTATTAATTTTTTTTTGAAGGGGTTAGTGCTATATTAAGTAGCTATGTATAATTGTTTACTTGGATTCAAATTAATTGGTAGATTTGATTAATTATTTACCATGCCTCCTCTCTCATACTTAGGGAACCTTAGGCCTCAACGTCTATAATTTGGGAAATATATAAGGACGAGGTTTTCTAATTACAGAGAGGAGGTTGTTGATCATTAAAAGGTTAGTAAATCCATCATACATACCAGATTTCAAAAGTTTTATTGATTAAAATACATAGATTATAATGAATTCGTTATATATGTAGGTAACCGATGGAGAGATCATTCTGGATGTATAATTTATCAAGAGTAGATCTATCATACATACCAGAGCTCAAAAGCTTTATTGATGCCGCTAAGATGCATGCATGGAGAATACAGACGAAGCATATACCTTGCCCTTGTGTAGATTGCAAAAATATTGCGGTCTTTGACGACACACAAACAATATTTTCTCATCTGCTCCGTCGAGGATTTATGAATGATTACTTGATTTGGACAAAGCATGGAGAGGGTAGCTCTACCCCATATTCAGCTACAACCCCTGCGAACATCAACCCCAATGGCCCTGATATGCTTGTTGACGATGGATGCCAGTTCATACATGAGACACAACATCAGAGTCAACCTGATATGCCAAATGTTAAAGATGAAGTGGTGAATGAAGTGGTAGATGAAGGGTGTGAAGACGTGGAACTCATGGCTACACTATTGCGTCGTCATACTTGATCCATCAATGTTCTTTATGAAAGGTATGGAGGCCTTAAAAGAAGGCAAAGAACAGAGCCATTGTATGATGAGACAAAGGGTTGTACCAAAGAGTTCACGACGTTGTGGTCTGTGCTAAAGTTGTTGATGTTGAAAGCTAGGTTTGGATGGTCCGATGCTAGCTTCGATGCATTATTGAGTACTCTCGGAGATATGCTTCCCAAAGAGAACAAAGTGCCTGGCCGACACTTACTATGCCAAGAAGCTCATCGGTCCCGCTTACTATGGGTGTACTGAAAGATCCACGCATGCGAGAAATCATTGTATCCTATATCGAGATGATTACGCAGACTTAGAGAAGTGTCCAAACTGTGGTGCAAGTCGGTACAAGACAAAAAAGACTATCTACAAGAACAGAATGCAACTTCGGTTTCCAAAGGAAAAAAAAAGAAAAAGAAGACCGAACGAGTTCAAAACCAAGCAATAAAGAAAAAGAAGTAGATTATTTTGCCCGAGAGAAGAGTTCCTGCTTTGGTGATGTGGTACCTTCCGGTGGTTGATCGATTAAGGTGTTTGTTTGCTAACCCGGAGGATGCGAGCTTATGACTGGCATGCTTCGATAGGCACAAAAATGATGGAAAGCTTCGACATCCAGGTGATGGCAAACAATGGAAAAAAATTCAATGAAGAACACCCATACTTTGCTAAGGATGCAAGAAATGTTAGGTTTGCACTATGTACTGATGGAATGAATCCCTTTGTCGAAAGGAGCAGTAAGCACGACACTTGGCCGGTGATCCTCACTATCTACAACCTCCCTCCACACACTTTGCGAAGCGCAAATATCTTTTGCCAACCATTCTTATTTACGGACCTACACAACCCGGTATTGATATGGATGTATTCTTGGAGCCCTTGATGGAGGAAATGAAAACTTTGTGGGACACAGTGTTGACATGTTGGATGAATACGGAAAGAGTCATTCACTCGAGAGCAATTATTTTTGTTACAATCAACGATTATCCCGCTCTCTTTGTATTATCGAGGTCAATTCAAGAGAAAGGTTGGTTGTGTAGTATGCGTAGATGAAACCTTTTACGTGTCCCTCGGTGCATCCAACAAGCTAGTGTACATGAAGCACCGACGCTACTTATCAAAAGGACACAGTACCGCTTAAGAAAGATGGATAGATACTTTGACAATTCAAATGAACTAAAGTCTACTGCTCCATTGGGTAACAGTAAAGGTCATAGATTGTTTAAGATAGTGAAAAACATCAAGTTTGCTTTTGGAAAAAGGACAATAGATGGAAAACCTAGAAAGGATGTCAAGCCAACTCCAGGGGCTACATTTAAGAAGATATCAATTTTTTTTCAAGTATTTGCCATACTTGGAAAGACCTTGACGTACGACACGCAATCGATGGAATGCACGTTCGGAAAGAATGTGTTTGAAAGCATCATTGGCACCTTGCTTGATATGAAGGGCAAGATAAAGGATGGACTAAAATCACGTCTAGACATGGTAAATTTAGACATAAAACATGAGCTTCATCCGGTTCTTTAGGAAAATGGAAAGTACCACCTCCCGGCAGCAAGCTACAACCTGAACACAGATGAGATAGAAGCAAATTTGTGTGTGGTTGAAGAAATTGAGAGTTCCAGCCGGTTTCTGCTCCAATCTAAGATCCATTGTTTCGATGAAGGACCTTACACTTACCAACTACAACGCACATGATTGCCATGTAATGCTGATAACTTTTCTACCTATTGCCATCAGGGCTATAAGTCCAGCGTTTTTAAAAATGGCAATCACAAGGTTGTGCTTCTTTTTCAACAAAATATCACAGAAGGTAATCGACCATGATGAGTTAGAGTCTCTTCAAGAATTCGCAGTGCAGACAGTATCACAGCTTGAGATGTGTTTGCCGCCATCATTCTTTGATATAATGGTACATCTTGTGGTGCATTTGGTGCCTCAAATACAGGCACTAGGTCCTATGTATTTGCATGAGATGTAGACGTATGAGCGTTTCATGTCAATACTAAATTCCTATGTATCCACTCGTGCTCGTCCTGAGGCAGCCATGATAGAGGGGTACACTACTGAAGAGGCCATTGAGTCTGCTGCTCCATTCTGTGGTAGTTGCCTAAAAGGTCAAATTGCAATAGGTTTGCCTCCGTCTCGACGTGAGGGCAGGCTACATGGATGTGGTAGGATAGGACGGAAATTATTTATTCCTTCAGATTACCATATTGTACTCGAAGCACATCATAGCATCCTGCATCAAATATCAATAATGGAACCTTTGATCGACCAACATATGAAAGAGCTACGCGATGAAAACCAGGGGCAAACTGAAGCTTGGGTAATGAATGAACACAAACATCGATTCACCACTTGGCTAATGGATCAGAATCTTCCAGATGGAGAAACGGTTGAGCAACAAACTATCAAGCAGTTGGCAGCTGGACCATCACGCCAGATCCCTACATGGCACACCTATGACATTAGTGGTTTCACATTTTGTATTATTGCTAGAGACAAAAAGAGCATGACACAAAATAGCGGTGTTCGGTGCGAGGCCATAGATGAAAATGAGGAAATCCATACATACTTTGGCTTCATTGAGGACATATGGGAACTACACTATGGTACATTTCAGACACCAGTGTTTCGATGTCAATGGGTTGAGGATAAACATGTCACAGTGGATAGTCATGGGTTTAGAGTTCTTGATCTAAGTAAAGTAGGTTACAAAGATGACCCATGGATCCTTGCTAATCGTGCTGCACAGGTCTTTTATGCCGAACAAATCGTTCCTAAGAATGAGAAGAAAAGTACCGATAAGCTGAAGCATGTAGTTCTTTCTGGAAAGCAACAAGCTTTAGGAGCTGATGGTGCAATTGACCTAGATGATTCTAACCAGTTCGGTGAGATGTCTCTCTTTACAGACCATCCTTCGAAGATACGAAACGTTGAGCGTAGCATTCCACAAAATTCTAAACCCTAGGTGTGCCATGATGGAGAAGGAAGAACAGTAGCTGGCTAGATTCTCTTGTCATGTAATAGTTTATGTAATACAATTTGTAACCTATGCTACTACTCTTATATATTTTTATATGTGTCTCATGAATAATTCTCTTGGTATTACATAATTAAAGAAAATTTAAGTCCTTTTCTTTCTACATAGAGAGAAAAGAAAAAATTAAATACTTTGCTTTAGACATAGAGAGAGAAAAGAAAAATTTAGGCCCTTTTCTTAGATATATAGAGAGAAAAAAAAAAAATAATTACTTTGCTTTATACACATAGAAAAAAGAAAAAATAATTACTTTGCTTTATACACATAGAGAAAAAGAAAAAATAATTACTTTACTTTATACACATAGAGAAAAGAAGAAATAATTACTTTGCTCTATACATAGAGAGAAAAAAAAAAAATAATTACTTTGCTTTATACCCATAGAGAAAAGAAAAAAAATATTCTATTTATGTACTACTATATAGAACTACTCACAAGGAATCCAAAAAGTTTTCATTTTCTATTTTATGAATTTTCTATAATTTGCTACTAATTTCCAAAGGCACCGTTCTAATATGTGTGTCTTATATGTCTGTCTTCCTCTTCACTTTTAGATGGCTATTTCATAGTATATACCTTTGCCACACCATTTTTATAACTTTCAATTTCTTTAATGCATAGAACTACTCACAAGGATTCCAAAAAGTCATCATTTTCTATTTTATGATTTTTCTACAATTTGTTATGAATTTTCAAAGAATCAGCATAATTAATAATTAAATTCGTTTCTCTTGGCGGTTGGTAATGCCAACCGCCAAGAGAAATGAAAGTTTTACTGAGCGGTTGCCATTTACCAACCGCCGGTGAAAATCATTTCTGACAGGCGCTTGGTAATGCCAACCGCTTTGTAAAACTATTTTTCTTGGCGGTTGGCATTACCAACCGCCCGCAAAAATGTGCCTTATATATAGGGTTCGGCCGCGGGACATAGAAATTTTCAACCGGTGGGCGCGAACTTTTCACATACGACGCCGTCAGGCTGCCGGATTTCGCCGCCGCTACGCCATGAGCCCCTCAGAAGCCTCCGTGCCGCCGCCGCCACCGAAGTCGACATCGAAGCTCCGCCCAGCGCCCGTCCGCCGTCGCCCACCGCGCCCGAGGACCTCCACCACCGCTTTCGCCGCCACCAGCCCGCCACCGCCGCCGCCCGCCACCGCCGTCGACGAGGTCCGCGCCACCCGCCGAGGTCCGCCACCGTCTTACGCCCCCGAGCTCCGGCGTGGACCTCCGGTTGGGGCTTCTTGCCGGTGCCGCCAGCGGTTCTTACGCGCCGCCCAGCCTCCACGCTCGGAGAGGAGGAGGAGGGAGGCGGGCCTTGCTTTGGGCCATTGTGGACTGGCAGGCCCGACCTCCCTCTTTTTTTTTTTTTTTACACATTTAATTAACTAATTAATTACACCCAAATTAATTAAGTAATTAGGTAATTAGGGTGTTAATTAATTAGGTTTCTATATTGTTTGATATTTAGCAATTAATTTAATTAGGGTTTCATAATTAGTTAATTAGAGTGTTAATTAATTAGTTTTTTTTATGGTTTGATAATTAGCAATTAATTTAATTAGGGTTTCATAATTAGTTAATTAGAGTGTTAATTAATTAGATTTTTATAATTACCTTTTAGTTAGTATTATACATAAATACTTATGTACTAAAAAATTAATTAATGTGTTAGTACAAATTATATATAATTAATAGAAATTATATGTTACCTGTTAACTTATAAATGTATTAGTTTAGGTTCATTAGGTATTAAGTCCTTTTCTTTCTACATAGAGAGAAAAGAAAAAATAATTACTTTGCTTATGTATTAAATTAATACTTATATACTTGTAATTTTTCTATAAATATACGATCCACTTTGCCATCGTTAGCCGCCGTCAAAGGGGTCCACCACCGTTCTCCACCACCGTCAAAGGGGTACACCACCATTCTCCACCGTCGTTGAATCGGTCTTCCCTCCACGCTGCATAAGTAATTACTCTTTGATCTATTTTAATTTTTCAGTTAGGGTTATACTTAGGGTTATGCTTAGGGATTTATATTTAGGGTTTTCTAATTACAGTTTCACTTAGGGTTTCATACTTAGGGTTATTCTTAGGGTTTATACTTAGGATTTTCTAATTAGGGTTCCACTTAGGGTTTCATACTTAGGGTTCCACTTAGAGATTCATACTTAGGGTTTTCTACTTATGGTTTTGTATAGGGATTCATACTTAGGATTTTCTAATTAGGGTTCCACTTAGAGTTTCATACTTAGGGTTATGCTTAGGGTTTCATACTTAGGGTTTTCTACTTAGGGTTCCACTTAGGGTTTAATACGTAGGGTTTTCTAATTAGGGATTCATACTTAGGGTATTCTAATTAGGGTTTTGTATTCTCTAAATGCATTTAGTGTCAATGAGTTCTCCAAGCCATAGCAACCAGGGAGATTCCGAAGGATACCATAGTCCAAGTGATCTGCATCCTAGCCCGGATAGGACTCGTCGTCCGGAGCGGGATGACCCAAACTATGATCCAACGAATGATAAGGTAAAGATAGTAAGTTACACATTCATACCTATATGTACTTAGTTATGGATTCCTTCATGTAGTACTTACGGTTTCAAATGGACCACGGGAGGTATTGTCTCGAATGATCGGGTTAGGCGAGGAGGAAGAACAAGTAGACGTGCCAAGTGACGCACCGCTAGAAACAACCGAGACAACCACCTCAAAGAAAAGGACAAGGAAACAGAGTGATCGGAAACGAGGTCAGAGAGGAACAAACAAGTGGCTAGAAAAAACATATAGGGTCACCGATGTCAGCATGAAAGGAGAGCCTCTAGCACCTAAAGAGGTGCCAGCCAAGTTCCGGAACGCAATTGGCTTCTTAGTTAGGGATGAGATTGACATCATAAATCGCACATGGAATGATGTGCCAGATGATACGAAGAGAGAGGTATGGAGGCGGTTGCGGGGAGAGGTTCATTTTCCCACCGGGATCGCCAGACCTCGTGAAGCAAAGATGCATTCGAGGCAGTGTGCAATCTCGTTCCAAAATTTTAGGTGGGAACTCAATACTAAGTATGCCAAGATGAACCAGGACCCGACAAAAAGATACTATAAGATTACAGCTGCCCAGTGGGAGATCTTCAAACTACAGAGGAATGATCCTGACTTCCAGAAAAAGAGTGAAGCTAACTCTGAGCTAGCCAAGAAGAATAAGTACCACCACCATCTTGGCTCAAGTGGTTACAAGGCTCATATCCCGAAATGGCGGGCAGAGGAGGCCGAAAGGAAGAAGAAAGAAGAACCGGTGCTATCTGAAATGCTTGATGAAAGAAGCGCAAATTGGCTATATGCAAGAAACGCAAAACAAGAAGAAACTGGTGCTAGAGTCCCTGATGAAATCCAAGAGGCAAGAAGATGTTTGAAATAGCACGCAAAGAGAGAGAAGGAAAATTCAAGAGAAAAAGGGAGAAAGACATCTTAAGTGTTGGTCTGGGAAACCCCGAGCATCCAGGACGTGTACGAGGCGTCTCGTCAAGGCTAGGGTGGAAAGAAGGATTCGGGGATGAGTGGGCTGAAATGTACAAGAAACGCAGTCGATACAAGGAAGCAATGAGGGATGTCATTGAGGAAGAGGCGAAGAAACAAGTGAAAGAAATCATGTCCAACATGCTTACAAATCCGGATCTACGCTTTATTCAGCAATTAGCGATCGCAATGTCGGGCTTCAGCCAGATGAGTGCACAACCTCCACATATGCCACGGGTCGCAACACAACCCGATCAACAGATGGTGGTCTCCACCCAAGGTCCAATCCTTCCAAGTAGTGTTGCGTCTACGGCAACCAAGGAGCACTACCCAGTGGATGATATAGTTACACCAACACCTTGTAAACTACTCATCAGATACGGAATGAAGAATGTTCGTACCAGAGAAGTAACCGAAGGCTTTGCAATCCCTGGCCATGACTACCACCATAAAGAAATTCTAGAAGAGTATTACAGGGTTGAAGTGTCAATGGTCGTCCAAGGATATGAGGACGACGTGCTAGAAATCCCTGGTCCTGAGGGTATCGAGACACTCGGGCAGGCTATTAATAGTTTTATTCTGTGGCCTCGACGAGATGTTCAGTTGACTCAACCACCGCCATCCTCTGAAGGCCTCCCACTAACCCAAGAATCTTCACCTGCAAATCCTCCTCCTGACACACAAGGCGAAGGCCTCCCGCTAACTCAGGAATCGTCACTTCCTGATCCACATAACTCACCCTCAGCACATGATCCTCCTCCTAACTCACCTATCCGACAACCATCATCGCCACTCCACATCCCTGCTTCCCCGCCAGCACAGGAAAAGCTACTGGAAACAACTCCAACACCATCGCCGCCCCCAAAGCCACAGAAGAAGAAACCCGTACCGAAGAAATTTCTGGTACCCAAATTGGTTTCGCCCTACGAGCCAAAGAAGAAGAGTGCTGGAACGGCGAGGTTTTTATCAGGAATTGGAATGACTCGAAAAGCACGTGTCATTGACTTGGCCGAGCATGAGAAGTCAGCATCAGAAGCCTCGGAGTTGGGCCGAGAGCTTAATATGAAGATCATAGAGGTAAAGAAGCCAACGTGGGATGATTACTAGAATGTCTCAACTCAATATATCAATGGCAGGCCTCTTCTCACTTGGGAGAAACTTGAGCAAATCCCAGCAGGGATCAAAAGGATGCATGATTGGTATATGAGAGCATCTGCTGCTAGGATCTTGGCGATCAACATTTGTATACCACCAAATGCTTTTGCATCCGGGCGAAAAAGGCTATGGTCATCTTCGAGGACTTGTGGCAAATGATGAACCTCCGGAGGCTTGACGTACGGCTCGTGGCGGTGTTTGCATTGTAAGTGTCACTAACAAATACACGTGTTACTAACATTGAGGTGAACAAATCAACAGGCAAGCCTTTATTTCTTACTCTAACAAATACATGTGCGTCTTGCGAGAATGCAATATGATGGGGAAGAGATGCGTTACGGTCCGGATCGGACATATGAAGAACAAAACAGGATCGGGTATCTCAAATTTCATGAGAATATGCGGCAAAGAGCACACATTCACAATCGGTGATGGCCATGATAAGTTGAAGGGCTTAACACCTGAAGAGGCTAAGGTGAAAAAGCAGATTAAAAAAAGAAATTTGATGCCAAATACGCCCTCTACATAGGAGAAGCAATGCTAAAATTTAAAAACAGACGATGCATAGTGGCCCCCTATAATTTTAAGTACGTGTGAGTTTACATACATCAAGTCAAGAATTCAATGACACATGCCTCATTACAAATTTGATCCTGCAGGGACCATTGGATCTGTTTTTTAATTTATCCTAGAGAAGGAAGGACACTGGTACTAGACTCCGCGCATTACGCAAGTGAATCTTATGGACCATTCTTGTCAATCTTAGAACGGTAATAAGCCTATATATATGCATGTTTTATTTTATCTATAAGAGTTGTATAATAACTAGGTGATTCTATTCGAGAACACAGGGCATATAGGTATTATAAGCTTCAGAAAGGTCCATATGACCTTTCTAAATCTGGAGAACCAATGGATATACTTTATAACTGGCCGGTACGTAAATTTATAAGTGCATATCATACATGTTTAATTAATACATAGTACATTTCAAAAACTAAATAAACACTTGACTATATATTATAGTGCCACAAGCAACCACCACCGAACGCCGCACCGTGGGTTCTACGTGTGCGAAGTTTATGAGAGACCAAGGGCGATACATCGAAAAACCCCGATAAGGTATAAGTAGCCGTCATTTATAAGTTTTGTCATTAATGCTGTACAAATTGGTTACCAAGTGAAAATATATAATGTTGAATTATAAACATACGTTCTTACCAGGCCTATGCAGAAGATCCGATAGAAAATTTCGATGAAAAAGCATTATACAACATAGTTGAGGATCTCTGCTTATTCATCATGAAAGAAGCCATTCCACCAACAAGGAAATATCACGATCCGAAGCGAAGTGAATTGGGAAAGCCAGAATATACACCGCTAACTGATATTAGGCGTCTCAATCTTAGTCGAAACGATTATCAAGGCTTTCCCAATTAGAAAAAAGAGAAAACTGTGGATGTATATATATGTATTATACATGTGTGATGTACATGGATTTATATTGAAGTATGCATGTATGATATAATATAATTTTGATGTACAAAGATCTATATTGATGTAAATAAATGTATGATAGAGTATAATTGCATGTTATCATGAGTTTCAATATAAATAAATAGGTTTTCATTTTAATTTCAAAAAATGGCGGAAAACTTTCTACTTGGCGGTTGGTATCATTTCTACTTGGGCGGTTGCGGAGGTGAACCGCCAGTAGAAATGGACCGTTTCCACCGGGCGGTTGGCTTAACCAACCGCCCGTAGAAATTTCATTTCCACTGGCGGTTCTCAAGAAACCGCTAGTGGAAATGATCCATTTCTACTGGCCTTTCGCACTGGCGGCTCTGAGATCTGCCAGTGCTGAGGTGTTTACCACCGCCAGCATTGCTCTTTTCTGTACTAGTGTCATGGCCGTGTTTTTTTTTTATATCAGTCCAGCTCATGACCGTTGACTATTGGATATGGTTTGATGCTGCGGATATTTCATTTCTGATTTTCTGAAAGATGGATCCTAGGAACTTGTCATTACATATATGTAGCACAGACACATCATCTGGAGGCTTTTGATTCTTATTTCTTAAGCAGGATTTGATGCAAGAACCAGCAATGAGTTTCAGAGTTGCTTAAGGTGCTCAAGAGTAGAGGCAGCTGGTACTTGTCACCCTCTTTGCTAGGGAACTCTTGCAGGAGTACTCGACAGAAGTTGAAAGTAATCCTGCGGGTGTTGAGGATTTTTTTTCTTTGTAACACAAGAGTACGTAATTAAGCTCTGCTCTGCTATTGATCGATCAATTGATCTAGTGCTCCAACCACCAAGGTCAACACCAGCACGTCTGCGAACTCGCAGAGGCAGACCACGGCGCCGTAGACGAACACCGGCAGGCAGCAGCGCATCGATCAAGGACGACTCCTCGACCGCTGCTGCCCCATCACCGGCAGCGGCTGGAGGAGCTGGATGTGGGATGGCAAGTGAGGATGGGCGGCGGTTTGTGTTGTGCATCAAAGCCGGGAGTCCACTACAGGGACAACGCGGGACGCCGATGCAACTGGAATGGCTCAACAGTCAGGCGGCGGCGGTCGTCGTCGTGAATGCCGGAGACGGCCGTGGGGTTACCGCA
Source organism: Chrysopogon serrulatus (assembly GCA_015844335.1). Classification (NCBI taxonomy): domain Eukaryota; kingdom Viridiplantae; phylum Streptophyta; class Magnoliopsida; order Poales; family Poaceae; genus Chrysopogon; species Chrysopogon serrulatus. The sequence continues at coordinate 55,105 of JADLZL010001603.1, read as the reverse complement.
AAGCAGCAGCGCCGGCCGTGAACACTGTCCCTTTGGCTGTGCACACTGTCTTGGCCCACCGGCGGCCGATGGTCCGTGGATGTGCATGTGCAGATGTGCCAGCCGGGCCAGGCCAAGAATTTTATCGCCAATTACCTTTCACTGTATATGAGGTACTCGAAATTCAGGTCCTGTTTGACCTGCAAATTTCTTCTGATAATATTGGAGTATCTGTATCTGTATGAACAGAGCTGGTTCGTCTAAACCCAGTACAAAATTGCTGGCGCAATTCATGCAGGGCTGTTTTTTTTATGGGAGCAGGGCTGCGTTGCTATTGCTGCTCCAACACTAGTTCATAGACGCTGCTGGTGCTGCAGAAAGGCGCGCGCGAATCGATGTGCGGGACCAGAGTGGGCCAAGCCAAGCCCAACAAGCGAAGCCCAGTAACTCACTCTGCTGGGAGGTGAGACGAGACGAGACGAGCGAGAGAGAGGAGAGATCATCGTTGCGACGGCTCGGAGGCAATTGGGCTGGGCCGACGCGTTTGGGGAGGATGGAGGGAGGGTAGTGATGAGGCAAAGGAGAAAAAGATTGAGCACTCGTCCCCATTGTAATTCAAGTGTTTACACACAAGTTTGGCACATAATAATTACAACAAACAGAAGAGGGCCGGGGCAAAGAAAAGGATCTCTAGTAAGTGGAAAAAGAGACTGTAATTTACCTTTCAATTCATTGTATCTAGTGCCATTCTGTGCAGAAGTGGTCATTCAAGTGCCTTAACAATTGGCGTCTGCTTGTGTCGTCTCTGAGTTCAGCGTTCAACACACTGTCACAGTGGTGACAGATGGCATACATGACTTTGTAACAAGGTTTCTTCTTGCTTTGGGACCCGCCTGCAGTATTAGGAGCGACTTTGACATGTACTCTTGTCACGTTTTCCCAAATAGGTGATATCCTGGCTGGAATTATCAGGCCATCCTTGGGAGCGCCAGACGACGGTGGTTCATCTCTTTTGAATTCAATGCGCAGTGAGAACTCCTGCGAGGGGTGAGCAAATATGATCACGGAGTAGGCCTGCATAGTATAGTATACTAGTTGTACAATTGTTCTATAAAGATTTTACATTATAGGTTAAAATTAGTGTAGTTTAAGGATAAATATAGAGATAATAATTGTTTCATACAGTAGAATATTATTCTACACTCAGTAACTAGCACTGACCAGGAAATACTGAATAATACTGAACCGCGTGCAGCATCAGTCATCAGTATACGTCAGTATTATAGAATACTGGCACACGAGTACTGTACAGTATTGAATTTTATTTAGTATTAGGTATTTGGTGTAGAATAGCAGGTGTACCATTTCATAATATAAACATTGGTATTTTTCTATAAATTCAAACTACTTTAATATAGAACAAAACTACTGTAGATTGTTATGCTTTAATTTGCGAAATGAAACTAAATCCTTAATTCTTTTTTAGGACAGAATACAAGTAGCAGTACCCGAGTTGAGTGATCCTTACCGCAGCTACGAGCTTACTAGCATCGTCGTCAGGTCGTGAGAGCAGGGTGTACTCGTGGGCGCGCCACTTGCCGTTGCCGTCGTCGTCGAGCTCGAGGATCTTCTTAACACCGATGTAGCCATGTACCGGCAGGAACGTCGTCGGATCTGCAGCTGCACGCATCCCCGTCATGCTTTCCTCCTTCCAGCGTACCTGGTTGGGATTTTTGCCTTTCCTGTCGGGTCCACGGAATCTCACGATGGACCACGGTTTGTCACTTCTCATGTTCATTATGTCCATGTTTATTTCATGACAGAACTGTTTGAGTTCATTAGGATGAAGAGTGCACCCAGATGCAAACAAGCCGAAATCGACGTCCCTCATGAACGAATCGAACCTCCGCTGAGCTTCCTCCTCACTGGTGGCGTAGGTGAAAGGGGCCGCGTCTCCCCTCCCCACAGCAACAGGGAGCAGGCCTGTTGGCTGTGGGGCGTCTGCGTTGACCTCTGGCATACCAGCATCCCTCCTCCAATGGCGCCCATCTTCGAGGGCATTCGCCAGAGCGGCGAAGTCATCGATGATCTCAGAGAAGTCGTTTTGAAGTGATTCTGGAGACCACAGTCTATTAAAACCATCAAAGGGCCTAGTATTGCAGCCGAGGGAGAGGGTCGTTTCAACGTCCATATCTATGGCTGCATTTGGTGGAGTCTTGGGTAAAAAATCTTGGGTGACCTGGGGAAACATCGATGGGGGAAAGGAAGCAAGTTCATCTCCGTCTCCATGGGTAGCCATCTTGACTGACTCAGCTCGACGAGGCACCTAGCTTATGAGAAGAATTTTTGATAAGCCCAAAAGGAAGTAACATAAACACTTGGCATTTTTTTTTTTAATTCAGCGTGCACATATACTTTGTTCCATCACGTAGCAACATGAAATTGATGCATGTTCGAATATTTCTCTTGTTATTAATCTGAATGCAACGGAAGTAATAATATATGAAAATGGCAACTTTATAACAAAGCAAAACTGAACATGCATAGTATTTCAGGTTGAAACAAATTTGTCAGTTTGTTACCTTGTCTGTTGATCAGCGTGGCGATTGGAACAAAGATATGACAATTGTGTCCGTCATAATTTTTATTTTTTATATCAGATTTTTTATCATGAGTTTATATGAACACAAAACTGGATTCAATAGACGGGGATTAACAGATATCACACAGGGAAGGTATTAAGATAATCAAACTACTTCATGGCGGACACCATCAATCTGCTTCTCAAAACTCTCAAGTTTGCTATGAGTCTAGGCCCTATAATTCTATTTTTAATCAAACAAGATAGTAAAAATTTGAATAAATATAAAACAAGCACCAAAGTTTCAAGTTTATATGTGTATAAGACAACTGCAATAACTAACAATATTAAAAGTTAAAATCCAAAGCATATATTTGGGTGTATAATAAAGGTTGGTCAAACTTAAGAAAGTTTGACTTAATACGTCCCTAGATATTTTTTGGTGAATAACTCTAGATGTTAATTTGTTTTGGACTAAGAAAGGAGTAACTTGGTGGTGACATTACCTCTGTTTCGTTTTGGTATGCTTCATTCGATCTTTCTAGCATCTTGATAATTTGGTTTATTGTTGGCCTTTTCACCCAATCAAATTTGACACAGAGTAGAGCAATCTGAATGCATTTTTTTATTTGTTGGTAATCAATGTCTTGGGATGCATACCCTTGTTCTTTTGTGAGCCTATGCCTCCAATTGTTAAGCACCTGCAAAGTCAGATAACACATGACATGGCACATCTAGATTATGATAAAAAGGGCCTCCATCTGCCTTCAAATTAGAAACATAAGTATCTTACAAGGTCAATATATTGCTGGGATGTTGTTTCGGTCTCATCTGTTGGGTAATCCTTGAGGCCGGTAATTATCTCTATGATTATTACCCCCAAGCTGAATATGTCAAACTTTTTAGTGATCACACCTTCTTCTAAGTATTCCGGTGCCATGTAACCTCTACTCCAAATTAGAGTGTGTCAATTTGAAGCCAAGCGAGAGAACTGCAAAGGAAAAAGGCATGGTGATCGAAAAACTAGGTAGCATTTTACTTACGGTGTTCCCTTACAACTTCTAGTGCAGGTATGAGTTTGCTCTTCACCAAAGAGCCTTGATAAACCGAAATCTGCAATTTTTGGCACCATATTGTCATCCAACAATATGTTTGCAGGTTTGAGGTCCATGTGAATAATAGGGGTAGCTTGCCACTCCTCATGGAGATAATGTAAACCATAGCAAATGCCCTCAATAATTTTGTAGCGTGTGTTCCATTCAAGTCCAGAAGTTTCATCTGTATTTGTAAAAGAGCATCAGAAAAATGATGACTAAATAAAGTACTACATGTTTTCCAGGAACTATGCTCTAATATAACTGCACAATTCAAAGTTCAGACATGAAGAAAAAAGATAGAACAATGGATCGTGGTACCTGAAAGATGACCACGAAGACTTCCTTTTGGCATGTACTCCAAGCACAACAACCTCTCTGGCTTCTCAGCACGAACAAAATTTCCATTGTGCCGTACAAGTTTCACCTCTGCTTCAGAACAGTAGCCCACAAGCTCTACTATATTTCGGTGTTTAAGCTTCATGAGATGCTGGGCTTCGTTCTCATATTGAACATCCTGAAGCCCTGTGATTGTCGATGCAAGCCTCTTGACAGCAATTATATCTCCATTTGATAGGACTCCCTGTTCAAATTTAGCTCTCCTATTGATACATATAGTGTAGCTAGTGTGTATATAAGGATGGAAAAATATATTATTTAAGTAATAATTACCTTATACACCTTACCGAAAGCACCTTCACCGAGTAGTTGGTCATCAGAAAAATTGTTTGTGATCTGCCTTAACTTATCTAGAGTTAAGACGACGCTCCCTAGCCTATTATATCTACTACTTGAGTTGGAAACTCTCTGAGCGTGCGGTAGGCCTGTCTCTCATCGGACATGTTTCCCCTTCTTTGATAGAAACTGGGCGACAGCCCAGGGCGAGTGACGCCCCACGCCGTGTGGAGGTTGTCGTCGCGGTGCCTTGGCTCTCCTTGAGGTTTTAACTCCACCCAGCATACTTTGTTCGATGTTTATCGAGGTTGTTTCTTGAAAAAAAATATTGCTCGAGATGAGTTGCAAAATTTGGGCGCCAATGCCTACTATTAAGGTAATAAAACTTTCCTTTTGGCGTTCTGAAAGGAAAAAAAAAAGATATATATTCTTGTGGCATAAGGGAAGATGGGCAACTTAGATCTTACCTTGTTTTCGTCCCACAGAGATCCCAGATGCTGCTCCTGGAGATGGCTGCTAAGATCAACGTCCTACTGGCAGTCAGTCTTCCTGGATTGATCCTCCGGCCAGTCTGTCGTGTTTCGTGTGCGCCGAAGAAGGAAAGAGCTGGAATGGACAATGAGAGCAGATTGAGCGAGGGGTTGTTGGTAAAGATGGCAATGGGGATTGTCCCCGACGGATATTGGCAGAACTTTCTCATCCCCGCGAACTAAAATCAACGCTATATGCCACAATAACACAGCAACTGTCCAGCAGTGTAAAAAATGCAAAAATAAACAGAGAATACGAGTCTGCAGCATATATAAGCACTTAACTGATTGATAACAAGTTTAACAACTACGGCGGCGGTAGCAGATGCAGAGCGAGCTTTCTGCTTCTCAGTTGCAGGAGCAGATGGAGCATGCGGCCACCAACTCTTTGGATGCGGCAGCAGCTTCGTTGGTCTTGGATCGATATCGGCAGCAGGGAGTCCGTGTCGACTGGATCCGGCGGTGGTGGCTCAGTAGCGGCGGCGTCCCTTGAGGAACAGGGCAGCGGTGGCTACGGCGGTGGAGCAGTGGAGTGGAGGGCCGGCGGCTGGGAATCTGGGATTTACCGGTGAGGTCAACGGGGAGCCGCGCGCGACCCGCATGATGCTAAGTTGCAGCTTGCACTTGCAGGCGAATGCTGAGCAGCCACCGCCTGAAGTTGCAATTCCAGTCAAGATGGGCCGCGCACGAGTCGCACCACCAAGCTTGGCCCAGTAGTCGTTGTGCGGACCACAGTGAGCCAAGCCCAACAAACGAAGTCCAGTAGCTCACTGCTCAGAGACTGAGACCATCTTATTGAACTCGCAGGCCAGTAAAAAGCAACGGCTCTTGCGCCGGTTGGTTGGGCTGTGTCCAAATATATAAGCAATGTTTTGCATAAGGAAAAAAGTCTACTTTTTCTTTCTTAATTTTCACAAAAGTTTATTTTTCCTCTTTGAACTTCAAAACCGGACAAACAGCCTCTCTCAATTTTTTTAAACCATGCGCTTTACCTCCCTGGAGTGGTTTTGATGGTGGTTTTGCTACAGTAACAACGGTTTTGTATTTTCCTTTTTTATTTATTTCAGATGAATTTTTGAAAAATCATAATAAATCATAAAAAAATCATAAAATAAAAGTCTAATTTTGTTGGACTCTACATGAGTAGATATACATAGTGAATATATAATATGATATGCTTTAGTACAAAGTTTTTTGCTAGTTTTTTTTTTTTTTTATTTATTTTGGTCGAACCTTTGAAAAAATATAGTAAATCACAGAAAAAAATCATAAAATAGAAAATCTAATTTGTTGTAGACTTTACATGAGTAGATCTACAAATAAACGTATAATATGATATACTTTAGTACAGAATTATTGCTATAACTTTTGATCTATACTTTTTGTAATTAATTAAAATAATTTATAACCGTAGTTTCTATAATTATTTTATTGAACTAAAAGCATACCATATTAAATATTCACTTTGTAGACCTACTCATATGGAGTCCAACAAAATTAGATTTTCTATTTTATGATTTTTAAATGATTTACTATGATTTTTCAAATATTCTATCGAAATAAATAAAAAAGGAAAATACTAACAAAAAACTTTGTATTAAAATATACCATATTATATATTCACTGCATAGATCTACTCATGTGGAGTCTAATAAAATTAGATTTTCTATTTTATGATTTTTTTGATTTACTTTAATTTTATAAAAAATTCAGCCAAAATAAATAAAAAAAGAAAAAGCCAAAACCACTGTCACTGTAGCAAACCCACCATCAAAACCACACCAGGGAGGTAAAGCGCATGATTTAAAAAGTTGAGAGGCTGTTTGTCCGGTTTTGGAGTTTAGGAAGGAAAAATAGACTTTTGCGAAAGTTGATGGAGGAAAAATAGATCTTTTCCCTTGCATAATGAAGTGGGTGTTAATAGGAGGCGCACCATGATATAATATTACCTCTCAAAAAAAATGATATGATAATATGATATGATATGCTCTTTACCGGAAATTTCATCGTCTTTTGCCTGAATCATAAAACCCATACTCATTGGTAGGATGAGGGATGGAGATGATGAGGAGATGGACAAGATTCTGAGCACTCTGCCCCACTGTAATTCAAGTGTTTATACACAATCTATTTGGGCCGGGGCAAAAAATATCTCTATATATATTATTAGAAAATGATTGGAGACAAACTCAACTCAGCTTTTTCATTGATCTCATGAGTTGTTTATATAGAAGTAAACGGGGATATGAGGGGTAGAAAATAAAGGGAAATAAATAGTTATACAATAACACCCTGCAGTTGGAACGTCAACATCAGCTGGGATTGGAGACATTCAAACTAGATCGAAATTCTTCAAAGACAGACGTTGGCAGCTCCTTGGTGAAAACATCAGCAAACTGGGAGGCGGAAGGCACATGAAGAACACGTTTGGTACGCTAAATTGTTGTACTGGATTATATTATAGTTGAGAGATAAATAGCACTGACGTTATCACAAGATATCATAGTGGAACATCGTGGACAAAAATGGAGCTCCTGAAGCAATTGACGGAGTCCATGCGCGCTGAGGGGCCACGTGGTGCGCACGGGCAGACGGGTGACGAGCAGCTCGCACAACCAAGGCAAGGCCGTCACCGCCGGACGGGTGACGAACATCTCATGCGGTGCGGCTTGACCAACATCTCATGCGGCGCGGCTCCGACTCCACCTCGTAGCCCACAGGTTAGGCCCGTGCGAGGGTCCGCATGGAACTGGAACCACAGGCGGCCAGGCGGGCGGGCGGACAAGCGACAAGGCAAACGGGCACATAGCGCGGGGAGGTCGGGCATCAGGTTCAAGGGCATAGGCTGCGCGCGACGATGTCGGGCCGCAGCTGCACACCCTGGCACACCACGGCGACGTCGCCGACTCGTCGTGTTCGACATTCGATTTCCATTTGCTGGTTGAGGAACACCAACTTTACCTCGCGACGCCGTGGAAGTGCAGAGGCGTCTTGGCATTTGCCATCGAGCTCCATGCCTCCAGCATCGACTGGCGTGAGACTTCGGCATCGGCGTAGCCGCGCACCTTGCTCCTCGGCGCCAGCCGCCAGTACCAACCAGCGTCCGCGCGTGGGCGCCTCTCTATCGCGTCGTCGTCACCACAGGCCGGTGGCCACACACGGAAGCAGCTTCGCCGTCGTCTTCGCCGAGCACTCCGACACCGGCACAATGGTTGTTCCTTTCCCTCTACGCTAACCTAGGTTGAGATCATTTTGTTTTGTCTCTCCTCTTCTTTCTTAGGACGCATACATGGAGGACAGTCGTCATCAAACCAGCATGTGATACGTATCTCTACGGAACATGCCGCACACATATGCACGGGTGCGAACGCCACGGCGAGCTCGAGAGCAGACACAGCACGTGAGGGGCGGCGAGCGTGGCAGTCGCGGCCTGGCGGGCACGCGGACGCAGAGCACACAGCAAGGCGGACGCTCGACCGGGTGGCACACGCTCGGCCAGGCTGCACGCCCGGACTCTGCGGCAGTTTCCGAAGCCGGAGCTCAGGAAGGACGCAGAGCAGAGGGGCATGCATGTTTACTGGTGCTCACTGCTCAGAACATGGGATGAGAAGGACAAGGCGAGGAGCTAAACGTGGGTTCACGGTGTTTGCTGCAATCGTGACAGAATGCTAGTTTTCGGTATCACGGACGATTCTTTCGGTGGTATTTCACGTGTTCGAGATCTTTCAATGGTACCTTTCGAAAATGCGATTCTTTCGATGCTATGGAACATATATTATTATGAATCTGAATCCAGTATACTTGCCAAACAATTTCACAACATGATTCCGATCCAGCATTTTTAAGAGAATACGAATCTGAAACGTTTCTACGAGAATCTGGATCTCTAAAAACACACCATGAATCTGGATCTCTAAAAATGCACCATGGTGTGGGCCATTAGAGTGAGTGGGCCCCGCGTGCGACCAAACTGAATATAGAAAATAAATAATCTATCTAAAGAAACACACTAAAAATGGCCCGCTGTTGAAACAGTCCATCCATGCCGATGGGCACGCTGGGAGCGGTGGGAAACCTGCCGGATGGATTACCGCCCGATTGTGCAGACTCGAGAGAACAATGCGTCCCAGTCGATCTTGTAGGACGGGTACTTATGGACCACGAAGCTCTCGGCCTCGTCCCACGGCACCTCCGGCTGCACCATGTCCGCTACCGGCGGCGCAGCCACCACCGACGTTGGGGAGGGTGCGGACATCCCGTCGTCTGACCTGGACCCGGAGCCTTTGTCAAAAGAGTTGTTGCTCGAAGACGCCACCACCGCTGTTGTCGCTTCTGGCGCGTTGATCGGCATGGCCTTACTCTTGGCCCTAGCGTTGTTCTTGGACGACAATGACGACGCGGCGGCGATGATCACGTAGATGGCCTGCAGCTTGGCGTCCATGGCGGGGTTGAGCGGCGCCCTAGACACCACGTTGTCGGGGAAGTTGAGCCATGATGTGCCCCTACGGAGGCGGTACGCCGGCTGGTGCTCGTACTCCGCCTGAATCGCCCTTGTCCTTGTCCTCCGTGGCAATAACTATATAATAAACACCAAAGTTTCAACTTTATATGTGGATAAAACAATCGCAATAACTAACAATATTAAAAGTTAAAATCCATAGTACATATTCAAGATGTCACAATAAAAGGATGCAACTCTGAGATATAACATAAATTTAGTAAGTTTCAATAAAATTCATGTTGAAGACCAAAAGACATACAATGCAAAAGATGATAGCGCATCTTGTGATATTACTAAATGAAGACCCTCACGAAGCGTCCGTGTTAATCCTCAAAAGATGAGTTTTTCTTAAAACAAGAAAGATAAATAAATACTAGAAATTATTATAATGATCATAAACTTATGGTCATTGATTAGGTCAATTGCATTCGTCATAAAGAATAGTTATGAATCTATATCTATTTTCTAAAAAAACACTATTGCTATTATGAATAACCTTCTTAAATTTATATCTAACCTACCAACCTTTGCCTTCATGATCGAACAAAAAATATATTTTCAATAATGCACTTGTTTTTGGTGTCACCGATTTTGGTACACTTTGTATATTAAAGTTGGCCAAACTTAATAAGAAAGTTTGGCTTAATATGTCTCTAGATTTTTTTTTTGCGAATAGCTCTAGATGTTAATTTGTTTTGGGACTAATAAACGAGTAATTTGGTTTTGACATTACCACTCTTTCATTTTGGTATGCTTCATCTGATCTTTCTAGCATCTTGATAATTTGGTTTATTGTTGGCCTTTTGACCCGATCAAATTTGACACAGAGTAGAGCAATCTGAATGCATTTTTTTATTTGTTGGTAATCAATGTCTTGGGATGTATACCCTTGTGCTTTTGTGAGCCTCCGTCTCCAATTGTTAAGCACCTGCATCGTCAGATCACACATGACACATCTAGAAAGTTTAGTTCAACATACAAATAGATTATGAAAACAAGGACATGTGCTTTCAAAGTAGAAATATAAGTCTCTTACAAGGTCAATATATTGCTGGGATGTTATTTCGGTCTCATCTGTTGGGTAATCCTTGAGGCCAGTAATTATCTCTATGATTATTACTCCCAAGCTGAATATGTCAAACATTTTTGTGATTACACCACCAGTTATGTATTCCGGTGCCATGTAACCTCTGCATCGAGTTAGCAATGTGCCAATTTGAAGCCACGTGAGAGAACTATTAAGGCAAACGGCATTCTGGTTCTGGTGATGAAGAACAGGGTAGCATTTTACTTACAGTGTTCCCTTACAGCTTTTAGTGTATGTTCGAGTTTGCTCTTCACCAAAGAGCCTCGATAAACCGAAATCTGCAATTTTTGGCACCATATTATCATCCAGCAATATGTTTGCAGGTTTGAGATCCATGTGAATAATAGGGGTAGCTTGCCACTCCTCATGAAGATAATGTAGACCATAGCAAATGCCCTTAATAATTTTGTAGCGTGTGTTCCATTCAAGCCCAGAAGTTTCATCTAAATTTATAAAAGAGCACACATTCGAAAAGTAATGACTAAATAAAGTAGTACATATAACATTTGAGTATGCTCTAATAATGCATAATTTGAAATTCAGACATGAAGGAAAGAAATAGAACAATGGATTGTGGGTACCTGAAAGATGGCCACGAAGACTTCCTTTTGGCATATACTCCAAGCACAACAACCTCTCTGAATCCTGAGCAAGAACAAATGTTCCATTGTGCAGTACAAGTTTCATCTCTGTTTCAAAGCAGTAGCCTACAAGCTGCACTATATTTGGGTGTTTAAGCCTCATGAGATGCTGGGCTTCATTCTCGAATTGAAGATCCTGAAGCCCTGTGATTGTCGATGCAAACCTCTTGATAGCAATTATATCTCCATTTGTTAGGATTCCCTGTTCAAATTTAGCTCTCCTATTCATACATATATTAAAGGATGGAAAAGATATGATTTAATAAGTAATATAATTACCTTATACACATTACCGAAAGCACCTTTGCCGAGTAGTTGGTCATCAGAAAAATTGTTTGTGATCTGCCTTAACTCATCTAGTGTAAAGACGATGTTCCCTAGCCTATTACATATATTAGTACTTGTGTTGGAAACTCTTCGATCGGACGGTAAGCCTACTGCTTCCCGTTCGATATGTTTCCTCTTCTTGGACAGAAACTGTGCGATAGCCAAAGGAGACTGACGTGTCAACGAAGGAGACTGACGCCGTCTCTTCCCCACACAGTGCAGAGGTCGTCGTCGCGGTGCCGTGGCAGCTCTTCTTGAGGTTTCAGCTCTACCTAACAGCCCAACTGCATCACCATCCTTAACGCTGCCGCAATGGGTACCCTTCACCATGGATTGGAAGCAGCAAAAGATTTTCTTATACTCTGTTTGATGTTTGTCAAGACCGTTTCTTGAAAACAACAACAGCAAAAAAAGAATATTTCCTGAGATGAATCACAAAATTTCTTTGAATTAATTTACAAGGTTTCGTTGCACCAGCGCCAATGGCTGCTATCATGGGAATAAAGATTTCCTTTTTTTCTTAAAAGTTCAAGGGAGAAGTTGTGGAGCTGGGGTGCAGGAACCAAAGCATAAGGGCTCATTTGTAGGAATTTCATAGGAGTACAGAAATTTCATAGAAATTAGTTCAATTACAAAGATCTTGCATATAAACACTCTTTTGGCAATTGAATAGTTAGTCTTTGAAGGTTGAAGGTATCCCGGTGGCAAAATCCGAGGGGCAAAAAATAGAGAACACGAATTAAGACAACTGTTTTCGTCTCACCGAGATGCTGCTCCTGGAGATGGCTGTTCCTGTAGGTCAACGTCCTGCCGGCAGTTGGCTGGATCCTGCTCGTGCTATGGCCAGAGTCTTTGGTGCTTTGTGCGCGCCAGAGAAGGAGAGAGATGGAACGGACAATGAGAGCAAAGCTGGTTTCTTCCTTTTGATATAAATATGAGCAGAGCTTATTGGGCGAGGTGTGTTAGACTAGTTGTTCATATTTGGGAACACGAAGGATAAAAATGCGTCTTTGCCTGGTGCGTTAGACTAGCTGATCATATTGACCAGACATCCATCTTTACAGGTGTAGAGTACTAGAAAGTTCTGCACGCCTTGCGTGCTCTACGCACAGCTCTACAATATTTATGGAGTTAATTGTGACTAGAGTAGTCAGCTTGAATTTGTGACTAGAGACCAGAGACCAGAGACCATTTAGTCGTCCAGCAGCGCAGCTTGAATTTGTGACTAGAGTAGTCAATTGTAACTAGATAGAGTGGTCCATTTGCAATTTTGCATACCTAAGCTTCCAGGTCTCGGCACAAGGGCAACGCTAACGCCAGAGGTAAAGTACACATAAGCGAGTAGTACAGGCAAACTCCTATCCTCCCAATGAAAACACACGATTCGGTTCAGACATTGTTGCGGCTTTTAAATAGTCCTACAGCCTTTTCAGTTCATGTGCACATGCCAGAGATACCACGCAACCTCTGCAGCGCGAGGATAGGGCGTCAGATCCGAAGCTCAAAAATTTTAGAGTGGCACATGAGGATTCAGGTACTAATAAAAAATAAATTACAAAACTCACTAGAAAACAACAAGATAAATTTTTTAAACCTAATTAATCTGTCACTAGTACATATTTACTATAGCACCATATTGTTGAGGTTAAAACCACGTTGGTGCTGCTCGGACCAGTCACGGTAAAACGATCAGACTTCGTGAATCGGGAAGGAGAGGAACGCGCCGCCCCTGCTGTGCCGCCTCAGTCACTACCCCTGCGCAGATCGAGAAGGGGAGAAACGCGCCGTTGCCTGCGCTGCCAGCGATGCAACTCCGCCGGAGGCACCCAGCAGGCACCTCCACCATGCCTTGTGCGCTCGTCGCTCGCCGCCAGTCGGCTGGCCGCACAGCCCACACTTGACGCCAGGTCCGTGAGCCATGAGCTGCCTGTTTTCCCTGCTCGCCTTTGCCGCTACTCTGCTGATGTGCACCCGCCGCAGCCGGTAGCCGCCGCCACCATGCTAGAGACATGAGACCAGCGTTCCGCTGAAGCCACCACGCGCTCAGCCCAAAGGCAGAACCGGGGGGGCTCGGGCAGGGGCCGTAGCCCCCCCCCCCCCCCCCCCCAAAAAAAAAATGAATTTCTTTTTTTTCACTATAGGAAAAAATCATCAAAAATTCAAGAAAAATTCAATTTTTCATCAAGAATTCAATAGAAATTCAATTTTTCATAAAAATCAATAGAAATCTAAATTTTTATCAAAAATTCAAGGATACATAAAAATTTTCTTCTTTCATTTACGATGTGTCTTTTATTGCTTTGGCCCACCTTATTCAAGAGTCTTTGGTTCCGCCATCGGCTCGGCTAGTGGCAAATCTAGAATTTTAGCTAAGGGTATTATGTCTAAAATTTTCATATAAGTTTAGTAAATACATTTTAGCATTTTGGTAATAATAGTAAAATTGACAACATGATTCGGTATGTATGCACTAAACAACATGATAAGGCTTAAAATCGTAGATTAAGTTGAAACCATCCGTTAAATACAATACAGATTGTTCAAAACCATTCCGATAATTGAAATAAAGTCATTAAAAGTATAGCGAGACCTACAATGCTATTTTTTTGACTATTTTATTCGACGCTTTCGAAATGAGATATTGTTAACACTGGATTTTGGTAAAGGCTGAGGAGATGACAGGTGGGCCAGTGCACGGCAAGCTCATGGGAGGCAAGTGTTTAGAGCATTCGGCAAACACCCATGCGGTCAGCTAACTCTGGGCAATTCGGCAAGTATTCATGCGGTCGGCTATCCTTAACCGTGATGGTAAAGGACTCCGAGAAGGATTAGAGCTAAAGATCGTCATACTTTTGAAGCCTTCCTTAGTATTTTGTAATCGTAGTTTTTTAGGACTCATGTTCCGTCCGGGGTATAAATATAAACCCTCGACCATTGTAAAGGATACACAACCAAATCAATACAATCAGCCCCGTACCAAGTTTTCGAGTCCTTTGTCGTGTCGTCGAGTTCTTCGAGAGGAGCCATCGATCCGTCGACCTCCGTAAGTGCCGACAACCTTGTTATCATGTCTAGTATCATGCGGTGGATTTAGACGTTGATGCAAGTAGTCTTGTTTGTCTCGACCGGATGGTCGTGCGGCAGGCGTTTGCTTGACAATCAAGAAGTCTTTGCCTATGCTTTGTTTATCTCGACTAGATGGCCGTGCGGCAGGTGTTGCTTGATAGCTTAGCAAAGCAAGATAGTTATCGGCTCTAATAGATTTGGCAAGATCTAGTAGATTCATTAAGTTATCACGTGTTGCATGTTTTTAATGTTTTATATATTCGTAACAATTCTTTTGCCCAATCTAGATTGATAAGTTTCGGCTCTTTATTTTTATAGATCTATTTGCTCTCAAACGTTCTTACTTTCATATCATCGTGATAGATAGACCACATGCTTACATAACTGAATTAGATCAATCTAGGTTGTTACATGTTGTGGGTTCATGCACGTTAAAAGCGTTTAAACCTTGATAGAACTAAGTGTCGTGCGGCGGATACGAGTTTTTAATAGGTTTATTCATGCTAGCTTGTTTGTTCCTTCTTCATGGACCCCAATTCGGCTAGTTTGCCGAGATTGGTTATGCTTCAACTAATGATCGGCTTTGACTTGTTCAAACATGTCTTCTCATGCGTACGTATTCGGCAATCAACGTTTTACACATTCTATCTTTATACTAGCCGAATGATCTATGAGCATGTTGGCAAACAGCTTTTATAGCTGTATGTCGTCGTAAGTGGCTTCAGGGCCGTATATGTGGAACCTGTGCGTCTCATCCAAAGAAGTTCCAGTTTTGTATTTAACAGTTTTATCCCTTATCAGTTTCAGGTCAAACTGATTGGCACGCTTCTGGATTTCAAACTGCCCGAGCACCCGATTAAAGCCACGCTTTTTTTCCTTCTTTGTTTGTGTGTGAGGCACGGTGCACCACATTTTGTGTCAACACACTTTTTGGCACGCCTGGTGGGACAACTTGCAGTTCAAGATGCTTGAAATCAACAACGATCACATTCTAGATGTGACCATGGATGAGTTGCCGGAAAACTCAAGGAAATTGGTGCAGCAAGCATGTGAGCAATTTCAGCAGAAGTGCTTGATGTCCTTTTCCAAGAATAAGAGCAACAAAGTGTTCCAAAAACAATCATTGCCGAGGGTTCTTCTTCCGCACCAATCTGATTACACCGAAGAGGAGGATGCTCAGAAGATGTCAGAGTTGTTCTACAGAGCTATGGGAGAAACTATGACAAATCACCATATAGCTTTTCTGAACACCTTTCGGGCAATCATGGTTAGCACTTTCGGTTCAACGGCCGATAAGTACTTTGAGGAAAATATTGGGCCAATCCGCGGACCAACACTTTTCAATGTGCCAAAGTATCAAGAAAAGCCTGCTGGAGATGATGGAGCATCTGGCTCAAACAAAGGTGGACTAGCTTCCAATGAAAAACAACAGCCTCCTACCTATGGCCAGGTGACATTTGGTACAACAGGAGATATACCACCATAAGCTTTCGAGTATCTCCAGGCGTCAAACAGATTGCAAAAAGAATATGTATGGAGATAGATATTAGGAATTTCTTGATTATAATGCTATTGATGCTTTACCAAATCCGGATACAAGAGTGCATCGGGATTGTCTTACGGAAGGCAGTCTGAGGGGGACTCCAAATTCAAGTATTGATATTATCATGCACGGATGGCTGATATGATGCAGAGAATCGGTTTGGCTTAAAGCCGAAGAATCGATCCCTACTGTACAAGTCTCCTTATCTAGAATGGTACAACAGTGGCACTTCCTCCAAGGGTGAAGCCTCCAACAGATTTGACCAAGTTTTACGGCCGATGATACTAGCACCATAGAGCATATCGGTCGGTACTTAATGCGGCTTGGGGAAGCTTCTACGGATGAAGCTTGGAGGATTCGGTATTTTTCTTTGTCTCTCACAGGGCCAGCTTTCATATGGTTTACATCTTTGTCAGCTCATTCCATTGGTACATGGGCAGAGCTAGAGCAGAGAAGTTTCATGCATATTTCTTCACGGTACTAATGAGAAGAAGCTGGTTGATCTTATGAGTCCGAGACGAAAAGCTAATGAGACACCACAGGGGAGTATCTTCGCATTCGGAGAAACCAAGAACCTTTGTTATTCTCTCGAATTTACCGGATGATCGATTACCGGGATGGCAATAGCAGGCATGCAAAGAAATGTCAAGGAGAAACTATTCGGCATGGAGTTTGATGACCTTGGTCAACTTTCACAAATGGCTGACAGCTATGAGTAATCAAGCTCAAGGGTTCAGGAGAGACAACCGTTTCTAAAAAAGGGCAATGTTGCTAATGAGATGTATCAAAGCTTTACGGAAGAAGCGGCCGAGAGTATGATGATGAAAATGAGATAGCTGCAAATGAGCTAATTTAGGCAAAAGAGCCTA
Source organism: Chrysopogon serrulatus (assembly GCA_015844335.1). Classification (NCBI taxonomy): domain Eukaryota; kingdom Viridiplantae; phylum Streptophyta; class Magnoliopsida; order Poales; family Poaceae; genus Chrysopogon; species Chrysopogon serrulatus. The sequence goes on along the minus strand of JADLZL010001603.1, from coordinate 38,212 downwards.
CTCAAGTTAGTCAACGCTGGTTGAGGCAACAAAAAGGGACTTATGATTTTGATGTTACTAAAGGCAGACAAACTCTTTGAGTTGCTTTGGTGAGAGAAGGACGTATCAAACCGCGCGGACGGACATCCCATGCTGCTCCCTGAAGGAGTGAAAGACAAAAGATATTGTGGCTACCATAACACTAATTCTCACTCCATCAATGATTGCCGAGTGTTCAGAGTGCGGATTCAGAAAGCTATCCAAGAGAGACATCTGAAGTTTGATGGCAAGATGAAGGTTGATGGTCAACCTTTTCCTTAGAATATGATTTCTTTCTCCATGAATATGGTTTCTGCAAATGATCCTAAAGGTAAAGGCAAAGTGAAGGTGTTAACCTCTGACAGAGCAAGGAAGAGTGGTACTTGTTGACCCCGATCGAAGAAATCACAGTGAAGAGTCAAAGCAAAAGGTCCGGTTCAAGAATAGCCGAACTGAAAGAGGTGAAACTTCTAAGCCTAGGATTACATCATGTATTTTACTGAACAAATGGCAGAGGCAGCAAGAGAGGGAGTATTACGAAGAACAAAGGTTTATAGAAGAACGCCGAAGATATAAAGAAGAGGTGTATCAAAGGGAACAAGAAGAACACATGAGAGAACAGGAGCAGTCTCATTGGGGTTGTTCATTCTTTAAGCATTGTTGGAATGAAGGCTTGAAACTGCTTGCTAGAAACAATTGTCCTGAATGCAGTGATCAATACTCGGGGTATAGGCAGTCTCGAGTCAACCGCCGTCCCATCCATGAAAGACTTGGAACACAATTTATTGAGGACGATCGGCGCCTAAAAATAAATAGTTTCGAGAATCAAAGAAAGAAAAAAGATTTGCGAGATCAAAGTTGGACTCATTATAAAGGATACAATGGAGAAGAAGGTCCCCATGAGTATGTACGGCGAGAAAGGGCGTGGTGCCCTCCGGACCGAAAAGAGCCAAAAGAGAAGAGTTCAGCGTTTGAGGAACGAAGAGTTGAAACAAGCAAAATGTTGAGAAAGGGACAGATGTGGCGTCCTAAGAAGAAGCCCCGATGAGCGCGGTCCTTCTACGATGCATGTATGGCCTTCTTCCTTCCATCGAGTTCATAGCTCCCGAAGGCCGGGATGTTCAAGAGGAAGTGTACTCCGATTTTGACGAAAGTGAGTTTCAAGATTTGATGGCACAAATTTTGTCTTGACACAAAGAGGCGGTTTTGATAAACCCGACCAAATATCGTCATTTGAAGCCACTTTATTCGAAAGGATACGTCAACGGCAAGCCTCGACTAAAATGTTTGTTGATGGAGGAGCTGCCATCAATATCATGCCATATACTACCTTTAGAAAACTTGGGATGACAAGTGAAGACTTGTTAAAAACCGACATGGTTCTCGGGGGACTTTGCTTTGGCAATCCTTCTAACACCCGTGGAGTTGTGCATGTTGAGTTGATGATTGGGCCAAAGACTTTGATTACTACATTCTTTGTCATTGATGGCAAAGGGGCATACAGTGCCGCTTCTAGGGAGAGATTGGATCCATGCTAATTGCTCTATTCCTTCAACAATGCACCGATTCTTATTCGGTGGGTTGGAGATGATATTGAAATTGTCCACGCCGATGATTACGTAAGTGTTGCCTTTATTCTGAGCCCCGCCTATTGGGAATATGATGGTATTGATTGTTTCTCCGGCAGAGTGTGGGGAGAAGGTCCCGTGAATGTCTTTGACAGGGGATCAATAGCTGATCCAAGCAGCCGGCTCTCACAGTAATTTTTAATGGGTAATCCAATCGATGGCAACAAAGGAAAGCTAGGGCGTGGTTTCATGTCGGCCGACAAGTTGGAAGAGATAGATATTGGAGATGGTACCAAGCCAAGGCCGATGTACATTAGTACAAATTTGAATCCAGAGTATAGATTACAATTGATAAATCTTCTAAAAGAGTTTAAAGACTGTTTTGCTTGGGATTACACAGAGATGCCTGGATTAGATCGCTCTATTTTTGAACATCGATTGCCTATTAAACCCGGATATCGTCCTTACAAACAACCTCTACGGAAGATTTATAAAGAGGTGATATTGGCCGATGTGAAGAAAGAAATTGAAAGATTATTAGAAGCAAACTTCATTCGGCCATGCAGGTATGGAGAGTGGATTTCGAGTATAGTTCCAGTATATAAGAAGAATGGAAAAATGAGAGTCTGTATAGATTTCAGAGATCTAAATAAAGCTACTCCAATGGACGGATATCCGATGCCAGTTGTCGATTTACTGGTAGATGCAAAGCGGTGGTTATGAAGTCATCGCCTTTATGGACGGAATGCTTTGTTATAACCAAATTTTCATGGCAATAGAAGATATTTCAAAACCTTCTTTCGAGATGCCCCGTCATATTGGTTTGTTCGAATGGATAGTCATGACATTCGGGTTAAAGAATGCCGGTGCAACTTATCAACGAGCTATGAATTATATTTTTCATGAGTTGATCGGCAAGATTGTAGAGATCTACATCGATGATGTGGTGGTCAAGTCTAGGAACCACGAAGGACATTTAGCCGATTTAAGAAAGACTCTGGAATGCACTAGGAAACATGGTTTAAAAATGAATCCAAACAAGTGTGCTTTTAGAGTCTTGGCTGGTGAGTTTTTGGGATTTCTAGTTCATAAAGGAGGGATTGAAGTTGGAAAAAAGAGCATGGAAGCAATAGACAAACTTGTCCCTCCAACCAATCTTACAGAATTACAGTCGTTGCTTGGCAAAATTAATTTTGTAAGGAGATTTATGTTCAATTTATCGGAGAGAGTTTTACTTTTTTCTCCACTATTGAAACTCAAGAAGGATCAAAAATTTGTATGGGGTGACATACAACAAAAGGCTTTTGATGAAATCAAGGAGTACATGAAGGCGCCACCCGTGCTGGTACCTCCACAACTCGATAAGCCTTTTAAGTTGTATGTGGCGGCCGATAGCCTAACGATAGGATCGGCCCTCATGCAAGAATTTGAGGAAAAAGAGAGAATAATAGCTTATCTTAGCCGAAAGTTGCTAGGTCCGTAAACAAGGTATTCGGCTCTGAGAGAAGCTTTGTTTGTGTGTGTATTATTCATGTACCAAATTTTGGCACTATTTGTTAAATGCTGAATGCGTGGTAGTTTCTAGTTTTGATGTAATAAAACATATGTTATCAATGCCAATTTTGAATGGAAGAATTAGCAAGTGGATTTTGGCCTTGTCGAGAATTCGATTTGAAATATGAATCGGCAAAGGCGGTAAAGGGCCAAATTATTGCTGATTTTATTACCCAACACCGTGATCTTTCTATTGAGATGATAAGCATTGTACCTTCGGCTTTATTCTTCGATGGTTCATCCTGTAACAAAGGTGGTGGTGCCGGTATTTTTCTTGATTTCTCCGCGGGGGTAACTTTTTGAATATGCCATTCCTATTGAATTTTATGTTACTAATAATCAAGCGGAGTATGAAGCTTTGCTTAGAGGGCTTCGACTTCTTGTGGAGATAAAAGCTGTGGCTGTCGAGATCTTTGGGGATTCGAGTTGGTGATTAACCAGTTTAACGGCCATTTACGAATGCAAGAATGACGTATTAAAGGAATATTATGAAGAGTGCCGAGAGCTTTTGAAAAGTTTTCAGATAGTAACCTTGCATCATATCCCTAGGGGGCACAATGAAGAAGCAAATAAGTTAGCTCAAGCTGCTTCCGGATATCGTGAAAATCAAGAAATTCTTGCTATAGATAAGGATGTTTCCAATGCTGATCAAGTGGTTGGTGATTGGAGGTGCGAGATTGCCGATTATCTAAGAAATCCATCACAGAAGATTTCCCGAAAGCTCGGATACAAAGCCCTCAAGTTCGTGCTTCTTGATGATCGATTATATTACAAATCTATAGATGGAGTATTACTTGAGTGCTTGAATCAAGAAGAGGCCAGAAAGATGATGTATGAAGTACATGAAGGATTATGTGGTGCACATCAATCGGCTTACCGAATAAAGTGGATAATTAGAAGAACTGGTTATTTCTGGCCAACCATGCTAGAGGATTGTTTTGAATACTATAAGAGATGCCAAGATTGTCAAAAATTCGGCAATATTCAAAAGGCTCCAGCATCTGCAATGAACCCAATAATCAAACCTTGGTCGTTCAGAGGATGGGGTATAGATTTAATTGGTCAGATTAATCCTCCTAGCAAAGGGCATAAGTTTGTACTCTTGGCCACAGATTATTTTACCAAGTGGGTTGAAGCTATCACGTTGAAGAAAGTTACGTCAGAAAATATGATCAGTTTTGTTAAAGATCATATAATTCACGGGTTCGGGATCCCTCAAACTATAACAACCGATCAAGGGACTTAGTTCACTTCCTCGGAGTTTTGTGATTTTGCCAAGACATGGGGATTAAGTTATATAATTCTTCTCCTCATTATGCACAAGCCAATGGTCAAGCAGAGGCATCAAATAAGATTATGATTAAGATCATCTAGAAAAAGATTGATGAGAAACCAAGAAGGTGGCATTTGGTTCTTAATGAAGCATTGTGGGCTTACCGAATGGCTTGTCATGGATCTACTTAGACATCTCCCTATGAGTTAGTTTATGGGCATCATGTTTGTATTACCATGGGAGTTACTGATCGGGTTCAAGACGAGTTGTATTGCAAAAAGATTTGGAGAAAGAAGATTATAAAAGTCTGATGATGGATGAATTGGAAGATTTGCATCTAATTCGACTCAAAGCACTGGAAAATATTGAGAAAAACAAGAAGATCGCGTTGCCAAACATTATAACAAAAAGGTTAGAGTGAAGCAATTTGCAGAAGGAGTCTAGTTTGGAAAACTATATTGCCGATCGGGACGAAGGATAGAGCATTCGGTAAATGGTCTCTGAATTAGGAAGGACCTTTTCGGATAATAAAATGTGTACCTAGCAACGCATATATATTGAAAACTTTGCTCGGAGAAGAGTTTACCAGAGCTATTAATGGTAGATTTCTTAAGAAATATTATCCCCGAGTGTTGAAGTTGGTTCATGAGAGAAAGTTAGAAATCAAAACGTGAATAGCCGATGAAGGGACATCGCCTTTAGCTCAAAAATTATGAAACTAGAAAAAATAGCCGATACAGTTCGTATCGCCTTTAGTACAAAAATATCTATGTATAACCGAATGGACTACCAGAAGAGGTGACTTCGGTGTTTTGTCTGGTAGGTTTATCGGGAGAAGAGAAAGGTGAAGTGCCTTGAATGAAAATACTGATCGACGTGTGACATCGGTTACAACGCAAGACCAAGATCTAATCGGCTAAAGTGACGTCATACATTCGGAGACGCCCTTCGGGTTATGTTGTTCGAGAAAAACAAAAAGATGTCATTCAAGATCCAAAACAGAAATTGCAAATGAGCATATATCAGAGGGTATATTATTGATATACAGTTCATCCTAGTATAAACTACCCCTCAAACAATTTGTTGAGGACAGATTGAGCATTGGTGGACTGAGCAAGAGCGGCAAAGATGGTCCTCGTAGTGATCCGGGACGCCGTTGATGTCGTCGATTTCTTCCGGAGGCCCGCCAGAGAAACCGACCGGGCGGATGGAGTAGTCTTCACCCGGTCCCGGGAAGACATCGCCGCTAGCCCCAGGGAGACACCAAGGTGCACACCGTGGGTGGCGACCTGATTGATACGGCCGTCCGCATCATCAAGGCGCGCCTCAGCGGTCTCCCCCTGGGCATTCACCTTATCAGCAACCCTGTTCGCCACCGCCTTCAGACGGTCATTCTCCACAGAAAGTGCTGGACAAAAGAAAACGAAGTCAAACAAGCGAAGGAGTCGAGAGGGAAATCTAAGCAAGATTATCAAACCGGTGATGGCGTCATAGAGCTGCTTCCGCTGGTCCTCCCATTCGGCTTGCTCAATGCAGAACTGCTTGGAGACATCGCCCAACTCCTTTTGGGCCTCGTCCCTCTCCTTGCGGAAGGTGAGCGCCTCCTCATGAACGTACAGAGGGTCTTCTCCCTCTGACTCCGCCGGACCCCAAGGGTTAGGGTGGTACGAGTCCTCAGACTCAGAGGAGCTCGACGAGCTGGAGGAACCAGAAACATGTACAGGTGATCGGCGTGCCGGTTGGGTCACCGTCATCGGAGGAAGAAGATGGTACTGGCCGGTGATGACCCTTGCCCTAAGTAAATAAAAAGAGAATCAAGGCCAGGGAAGATGAATAGGAAAAAGAACCGCAAGGGGGCAAGAAATCGATTCTCACCCATGGCGTTGGCGACGCGATGCTCGGCTTCCTTCTGCTTCCTCCCCAGCAGGGCGCTTGCCTTGATCACCACTGTTCACCATTGATGCCTTGGAAAGCTAGGTTTTCTTTCTGGATTGATTTGAGCAGAAAGGTGGAGAGGCGGCGATGAAAGTGCTTGACTGGAGATGACGATGAAGGCTGAGGAAGGGTCTTATTTATAGGCCAAAGTGGAGAGTCGTGGCGTATATCTCGGAGTATACCAAACGACGAAATAGGGTTTTTCTCCCTTTGGGCCGTTACCGGACTGGCCAGGTTCGGCTAAATCAAAAATCGTTGCTTCAAAGAGAATCGGCTATTCTTCTAATCGGAAAGTTAAAGACAGTCGGATATATTTTCAATCAGGCAGAACTGTAAAAGCCAAAGAATAAAAGGGGATGCAATTGTTCAGAGATACAGTATACCGCATTTAAATATATTACAAGCCAATGCTTTACTCGCCCAGAAAAAGTTTGATTGCATCTATAGTTTCAGTCCTAATTCGGCTAACATCATCCAGCACCTTCTTATCGTCATCTTCAGAGCCTTGAATTTTGGTGAGCTTTGCTTTGATCTGCTGGTTCTCTTTGATGACAGATGCTATCTTTGTTTTGGCTGCTTCTATGGAGTTCGGCAGATTGGCAATTTTATCCTTATGAGACTGGATGTTTGCATTCAGTTGAGCCAATTAAGGTTCCAGTCTGGCCTTTTCTTCCTCCATAGCTTCCAGTTCAGGCTCTAAAGTTGTCAAGGAGTGTTTAGCAGCCTAAATCTGAGAATGCAGCTCTTTGGGTTGTTGTTTCTTCATCAAATTGTCATTTTGCATAATAGCTCTAGAAGCTATGTTCTTGCTTGCTCTCCTGACCATAGCAAAATGGTCGTCAAGATGAGCCACAGATTCCAGGGGGCTCTAAGAGTAGAAGGGATCTCTTGATCAATGAGCTCGATAAGATCCCTTATCTGGTCTGCATCTTGGACCAAGACGTTTATATCCTTGTTAAGCAGGAGAGCTATCTCCCTCAACCGAGCTTGATTTTGTGCTGACAATTTCTGTTGTGATGTGGCTTCTTCACCCTTCTCACTGATGTATTCCTCAACAGTGAAGGAATAACTGGCAGTCGGCTTGATATCACCCTTAAAAAGGAAGGAATTGTTAGTTGGCTGGGCAAGTTTACTAGGAATGATTAAAGCCAAGTATTACCTCTTGTATAGGATCTTCACCAGGTTGAGCTTTGTCCTGGCTTGTTTGAGGGTTTAGCTAAATATCCAGAGATGATGAACTTGAAGCCTGATGAGGAGAGGATCTTTCTGCTATCTTGTCTAGAATATCATCTGAAAACAAGTGATGGGATGCAAATGCAGTAGGTAAATCTGGTGGAGGAAAGAAAAATGATAAGTTGAACATTGTTACCAATGTGGACAGTGGCTTCATGAATTTCTGCACTCTCAGTAGAAGTCTGGGGAAGAGTTTCTACAGTCACTGAAATGTTAGCCGATTTGGGGAGGCTGACCTATGGCTGCAACAAAAAGATGAGTATAGAGGAAACCAAGATTATTGCCAGATAAAAATTGAAGGATTCATACCTTAGGTGGTAATTTGGCTTTCTTGGACCTTGGCTTCCTGGTTACAATAGTATCCTTGCTTGAGCCAGCAGGAGCTTTCCTTTTGTTTTCCCTTAAGGGTGCTGAACCCAAAGCTGCAGGGATTTTCATGAAAGCTACCAAAGATGGAGCATTGTACCCCAGGGCAGGATTGGGTCCAGCTTGGTAATATTGAACCACTTTGGAAGGAGGAGTAGGCTCAACATCCTGTAAATGACAAAGTATTAAAATAAAGAATAAACCCAAAAGCAGGAGAGTTATGGGTACAAGGAAATTACCTCACTGTCAGAAGCAAACTCGGGCTGCAAGTCTTGGCATAGAGGATGCACTGGTATATTGAAGATGTGAGCATGCCACTCTTGCCACCAGGAAATAAACAGAGGATGAGCAGCATCTATTAGTCCAAGTTGGGAAGGCTCATATGCTGGCAAGTCCCATCCAAGCTCAAAAACTTTCTTGGCCTCTATATCATCTCCTATTTTCTCCCTGGGCTTTATGATTTTGGAAAAGAAAAGTCCTGGAGGCAACTGGCCACATCCTAATTGTCTGGCTGCCATATTTGGGTTGTAGAATTCATAGGTAGGATGCAGCAAACTCCCATGGTGGAATTCCCGCCGGCAGAGTGCAAGGCTTGATAAAGGAATTGCTGTGGATACTTGATCTGAACAGCCAGACTCATAACTAAACTTGTAAGGCAGAGTCAAATTTTTATTTTTTCTGTAAGAAAGCCAGATCATATTGTCGAATCCTTTAAAAAACAGCTTGAAGAGATGGTCAATATCTATGTCAATGATGATAGAGGATGCTGCTTCTCCATATGTCTGACAAGCTTTCTCTTTTACTGTACCATCTTCAACATAATTGACTGAAGGGAAACCCAAATTATGAAGATCCACAGAGACTATTTGATGCATGTACAACTGCAGCCACATCTGAACCAACCACCAGGGGCCATTCATACAATGTATTTCTCCATGATGACATATCTGGACAGTAATCTGATGCATCATGTGATAGACAGCCCCTAAGAGATACTTGTCCAGAGGTATTAGAGTACCTGAAGCTAAATCCTCAGCCATCACAATACGATTCAGGGTTGGTTCATTAGATTTGCCACAGAAGATGAATCTGCACAGCCACATGTTCATGAAGGCCTTATACTCCTTGTCAGACACAACACCAGATGACATGTAAGTTTGGATGTACTTTGTCCATCCCCCTCCTAACTTGACTGCCTTTTGGCTGCTGTTGCTCTTATACTTGGAGTGGTACACTGGTTCTGTCACATTTAGACCGGTCATCATAAAAATATCAGCCAGAGTAAAAGACATTGGACCATGGCCGAAGATGAAGGCATTAGCAGCATTAGACCAAAAATGAGTGGCTGCTACCAGAAGGGAATCATTTCTGAGTGTTTCGGACAGAGATAACTCCAGGCAGTGCTGAATATCTTGGGTTTCCCAATTGCTGCTGTTCTTATTTGATATCCTTCGGTACCAGTTTCGCCATCTTGCGATTGGGGGAAACGGCCAAATCTTGAAGGTATTCGGCCACTGATTCGGCGGGGTGACCCCGGATTTGAAGAGAATCCTCAGAGTTTCTTTCTCAACAAACTCGATCAAATTAGGATCCCCCATCGGACCAAGGAAATAGGAATCAGGGTTCGCGGCATAGGGAATCAAGATCTGGTCCTTGTACTCCTTCAAAAGAACAATGGAGCAGGAAAGGAGTGAGTCGAAAGAAAGCAGGAATCGATTTGAGAATTGCCTAATGCGTAAAGATAAAGGAAAATTACCTCAGGAACTCCATCCTGAGTCGCCATTAGGGATTCAAAGTGGATTTGAAGTCTGTGCTAAGGGATTCGAATTCGAGCGGCGGCCGCGAGTTTGAACAAAGATTGATCTAAAGAAGAACTTGTGGTCAATTTCGGAATAAAATCACTTTTATCCCGAAATTGAGGGGGCATGTGTTAACACTGGATTTTGGTAAAGGCTGAGGAGATGACAGGTGGGCCAGTGCACGACAAGCTCATGGGAGGCAAGTGTTTAGAGCATTCGGCAAACACCCGTGCGGTCGGCTAACACTGGGCAATTCGGCAAGTATTCATGCGGTTGGCTATCCTTAGAGGCGGTGGCTCCATTCGGGAAGCAAAAGGTGGCAAGTAAAACCGATTAGAAGGAAAGAACCGTGATGGTAAAGGACTCCGAGAAGGATTAGAGCTAAAGATCGTCGTACTTTTGAAGCCTTCCTTGGTATTTTGTAATCGTAGTTTTTTAAGACTCATGTTCCGTCCGGAGTATAAATATAAACCCTCGACCATTGTAAAGGATACACAACCAAATCAATACAATCGGCCCCGTGCCAAGTTTTCGAGTCCTTTGTCGTGTCGTCGAGTTCTTCGAGAGGAGCCATCGATCCGTCGACCTTTGTAAGTGCCGACAACCTTGTTATCATGTCTAGTATCATGCGGTGGATTTAGACGTTGATGCAAGTAGTCTTGTTTGTCTCGACCGGATGGCCGTGCGGCGGGCATTTGCTTGACAATCAAGAAGTCTTTGCTTATGCTTTGTTTATCTCGACTAGATGGCCATGCGGCAGCGTTGTTTGATAGCTTAGCAAAACAAGACAGCTTATCGGCTCTAATAGATTTGGTAAGATCTAGTAGATTCATTAAGTTATCACGTGTTGCATGTTTTTAATGTTTTATATATTCGTAACAATTCTTTTGCCCAATCTAGATTGATAAGTTTTGGCTCTTTATTTTTATAGATCTATTTGCTCTCAAACGTTCTTACTTTCATATCATCGTGATAGATAGACCACATGCTTACATAGCCGAATTAGATCAATCTAGGTTATTACATGTTGTGGGTTCATGCACGTTAAAAGCGTTTAAACCTTGATAGAACTAAGTGTCGTGCGGCGGCATCTGAGTTTTTAATGGGTTTATTCGTGCTAGCTTGTTTGTTCCTTCTTCATGGACCCCAATTCGCTAGTTTGTCGAGATTGGTTATGCTTCAACTCATGATCGCCTTTGACTTATTCAAACATGTCTTCTCATGCGTACGTATTCGGCAATCAACGTTTTTACACATTCTATCTTTATACTAGCCGAATGATCTATGAGCATGTTGGCGGCGCATGCCTTCTATAGCTGTATGTCGTAAATAAGTGGCTTCAGGGCCGTATATGTGGAACCTGTCTGTCTCATCCAAAGAAGTTCTAGTTTTGTATTTAACAGTTTTATCCCTTATCAGTTTCAGGTCAAACTGATTGGCACGCTTCCGGATTTTAAACCGCCCGAGCACCCGATTGAAACCACGCTTTTTTCCGGCTTGTCGTGGTGAGGCACAGTGCACCACATTTTGTGTCAACAGATATGTCATGATTATATCATGTTCATCAACTTCAAAAAATAATATCCCACTCAATTAAGTGACTAGACAATTAATTTGAGAGGCTCATAAACCATATCACACTTTGTGCGTCTTTGTTTCAACAAACTTAACTAAAAGATTAACAATATTATTGTCTAAACCTTTGAAGCTATTATCTATGTCATCAATATAATTATGTAGCTGCAATTCGAGTTTGAGGAAACTATTATTTGCTAAGAACTCCTTGTTATTATTTGAAAACATAATGCTAAACAATTATACAATTTATAATTTATTATGTTAGCAAATAGCTAAGAAAATGGATAATAATTTTCTATAAAAATGAAGAGTAGGAGATTAAATATTACCTACTCCATCCATCTAAAATTATAAGTCATTCGAAGAATCTTAGAGAGTCAAACTTTTTAAATTTGACTAAAACTATAGAAAAAAAGCATAAAGATTTATAACATCAAATACGTATACAATGAAAATATAACTAATAAAAAATCTAATAATACTTATTTGATGTCATAAATGTTATTAATTTATTATATAATTTTAGTAAAATTTAAAAAACTTTGAGTCTCTAAAATTATTAAAATAACTTATAATTTAAAATGACAAGAACGAGAAATAGCGAATCGGCAAGCCTCCACGGCTACGCGGCCGTCAAACTGCAAACAGATCGGAGGGCAGCAGGAGAGAGGCCACGGACCAGAGGGCTCCCGCCACCAGGACCAGGGCATCACCGTCACGCCTCAAGCCCTCTAACACGTCAGCGTCGGCGTCAGCTATCAGGGCGTCGGCGTGTTTCTGTTGCGTGACGACTGACGACTCCTCAGCTCCGATCGACGACGGTCGAGAATACGAAACGGTAACGAGGTAACGAATCGGTTGCGTGACGAACAGCCAAATAGGAAAGGAATAGGAAACGGTAACGAGGTATGAGGACATGATGAGGACATCCTTGCTACGTGGGCCGCATGCTGGGCCGTCTGGCTTCCCATTTCCGTGGTGGACGACGTGATCAGTGATCTCAGCGACATTTTTATTTGAAATACAGATGTATAAATGTATAATACGTACTGTATATTATATTGGTTACTACTTGCTGGTCATACAGGGTATGCCGGTGCACCCTCTAGTTCCGCCTGTACCATCTACCCTGGGCAAGTTGCAAGCTTCAGGCGTAGAATCAGTAGCTGCCGAGTTATGTTTTGTAGGATAGATGAAAATGACAGGACTTTTACCAGCAGTTGCAATTCTAAGCGCAGAGAACAACCTCTTTGTAAGGCAGAATCACGGCATGGGATTATGTAAACTCGGCAGCTGGAACTCCTTGCTGTTTTTTAGAGTTCACTGCTATTGATGACGCACGCATGGTGATTCTGTTCATGGGGTTACAGTAGTCTACTATTTTCAGACCATCAGTTCTGGTTTATCGAAAAATTTCAATGTTCTGTTGGTAACAACTCAACTTGCCTCTTAAGCAAGGACTGGACGCATGAGTTAATTTGGGCTGTCTGATTTTGATTAATATAAAAACTGATACATATTTATTTCTCAAATCTACTACATATCACAATTCACAAACAGGTGTTCCTTATTCGGGGCCTTTTTTTATCATGCATCATGCATGGCAGGAAAACTGAATATAGCTGCTATACTATGCATGGAGTATCTTGTAAAAACAGTAGTAATAAGAAAAAGAAAAGGATGCCGGCGTGCTATACTATGCTGCTACACTAGCCGATGAAGAATTCGAGCTCCATGGATGTCGTATCTTGTGGTATATGGGCTTCTGGAACCGCTGGAGTGCTGGGTAAATTAAAACTTCTGGAAGGGGAGGTTGAGGACAGGAGGGGCTCGTTGCTACCTCATCTTTCTTCTCTTCTGTATGTACACGATGGACAGGTCAGCAGGTCTGCACCATCCGACGACTCACGGGGTGCGTGTGGAAAGCAGGGCCCACCATCATAGCCACACGGTGTACCTTTTCTTTATTACTCTCTCCGTTCCAAATTACAAGTCGCTTTAACTTTTTTGGTACATCTATTTTACTATGTATGTATCTAGATATAATAACGTGTTTAGATACATAGCAAAATAGATGAACCAAAAAAATCAAAGTGACTTGTAATTTGGAACAGAGGGAGTATATAATAAAAAATATGCCGCTAGTAGGAGTTTTCTTTATAGTACAACTGTGGTAACGGGTCGAGTGAACCCCGACGGCCGGAGGGAAATAATACACAATACGTTATGTCGGCTACTAATCTTTTTTTTTCCATGGTGAATTTTAAAGAGAAAAGGTCCATTCTTGACCATTGAAAATTGAACTCAAAACCAGAAACTCTTAACCATACGATTATCAAATCCACAGATTACCAGAATTTCTTTACTATTTACAGCAACCCTTTGTCTCATCCATCTTCACGTCGGGTTGAACTGCACCCGCCCTTTCACAGTCTCACACACACACGCCTGCTCTGCTAGCTGCATGGTCCCAATCCCAAGTGTACTAGAGCAGCAACAACATAATAATTGGCGTTGTCCCCGCCCCCCGGCTAATCAGATCGGCTCGATCACCGGCGCCATCCACGACGCGTCCAAGCTGCCGGCGGCCCTGGTGTCCTGCGGCGTTTTCCTCATCGCGTCAGCGCTCGGGCTCATCGTCTCCCAGACCCTAGGCGCTGTCTTCGTCACCTGGCGTGGCAACGCCGCCGTTATAGTTTTCCAAATGGGCCGCCCAGCACGGCACGGCACGGGCACGGCTTAGGCACGGCACTATGCGGCACGGAGGCGCGCCGTGCCGTGCCTGTTAGTGCCACCGTGCCTAACTGGCAGCCCAGGCACGGCACTATGGAGCAGTAACGGTGCCATGCCGTGCCAGCAGGCATGGTGGCACGCCAGTGCCCGTTCCGGCCCAGGCACTATACCATTTTGATCAGGAACTTATCAAACTAACAGTCTAACACTTATCAACTTATCAAACACAATAACAGATACACAGAACACAGCAAACACAGAGTTAAGAAAATAGCAATATATTTGGAGCAATGGAGCATGTGCAAGGGCTGCCTCATTAAAAATCTCCTAGGTAAAACTCACCCTTGTGAGATAAAACCCTAGTGAGGAAAAGAGTACAGCCTAGCTCCATTGCTGATTGCAATTCAATGTTCTTACATCATTGTCCAAGTCCAAGTTCTCATATTATAAAGCCAAGTTCAAGCTAAATGTAAAGACTAAAATTAATAAAGATATGCTTCAAGCCTTCAATCTTCAAGCTCCCAGCTGGCCAGCTGCAAAAGAAGAACACAATTAGCATTAGCCACTAGAAGCAATTTCAGTTAGCAAAAGAAGAAGAGGAAGTTAGGGTTGTGAATTGTGATTTACCTTGGCGGCAGGGGCACTAATCAAGATAAAGGTTTTCAAACATTTCCTCAAGCTCCTGGTCCTCCACATTATGCTGCAGCCTTGCCTCAGCCATCTCCCAGTCCTTGATGCAGGTCAGCCACTCCCCCGTCTCCGCATTCAGCCTCCTCCACCGCTCCTCAATGATCCTACCAGTCATACTAAAAGTAGATTCTGAAGATATGGTAGAAACAGGAACAGTCAAAATATCTTTAGCCATGATGGACAGCACTTGGATATGTCAGTTTGTGCTCATACCACCATTTCAAGATATCAAACGAATCATCCAGTTGCCTAACATTGTCACAATCCAAGTATGTAACAAGTTCGAAAGAATTAGAAGTCAGTAGAAGTAGCAAAGATGCAAAGAAAGCAAAGAGTGATGTATCTCTAGACGGACTAAGAGATGAATGCAACATTGAAGGACCCACACCAGGACTAGGTGTATCATCATCATAAATTTCATCCCAAGCAGACCTTTTCTTACCAGACAGGGGCTGGAGGTACAGTCCTCCTCAACCTAACATCTCCATATTTCTCCTCATACTTATTGTAAATTTCAGTAAGCTCTAGTGCCAACTTGATAAGCAGTGTAATCTGTACTGATAAGGTGCATCAACTTCCTAAGCACACTAGCAAAACCCTTCATTTTGTCTCTAGGGTCCAAGATGAATGCAAAAGAATAAAGCAAAGGTATATCGCTCCAATATTTATTATATTTGTCTATCATAGGTTGGATCACATCTCTCAGGTGAATGTCATTAACATAGTTGTTCAGGTGTATAGCAATCTTAATTAGATAATGAAGTATAAATGGAGATGTAGGATAGTAAACACCAGACAAGGCAACAGTAGCTTCATAGAACAATTCAAGAAACACAAATATCTTTTCAGCAACAGCCCAATGTTCTTTAGTTAGAAGCAACTCACCATTCTCACCTTTGGGATAGTTGGCATGTATGAAAGTGGTGAAAGGATCTTTGTGAGGAAGCAAAGTCTTAAGCATGAGATATGTAGAGTTCCACCTTACATCCATGTCCAATTGAAACTTCCTAGGCCTAACATTAGCTGCAATGCAAAGTCTTTTGTATGCTGCAATCCTCTGATTAGATGAGTTCAAAAATGATATTGCAAGTCTAAAAACTTCAATCAGAGGTTTAAGATAATTAAGTGCCTCTTTGACAATTAGGTTGATTATATGGCATGCACAACGCTGATGCAAAAACATAGAACTAACAGCAGATTTAGGGTCAGGATTCCTTGGAACCTCTATAGGTACATCAAGACCAAGATATTTAGACAAAATAGGTCTAAGTTTTTGCATGGCAGAAGCATTAGATGATGCATTGTCCAAAGTAACAGCAAACACTTTATCAAGAAACACCATAATCAGTAAGAACAGATGCAATTCTATCAGCAATATTCTGTCCATTATGGGAACAATCAATAAGCACAAGACCAAGCACCCTCTTCTCTAGTTGCCAATCAGGGTTTATGTAATGAGCAACAACACTAAGGTAGTCCTCTTTGGCTTTGCCAAACCATAAATCAGAGGTTAGGCACACGCAATTAACAGAATCAGAAGCAAATAGCTCAGCAAGCTTAGCCTTTCTCTCAGAAAAATATTTGGCTAAGTCTCTAGTGGTGGTTTGTGTAGAGACAGCCTTAAACTTAGGATTATGAGCATTACAGATGTATTCCTCAAAAGCAGCAATTCACCAAGGCTAATAGCAACATCTACCCTAGAATGGAATCGAACAAGTTCAGTACAAGCACGCATAGGACAGTACTCCCAATTACGCATAGAACCATCAGGATTAAAGGATATCTGAGACTGACTAAAAGACCTAGTTTTCTCTCACCTAACAGCACACTTATCCCTGTGACGACGGAGGTGACCAGTGCCAATTGAAGATCTACCAGAGTACTGCTTTTTGCAGTGGATGCAGACAGCGCCATACCTGACCATCTTACCTTTGGGACCCTTCCTGAAGAGTTTCTTGAAGTCGTCCCACACATCAGAGGTACACGGACGTGATACACCGAAGCCGCCGTTCCCAGCTTGTTCGTCGTCGCCGCCGTTCTCATCTTGTTGGTCCTCTGCTCCACCATAAGCTTCAAGGTCGATCGGTTCAGCTGCTGTAGCTCCAGATCCACGCCCGAAGAGCTCTTCAAGTTCGTCTTCGCACATGTCGTCGTCGTCTTCATCTCCAGGGGGGTCGCACAACCTCTCGGCCTCCTCATTGTACGCAGACATGGAAGCCTCGACCGATTCTTCAGATGGAGGCCGGGGAGACACTTGCCTCAAACGACTGCACAAGAAGAACAAGAAGAAGAAAAACATCAGTACAAGAAGAACAAGACGAAGATCAACAACTAATGAATGAACAAGGACATTAGGGTTAGGGTTTACTGCGGATTTCTTACCTCGTCGACGTCGGCGACGTAGTCTGAGCTTGGAGCAGTTGCGAATCAGTGGATCTGGGGGAGAAGAAGAAGAACATCAGTACAAGGCTACAAGCTACATGGGTGAGCTCAGAGCAGCTGCAAATCAGCGAGAAGAAGAAGTACCTGCTTCTTCAGAGCGCTGGAGATGTAGCCGGAGGGCGAGAAGAAGAGGCGGGGACGGCGGCGAAGTCGCCGTCGCCCGTTGGAGCCGCCAGGACCCGCCAGGCGCCATCGCCAAAGCGGAGAAGAGAGCGCTGGCGCCGGCAGGGGTGAGGGAGGAGAGAATGATTTAGGGTTTGAGGTGGGGAGGAACCGGCCGGCGTCGTCCCTTATATACTCCCCATAGGCCAACCCTAAAATCGACTTTACCGGGACCGGGCAGAGGACGGACGCGGGGATCCAACGGCTGGCGTCGCTCTAGGCCGTGCCGATGCCGCGCCTGGCCTTTTTTCGTGCCGTGCCTCGTGCCGGCCCATGGGCTGTATAAGCGCCCGTGCACTGGCACGGTGTCGGGCCGGGCCCGGCCAGCACGGGCGCCGGATGCTGCCGGGCGGGCCGTTCTGGGCGTGCTTTGTCGTGTCGTGCTCGTTCCGGCCCACCATGCCAGGCCATTTGGAAAACTATAACCGCCGCCTACACCTATTACGCCGTCCTGGTCGTCACGGAGGCATTGTTCGGGCTCTGGGTTTTGTCTCGTGACCTAGAACGCTGGAGCTTGGCCGCCAAGGTCCATGGTGCCTCTCACCATTGTGCTGGCTCTTTGGGTCACCTCATGGTTTAAGGTCTCTCGGTGTTCCACCCTATCGTGGATCCGGCCCCCCGTCCGGGGCGAATTTCAATTCGGCCTCTCACCGCATGGGCCGGCAGTTCGATCATGGTTGATCTGTTTTCTCGATTGTTTGTGTAACACTCCTAGTGTTACGTTAACCTAAACCCACCATATCATCATTTTATGCATTAAGCATCATTCAGTTGATCACTAAGCATTAGGTGCATTAATACGTTTCATGGTTTTACTCATCCTTATATATTTAAGTATTTTGTGATGTGCTTAACATGACTTGAGATGGTTGGTTAATTATTTTAGGTTAATCAAAGCAAATAAAAGAAAGTGGTTGCTAAATGATCCTTTATTTGAGCTTGATATGCATGCTTACATGAAACTCTAATTCCTGAGCTCCTTATATATGGTATATGTGTGTATAATCATTTAATTATCACATAAATGCTTAATTAAGATTTTAAAGATGATTAACATAAAATCAATCTTGGAGTGCAAGAGTGTTTGACTAACTATGTTTAACATTTCAACCATATTTTATAAGTCAAACAATGTAAAAAGAATCAAATTTGAAATTGGAATGCAAATCCCCAAACCTTAACCCAAGTGGCTAAGTGTTGGGATTTATATTTCAAATTCACTTTTGAGGAGCTAACCATAATTAATTTTCTAAATAAAAGTTGCTAACCTTTGGCACCACTTCAAAGTATAAAAACTTTATACTTTGAAAATGTGCTATTGGTTAGGTCCGAGATCAAAATTAATCCCTAATTAATTGCCCAAAGAATTTGATATTCCTTTTCAAAATCCCGAATTTCAAAAGTACTTTTGCCCCTTTCTCAATTGCATCCCAAAATATTCAAAATTTGGGAAAACTTTAAAAATACAGATTGTGCATCCTCTTGAGCTCTACAAGTTTGGTAAATAAAGTTTTTCAAGTTTTTGAATAAAATCAAAAGTAATTTCAAAAGTTTCACAAATTGGAAATTGTCCCTTTCTTGATTTTTAAACTCCAATTTAAAATTTATTCAGTTTCAGGAAAAACTCTTTTAATAAAAGTTGTAGATCTTGAAAAATGGAACAACTTTTATTTTTGGACATTTTTATCTTTTATTCAAAATTTGAAAGTAATTTTTAAATCCCAAAAGTTTGGATTTAAACCTTTTTTCAAATTTAAACTGTAGTTTCAAAAATATTTGGAATTTGATGAAACTTCTTTAATTCAAGTTGTAGGGCAGGAAAAGTTGTGTAATCTATATTTTTGGATATTTTTGAGTGATGTTCAAATTTTTGGAGTAGTTTGAAATTTTCGGAAAAGGGGAAGGGGGACAACTTGCTACAATGAGCGGGGGGAGAATTTGGTTTTCTCCTTCACCCATGCCGCATCTTTTTGTCGGCCGCCATGGCGCGTTCCCGCGCCTTCGCCGGGAAACTTGCGCTGCCGGCCACCTGACTACCCCGCCGAAGACGCTGGACACCTCGACGACTCACCCATGTCCTATATAAGCCGTGCAGTGGCCATCGTCGTCGTCTTTTCTTCTTTCTATTGCCGCCGGCCATCCTTCTATCGACGGCAAATTCGTCGTCCTCCTTCCATCCCTACCAAATTGCTTGTGTCGACAAGTCCGCAACCTTGTTGCGCAACCATTGAACCCACTTGAGTATTTGAAATCGTCGGAATTGTCGACACAATCGCCTTCTTCTCCAACGCCGGCCGGAGCGCCGCCGCGTCCATCCCGTACGCGGCTAGGGCAGTTCAAGACGTCGCAAGCCACACCACCGCCACTCCTCACTTCGCCTTGGGGCGCTGGCTAAGCTCGGCCCTTTGTTCCGTTCAGCCGAGCTTCAGACACGTCGGGACGCGCTCTTGCCACCGGTTCGTGCCGCCTCCGCCGCGGGCAAGCTTCTTCTGCCCCATCTCCGATTCATCTAGCAGGAGCACCGTGTTGTGGTGAGCCACTCGAACCTCCCTAGCCTCCTCCCCCTGACTCTCACAGCTGCAGCCCCAAAAACGTCCATCTGCGCCGTACGCCGGGGCGTGCGTGGCCAGGGCTGCCATGGCCGCCCATTGCAACTCGCCCGAGCTCCTAATCGGGCAACCAATTCCCTAGATAGGTCCCCGCCGGTCATGGGGGAGCTTCGGAGGTATCCTCATCGCC
Source organism: Chrysopogon serrulatus (assembly GCA_015844335.1). Lineage (NCBI taxonomy): Eukaryota > Viridiplantae > Streptophyta > Magnoliopsida > Poales > Poaceae > Chrysopogon > Chrysopogon serrulatus. The sequence continues at coordinate 18,122 of JADLZL010001603.1, read as the reverse complement.
ACCGAAGGACTCACCGTCGGCAAGTGCCGCCGCTAGCTCGCCAGTCGCCGTCGCCCTTCCTCTGTTCGAGCGGGACGAAGAAGGAAGAGGGGGAGGCTAGCCGGGCCGGACCGTGGCTGGGCCATATTGGGCCGTGACGACCGACTGGGCCGGACCGTGGCCCGCGAAGGAAAAAGAGAAGGTTTTTTTTCTTTCTTTTTCTTTATTTGATTTAAAAGCTAATTTTTGCTATTTTCATAACTAAATATTCTGGCCAAATAAAAATATAAAAAAATATGTATGTGATTCTCATGATATGTAGTTTCATAAAAAAATATGTGTGCAGCATGTTAAGTACTTTTGTCATGATTAATAATTGCCTATTTTAATTAATAAATGCAAATTCTCTGATTTTTAATAATTAAAATATAGGTCCAAAAATCATGAAATTTGTTCCGAGTACTAATTAGATGATAATAAACTTAATTATGAAGTTTGATCATGATTTGGATAATTTTTGTTTTATGCTTAATTAATGCCTTAATTAAGTAATCCTTAATTAACATTTTGTTTAATTAATCTTAATTATTATCTTAATTAGTGGTTAATTAATTTTTGATTAATTTGTGACATTTGTTGAATACCATGAATCAAGTATCATCCTGGTGATTCATGGTTTGATTGTGGTGTTAGTAGTAGTCATCATCACATGTGTGTCGCATAGTGATAGTTATCATCACCTATGTAGTAGTAGTTAATTAATTAGTAATTTTAATTAGCGGCTTTCAACAACTGTAAAAATGATTAATAAACTAATAGTTAGTTTTAATCACTTTAAGGTTGATTGACTTTGGGATTGAGTGATGACCTTAGGCTACTCAAGTTAATGAAGAGTTATGTTGTTTCATCTATGTTGCTTTGCATCATGCATCATGCCACGCATTTCATCATACTTAGAATGCATCATTTATATACGTGTAGTGACCGTGAAAGCGAAGTTTCGTGTTGATCAAGTTCGGAGAAGGTGTTTCTAGAAGAAGGTGCCCAGAGGTGTGGATGCCATCTGACTTGTGTGATCCCCTGAGGATCCTAACCTTCTCTGCAACACAGGCAAGCCCTGGATGCATTCAACCCTTCCTTGAATTTCGAAAGTCTTTTATAATTTTATATTGATGATATAATGCATTAGGTGTAGGAGTTATGTGATATCCAATTTGATGCATTTACCTTCCTTGAGATATAATCCCCGAAACCTTGTTTTGATTTGAAAATGCTTAGTATATGCTTCGTCCTGCTGATAGCATAGGCTTTACAAATAAAATGTTTTTTTAAAAGTTTGATAACAATATCCTCTTGAAAGAGCTATGAAAACTTGATGTTGCTTGTTGTTTATCCTTCATCTTGGCCGGGTCAAGGGTATTCAATAAGAACATGATGATGAGTAAATTGAGACGCCGGTGGAGTGACTTGCATCAGGATAGGCTAGTGCCCTGGTGTAGTGTCATCCACTTGTGTCGGTTACGCACCGTTCGTTGCTCTGGCCCTGGGATCATGAGGTTATTGGATAGTACTAGTCGCATGCTAATGGCGGTAAGCTCCCTTGGACTATCTATGGCGAGAACGGATAACCGGGATGAGAAGTAGCGTGTACCCATTCTACGGAGCTACGTCGTCAAAGGAAGCGTAGGGCAAAGGGGTGGACGGCGTAGGAAGGTGGTGTACTGTACTATCGTGTGGCTAGGATCCGTTCTGGTTTGGAGAAATCCAAGCGTTGAGCTGATGTATGTAAGATGGTCAGTCCTGCATACATCGTGTGGCTAGGAAGCCCCAGCTGGGTATATAAGCGGTTCGAATCGTCGTTGCTCCACGATATGGAAGACTTGATCCAAGCACCGGCATCGTAGTAATGATGAAAGTTGTGAGGTTGAAAACTTTTGAAATCGAGATCTGGTTTGACAAGTGTTTGCCCTAGACCGGGATAACTTAAGAATGTATAGTAAGGATCAACATTAGTCACTTTTTCACAAAGGTGTCTTTGATTATTGCTAAAGTCTTACCTTGATTCCTATTAGCCAGCATTCCTGAGTCTTCTCCCCAATTTTTGGTCGGGTAAGTCTTGCGGAGTACTTTTGTACTCAGGGTTTGTTTGACCCCTGTTGCAGGTGCTGACTAGTGAAGCTAACTTCGGTCATACCAGTGGGTTTGGTTTGATCGAATACCTTCCGTCTGAGATGTTCTCTTACAAGTGTTCTATGATTCTTCCTTGTTTCCGCGAACTTCGCTTAAGTTTTGTTTAACCAAACTCGATCAAATGTTATAATCCTCTTTTTGTAAATCTTACGCTACTCTGTTGTATTTGGATAAAAATGGTTGTAATACTATAATATCTCTCGTAAGAATTCGATCCTAGAGGATCATGGTGTCATCCGGGTTTCACCCGATAGAACTTTTTAAGTTATGCGGTACACAAGCATAGCCGATGAGGTCTTAGGGACAATGTCGGTGCTTGTGGGCCATATAATTTAAAAAGGTTCTCGCCACGCTTGTTTGTTTGTTTTATTTCATGAATGAAAAGCTCTAGTATTATTATATTATTATAGTTATAGTAGGAGAAAGTGTGTCTCCGTATGAGTTTTTTTATCAAACTTAAAAAGTTTGACTCTCCAAATTTTTTGAATGCCTTATAATTTGGGATGGAGTGAGTAATATTTTTCCTAGTGTATTTCTAGACAAAGAAGTTTACTTTTAGCTATCGAATTATTATTATCCGAGTTTAGTTCTGTTAACAAAACTAAACCTAGAAATTTTCAACCATTCAACTATCACAAAACCATTCAAATTTACCAGGTCCAACGAGTAGTTCACGGTGCCGAGAGCACTTTAAAAAGCAAAGGACGCGCGTGGACAAGTCTCAACTCGGTGTTATGGGCACTGTTCTCGATGCAGCCGATAACTTCGAGCTTGCCCACATTTGATAGGTTGCTTATTTCAAGATTTTGTCTCAAAATATTTATTTTAAATTCATATACTTTAAGATTCAATGTTTTGAATTTTTCAAACAATCTCATAGGGAGATACATCCTTCATTAAAGTGCTTCATAAGATTTATAACTTTATAGTTGAAACCTTTTTCATTTAGTAGCCAAAATATTCAATACAAGATTAAAAATATTTATATAAAAATATACAATCCTACATATACTCACAAGTACTTTAGTGTTGTATTGGTATGATGGTGTAAGTGTTCAGTTGCAGATTGTGGGTTTGAGTAATGACATAAACTACTTTTGTGTTTTTGAGAACCATTAACTGAGGAACAACCTTTGTAATGGTGATTAGTGATGCTTGGTTGCAATGGGTGCTCGAACTCAACTATCCAACATGTTTTACCCACTAAAGGCTTGTTTGGAACGAAGGAATGAAAAAGAGAGGAAAGAAAAAAGGTATTATCTTAAATCAAATATTACCAACTCTCTCTTTCTTTTATATATGATGTAAGTTTAATCTTAAATCCAATATTATATTTGCCTATTTTTTTAAAATATATAGGTTAACAATATAAGATTATACTTTTAGATTTACTAGAGAAATACTTTCCATTCTAAATTGTAGGATGTTTTGGAATTTTATTTCAATGAGTTCCTCTAAGGGGCCACATGCCCCTTCACTAAACTCTTTTTCTCTGAATCTTGACTACATACGTATTGTGTGAAAGCCAGAGCACACGGGCACCGACCTGATCTATGTTAATACACCAATTTGGTGTGAACGTGAGCCTCCGAAGGAAGTGAATAATTAATACATATGCAGTGCATGTTAATGAATAGTGAAAAGCCTTCTTATGTTATAGCTGCCCTATTGAAAGCCCTAGTTTGGTTTTGGCTAATTGATGAAACCTAGGACTAACCCTATTGCTAAGTGTGTAGCATTAGAGAAAGGAAAGGTCCATGCCAAGTGGTGGAGTGGAGATCAAGGTGATGGTGGAGACCAAAGATGATCAAGTGCCACCCTTGGAGATGAAGGAAAATGAGGAGCAAGATGGAATGCTAGAGGCAAAGGTATATGCTAGGGCATTTACATTTTGCCGGCCATAGGTGAGTAGAGAAGTTGATGGCCAGGTTTAGGATCGATAACCGTACTATTAAGAGGGGCGATGTCGCACAATATCGGTTATCTAAGTGCCACTAGGTGAGCAATAACTTTGCATGTGCATTAGGGATCTAGTGAGCTAACAATCTCTTGTAAAATTTATTTGAAAAAGCTAACACACGTGCACAAGTGGAGAGACACTTTCGTGTTGGCACATGAGGGCAGGAGTTGATGAGGTTTGGGTGTAAAACCATCCCGCCGAGCTTGCGAGGCGGGACTCGGAGGTTTTCGGAAAGTATATCATCACTCAGAGGTGACCGGACGTTGTCCTAGTAGGGACCAGACGATCGGACGCTGGCGACCGGACTGTCCGGTGCCAAGTCTCGGTTGCAGCCGAGCTGAGCGAAGTGTGGACCGGACGCCGGGCGCGTCCGGTCAGGGTGCAGCGGACGCGTCCGGTCATGTTTTGCCCTCTTTGGAACCTCTCTGGTGGCCGACCAGACGCCACTGTTGGCGCGTCCGGTGGTGGCATAGGACGCGTCCGATCGTGGACTGACAGCGCGCGAGATCAGCTAGACGTTGGGCGCGAAAGGAAGATTTCAAACGGCTAGTACGCGTGACACTTTATGTGCGACCGGACGCTGGACCGGACGCGTCCGGTCAGCTCGTTTTCAGCATCCGGTCATCGTTTTCAGCGTCCGGTCAGTGCGCAGGAAGTGTGTTTTGGGGGCAACGGCTAGATGCTTTGGTGGGCGCCTATATAAGTGTATTGGCTGGCTCTAGGGAGTCTCTCTTGGCACTTTGACATAATTGACATCCCTTAGAGCTAAGCAATCCATCTCCCTTACTTTGCATGCCTTTTGATTGATCTAGAGAGTAATTGGGAGAGCTTCTAGTGTATTTGCCTTGTTTTTGAGCATCTAGTGGCACTAGTGAGCGTTCTTGCTGTGATTGAGCTTATTACTCTTGGTGGTTGCCACCACCTAGACGGTTGGAGCAGCGAGCCAAAGTTGAGCAAACTTAGAGATTGTTCTTAGCCACTCCGGAGGTGATTGTGAGGGGTTCTTGACCTTGTCCCCGCGGGAGATCGCAAAAAGTACTCTAGTGGAATGATCGTGACATATGTTGCCCTCATCTTGTGGTGATTCTTGCGGTACCCGTTGGAGGCTTGGTGTGGTGCCAATTAGCCGCCGAATCCCAAGTGAGTGTGCCGTCACAACGCGGAGTAGCGTGTTGGCAAGCACATGAACCTGCGTAAAAAATCCATTGTTCATTTGGGATTGATCCATCGAGATCATATTTGGATTTCTCATTGATTGATTGGATCATCACCTTGGTTATTCGTTGTTGATCAAGAAGGTGATTGGCACGACATCCCGAAGGCATGGTTTGCATTCCTCGGTTCCTCTTCTCGCGATTACCATTGTGCAAAGTAGCACATTAGGTTGTGTAGTGTCGTTTGATTGCTAAGGACCACATTCTTAGTGTGCTTAGTGTATTAGGTTTACTAGAATTGGTTAGGTTGGCTTGCAACCCCCTAGTAGGCTAGCGCAACACTTGCTTCGCCTTTTGTTATACTAACCGGTTTGTTTAGTGCTTTGTAGAAAATTTTATTAGGCTATTCACCCGCCCCTAGCCATTTAGGACCTTTCACCTATGCCTCTGAGTGTGGGCTAGCCATGCTACACTCTCCCTCTCCATTTTGTTTTTTTTCTCATTTCGGTCATAGAGGCATGTGTGCAACACAGTATTATTAGACTACTTTAATACAATAATATTAGGGAGAAAACCATATAGTATTGAGTATTATAATTATAACAAAACGCACTCCTACGATATTTTTTCTCCCATCTTCCCTCCGATCTATTGGAAAGGTTGCTTGCTGAAGAGATGCTTTTATTTCTCTCTCGTACAAGTGGTAACATAGCGACAAGTTTTTGCCGTTTCACGGAAGATTCCCCCTTTGGATTTTCATGCCATTTACCTAAGTAACTTTTTTAAGTCACACTAATCGAGGTTAAACGGGGGCATGCATTCACATCTTGCCAGTCTTTTTTTAGGAAGCTAAATCTCCAAGAGTAGTTACATCATTTAACAAAGCTTCTAGAACAAAACTAGGTTTCGACCCAAATTACAAGATTACTTTAAAGTCATTTTTACCCTAGCTATCAACGTCATAAATAGTTGCACTTGCCATTGCTGTTATTTCATCTTACTTCTTTGTTTCTATGACCTCCAAGCAGTCTGATTGAATTATGAGCCGATTGCATCCAACCTATTGTGCTAGTATCAAGCCTTCCCTCGAAGCGATCACCCATGATCCACCATCGGCGCATCCACCACATGTTCAATAAAGCATGAACTAGCTAGCTGCTATGAAAGAACTGTTGGAATCCCTAATAACTACTCCCATGCTTCTGGTGCCCCAGTCCAAATTATAGCTAGCATCCACATTTAACAAAACCTTACCTTCTGGTGGTTTCTTCCATCCTTCTTGTTTTTTAGGCTTCTTCTTCCCCACTCTTTGATAGTTTGTTGTCAATGTAGCAATCGCCACAGTGCTCTTGTCGGATTTTGAATAGTTTCTCCATGAGCAAACCTCGTTCCCACCATATGTACCATCCGCCCGTAAGGATCAGTTCTGCTAGGCCAACACAATTCATAGTTCCCATAAGCGGACCCAGCGGCTGTTAAGAGTCCGGGCAGATCCCATTACACTGACCAAATCCTTTATTTTGGAGCTCAATCACAGCATACTCTAACGGAAAATTAATGCTGTATCGGCATAGGAGCCCGGGCAGGTGCCCAGGGTTGCCGGACCCTGGGTCCGCCACTGATAGTTCCTAGCGGTCTTGACACCTTAATCATCTCAGCCACCACAACAGAACAAGATCGGTCAACTTGCAGCAAAGTTTGAATTTCATTAGCAGCTATGAGTATGCGCTAGATCTCCATTGCTTGGCTGCACATAAATAAAAACATGTTTTATATCTTCACATCCCTCGTGGCAAGCTGGATAGCTACTTGAGTTGTCAATATGACGATTTGCAAGGTTCCCGCGACAAGGTATGAGGCCATGCAATACCTTCCAACCAAATATTTTAAACTTAGCAGGAACATCTAATTTTCATAGCTTTGACCAGACTTCCTCATTACCCTCTCCATCAGCTTGTTCATTCACCCTGTTTGTGCCAAATTTAATTATTTAGCCACTAGAGGTGGTATGCTGAACCAACTGAGAAGTGCCCATTTCGATTGTGGTGCCATGCTGGATTTATGAGTTCATCAACTGTAGCAAGCAAACTATTCCCTCTTGGCGTTTCAACTTGCAGTCTTGCACATCTTGCCAGTCTTGTGCACCGAGCTACATCGTCTGCCGAGCAGGGGCTGCATTCTGTGGATCTTGAAGAGAACAATGAAGTATCTCAGCCACCATTCTCGATCTCTGCCAGCGGCCACCTCCGCCGATGCTGCTAGGAGCATCGATGAATGGAGGGCCGCGCTGGACGGTGCCCCCCGCACCTTGCTGTACGATAGTTCCGGATGCAGGAGCAGTACGGCTTCCCCTGCCACCACGGCCACCACGGGTTCCCCGACCACCACGGGCACCACGATTTGGTGTACTGGCTGAGCGTGGAGGATGGAAGGGTCCCTGACTGGATCTGCCGCCAGGACCAAGTGGTGGAAGCCCACGAACGGCCCGAGCTCCATTCGGCGGCGGAGAATGGATAGGCTCCTGGCTAGGGAAGATGTCGAGGTTGGGGAAGTCGTCCGCCTGGGAGTTGAGATCCAGGTTCTCGAACCGTGACCGAGGAGCAGAGAGGCTGGGGGAGGCGTATGACGAAGATCCACCTTGTGAGTACGCGCCGAAGTTGTCGTTGATGGGGAAGCTCGGGTACGACTCGGATCCGGTGAAAGACGAAGAAGAACGCAAGGTAAACGGATCCAATGAATGGTTTCCATCCCCGTCCATGGCCGGTGAGGATTGGGAGCAAGGTGAGCGGCGGCGACGGCGTGGGATCGAGCGGCTCGGGGAGGAGGAGGACGAGAGATCTGGAGGTGAGGATGAGAGCGGCGGCGGGTTAGGGAAAGGGCGAGTGAGGGAGGCGAATGCGGCAGATGAGTATGGGGGTAGGGTTTACGACCGTTTTGGGAGGATAATGATTGAGGGGCATGGGCTGTCCAAGAAGAGACTTATGGGCCAAAAAGACTCTCCTCATGAGTCTTTTGTAAACTGGACACTAGATCATCATAAGTTCCTGGTGTTTGGCAAAATAGACTCTTTTACGGACTAGAAAATGGACACTAGACTGTAAATGGAAGGAAACAAACAGGGCCTTAGTTCGTCTTCTAGACTATAGACCATGATCCTGGAAACCAAACGGGGCCTTAATAATTCACAAAATGAAACTGAATCCTTAATTCTTTTTTAGGACAGAACCGAAGTAGCAGTACCCGAGTTGAGTGATCCTTACCGCAGCTATACGAGCTTACTAGCATCGTCGTCAGATCGTGAGAGCGGGGTGTATTCGTGCATGCGACACTTGCTGTCGTCGAGCTCCGATGTAGCCTTCTACCGGCAGGAACGACGGATCTGCAACTGCAGGCATCCCCGTCATGCTTTGCTACTTCCAGCCTCTTCTCTGACCTGCATGTTCATTCTGTCCATGCATGTATATTTTCTGACAGAACTGTTTGAGTTCATGAAATCGCTAGCTAGTTGAACTCTAAAAATAATAAAAAAAATGGACACCGAAGCTCAAAGCTGAACCAGCTGTGAGAGAAACTTGCTTGGAAAACGTGCGAGACCGGCGATTATCCCGTCGCTAGCGCTGTGCACTGCTTTTCTTTCCTCCAATCAGATCACTCCTAGACTATCTATTTGGTCACTGTTGGAGACGCAGGGTGCACCCGTTTGCTCGCAACCTGAAATCGACATCCCTCATGAACGAATCGGCCTCCACTGAGCTTTCTCCTTCGCGCGCCTCCACATATTCATGGCAGTATTTTGCGGTATCTGGGAGGCTTCGTCTGCTGGAGTCTTGGTTAAATCTTTGGTGGACTGGGGAATCATCGATGGGGGAAAGGAAGCAACAAGTTCATCTCCATCTCCATGGGGAGGCATCCTCACTGACTCAGGTCGACGAGGCACCTAGCTTATCAGAAGAAATTGTGATAAGGCTATCTGCACCGGATCCGCCACCCTCGTCCGGAAAACGCCGCGTCATCCGATACCGTAAAACGGCCGCAGCGGGCGTCGAGAGCGCCCGGCGCCGTCCGGGAATCGCTGCTCCGCACGCCAAGTTCTGGCGCAGATGGCGCGCGTCCGGGGCGCGCCTGCGTGGCACGGGCCCCACGCCGGGAGAGGAGAGAGAGGAGGGATGACGCCAGCCCGCTCGCCATGGCCGGGAGCTCCGCCGCGAGCCCCGGGGTGGCCGTCTTGGGGCGCGAGCAGAGAGAGGCGAGGCCCGCCCGCCGAACTCGAGCCGGCAAGGGCGAAGAGAGAGGAGCGGGACATGCGAGCAGCGACGAGGCGGAGGCGAAGCGGCGCGAGGTCGCGCCGCCCGCCGGCTTCGCGCCCACCGCCGTCAGCGCATGCTCGTCAGCGCGCTTCGCGCGACCCCGCCGGCGCGGCCATGCGCTTCGCCCGCCCGCCGCAGCGCCCTTCCCATGGAAGGTGGGCGCCCGGGCGCGGCGCCTCCCGCCGGCGCCAGGCGGCGGACTGGCGCCTCCGGCCGCCGGCGCCCATGGCCATGTGAGTCTGGCGCCCTTGGCCTTAGCGTCGCGAACCTAGTCTGGCGCGGTATGGCCAAAGGCCAGCCGGCCGCCCGTCTATCGCAGCGCCTCGGCCGCGCCCGGCGAGCTCGTAGCGGCGCCAGCCGCCCGGCCGGGCACGAGGGCGCGGCGAGGGGCGGAGAGCGAGATGGAGCGGTGGTGGAACGGGACGGAGGTCGCCGTCGTCGCCGGTCGCGCGGCTCTGCCAGTGGCAGCCGGTGGAGAGGTCTGTCGTCGTAGGGTCGCTCGCTCGACCTCTCTGTAGTGCGCCCCGACCCCAGCCGCCACGCCTTCGCGACCCGCCCCTTGCTCGCCGCCCCATGTGCCTTGGCTGGCTCGGCCTCCTCGCCCGGGGGGGGGAGGGGCGGGGGGAGTCTTTAGAGCGTAGAGAGAGAAAGAGAGAGAGAAAAGGGGAAGGGAGGAGTGATGACCGAGGTGGTGGTTTTAATATTAAAAAAATCTGACATGTGGGCCCTATAGCGAGATAGAGTATGATATGGAGTATGGATGAGTGCGGGAGAAAGAGATATAGAGGAGAGAATCTTGATGACCAGGACGGAATATTCTTTATAGAGGATGAAAATGGAGGATGATGAGTGCGGATAGCCTAAGCCCAAAAGGAAGTAGCATAAACACTTGGCATTTTTTTTTGAATTCAGCATACAGCCATACACTTTGTTCCATCACGTAGCAACATGTAATTGATGTTTCAAATATTTCTCGTTATTAATCTGAATGAAGGAAGAATAATATATGGAAATGGAAACTTGATAGCAAGCAAAACAGAACATGCATAGGTAACGATGCAAATGGGTCACTATCCGAGACGCCGCCGCCGCCGCCGCCGCTGTCGCTTCCAGGAAGGGCGCGTTAATCGGCATGGCCTTACTTTTGGCCCTGGTGTTACGACGACGACGCGGCGGCGACGCTGGCGCAGATGGCCGTCAGCTTGGCGTCCACGGCGCAGTCGAGCGACACCTTGTCCGCCGCGTTGTCGAGGAAGTTGAGCCGCGCCGCGCTCCCACGGAGGCGATACGCCGCCTGGTCGTAGGCCAGCGCCGCCTCCTCGGCGGTGTCGAAGGTGCCGAGCCACAGGCGGGTGCGGTTCCGCGGGATGCGGATCTCGGCCCCCCACTTGCCCCGGTGACGCTGCCGCACGCCGTAGTAGAGCTTCTGGGGCCGCTGCGGAGCCGGCGCCGGCGACACGGGGATGGCGGGCATCATGGGCTGCGCCCGCGGGCCCAGGCCCGGGTTCTGCTGCAGGTGGAACTGGGCCTGGATGCACCGCATCTGCGCCGGGCTCAGGTGGCTCGCCGGGTACTGGGCTCCGGCCGCCGGGAGAGGCAGAGGCGGCTCCGGCGGCATGACCACCGGAGTCGAGCGGTGCCCTGACGCAACGGAGGCGGTACGCCGCCTGTTCCTCGTCCTCCGCCTGACTCGCTGTCGTCCTCGTCCTTTCAGGTTCAAACAAATTTGTCAGTTTGTTGACTTGTCTGTTGATCAGCGTAGCGGTTGGAACACAAACATGACAATTGTCTGTCATAATTTTATATATAAGTTTTATCATGAGTTTGTATGAACACAAAAATGGATTCCATATATATAATTAGATCAATTGCATTCATAATACTAGCTATGAATATATATCTATTTTTTTTAAAAAAACCACTTTTGTTGTTATGAATAACCCTCTAAATTTATATCTAACCTACCAACCTTTGCCTTTATGACAAAAAAAAAATTGTTTCAATAGTTTACTTGCTTTTTGGTGTCACGGATTTTGGAACTCGTTGTATAATAAGGTTGGTCAAGCTTAACAAAGTTTGACTTAATATGTCTCTAGATTTTTTTTGGCAAAGAGCTCTAGATGCCAATTTGTTCTAGGAATAATAAAGGAGTAATTTGGTGGTGACATTACCTCTCTTTCGTTTTGGTATGCTTCATCTGATCTTTCTAGCATCTTGATAATTTGGTTTATTGTTGGCCTTTCCACTTGATCAGATTTGACACAGAGTAGAGCAATCTGAATGCATTTTTTTATTTGTTCGTAATCAAGGTATTGGGATCCATACCCTTGTGCTTTTGTGAGCCTATGTCTCCAATTATTAAGCACCTGCGAAGTCAGATCACACATGACATGACACGTCTAGATTATGATAAAAAAAGGGCCTCGATCTGCCTTCAAAGTAGAAACATAAGTATCTCACAAGGTCAACATATTGCTGGGATGCTGTTTCGGTCTCATCTGTTGGGTAAACCTTGTGGCCCGTAATTATCTCTATGATTAGTACCCCCAAGCTGAATATGTCAAACTTTTTTGTTATTACACCACCATTTATGTATTCCGGTGCCATGTAACCTCTGCACCGAATTGGCAGTGTGTCAATTTGAAGCTGTGCGAGAGAACCGAACTGTAAAAGAAAAAGGTATTCTGGTTCTAGTGATGAAAAACTGGGTAGGATTTTTTTACTTACGGTGTTCCCTTACGACTTATAGTGCATGTTCGAGTTTGCTCTTCACCAAAGAGCCTCGATAAACCGAAATCTGCAATTTTTGGCACCATATTGTCATCCAGCAATATGTTTGCAGGTTTAAGGTCCATGTGAATAATAGGGGTAGCTTGCCACTCCTCATGGAGATAATGTAGACCATAGCAAATGCCCTCGATGATTTTGTAGCGTGTGTTCCAGTCAAGTCCAGAAGTTTCATCTGTATTTGTAAAAAAAACAGCATGCATCACAAAAATGATGACTAAATAAAGTACTACATGTTTTATGGATAACATTTGAGTAGGAACTATGCACTAATATAACTGCACAATTCTAAGTTCGGACATGAAGTAAAGAGATTCAAGAATGGATTGCGGTGCCTGAAAGATGACCACGAAGACTTCCATTTGGCATGTACTCCAAGCACAACAACCTCTCTGGCTTCTCAGCACGAACAAAAGTTCCATTGTGCCATACAAGTTTCATCTCTGTTTCAGAACAGTAGCCTACAAACTGCACTATATTTTGGTGTCTAAGCCTCATGAGATGCTGGGCTTCATTCTCGTATTGAACATCCTGAAGCCCTGTGATTGTCGATGTAAACCTCTTGACAGCAATTATATCTCCATTTGTTAGGACTCCCTGTTCAAATTTAGCTCTCCTATTGATACATATAGCCTAGCTGGTGTGTATATAATAAGGATGCAAAAGATATGATTTAAGTAATAATTACCTTATACACCTTACCGAAAGCACCTTCACCGAGTAGTTGGTCATCAGAAAAATTGTTTGTGATCTGCTTTAACTTATCTAGTGTTAAGTCGACGTTCCCTAGCCTATTACATCTAGTAGTTGCGTTGGAAACTCTCCGAGCGTGCAGTAGGCCTGCTGCCTCTAGTCGGCCATGTTTTCCCTTCTTCAATAGAAACAGGGCAACAGCTGAAGGAGACTGACGCCATCTCTTTGTCCTCAGGCCGTGCAGAGGTTGTCGTCGGGGTGCCGTAGTGGCTCTTCCTCTCCTTGAGGTTTCAGCTGCACCCAACAGGCGAACAGCACCACCATCATCTTTAATGCTGCCACGGTGGGTGCCCTTCACCATGGATTGGAAGCAGCAGAAGATTTTCTTCTACTTTTGTTCGATGTTTCTTGAGATTCGTTTCTTGACAAAAAAGGAGTTTCCTGAGTTAAATCACAAAATTATCAATGAACCAAAGCATAAGGGCTTGTTTGAATTGTAGGAATTTCATAGGAATACTATAGAAATTAGTTCAACTACAAAGATCTAGTGAATAGAACACTCTTTTGGAAATGGAATAGTTATTAGTATTTGAAGGTTGAAGGTATCCCTGTGGCACCGATGGGCAAAAAATAGATAACACAAATTAAGACAAAAAGGGTTGAAGGTATCCTTTCTGAAAGGAAAAAAAGAGCTATATCCTTGTGGAATAAGATTCAAGCGAAGATGGGCTGCTATTGAACACGAGGACATGACTGTCCTAAGATGGCAACTTAGATCTTACCTGGTTTTCGTCCCACCCAGTTGCTGCTCCTGGAGATATCTGCTAAGATCAACGTCCTGCTGCTGCCGGGCAGTCGGCTAGATCCTCCTCGTGAGTCTTTCGTGCTTGGTTTCTTCCTTTCGATAAAAAGATGAGCAGAGCTGGTTTCTTCCTTTTGATAAAGATGAGCAGAGCTGATTGAGCGAGGGGTTGTTCGCAACACGAAGGAAAGGATAAAGACGCGTCTTAGCCGGGAGTGGTAGACTTGGGCACTTGGCTGATTGACCAGAATAAAGAGGTTTGCGCACCATCCATCTTTACAGGTTTTTTTTTTTCTCGAATACGCATAAGAATCTTTGTATTAGGCAAGAGAATTTGAAGTTTACAGACTATCGATCCGCCCCTCTTTACAGCTCTACTATTAGAAACTTCTGCGCGTTCAGCTTAGCCGTGTCCTCGCCCGCGCTCAGCCCAGATTGAGGGGTCAGGGCTCGATGCCGACGACGACTGGAGGCAGGGCAGGCCGGTCGGCAGGGCCGCAGGGAACGCGGCCGCCGTGATTTCGGGGCAGGAGGAGCAGACGCGGCGTGATCGAGCCAGCTGCCACTTGCCGCCCTACTCTGGCCCAATCGGTAGCTGGGGCACGATCAGCTATGGAAGACAGAAACGCCACAGCTGCAACTGCAAGATGATGCATGACACTGCCTGTCTGTGGGGTGTGGAACGATTGATCACCTTCTGGTCGCTTGTGTTTTCACAAAGGGAAGTCTGGTGTCTGATCTTCAGGAGATTCAGACTGGAAAAGCTCACCCCAACAACTGCTATGGATCCGATGAGTTAGTTCGGTGGTGGCAGATCGTGAGGATGTCGATTCCAGCTTCCTTCAGAAGGGGATTTGATTATCATTTTGCTGATCACCTGGTTTATCTGGAAAGAAAGGAAATTCAGCGGGTTTTCAATTGAGCAGGGTAACTGTTGGGTGCATTGCATGGAGGCTGTAGCTGATTCGTCTCCATGGCATTCTTGATTCAAGTGTCTCCAAGCGCTAAATGAAGACTCTAGCGGCCTAGCCTGAGCCTGTCTGAATCCCCTCCTCTCAAATTTAGATCTCTAAACTTTAGAGCTAAAGTTTTCATACATGCCCTTAGTCATAAAATGCAGCCGTCTAATAGGTCCTAAAACGCTCACAGCCAGTGTTTTGTGTGTTCGTTCCACTTCGGTGGCGCTTTTTCAAGCAGGGGCAACTCGCCCGTGGCTTGTCAAGTCTGTAAACCTTCCAATGGTGGCACGCTCGAGAGAAATTTTTTTAACCTTTTTAAGTTTTATTATTACGGTATAAATTTTAAACCATGTGAACTTCAAAGTAGAAATCAATTTTATTTACTCGCAGAAAAAAGAAATCAATTTTATTTTTAACTTCTGACTTGCAACCCTTTAAATCTCCGTTTACATTGACGTTGTTCCGGCCTCTCTATTTAGCTTTTGGGCTAGCTAAACGTGTGGCCCAAAACGACTCAGGATCCCGAACTTGGGCCTGGCCCGTTAGATCTGCCCAAAATTTCCTAGTAGCCAGTGGCCCAACTGCCCAACAGGCCTACACCACTGCATGTTTAGGTACGATGCCTGTTCTAGCATGGCAAAAGCTACTTACAAGGCAGAATACAACACATAAGTATGGTCAGGCTCAGGTAGTCAGGTGAAACATCCTTGTGTTGGCCGTTTTCATATCATGCTCATGTGGACCGTCGTCCCTATGTGGTTGAAGCCAACGAATTTGTTCGTATGCAATGGTGAAGCCCTAAGGGCAGGGGCGCAAGGCCATTGGAGGTGGACGTTCTATAGTGGTTTCGAGCAAAACAAACCGACATCAATGGAGTAGCGTACCGAGGCAGGCCATCTTCCAAGCGAGCAATAAAAGAGTAGCATCAAACTCCAATTGCATATTGTGATATAATTATGTTACAATTGAGGCCACGTACCCATTTTGCAATCATCAACTTTTCATCGGACTAGGCCAATATTGCTTCCACATATACCTATACTGCTCTGCGAGACCAATAGCTCAGATGACATGATATGACATGGATGACCAATGTGAAGTTTAGGGCAGCATGCCACGTTGGCACCTTTTTTTTTTTTTGACAAAACAAACATTTCATTCATATCAACAGCAGGAAGCTGTTAGTAACCTTATACTCCCTCCGTCCCTTTTTATTTGTCGCTGTGGGATGCGTGCCACAAGTTTGACTTGATTTATAGAAAATACGTATAATATTTATATCTCCAAATAATTTTGTTAAAAAACTAGATCCAAAGATCTTTCTGATGATATTAATTATGATACTAATCGATGATATTTATTATTTATTAAAATTGCCGGCATTTGTGTCTCGGGAAGCGAAGCGACAAATAAAAAGGGACGGAGGGAGTAGAGTCCAAGGTTAGAGAGCAGAGTACCTCTAGCAACGGGCATTGAGAAGCATGATCTAGGTTTAAGCAGATTGTATCTATGGAAGATCTTGAAGGGTCTTCTAATAATGCCTGTTTGGCAAGTGAGTCTGCTACCTGATTGTTGTCCCTGTGAATCCTGAAGAGGCTCCTATTTATAGTACCGAATTAGAGAAATGTTGAGTGAGGTGGCTGATTCTCCAATCCGGGATAGTAGCCTGCTCTGGGTTGTTCAGGTACCTAACCAGCAGCTCATTATCTGATAGAAAGTTGACGTCTTGAAAGTGAAGCCTTTGTGTAATCTTAGCAGCTCATTTACAGATGTTGACCCTGAAAAAAGTGCTTTAATATAAAAGTTTTTTGTAAGATGGATATGACTGTTGACAATGTGATTTCCCAGTCCGGCATTAGTTGTAGTTTTTTGCATGATGGATATGACTATTGACTATGTGAATTCCTAGTCCCCCATCAGTTGTAGTGTTCGATGATGAGTCCGACACCGTGGAGGCATCAGTGTAACATCTTACTCCAGGAAGTAGCAGTGGCATGGGAGCAAAGTGTGCTGATGTAGGTGGCGTCTCTGTAGTTTCCGAGTCGAATGTCGTAGCTTGGCCTTTGAGAACCAATTGATGGCTTGATATATGCGCATGTACCGCATGGTGTACTTGCTATGGAGTCCAAGTCTTCCTATTAAACCTGTTATCATTTCTAGTCTTCCAAATGTACCACAAAGTGATTAGAACTTTGTTAAATAAATCTTTAAGAATTGAAGGAGGGAGGACAGCTTCTAAGATTGCCTGAACACCATCCTGTTCCTGAGGGAGGTGATCAGTCCTCTGAGGTGGATTAGTGAAAAACCAGACAACTCGGGGTAGATGACAATGGAAAAAAAGATGGGCATCATTCTCCACAGCTGCACAGCTAGAGCATAGATCATCAATATGATTCGTGTACCTAGATGCTCGTTAAGCAGTAGCTAGAGCTCTTCTGATAAGTCTCCAAGCGAAAGTTTTGATAAGAGATGGAAGATTTTCTCTTCCAAATTTTTTGCATAAGGAGGTTAGAATGTGAAGTAAGACTCTTAGTCCTTGCTGTGGGAGCTAGACAATTGCCTGTCGACTTAGGTGTCAGACAAGCCCTAAGGGGGCACATGCTCCTTCACAAAACTCTTTTTTTAAAAAAAAAAAAAAAATCTTGACTACATACATATTGTGTGGGAGCTAGAGCGCATGGGCATAGACCTGATCCATGTCTATCCATCAATTTGGCGTGAACGCAAGCCCACTGGAGAAAGTGCCAACTTAGAATGTGGTATTGCACCGATCTCATGCTTGTGGTGTGCATGTGAATGAATAGTAAGAGAACTTTTTACACATGGTTGTCCATGCTACGGTCTCCAAGCTCCAATCCTGACGTTGTTGTCATCAAAGGCATGATGTGCGGGGGGTACAATATCAGTATATGCGTTTGGTTATTAGTTACCTATACGTGTTATTAGAGTTCTTTATTACGAGGGCTCATTACCACTGTATTCACTATTTAGAGAGACAAAACCATATATTATGGAGTATTATTATAGTAAAAAAGTACTTATATAATACCTGTTTGTCCCCAAATAAATACTCCTAACTAGCTTTAGTAGATTTCTAAAATCCATATCACTTAATTTTTTAAAAAAAATTGACTAACGTTATAGAAAAAAATAACAACATCTATAACATAAGATAAACATATTATAAAAATATATTCTATGATAATGTTACTAATTTGATACCATTAAAATTTATGGTAAATCTAATGCTACTAATTTGATCAAAGTTTAAAATTTTAAATTAGAATAACT